>CAWUFW010002906.1:1280000-2005423 GCA_963921515.1 Calotriton arnoldi
AACGCATCCTTTCAACGGTTTACAGGAGATGCACCAGTGCTGGATCCAGGATCCACCACTAAGTGAGAAAAAGTCACGATAACACTACTTACCTGCTAAGTGAATTTCCTCCCATAGGATAACATTGGTGATTCTATGTGAAAAAGTTTCTAAGTGTCAACTTTTAAAATACAATAATATTCCTTAAAAATCACTACTGTAACCAAAACGCTTTTACTCAACTGTTTACAGGAGATGTCCCAGGACTGAATCTAGGATCCAGCCCTGTGGTTAGAAAAGTAATCCATAAAGTAACTAATTGCATTTAGCTAGAAATTCACATTGAGCTCAATGTTGCATTGTGTTTGAAATTGTGTTGCCCATTGCAACAACTGTAACTACTGTACTTAAAAGTCTTTTGCCTATTTGCAAAGTATTTAAAGTAAATTAATTCATTCTGAGAAAGTATATTTTGTAATGTAATGTATAATGTAATTTAAAAAATAAAATATCTAAAAATAAATAGTTAAAAAAAATGTAGTAAATCAGTATAAAAAAATAAAAATAACAATTAATACATTTAAAAATTGGCATTTACAAAACCTTTGAAATTCACTGAAAAAAACCATAGGTTTCAGACATGTTATAGTTAGGAATTAGCATTTAAAAAACCTTTGAAATTCACTGAAAAAACCATAGGTTTCAGACATGTTATAGTTAGGAATTAGCATTTGAAAAACCTTTGAAATTCACTGAAAAAACCATAGGTTTCAGGCACGTTATAGTTAGGAATTAGCATTTAAAAAACCTTTGAAATTCACTGAAAAAACCATAGGTTTTAGGGAAAGTTATAGTTAGTTGGACATTGCACTCGTACAAAACCCGTGAAATTTCCCCGTTATAGTTAGTTCAGCTAACTATAACTCACGCCCGCAATGCACTGCTGATGACGTCACATATTACATCACTCATGACATGGTCAGTGACATCACTGATGACATCACTGATAACATCTCAAATGACATCACTGATGACATCCATGTGATAATTTCATGCATCTTCTCACACCCTAATATAACTTTTGATACACCCACTCTAAATTACAGACTGCCATTCTCAAAACCATAGACACTCCAATACCAATAACTATATACCAACTCAGTGATTCTTAGGTCTACACACACATCCACTCACTCACCCGTACAGTCACTCACACTTACAGTCACTCAGTACAGGACTATCATATGCACTCATACACCTATATAAACACTCACACACCGCCACTCATCCATAGAGGTACTCACACACCTAGTCAGTCATGCAAAAAATTAATCGCACACCCATTTACTCACCTATACAGTTATACACACACCAGCTCACTTACTCATACAAATACTAGCACATTCTTACGCTCTTATACAATAACTGATACAAGCACACACGCATCCATACAGCCACTCTCACAATCACACACTCTCACGTATAGCCTTTTAAATACTCTAACACACATATATACTTCCTTTTACATATGTAGTTACTCGCACATGTACCACTGAGATATACATTCACTCACTAACACACCCATACACACACTCACCCACCCAAGCAGTCCATCACAGACGCACTCTTCAAATCATGCACCCAGTGAATCACCCACTCACACATCTATGTACAGAGTCGCATACACCCCACCCACACAAACACTCAGGCACCCATACAGATACCCAGACAACCAATCAATAACTCATATAGACACTCATGTAGCTATTCACAAACCCATGCAGCCACTTACACAGCAACAGACAGACGGATACAGACATTCACCCAGTTTAGTCACTAACCCATGCATTCAGTAAGATACGTTTAATCACTCACTTATACAGTTAGTCACGCACCTACTAAATCATCCATTCAGACACTTATACACCCACTCACTCTTCAATACGCCTTTCCCTATATATATTAAACATATTTAAACTTTATAGAAACAGTCACTGCATGATGTCATCAGTGATGTCATTTGAGATGTCATCAGTGATGTCATCAGTGATGTCACTGACCATGTCATGAGTGATGTAATATGTGACGTCATCAGCAGTGCATTGCGGGGCGCGAGTTATAGTTAGCTGAACTAACTATAACGGGGAATTTCACGGGTTTTGTACGAGTGCAATGTCCAACTAACTATAACTTTCCCTAAAACCTATGGTTTTTTCAGTGAATTTCAAAGGTTTTTTAAATGCTAATTTCTAACTATAACGTGCCTGAAACCTATGGTTTTTTCAGTGTGTATGTATATGTATATATATATATATATATATATATATATATATATACACATTTGCTATGTTATCTATATAAATGCGTGCCTATGGCAGGATCGTCAGCCTGAGCCCCCTGCCCTCCTCCCACTCTGTCTCCTCTGAGCATGCAGCCAGCCTCCTCTTGCGCTGCTTGAAAGAGGCAGATACGTTATTTCCAACGTTAGACGTGCCTTTAAAAACTCTGGAAAATGAGCACAACTTTCAACAGTGCTTTGGTTTGCAGGAGGACTTGACCTTTGTTCTAAAAACCGAGACGTACTTAACATGAAGAAAAGCTTCGGGACAATACTCTGAAATCTGTGACTGTCCCGGGAAATCCGGGACGTCTGGTCACCCTACCACAAACAACGTCCATGCCACCACCACCACGTCCCTCTTCAAGCGTGTCCTTCCTTACCACTCATTCTGAAGCCCTTTGTAAAAGCAAATGTAATTAAAAAAATAGGAACTTGCACTTGGTTTCCTCGCTACTTGGTTACATTTATAAAGCACCTTGTGCCTAAGTGAAGCATCGGGACGCTTTAAAGTGTAGGTCTGGTGCGATAGGGATAAGTACAAGGAAAGCAGGGAGCTCACCAGGTAAGAACCGAATGAATGTTTGTGTAAGGAGACTTTCAGCAGCTTTCTTCCTTAAGAGGCCTCATTACGAAATAATATAAACGCGGATAAACATCCAGAGAGGATGTGTCCTTGTAAAGGTAATTGGTGCCTGTGTAAAGTGCTCCAAAATACAACTGCCCAAAATCATAGAATGTTGTTGAGCCAATGCCGAGACTCGATTGCGAGGATGTGGCGTAATGGCCAGAGCCGCCAACTTTGGCGCTGGGGAACCAGGTTCAAGTTTTGGCATCAGCTCAACATTCTGCGATTCTGGGCACATCCCTTAATCTCCCTGTGCCTACCATAAACAAATGCGTTCTCATGTAAAGCAGTCCATTACCTTCTGTCGAGTTAGCGCTTTGAAAAAAATAAGGGTTAACAGATCTTTTCTCGCTCCCCCAGGTTGGTATAAACTGTGGCGGATATCACCCCCTGGCAGTGTCCCCATGACCCCCGAAGAATCTCGACCCACAGACCATTCGCTCATGGGGCTATATGTGTAACACCTTTTTTGAAAGGATAAATCAAAACAGCCAATTAGCCTATGCTTGGACCAGCGAGTAACTAAAAACACAGTACCTTTTGTGAATAATTGTAGAAGTTATTTATACAATAAACATGCCCTTCGCCTATTGACTCACTTTTGGCCAGTAGAGACCTCCAAGATCCTGCTGTACCTCTGTCCACCCCAGTACTTCCAGGTCGTATCATGGCCAATCCCATGGCTGAAAATGTTCTGGGAGTGGGCGCGACTCAAAATGTAGACGATGACCTAGGATTGGAGAATTTTTGGCACCTCAACCGATCTTACTGCGCTGTGTGAAATTCCGATGTGCTTATTAGCTGTGTCGTCCACGCGTGCCACTGAGGTGCAGAGACAGTATCTGTCTGACCCGTCTTACTATATACCTGACAGGTGGGCTTCTGAGTGGACGTGAGCGTGACTAGGCAGGCTAGTGGCCTAAAACGGGCCAGTCATGGAACTCACACCAAACTTTTAGCCGTGCGCTGAGGACTGGTTGCGGCTGGGAGAGGCCGTGCTGCCTCCACTTCCACAAGGAAGGTTGAGTGGGTAAAGTGGCGGTGTGGCGGTAATAGCAGCATACTTGCCAACTTTCTTAGAGTGCCAGGATCTTGTTCCCAGGTTGAAGTTAGCCTCTGTTTCTGCCAGCAGCCTAGCCGTAGGTTGACCGTAAAATCTTAATCGGCTAGCATCATTTTCGCAGTCCGCATATTAAACGAGTGGTGTGCGCGAGCGCTGGAAACCAAACACCCTCCTATCCAGATCACTTCCTGTTTTTCCTCGTGGAGTGGAAGACTTTTGGCGCAAGCGCCAGATGTAAGGCAGCGCGCGCGCATGTTAATGCGCACTACTTTAAAAACAAGCATTTACAATGCAATAGAACTCGCATTTACGCGAGTCCTATTGCATTTGAAACGGGAGTGCGGGCGGGCTAAAAGGCACGAACGGGAGAGGGGGCAGAGAAATCAGACTGCGGGAGGGGGCGTGGGTGGGGGGACACAGGGAAGAAAATAGTGTTTCGAGTAAAGGGGCCAGTAGCCCTGGAAGGATACAAATGACTGACATGGGGACGCACTTACCAAGCTGTTATACTTACCGTGAGGGGAACGGCTCTTGTTCATTCCACGCCGCCGCCGTGAGGAGAACGGCTCCTGCCTACTCCACGCCGCCGTGAGGGGAACGGCCTACATCTCCCAGCTGCCCCAGCTTCTCCCGCCAGGATAAAGGCGCGGCTGCCCTTCCGCAGCGCGGGACGCACTTACTCCACGCCGCCGTGAGGGGAACGGCCTACATCTCCCACCTGCCCCAGCTTCTCCCGCCAGGATAAAGGCGCGGCTGCCCTCCCGCAGCGCGGGACGCACTTACCAAGCTGTTAGACTTACCGTGAGGGGAACGGCTATTGTTCATTCCACGCCGCCGCCGTGAGGGGAACGGCTCCTGCCTACTCCACGCCGCCGTGAGGGGAACGGCCTACATCTCCCAGCTGCCCCAGCTTCTCCCGCCAGGATAAAGGCGCGGCTGCCCTCCCGCAGCGCGGGACGCACTTACCAAGCTGTTAGACTTACCGTGAGGGGAACGGCCTACATCTCCCAGCTGCCCCAGCTTCTCCCGCCAGGATAAATGCGCGGCTGCCCTCCCGCAGCGCGCGGGCGAAGCCCGGGCCAAGGGCGGGCCCGTCTGAGGCCGAAGGAGGCCGGGCAGGGCCACATCATTGATCGAGGTAGTTGGAATTCTATTGCTGTCCCAATAAGCCTCCCCAGTATTCCCAAACACCCTGCATGAAAACTGACTGTGAAAGAAAAGGCGATTTGGGACGTTTTAAGTCAGTAACTTTCCCGCAGTATCAGACTGGGAGCCGTGAGGGAAACGGCCAGCGTGAGCGTCCGCAACTCCCAGCAGTCCTCGGGGACCCAAGGCGCACCTGTGACGCCTCAGTTTGCGCCCGGAGGCGCTATTAATTTATCGAGCGCCTATCGCAGCGCCAAGGGTGGGCCCGTCATAGCCAGGTAGAGGCAGGGCAGGGCCCCCCCCCCCCTAACAACCGGGACCCTAACCGGTATATAGAACCTAACGGATAGGTATTGTGCCTAATTGTGCTTAATAGTCGTGCTCTTATATTGAACCATGAGCAACTGGAGATGCAGAATATCGTCTTAGACCTCTCAACTTTGGTGCTCGTCACTGCAAACTGACCCCCTGTATTTTAATATTTCCCTGTTGCCATTGTTCTTGGTTTTCATCATTTTTAACATTTTCTTGGTTTTAATTTCCCATTTTAACATTGTATTGTATGTGTGATACTGTGGGATTTTATATAATTATGCGATATATCAATTTTGCTTAGCACATGTCACTTTAAGGATTACTCTTTTTGCACTTTATTACTAGCGGACCATTTAAACATCAAGTCCCAGCATAGTGAGTACATTTGTGTGGTAGATAGATCTATGTCTTGTATTGACTTTGTGGGTTTCTGATTTGTAGCCCAATAGTTTTATTGTTGTACCGTTTTCTTTTAGTACACGCCATTTTATCTAAGGTTTATCGATCCTATATTTTATTATTAGCGGGTTGTTTAAATCCCAAAGGTTATGTATAGTGAGTTTGCCTGTGGAAGAATAATCTATACTGTGTAGCACGTGCCATTATATAGCTAACCTACTTTGCACTTTATTTTTAAAGGTGAAACCTTTATAGCAAGAGATCCATTAAGGGGGCAAATTTCTTGTTTAGTAAAGACTCAATGCATTAAGATTGTAGGAGGTTAATATTTACTGCCTGGTATTGGCCCTCCTAGTCTTATTTTAGCCACTGTATTATATTTGGGGAAGTAACCCCTATGCCCCTGTAGGCACTTTCATAGGGTCACTTATTTACCCTTTGCCCGTATAGCCCTCTTTGTTGTATTCTCATGGCAAGGAGGAAGCTAGCTAAGCCTTTTACTGATAAATCATGTACTACGATTGATTCATTTTTGGTTAAAGCGGTCAATGTTCTCACTGAGGAAATCGACCGTACTGAGAGGCGTCTCTCTATGGGCTCAAGCTTTATTGGGGTAGAACAGGGAAATGGGGTTGGGGTCCCTTCCGGTCCCTCTAGTGTGAGCGGATCCAGTAAATCGACCAATAACTCTTTGGCGGTCGAGGAGCTTGAGCCGGTCGTTATTGTTTCGGGAGGGATCAGTGGGGATCTTACCCGAATATCTATGACCCCTAACTTGACTGCCCTCGAAAGCCCGCCGCTACCGATAAAGACCAGGGGACGTAGAAAGAATACCCTAGAACAGGGGAATTTTAATTCTAAGGCCAAAGTTAAAAATGTTAAGAGTATTCGTAATGGGAAACCAGGACCGCCTGCTGATCCTTTGTCTTGTACAGACCCTATATCTCAACACTTAACATTAGCGACTATCTCTGATAAAATAATAGAGCTTCTAAGGCCGCTTTATGATAAATTGGACATTTTAGCTAGAGAAATCCATAAGATTAGTGGAGTGCTGGATATAGTTAATTGTAAACTCCAAAAGAGTCAATTAGGGATCATCAAAAGGATGTTATTATAGGCCCTATTGACCCGACCACTGACGTAGGTAATGATCGTAGTGATTGTAGCAAATATCCTAAGGAGCGGGCCCCCATTATACAAGCGGAAAATAGGGAAAAAGATAGAAATATAGTAATAGGAAATCCAATTACTAATAGTGGATTTGCACCACCCCAAAAAGGAGCAAATAGTGAACAAGCCAGACAAACTTAAATCATCTGATTCTACAAAGCCTGACGGTCTAAGAGCCTTAGCCCATGGGGATAGGATAACGGCCTCGGTTGCAAATTTGCCTCCCGAATGTAGTCCCTATGTCGCAATTCTGGCCAACGTCCCCAAACTTCAAATTGGTCAGGCAGAAGAACATGGCTCACTTATGAACAAAGTAGTGTTTTGGTTGACTAATAGTTGTGGTTATCCTATGGAAGGAATAAACCAGATTTTAACAACTCGTAGAGTGGGCTGGATCGGGCCTCTGAAAAAATGCTTTGATGGGGACTGTATTATTATCAATTTTAGATCCCCAAGATGGGCATCTAATACTCTTAAAAATGCACCACCTCCTATACGGGGAATTTAATACCACTCTTCTCCCTCTGGGGTACTTTTATAGACACCTGAGGGCGATGCATGGAAACGTAAGCTGGCCTTCAAATGGATCCTTGTTAGCCTCTTCTCGGGTTTCCCCCTGCCTAATTTTGCTATCCCAGTAACCAATAGGTATCAGGCTCTGAGTAATTTGGATACCAATGATTGACGTGAGGGACTGATACAGGCTAGTGAGGTTGTATTGGAGAGTTATTTACTTAAAAGTCCCACAACGGAAAATCCAAATGTCAAGAACATAACTAGTAAAGTCGGTCTATGTATGATAGAGCAGTGTGAGTCGTTATCCACTAACGTATTATGGACAGTTAGTATCCCTAGTAATTCAGAAAGTATTCCAGTAGAATCAATTATTACTAGTAAAGAGGTGGGACATGAAGTACTCCCTCAGGAATTCTATGAAACGAATACGGGCAAAGGGTACCAAGTTACTACATGGAACATTGCTGGGCTCAAAAGCAAAATAGGTACACCATCATGGTCTGATTTCATCTTGGCCCAACATGATATTATATGCTTACAGGAGTCGTGGTGCATTGATCCAATATATGTAGAGGGTTTTACCTCATATTGGTTACCAGCCCAGGCTTCCCTTTCAGGTAGAGCTAAGGGCGGCCTTTTGATTTTGATTTCTACTAATTTGAATAAATGTAAAATTAAAGGTTGTATTACTGTGGGCACTTATGCTCAGATTATGTGGATGGCATCCACTGTGGGTAATGATGTTATTTTGATTAATTTTTATAACAATTTGTTTAATTCCCTACGTAGTTCTATTGTCCATACCCTGGAAAGGGAACTCGAGAAGCTGACTAGTACCATTAGGAAACCGATTATTATTCTTTGGGTTGGCGATTTTAATGTTCAAATATGCCCACTGTCCCTGACCAAAGTCTGTTGGCCCAGGAGGGGGGAATTTGAAGACGATTGTTATATGTATTTCCCCCATTGTGAATATGGTAGGGCCTTAAATGGTGTTATCGCTAAGCTGGATTTAGAATTACTGTATTGTGCTACCGATAAACACAACATGATATGTCCCACATTCACAGGTAGGAATGCAACGTCTAATATTGATCACATTATTATCTCTAGTAATAGTGTACATTTATTTTCAACCCCCTGGATAACGGACCAACCAACTAGTGATCATAATAGTATTTCTTTGTATTTATTATGTTGGGGCTTTAAAAATATCACCAGTGTTCCTCACAGCCTATGTATTGCCCCCACCAGACCGAATGATGTCCGGATAAAATGGGCTGGTCTGGACCCATCTAAAATCCAGCATGATGTTATTACACAGTGTCAGAATGAAATCCAAGTCTGTTTAGGGGATGAGGTTGACCCAGTATTGTTGCTTGATAATTTTACAAGGATCAATAATACTGTGGAGAACCTTTTGTTGAAACCAGTGTGTAGAAATAATAAACCTAAGGTGGGCTGGTTTGATGATAACTGCATAGGGGCTTTGGGCCGTCTCAAACAAGCTCTGGGGTGTAAGCCAAGAAACCCGGATATAATTAAGGCCTTACGTGCAGAATACGCTTTAGCCCTAAAAATTAGAAAATCGGAACTCCAAAAAAGAGCCTGGGAAGACTTAAGTCTGGCAGCCGATACCAAAAATAATAAACTTTTCTGGGATACCGTCAATAGTACCTTTTTGAAGGATGACCATATTCCTGAATTTAATTCTTATATTAATTGTAATTCTTGGGTAGCCCATTTTTCCAATATTTTTAATCCATTTGATAAAGATGTTCCATTCACCTTGCCCAATCAAAATCCTGTTGAATGGCCAAAATTGCCCTTGTCAATTAGCATAGAGGAAGTATTTGAGGGCATAATTAGTAGTAAGGGGGGTAAGGCACCGGGACCCGACGGGGTCCCGATAGACCTTTATAAAAATGAAATGGTTTTATGGTCGCCGTTCTTAACCAGAGTTTTTAATGTCGCTGTTGAGACTCATTTTCCTTTATCATGGGGCCAGTCAATTATAATACCAATTTATAAGAAGGGTGTTAAGACCGATGCTTGTAATTATCGCCCAATCTCTTTATTGGACTCGTCGATAAAGATCATGAGTAGGGTCATGTTATCAAGACTAGAAACCTGGGTCCAAGAAAAGTCAGTCCTTACCCAAGTGCAATATGGATTCAGAAAGGGTGTTGGCACACTGGAGCAGTGTGTCAACCTGGATCTTTTGATCGGCAAGTACACATTAGCTAAGGAGGGAAATTTATATTTATGTTTTGCTGACCTTAGCAGCGCTTTTGATTTGGTAGACCACTCTATTTTATGGCCCTTATTGTTAGATATGGGTGCCCCCAAAGAGATAATATTTTTTTGGGCTAGATTATATGGGGAGCTATCAAGTAGGGTGCGGTACGGTCATTTAGGCGAATATACCCCGCCTTTTAAAGTCAAAAGAGGCATCCGACAGGGCTGCGTCCTAGCTCCATTACTTTTCTCATTGTTTATCAATGAAGTTGACGCAGCTCTGAAACTGTTTGAGTCGGATGCCCCAAGGGTGGATGGGAAGCCTGTCCCAATCCTTTTATATGCCGATGATGCGGTTTTACTCTCTCGCACCCCTATTGGGCTACAGCGTCTTATTGATAATTTTACTGTTTTTATCACTAAAAGAAAACTTTTAATCAATAAATCAAAAACTTTTGTTATGGCTTGCGGTAGGAACCCTATAACATCTAGTTCTTACTTTATTGAAGGTTCCAAGGTCCAGATAGTCAAGACATTTTGTTACTTGGGTATTACATTTGCAGGGAATAGGTCATGGGCCCAGGAACAGGAAAATGCCTGTTCTAAGATGCTTAGAAATATTAATGGTATTTTTAGATTTGCGGCTAAATTGGGCAATCGACGCATTAAAGATATGTTGACAATTTATGAGATACGATGCGTCACCGCAGCTCTTTATGGGGCCGGTGTTTGGGGTCACTTTCAGGGTAATGTATTACAACAAACTGAAAATTCGTTTTTAAAACGTTTACTTTGTGTCCCTTCATCTGCCTCCACGGAACTGATCCACCGTGAGGTGGGCATCAAATATATTTCAGACCTGGCTTCAACACGACCCCTTTTATTATGGAAATCTATATGGTCAAAAGAGGAAACACTATTTACTCAATCTATTATACGGGACTGCCTCAAACTGGAGAATTGTTTAAGAATACCCTGGCTTAACTATATTATTTATTGGTTTAAATCTTTATTCAATTGTGACATTGGATTCTGGGTGTACTTTCTCTGTTGCTAGAGCTGAGCTAAAACTAACCATGCTAGCAAATAAAATAGAGGCCCGTTCACGTGTTATTAAGAATCAATCAACCTTCCTCTTTTATTCGCAATTGGACCTTAAACAGGGTTTCCAAACTTATTTGTCAGCCGTGACAAGAGCTTCACATCGATTTGTGCTGACACGCTTAAGATTGGGTATTGTACATCATCTTGTTAATTTTCCAATTATGAACCAGTGCTCTGTTCACGTATGCCCATGTGATGGAGTTTCAAGACAAAGCTGTTGCCATATGTTCTGCATATTTTATTCTCATCTTAGGAGATTTTATTTAAAACCCTTTTTTTTTACACAATATAAGATCCACTACAGATGCCTTGAACTTGCTCTTCAGATTGGATGACCCACGATTGTGCTTTTATTTAGCTACATTTCTTCTGAAATCTATTAGCATTAGGAAATCTATGATCATTGACATCTGATTGTGTGTTTTAAGGGTATCATGTAATTATATGTAATTATATGCATTTGCACTTTTGAATTAGGACAATATATGATCCAGTAAATGTTTGGACCCTCATGTGAATTATGCACTTGCACTTTGTATCTGTATTATGTTTACGCACCTTGATGTATTCGCACTTTTTATCCCACTGTTTTATACCTTTTTGATTTAACTGTAGATCGAGCTTTTTATGTCTGTACTGCTTATATGGTTGATTTATTTAACCGAATAAAAGCTCTAAAATCGAATCGACTGACATGGCTGTCATGGGGCGGGACTAACAAACTTAAAACACAATCGGAAGGCAGCATTTATAACCTAAGCCAATGAAGAAGATGGGCCGGAGAGTGGGCGGAGCTTCCATGAAGCTTCCACACTATAGTGTATACTGCATGCCTCGCAAAGCGATGACAGCGCATTCGCGCTGCAACGCTAGGCGAGACCTAAAAAGCACTGCCTGTACCTGCACTAAGTCACAAAAAGAAAGTGCACATGCCCAGGATCAGACAATGTATGCAGAACTCGGGCAGGTTTTATAAATACAGGAGGCAGTGTTCATTTAAGAATATTTTAAGATATTGGCACAATTACGGTGAAAACTTTAAATGTCCCTGTAGGCAAGTCCGCCTCTGACTCCTTATCCCACGTTTGTTTAAGTTTGTTTAAACATTTCAGTTTTACAAATGCTGTGATTCTCCTATGCCTCAGTCTCCGGTGACCAGATCAGCCTAAAAATGGCTGACTCTCCGGTCACAGTATTATTATGTTTAGGCCTAATTATGTTGCGTGATTGTAGCATGCACAAGGTGTCACCTCAACCAAAAATAACTCCACATACGGAGTGCCTAAAGTAACGCAACTCAGCACTCTAGTCAGTGCAATGTAATGAGTTTAATATAGCATAGCATGGCTGTATCAAACTCATTACATTGTGCTCACTAGAGTGCTAAGTTGCATTACTTTAGGCACTCAGTATGTGGAGTTATTTTTGGTTGAGGTGACACGTTGAACTTCGGCCTCAGGCACTCAACAGTGCACACAAGCAAGTGCAGAAAGGGCTGCTGGCCTCTAAACAGCCAGGCCCTATTATATACTAGGGACTTATAGGTAGGTTTAATACCCCTACCCTATCATCTACTAGGGATTTATAGGGTAGGTCATGCTAAATGTAAGTGCACCCTTTTATATAGTTTACCCTAATGCATGTGTGTTTTCACTTGAGCTTTCAACTTAACACTGGGTCTGGTTAGGCGGAGCCTTTAAGACTTATTGGGCTTTATAGAAGTCCTTCTATTCCACTATGGCCAGGATGGGTGAGGGGGCAGTCCAGTGAGTGAGAGGAAAGTAAGCGCCTGATATGTTTTATTTTCTTCCTTGAATACAGTATGAATATACAAGCAAGTGTGTTGGGTATTTTACAGAGTACTTTAAGGGGAAAAACGCAATGTCTGATTATGAGTCAGGCGAAGGTGCTGCAGAGGAATTCTTCACATCAGATAACGAGCTATATTCGGATGCAACATCTACATCGCAGGCAAACTCCATGCTAGAGCCACCCAAGAAATGAGCAAAAAAGGTGCTTTGTGAAGTACAGACCAGAATGGGAACTTTCACACCGCAACATCCGCAAGGTGTCAGAAGATGTGTACAAGGCCAGGTGCAACCTCTGCAATAAAGATTTTTCCATTGCCCATGGAGGAGAGCGTGATATCAAAACCCATGAGGCTGAGCACAGCATAAGAAAAATGCCTCAGGCAGGGCGAAGATGGCCACAATTTCATCTTTACACACACACTCACCACAGACTAGGCTGTGGATGGGAACTAGAGGCACGGGGTCAAAGGGCAAACCAGCCTCCAATCTCATATGTAAACACAAAAAGGCTGCCCCTCACGTGGGTTCCTACAAGTTCCTACAGAATTATACTGAGATGCACCACCAGTGGGGGCATCTCATAAAAAGTTACGGACTGGCCTCACACACCGCCCGGTGTCATGCTTCATCATAGGCTGTCCTCGCCCTTTAAAAACTTCGTTTGATAAAGGGCGGGCATACACCTGGAGACAGGGATGCACTTCTACAACTAAGTGATGGCCGTGTATAAGTGAAAGGTGGTTTAAAAACCATCACACCTGTCACTCAATAGATTTTTATTCAGGGAACAGATGTATGGTATTAAAATAGGTGTACGGTGATCTGGGACATTATTCTCCCTTCACCGTATTAAGTGCGGTCAACATGTTTCTGCGTAAATGTCCCCGTGGGGTACGTCGCATTCGTCAGGACCAAAGGGTTAAGCCTTTTTGCATCTAATGCGAAAAGGTGCTACTAATCTGGTTACGGGGGTAAAATATAAACTGCCCGTCGGGTCTAGTACCCCTGAAAAACGATTCCTAAAATACTATCCTCTATACTCCATGGGAGGGCGAGGGTAGGAGAGCCTACTTGTGACTTTTGTCTGACTTCAGCGCTCCCATCAGTTCTCTCTATAGGCGTCCTCTCGGTCTCCCCAATTTCATCTTACCTGCAACCAAGCTTCCAGCCAGAAGTATCCAAAGTAAGTCATTGCTTGCTTCATCATAATGTGCCATAGGTTTTATGTAATTCTTGTACACTCTTCTTGCTTTGTCACACTCTAAGACTCCCAAACTGAATAGGCGAGCCATCTAACAATTTTCTGTTACTTTCTTTAAATGTGCAGCAGTGTTTACCAAGTCAGGTTGCCTTTACCGCGCTTTTCTCACTCTGTTTATATTAAGAGCACATCATAATTGCTTTTGGGTTACCAGCTGACACTTTAGTTTAAATTTGCAGTTCTAAGCCCCATTGTGGCCACTGTTTTCTTCACCAATGGAGATTTTCTTTGCGTGCTTATACCTTTGTGTATTCTTTTTTTACATTTTAGGTCACAGCTGCAGAGGTGACTCAGGTGTACCATGCTGTGAAGCATCACATCTCCTACCGCTCCCTGGATTGTGGCATCAAGCTAAGCAAAGTAATGTATCCCGACTCATCCATAGCGATGAAAGCATCTTGTGGCCGCACAAAGGCATCGAGCATCACTGTGAATGTGCCTGCACCTCTATCGTTACAGCAAGCACAAGAAGACTTAAAAGATGGATATTTTTCCGTTTGCAGTGACGCCTCAAACAAAGGTAACATTAAACTCTACCCACTTTAGTTGCTGCACTTTAATTTCACCTCCGTTGTGGCCTACACTCTGCTGGATTTCTACGAGGATGCAGCAGAGACTGCTACAGCTATTGCACAGCAGATCACAACAAAATTAAATAACCATGGTTTGAAAATGGAGCACGTCGCGGCATACTGTGGGGACAACACAAGTGTCAGCTATGGACAACATCATTCTGTGTTCCAGCTTTTGAAGGGAGCAAATGGAGACATTCTGCCTGCAAACTGTTCTGCCCATATCCTGCATAACTGCTAAACAAGCTATTAATGGACTTTCAATGGATGTAGAATCCTTTGTTCTAAAAGTCTACAGCCATTTCTCTTCTTCCGCAAAGCGGACAGCGCAGTTGAAAGGGTTTTTCGCTTTTGTGGACCTAGAGTGGCAGCTTTTGTTTCGGCGTGTCCCAACACGGTGGCTCACATTGTTCCCAGCCATTGCGCGACTGTTGAAGTGCTGGGCAGCACTAAAATCCTATTTCCTTTCCCTTGGGCCAGAAAAAACACCCAGAGCACTATGGGATTTTCTAGGGCTTGAAAGTGGGGAGGCCACTATGTCACTTATTTTGACTTGTACTTATGTTTGTTGTCTATTTACTCACATACTATTGCACAACTTAATTTGTAGTGTCGGTAAAACTTGCCCTTTGTCCCGAATTATTGTCCTGAATTTTGACCCTCCGTCCTTAATTTTTGTCCTGAATTTTGACCCTTTGTCCTGAATTTTTACACTCCCCGTCCTGAATTCACACCCATGCCAGTTGGTCACCCTATGCACAAGTAAATCCGTACCTGCTCATCACCAGTGTAAAGTAAGGAGAAATTTCCTAGAATGAACAAATCCAAGGAGTCAGACTTCAAAGGAGGGGACTTTAATCCTCAACAAATTACATACAAGTCAGATGTAACGAATGAATGCTTAACGATCTTTCCCACCTTCTGTATACCTTTCCTGCATTCTCTCCCCGCGCTCCCTCAAAACCAAAACACAACATAGTAACAGAACGCAATAGCCAGTATAACGAAGAGCATTATTTAATAAGTGCATCTTATAATGACCGCACAAGCAGAACGTAACGCCACCGCATACATGCACGGACCACCAAAAGATGCATAGTGTTAACACGAGCGCAATATGCATGCGCTGTTGCATAACGTGAATATTGGAATGTGTACCAAGAAGCATTATCAGACTGGACATAATAAAACACAGGAAGGAAAAGTCGAAATACTAGTCACCCTCCAGCTATGCAACTGGGTTAAAGAACTCCATCAGAGTTAAAAACTGGCAGGTCACATCCTTTACCCACTTGTAGAATAACCAAGACCTTGTCACAAAATAAACCCCCGCTGCTGAAGTCTACTTGGAGCACCTCGCATTGCATAGCAGTCTTTATTTGCATGATAGATTAAAAGCTTTGCAATTTCGTTTACATTATAAATAAAAAGATAAAATGTGCAATGAAGGAAAAAGGATACTAAAAACATTAATTGTATTTTACTGTGTGCCAATGTCAAAGTGGCAGCGTTCGTGCAATGAAGTCAGTTATCTGAGAAATCAACATTTGCCAGTTTACGGTGTAAAAAGGAGCATTTCCTTTCCCCGTGTATACTAATGTTGAGCATATGATGTCTTCTTGACAGTCCCCATCGATAGGCATGCTGCTGCCGCCAGGCCCTCTTTTTTGCCTACAAGAACCCCTCTACCTCCCTATAACACATTTTATCCATCCTTCTTTCTTTCATTTCCAGGGGTTCCTGCAACCACAGACTTGCCTATTCTGTATACTTCTATATTGGATGTTTCTCCGTTATTATTCTAGCATAAAATTAAACACATGGATAAAAGGTGTATTAGCTGATTGGTGTAATAAATATGGAGATCTGTTACGGAGGTGAACAAATGGTATTCAGTAAGAAACAGTTGGGTATTTATTTGCAATAAAAAAATTGCAAATGCGCCTTAAAGCCATTAACCAGTTTGCGTTGCAAACACAAATGCAACTAATTTACTTCAGGCAATGTAAAGGCACGCGTTGATCGAAGTGGCCCTGAACCGCTATAAAAGGTTCAATTGAAAAATAGTGCGCTCCTTACCCGTCTAGTCCACCTGCCAACGAAGGTCTTCCAAGTTGCAGATCAACCAGTGCTGAGTTAAGGATCTATCCTCTTCGTTTGTGCTACCCTCTTCCTTCTCTATAATCAGCCGTCTTGTGTCTCTTGAGCTCTCTGGTTGAACCCTAAACTGTCCATTAAAGTTTCTTGCACAAGGTACTCTTGCCTCAACACCTCTGCCCTCTTAAACTATTCTTAGTAATTCTGTTCACCTGTTCCTCTTACCTTAAGTGGTGCAGAAAAAGCTCTTAGGATCACTCAACTACGCAAACCTATAAGTCATTACGAATACACTCCACCCTCTGCAAAGTAATGAAACAGTCTACCCTCTGGACTCTCATTGGCAGCTGCCCCCCTGCTTTCCAGCACTCCAATGAAGCTGTGCACCCTCTGCTCACCACTGAACTCGCTGTCCACCTTCCACTGTTCCCGTGCCGCTCACTCCCAACAATGTGCATTTACCCTTGCACACTCTCACACCCGACTATTTATTCCCCTCAGTAACCGTACACCGCGCGCTAGACAAGATGACCACCTGTCCACTAGTTGAAAACGGACTCTGCATGAACTCAGTCTAATATCTGTTGTCCGTTGTTGATATTTAACATGTCATTTGGCAGTAATACTTAGTACTTCTGGGTCGCACAACAACCAATCCTGCAGCTGAACATATTTAGGGAGTCGACTGGGAGGAGCAGCGGGGACACCCTGGCCAACCATTGTGTGATGCACTGAATTTAAAGATGCTGATTGGCTGTGAAGTCCGCACGTGCATCTGTTCGAGCCCTCCTTCGTAATTCGGTTGGTGGCGCTAATTAAACCTCACGTTGATGTTAACTTGGAGAGGTGCGCTGCCTGCAGGCTAAAATTAAGTTGGTCACCGACCGGGTCGAGTGGGCCTGTTTGGGCCCGGGATGACCAGGCTAGATTGCTACTGTCTGCGGTTCTCGAACTTTAAAGAGGAAGCGGGGAGAGTGGCGTGGACCACCGCTGAGCTATTGGTTTCATAGGAAGCGACGGTTAGTTAGAACCTGCCTCTGGTCTATTTCTCTCCTATCCATTTTGCTGGGCCTCAGGCCGGGCCAGTGATCACCATGCGGAATCATCTAGAGGTGGGAGAGCTAACCAATTTTCATGTGAAAACCGTGTATTTATTCACCACGTGGAAGAGTTTTGCCTTAGTACCTGTTGTACAAATACCTTTAATTGTAGCATATAGCTAAACTATTTGTAGTTTTAGCCTTTCTTCAGTGTTCACTTTACCACTCCTGCTGGGATGTCCAATAGGCTTTGGCTAACATTATGATGTAACATCATAGAACTCTTGTTGGTATTTATATGATGTCATGGAATGTTGTGGCAGATTTGAATACTTTGTCAGGATCGGCACGTCCAGCTTCCACCTGCGTGTGGGCCTTTATGTATGTTATTTACTTATTAAATAACTTCTTCATTCTAGCTCCTTGTCGTAACAATTTGGCGACGAGTTGAAAAGGAAGGCCCACAGCCGAACCTCGCTCTACCATTTAAAGGTTTTTGACGGAAAAACTACCTTCGTGTTTTCTGAAAAAGAACATCCTTAATGAAAGGGACTCTTCAAGGTACTGTTGCCGGCGTTTGTTTTGACATATACTGTGATGTACGCTTGAGCAGATTTCGTGGTATTTGAAGGCATAAATCCTTACCGTTAAGAAACTGCCGTCGAGGCGTTGCGAGCTCCCGACGCTGTTGCTGAGCAGTCTCCGTGCGCGCTCACAGCTTTGTGATGTCACAGTGTTTGAAGCGCACTCCACGAGGCAATTTGAAGTTAATGGGACACCGTACTTAGGCTACACGTGTGAAACGCAGCGACGTGCAGCCATTTTGAAAAACATCGCAAATGTTATTTGAGGTGAATTTTCAAGTATTTACACTTTGGAGAACCTCAGCTTGGCACTATCACAAATCTTTGGTAAGAGAAATTTACCATTTGAAATAATACTGTCTAAGAACTGCATTAGCCTTGCAGCTAAAGAGAACTTTTTTTTAAAAAAGTTTTTACTATAACTAAAATTAAATTAATGAGTGAAGATAAAGGAAACAGTAAGAAAGAAAAAAAATCAAACACCATGGCACAGAGCAGTACAATTTGTGTTCCGGCATTTGTCTTGAATGAGCCTGGCAAACCACCTATGCGCTGGAAAAATTGGCATAGGGCATTCGAAAATGAATAGCAATTGGCGGCAAGGAATATAATGCAGAAAGCAAAAAGGCGATAATGTTTGGTTTGCTAGGCAATGCAGGGCAAGACATTTTTTAACAGTTAGCCTGAATTTGAACATGCTCCTGGACAGTTTATACCAATGAATGAATATCGGGAGGCTGTAAAACATATGGAGAAGCAGTTCTCTGAAGAACCAAACATTATGGTTGGTAGACATAAATTTGCCATGCGCAAACAATTAGAAGGAGAAAACATTGAAGAGTATATTGCATCATTAAGAGTTCTTGCCACAAAATGCGAATTCAATGAAATGGTGGATATTTATATCAGAGACCAATTTGTGTTTCATTGTTATTCCAAAAAGGTTCAAGAACGGTTACTGGCATGCAGAAACCCCACTTTACAGGAGGTGATCGACATTGCTAAAGGGATAGAGCGCTCTTTACTTTCATCAATTGAAATCTCAAAAGAAAGTATGCATACTACTAATGTTTTTGCCTTACAGGAAAAGAAGAGATATGAACAAAAGTTTGGTGCAAAGAAAAAAGGTGAAAAGAATTTTGAAGGTAAAATTTGCCTGTGCTACAGGTGTGGTTCAAAATCATTTAGCGGACTTTCAAGGCTGCCCAGCTATTGGTAAGAAGTGTGTAAAATGTCAAAAAGTGGGTAATTTTGCTTCTTCTTGTAAAAATACAAAAAGCAATTTTAAGAACAAAGTGAAGATAAATTCTGTAGAGGAGTTTGATGAAGAAATTTGTTCAAATATTGTATTATCTGTGGATGCTCCAGAAGGTAGGATCAGAGCACCTTTAGGAAAAGTATTAATTGGTGAAGTTGAGTTACAAATAATAGCGGATTCTGGTTCACCAATTACGATCATTTCTGACACGACCTTCGACAATTTATGGCAGAATTGTAATCTAAAAGCTACAGGTGTTAACCCAAAAGCATTTGGGGATTTTGAGATTGAGATGGTAGGATTTTTCGAAGACACTTTTAAACTTTAAAGGTAGAATTATTTATACCAAAATTTATGTAGCGAAAAGGGGTCGCCATATCGTAGGATGGAAAGACTTAGCCAAGCTTGGTGTAATTTTAAAACCAGGATCTGATGAACCTATTGTTTTGGACGAAAATGTTGTTGATTGTGTTAGTTTGACAGATTGACAGCTTTCTCATGAAGCTGTCTTAAGCAACAATAACGTTTTTCGTGAGCACATCAGATGTGTTAAGGGTTTCAAGCATAAGATCAAGTTAAAAGAAGGAGCTATTCCTATCACACACAAAGTAAGACTTGTTCCATTATCTGTGAGGAAGGAACTTGAAATTTTACTTGAAAAACTTTGTGAGAAATGAGTCATTGAGGCAACTGATTCTTCTGAATGGGTTTCAGCCATCGTTGTCACACAAAAAAAGACAGGCGATATCAGGTTGTGTGCTGACTTGAGATCTTTAAATAGAAACATTGTGGTAGATTGCCATCCTTTGCCAAAGATACAAGAGATTTTGGCATCTACATCAGGTTCCAAATTTTTCTCTTTGATAGATCTAAAGTCCGCATATCATCAAATTAAGCTAGCAAAAGAATCTAAGGACCTCACTACTTTTGTGACTCCATTTGGAGTTTATAGGTATGTGAGATTACCTTTTGGCCTAGCCTCTGCCGCTAGTGTCTTTCAAAAGCTAATGGACATAATTTTTAAAGACATTAAAGGGGTTGAAAAGTTCCAAGACGACATTTTAGTGCATGCAAGTACAGAGAAAGAACATAACGAAACTTTAAATGTTTTCTTGTCCATTCTCAAAGAGAAAGGTATGACTGTAACAAAAAATAAATGCAAGTTTGCACAAGACAGCATAGAATATTTGGGACAGCTACTTACGGCTGAAGGAATTGAACCTAAAAATTATTTGGTTAAAGCTATAAGAGATGCCCCCAAACCTAGTGACAAAGAAACATTAAAGTCATTCATGGAGCTGAGCGAATATTATTCTCGTTTTATTGTGGGATATGCAGACAAGGTTGAACCATTGCGGAAACTTTTACGCAAGGGAGTAAAATTTGTGTGGAATGAAGAGCAGGATTGTGCATTTGATGTAATAAAGAAAGCAATTGTTGAGGCTCCAGCATTGTATCCTTATGATGCTAACAAGAAAAATATTATTACGGTGTGGATGCCAGTGCAGTAGGCATTGGAGCGGTTTTCAGTCAAAAAAGAGGTGAGGAGGAGTTTACTATTTGATATATTTCGAGACGTCTCAAAAATGCAGAGAAATATTACAGCTCTATTGAGCGCAAAACACTAGCATGTGTTTGGGCAGTGGAAAAGCTTAAAATGTATTTATGGGGTAAAGAATTTGAAATCATAACGGACCATAACAGAAAGTGAATGGGTGGAAACACAAAAAAATGATAGCATTTTGGAAAAACTTAAAGAATATGTAACTGGAAAGTGGTCACCAATAAGAAATTTAAGCAATGACATGAAATGTTCTCAACAAGTGTCAGATGAACTAACTGTTGAGAATGGTTTGTTGATGAGACATGATTTATTTATACCACCTTTTGAACTAAGGAAAAAACTAATTTGCCTAGCTCATAGAGGTCATTCAGGATCCACTGCAACCAAGAAAAAATATATATATATATTATTGGTGGCCAGGGATCAATGCCGATGTTAATGTACATGTTGACCATTGTGTTGAGTGTTTGAAAGCAGGTAAACACTGAAAGGTGTGCAAAAATGAAATGCAGTTAGTTGAAATACCTAAGGGACCTTCGTCCAAAATTGCTATTGACTTTTCAGGTCCGTTAAGAAAGCAACTGTAAATATCTTGTTGTCTTGTCAGACTAATTCTCAAAATGGATTCATTATGAATTTATTCCTAATATAACCACTGAGATCATTATTGACTTTTTAAACAGAATATTTGCTATAGAGGGACAACCCAAAGTCTTAGTATCAGATAATGGAACGCAGTTAGTTGCTTCTAAAATGTGTAAATTTCTGAAAACGTTAGGAATTAGACAAGAAAAAACACCTTTATATAGTCCATCTTCGAATGGACATGTTGAACGGGTCAACAGATGTTTGAAGGAAGGTGTACAATTGGCCATTGCTTCACACTTTCCAGTAAAAGAGCACATACGTGAAAAGGTCTATAGCTACAATAATACAGAAAATAATATTACTGGATATACACCATTTTTCTTAATGAGAGATAGGCAGTGTAATACTATTTTGACATCTAAATTTAAGAATTGGTACAAAGAAATTACAGAGTGCACCAATATTGATGATAAACTTATTAATGTTCAACAAAAGATAATTGAAAGACAGAAGTTAGCAAAGACATATCATGATGTGAGTAACAAAACGAGAGAAAAAATAATTAAGACAGGAGATTGGGTCATCATCAAGAAACCTGTTCAGGTACAGAAAGGTGAATCTAAATGCACTAAACCTTACAAAGTGATTGATGTTTCTTGTGGAGCTGTTAATTTAGGAGTCAAAGGATGGTGAAGTAAAAGTGATATGTTTGAAACCAGGCCAAGAGGAAATTCTTCTGTCTAATAAGATCAATGTAGAGGAAGATAATGAACTTAATGTTTAGGATTGTATTGAACAAGAAAAGGAGATAGAAAATTTTAACTATGAAAAAAATGAAGAGCGTTATGCCAATGTAGTATTGAACTCTTCTCAAGGTTCTTTTACACAGTTATAATACTTCTTTTGCTATTTCAGATGAACCAGATACATTTTCACATTCTCAAAATGTTTCAGGTGTTAAAGAAGACTTTGAGAATGTCGATACAAAATCTCATGACCGCTGTGACTTACCTAGTTCTTCACATTCAAACGATATGCTTACAACCTAAAGATTAATTAAACCACCCAAGCGTTTAGATGATTTTGTTCTTTATTGATAACTTTTATTTCAAAATGTAAAGAAAGGAGATGTTGTACATATACCTTTAATTGTAGCGTATAGTTAAACTGTTTGTAGTTTTAGCCTTTCTTCAGCGTTCACTTTGCCACTCCTGCTGTGATGTCCAATAGACTTTGGCTAACTTTATGATGTAACATCATAGAACATACATTGGTATTTATATGATGTCATGGAATGTCGTGGCAGATTTGAATACTTTCTGTCAGGAACGGCACGTTCAGCTTCCACCTGCATGTGGGCCTTTATGTATGTTATTTACTTCTTAAATAACTTCTTCATTCTGGCTCCTTGTCTTAACAGTACCTCCGATTTATATCTCTGCATTGAGATAGATAAATGGTGGTTTTAAAACATGAAAGTGGAAACCTGCATCCCCCACCCGCCCCCAAATGCAGTGTCGCTAATGCGGGAAGTCAGTTGCTTTGTGCGTAATACGTTTTTCTATATTTGAGCAACATTGTAAGTATATTTAAAACGTAACAAGATTTTTTTATTTTTTTTTATATCGTACATAGTGAACTCATGGATTTCAAGGTGCTGTCATATCTGATAATGGAACAAAATGTGGCACAGAGAAATAAAATATTTGACTAGGCCCACACACTTTGGTCTAGTGGGGAACAAAGCCAGGATTGATGCCAGGTTTTCTGGTTTCAAAGTGCGCAATTTAGTCACTGCATGGTATCTATACTGTTTTTACATCAAAGGTTAATACTTTATCTTGTAATTCTTAGTGCATGAGGTTACAGCGTGGACGGCAAGCAGAAACCACATGAAGGTACAGCGCACTTTGGGCTCGAGAGTCCAAGAGGACTTCGAGCTAAGCCTGCTGGGCATCTGGCTCGAGGCTTCAGTGGGTCGCCCACCTCTGAGATCATAGAGGCTTGACAAAAGTGTAGTATTTGAGAAAAATCAGGGACGGAAATAACAATAATTGGCAATGTTAAGAGACAATACTCAAGTTTATGAAGAGCATCCACTCTGGAGCACCTTCGGATCCCTTCCCCCTAAACATATTCAGCAGAGGCAGCACCTCCATTGCACCTGAACTGTGCCGCACAATCAACTGCTCCATCGAATCCACCACCTTCCCTGAAGACTGGAAACACGCCAAGATCAACCCCCTACTGAAGAAACCATCTGCTGACCCAATGGACCTCAAGAACTATAGACCCATCTCACTGCTCCCCTTCCCAGCCAAAGTTATCAAGAAGGCCATCAACACCCAACTCTCTGAGTTCATTGAATCAAACAACATTCTGGACCTCTCTCATTCGGGATTCAGAAGCAACTGCAACATCAAGACCGCTCTCCTTGCTGCCACAGACGACATCCTTATCCTCCTCGACAGAGGTGAAACCGCGGCCCTCATCCTCCTGGACCTCTCAGCTGCTTTCGACACCGTCACCCGTGACTCCCTCTGCGCTAGACTTCACGATGCCGGCATCCGCGACGAAGCCCACAACTGGTTCAGCTCCTTCCTCACTGGGCGAACACAGAGAGTCAGACTTCCACCTTTCCCCTCAGAACCCACACAAATCAGCTGTGGAGTGCCACAGGGCTCCTCCCTGAGCCCCACCCTTTTCAACATCTACATGGCCCCACTTGCAACCATCGTCCGAAACCACGGATTTAACATCGTCTCCTACGCTGATGACACCCAGCTGATCCTCTCCGACAAACTCCCAGCCACCAAGAACAACTTCCACAGCGGAATGAAGGCAGTATCCACCTGGAAGAAGGAAAGCTGCCTCAAGCTCAACTCAGACAACACCGAAATCCTCATCCAGGGCCCCAGCCCCTCCGTCTGGCCGACTCCTGGTGGCCCGCAGCTCTCGGAACCACCCTACACCCACAGACCACGCACCAAACCTCAGCATCATCATGGACTCCTCGCTCTCAATGAACCGCCAGATCAACGCCGTCTCATCCTCTTGCTTCCACACACTCTGCTGCTCTGAAAGATCTTCAAGTGGATCCCCCCATCGAGACAAGGCAAACAGTCACCCGCGCACTCAGCAGCAGACTCTACTACGGCAACGCACTCTACGCCAGCACCACAAAAGAAGCCTCCACCAGACTCATCCTGAATATTCCTCACCGCAGCCACATCACCGACCACTTGAGAGACCTCCACTGGCTGCTGGTCAACAAAAGAATCACCTACAAACCCCTCCACACCCCCACCAGACATCTCCGCTCCACCCATTAGGCCCTGGCCACCAACCCACGGATCTGCAAGACCACCGCTGGCGGAAGGTCCTTCTCCTACCTCGCTGCAAGGACCTGGAACTCCCTTCCTCTGCATCTCAGGTAATCCCATCTCTGCCTCAATTCAGAATGGACCTCAAGGCCTGGCCTGACTCAACAGCAGACAAATCCCCCCCCCCCTCCCTCCAGCGCCTTGAGACCCTTACAGGTGAGTTGTTGCACTCTACAAAACTCTAATTGATAAACTGGTCACGTTGTATAACAACCTGGAATCCATGATCTTAGATTGGAGAGCAGGGATTCTTGGGATGCTTAAGTCATCTGCAGTTTACAAGTATCACTCCAAATTGGGGTTAAATACCTACATACCTATAAAATGTGCATCTCAGCCACAGGTGCACTGTCAGGCTTGCCTAGCAGTGTCATTCAGGGAGGAACATTTGTCTTGGGATGGGGGGGGTCGGTGATGTGACGGAAGAATTCAAACAAAATTCAAGCATTCGTGTCAACTTTCAATTCTATTAAGGACACAGAGGCCATCGGACCAAAGGGTTTCTGTAAATCAATCAACAATTGCCCCAAAGGATCACGGCTGATCGACCGGGTTGCTAGCTTGCAAAGCTTTAAGGCATTGAACAACACAGCTGTGGGTTGTCAGGAAAACTGGGATAGGAAATGCATTTGGAAAACATTTTTGTGCGTCTGGAAAGAAACTCCTTCCGGAGTAAACACTCTACCTGCAATGTCAAGAGCTTTGACGCCTGAGACTGCGGCATGAGATGAGACACAGAAGAGTAGTCAGTTTGTCCAATAACTGCTTTTAGGAGTTCTCTGGCCAGCCCTGTTTGAATCTAAGTACCCCATTGACATCCCAATGCAGAGAGTAACAGGATGTTGGGGGTTTTGCTACTGGAATGCCCCACATAACCCTGCAGACCAATGGGTGCTCTCCGATGGGTTTACATCCAGGGGTGTATGCCCAGCGGAAAGGGCTGAACAGAAATTGTTCACAGATCGATAAGTCGTACTGTCCGCTGTGAGAGAAGATAGGAAGTTGACCACCTTGAATAGGCCTGCCCCCACGAGATACAAATCCTTTGGCTAACACCAACTGACCCATCAATGCCATGCCAAATCATATCGCCTATGGGTGCTGGAAGACCGAGACAGGGCAACAAAAACTTTCAGCCTCCTGCGAAAGGCCCGACAGGTTCCAACGTCTTATGAATGACGCCACGCCATGAGGTGAGTCTCCTGCAGAAGTAGCTGACTGCCCGAAGCATCCATCAGAAGTTCCCATATTAGACGCAGCTGAACCGGAAGAAGGCATGACTTATCCATCAGAGTTGGGAACCAGGACTGAGATCTCCAGAGAGGGGGGTCACAAGGACCAGATTTGCTTTCTGACATCTCGCTTGAGCTGCCACTCAAGGAATGATTAGGAATGGGGGAAGGGTATACACTAACCCCAGACCCCATTCTTGGAAGAAGGCATTGGTCGCCAATGCCTGAGGATCTGGCCTTCAACTGAAGGACCAGGTAAGCTTAGCATTCAGACAGAACGCAAAACAGTCTATCCGGCAAGGACCCCATAGCTGTTAAAGTCACTGAAAGATAGGAGGGGAGGTAACCTCCAGTTGCTGGAATCTTTCAGAAATCTGGAGTTCCAGTCTGCATTCGTGTTGGAACGACCAGCAGATGTTCTACAGTAACTGAGATCTTGTGCTGCAGGCAAAATGCCAAAACTCATTGGCAATCTCTGCCAGCATGTGAGATCTCGAGCCTCCCAATTTGTTGACCTATTGAACCGTGGATATGTTGCTCTGTCTCAGCAGGATGTTCCCGAGAACCTCTGGGGAGAAAGAGCCATGAGCGCAAACAAACCCGCCAGGAGTTCCAGATAATTGATATGGAGCTGAAGTTCTTCCTCCTACCAAGGTTCCCCCCCCCCCTCCATGGGGATTGACCCACAGCAGGCTCCCCAGCCTCACCTGCTCTCATCTGACTCGATGAGCATGTCTGGTTGAGAACCGAAAATTGCCCTGCCATTCCAGGCCTCCATGTCACTCAGCCACCAGTCCATTTCCTTCCTGGGACAGGGGAACCAGGAACGAATAGGAAAGGTCCTTTCGTAGGTGATGCATTTTGAGTGGTTGGAGAGCATGATAATGAAGGGGACCTAGAAATATGGCTTGAATTGAGGATACAAGCAATCCCACTATCCAAGCCAGCTGCCTCAGAGATACCTTCTCCTTGGATAAGCAGGACTTTAATTACCGCTTGACGTCCTTGATCTTCTGAGAGGGCAATAATAACTGCGCTGTCACTGAATCTATCAGGAAACCCAGGAATTCTATCGATTGTGAGGGCATCAACCAGGACTTCTCCAGGTTCAGACGAAAACCCAACTGTTGGAGACAGGAAATGGTCATGTTCAGGTGTGACAGGAGGACATCTTTCTCCTGGGCCATAATAAGAAAGCTGTCTAGGTAAATTATGAGGCGCACCCCTCTGGGGCATAAGAATTCCATCACAGGTTTCATTAACTTGGTGAAACACCAAGGGGCGGAGGATAGACCGAAAGGAAGAGCAGAATACTTGAACCAGGAGTTCCAGCATTGGAACTGGAGGTAACAGCGGTGGCATCAGCCACTGCAACTGGAGATAACGGGGGTTGGGAGGAAAAATCAGAACCATGTGGCAGGCGTCCTTAAGATCGAGCCACACCATCCACCAAACCACCTTTCTATACAACCCAAGTGGGAGTGGAAATATTGAGAGGTTCAACCGAGTGGTTTAGGGGGTCATCCAGTCTTCGATAATCAACAAGTTGAATTGGGAAGTTCAGTTTTCCAAAGCTGTTTGGGCATACAGTTACTAAACGTGATACTAAGGGTTTAGCCCCTTTCGTTATGATGAGAGGGCGCACCCCCAGGTCTAAGTACAACCCACAATGGTTATGTAAAGCTGGTGTAAAACATTGGTCCCTGAAATCTGTCCAGTGCAAACTGGCTAATAATCACTCTAAAATGAAGGTGTATTATGACATGAAACATGGGGTGAAACCTGTAAGCATTAAAGTGGGGATTGGATCAGAGTAAAAACACCGAACAAAGTAAGAAAGGGAGAGAGTCCATTCTTTGAACCGGAAGAGACAGTAAAAGTTCTTAGAAATGCAGTTAAGTCACAAATGGCAAGGTTTAGAATCTTACACGTGTCGCTCCAGTTTCAAGGGAACAAGAGGGGGAAGTTCCCTGCTACGAACTGTGAAGAATATTTTCAGTGGTTGGAAATTTGTGACGAGGAGTTGAATGGGGTGAAAACCTGTGAGGAGAATGTGGTGGAGGATGTTGTGGAAAACGCAGAAAATTTAGAAGAGATAATGCAGGTGATATTGCTGAACAAGTTATGTCAGACAATTTGCGTGACCATGATATTGTTAGAGAAGAGGAAAAAGAAATGAGAGGAAATATGAGAGTACGGAAACCTAAGTGATTGGAGGATTACGTACATGACAAAACGGGGTTGCAAGAGTAAACGGTTTCCTTATTTTTCTTTTTTCCTCTTGTTGCAAATTTTATTCTTATTGTTTTGTTATATATTTTGCAATGTGCAATTTAAGATTGTCACAGATATTACTTGTGAGTAACTAAGGGATAGGTATTTGTGTTAATTTTGTTGTATTATAGCGTGTATTTTTTTCTGATATATAAAGGAGGGAGATGTGTTATGTATGGTGCTTGGTAACTGCATTCTGATGCTCGTGTTCGAGTATTGGAATGTAGAAGGGAGGCAGACAACAGCTGGTGGAGGTCGTTGAAGGAAGTGTACCGGCTGTGCTCCAGACAATAAAAGTGTGTTCACAAACTGTGTCCTGTGCGTTTGTACACACTACTTCCATATAAAAAGAGCATCACTTTGAGCTCATCCAATACAGGAACACAGCCTAATTTGAAATTCACCAATATGTTTCTTAAAGAGGGCTACACCTTATGTAACTGATTTTATCTAAATCTGACCTTTACACATTTTTTAGTTTTGGATATTTCTTTGCATATCACAGACTCCTAAGCATTTTTTTAAAACATGTGAAATTAGGTAAACATTTTCTTTTCAAGGCTAACTTTGTTCTAGTTTCAAAAACATTGTGGCCTAATCACACAAAAAAATGGCTAACCTGCATCTGCAGATTTGCTCTTGTGTAGCAGTGCAGATTTAACATTTTTGGGAATTCACAAACATGCGTAAGATGGAAAGGCTGCATCAGGCACTAGTTTCCTTGATTAATCATGGATAGGTCGTGTGACATTCTCAGTGGGATCCTGTACCCGCTGTGCTGAGGTCTCCATAGTGGACATGTCCACACAGGGGAAATAGGATCCCATGTGCATACACAGTATATTTTCTTTCTATTTTTTAAATACTTTTTTCACTGCAAGGAAAATATTGCTCCCGTGGAGCAAGCCATTATATTACACCCGCCAGCAAATCTAGGGGTGATCCATTCCCTTTCCAACCTGGACCAGGAGTTACACAAGCACGCTGTTGCAGTAATTTTACAACCTTTTCCGGGGTGGTAAGGGGAACACAAGGAATTTGAGAATGTTGTCAAAGGGCCATGTTTGTGGGCAAAACATACCTTGGAAGCCCACTTCCCATGCCTCGAGTGAGATTTATGTGTATGCAAAACTCTGCACATATGGTGTACATCTCCATAAACATAAAAGGGCTAATACCTGCCGGGGTATCTTTATGAATTCCTGACTGGCTTTAAAAAAAAAAAAAAAAAGAAACATTTGGTCATTAATATGCATTTAATACCCCTTATCTTTGCGAACTGGCACCTATACATTGTCTGTTTTAAATAATGCATTTTTAAAGTAGATCCTTCATTTTCTCATTACGTTTATTCAGTCCTGGACTCCTTCTCCTGTCAAGTAGCAGATACAGGAGCTCTTCTGACCTTTGAGAGTTTTCTTTGCATGTGTTGATATGCAGCCATCTGAATCCTTATGTCTTGCCGGAGGCAGTGTTCAGGCATTGGCCGTTCTGTATTTCAGATAGGCTGTTGGTGTAAAGATTTTCCAGGGCAGAGCAGTGCTGCTTCTTAGTAAGGTCATTAAAATTTTCAGGTGGTGGTAAAAATACTGGTGAAGGCTCATCTTCACTTCACATGAAGAAAAAGTTATAGAACGTAAGATGAAAAATAAAACAATATTCCATTAGCATTGTGTAGGTGCTCCTTATAGGCCAATTTATAGGTGGTCACCTCTTCTTCAGAGAACGCTATCTGGGTGACTTAAAATGTCTTAAATAGTGTGTAGGTTATCAAGTGGGTCCTGCTACACTGGCAGCCGGGGACACTCAAAAGGAGCAGTGAGATTTCATGCATATGACACACGGACTGTGAACGAATTGATGTGACACTCTACAGAGTTTCTGAAGCGTTCAGTGTCTGCACTCCCCAAGCCAGCACCTCCTTAGATCTCAAGTTTTGCCAGGTTTTAGCACGCTGATTTATAGATATTCCTATGACTTTGTAATGTTTGTTTTCCAGGGGTTCTGAGTTGTTACATGCTTGGCAACAATATTGATTTGCCTTCCTCTGGGGCTTTTGTGTGCCTCAGTTAGGCACAGGTGAGTAGTGCTTTGGGCAAGTGTCACTAAGGAACAGCAGAGCTGGGCTGGTGCTTCAGTGTGCTCCTGAATACTGCAGCTTGTGGCTCAAAGATCAGTATCTGGTGAAACATTTATTTGTTCACGATTCTCATATCTCTAGAGGCTCTGAAGCTTATTCAATCTATACACACTGAATAAAATACATGACTAGTCAGGCATTGTCTCTGTCCTTATGTCACAGCGGAACACTTAGGTTGAATTTAATATCATAACTAACTTACAGTGGCGGCTCCCCCATTGGGGCGTGGGGCGTCGCCCACTGCTTGCTCGCCGTGCGAGAAGGCAGAAACATAAATGGTAATAACTACCATTTTATGTTTCTGCCTTCTCCCACGGCGAGAAGCTAGAAGTGCCTGGTTGGGGGTGGGCGGTCCTGCTCGAGGGCAGGGGGAGTGGCTTGCTCACTGTTGTGGGTACTGACTGTTTGGTCGGCCCTTGGGCCGACCAAACAGTCAATACCCACAACAGTGGGCAAGCCACTCCCCCCCTGCCCACAAGCAGGACCGCCCACTCTCCCTTTTTCTCTATGTAGCCTGCTGCATGCAGCAGCCTACATAGAGAAAATGGCCCGGGTGGGGCGCGCTCCGCTGCGCCTCACCAATCACAACGCTGCCATTGCAGCGTTGTGATTGGCTATGGGGAGGGAGGGAGGCTGCCTTTCCTTCATGACGAGGCCTGCAGGTCGGAATTGGAAAATGGTGGACGGCGGGAGTCGGACTCGGGACCCATCCAGAAGCGGGACGGTAAGTTTTATTTTATATTTTACTTTAATTAAACCCCTCCCGCCTCCCCCCCCATGACGACCCCATTTCCACCCCCCCTCCCACCCGCCCGTCATGCCGGCCGCGACTGGTCGTTAATTAGACTGATGTGAAAACGTCATAGTTGATATAGTGAGATCGAATGTTGCTCCATTGAGTACGGCTCATTAGCTTTTTTTGGTGCTACAGTGATTTGTTTTCCCCATCGTGTAAAGAGTATCTCTATCTCATGTTAGATGTTGCTGCGTGTTTCATGAAGGATTGTTAAATTTCCCTTATGGGCAAGAGGTGCACACTTACAAACGTGACTTTGTCATTCACAAACGTGCCTGTGTTCCATCCGCACAATGAAAAATGTTGGAAAATTATTCCTATTAAGGGTAAGAGCAAATTACTTTTCAGACTGGGAAGTGACAGAGAACACCCCCAACATTGGTAGAGGTGCACGGCGAAGGACTTCTCAATTTGCAAAAAATGTATGCTGATACTAGACTTTTCACCTTCTCTTTCTCCGCCTTTTTAATCTGCCTCTCTCCCTGCAGCTTCCTTCTGGTGCCTCTCCCTGGCTCTCATTAGCAGTCACTGTGCCTCTCTGTAATTGTAAAGTAACTCTCACTTCGTCTGCCGTGTGTGGCCTCTGTGTTTTTCTGCTGCTCCCGCCCTGTGTGCATTGATAGCGCCTCGACGACTGTCTTTCTCTCTATGCTTGATTTGTGTCGGCAGCTTGTCTGTTATTGTGAGGCCTTTTCTGAGGTCCTGCGGCAGTACTTATTATTGGGCAGCATTCGGTGCGTGCAGCTACTGTCGTTCATGTCCCAGGTCCTTAGTACCGCTGCACTTCAATTGGACAGCCAAGACTCCATCTGGGCACTTAAGGGGGAGCTCCCCTCATTAGGAGTGTCCGTGTCCCCTTAATGGGCCCCTGTCCTACAAGGAACGAGGGGCTGATCGGGCCTCATGTTTACAGCACAAGGATTACCTTTGTGTGGTTACAAATATATGGACAGTATATGTAAGCAGAAGTCAGAAATGTACTTAGGCAATATCCATATTACTTTACGGGCAGCATGGGTGTTATGAATGTGGAGATGCCTCTCTATAGACCAGACATGAATAAGATATGTTCGAAACAGGAAATAAAGTGATGTTTCCATGATACCTTGTATTCCATTTCCTGCATGTTCTATGGCTAGGGTCACGCGCCTGCTACCTCTAATGCATATGTCAAAGGAGGAGGATGTTTAGCTTTGGTCGTCTACAAACCACTCATATGAACCCCCAAAGCCCAAGTGCATAACATCAGTGAGTCCAAGTGTTGGCTCAGAATCATTAAAGCTAAAGCATTTCCCATACTCTGCGCATGCCTGAGTTTCTTTATCTTCGGCTTGAGTCTTGATACTGGGATTAAACTTTTAATGCAAAGTACTATTGGGCACTCAGAAGATTTTAGTGCATGTGATTTAAAAAGATGCAAACCGAAGCAATTTCCAAATGTAAGCGTTCCTTTTTGAATGAGAAGTTAAAGTCAGAAATTTCTCAGTCATTCTACGCTCGCTCGTCATAGTGCAGTACGGGAATAATTTTTCGCCTCACCACTTTCAAATGTCACCAGCCGCCACTGCTAACTTACTATCTCTTCACAAAAAAAGAAAGCCAGATGCTTATGTAAAGATAGCTCAGTGAGGTAAACCTTACTTGTGACATTTGATGCGATCAGTCTGCTACGTCTAATTTAGCCTGCCATTCTTTTGAGTACAATTAAAATAGGTAAACTTTTTATCAGCATCTCGTAGAAGTAGCAGAAGTGTGGTATTAACCACTATCTCCTGTAGCGTTCCACGGTCTACTGTTGAAGGACTGCTGATTTTTATATTAAATTACACAGTCTGTGACGATCTTTAGACTTGGCAAAGTAATGGCAAGTATACAGCATTGTGACTGTGCCAATCCCACAAGCTTCAGCACAGCTACAAGTTCCCACTTATACCCCACTAAAAAGAAACATTCTGTCAATCATGCACAGCAACCGGATTTAATACCTGATCGTGCAAAAGTGCTTTGGGTCTTGTAAGGGGTTAGAAGGTAGGAACGCACTATATAAATACCAATAAATAGAATCCATATTAGGTAAGACTATACTAAATCTCTGAATTTCATTTCCTCAGGAATGTCAGCTTCTTGGAATGATGTTAGTCTCACATCAATTTTCCTGTGCTGGATTACATTTCTGATGTCCTATTCTAGCTGTAAAATTAGAGTCTGATTTTATTTATTTATAAAGTTTTATATAGCGCGAACATGACCCAAGAGGGTATCGGAGCGCTTTACAAGTGGTTAGGAAGGAAGAAATAGCAAACCAACAACAAAATCAAGAGCGAAACAGGATGTGGTGGGTCCCAAAATGAGGTAAGAAGCCACAATAGGGACCAAGCCGCACACAAAATATACATGATCATAGAAGTCCAATACTTTACATGGGTACATCAAATGAGGGCTATGTGGTAAGCTACTAAAGTACATGAGCCTTAGAGCAAGAACTTGTTCATTAGTAGCACTTTGACTTCCTTTTTAAATGATACAGGTGACTTCTCAGAATCCATTACATTGATGTACCATTAATTATATAGATGATTCTATTTGGACTGAGATTACCATTGTTAGTTGAAAGTATTTGATGCACTTATGTCACAATGTGATATCAGTTTCCTGTAGTGATGTTGCAGTTTGTGTCAAGTACTTGGACTAATGTGGAAGTCTGATCTCAGGATCCTGTTGTAATAATATGACTCTTTTCCAGGTTTCTGAGTGGTTGCAGACTGAATAATGAGGTGATGTCACAATCGGATGCTGCGTTTTCAGAATGATGGTTCCTAGAGAGCTTATTAGGGCATCCTCATTCTTGATGTATTGCTGTCGCAATGCATGATTTTCTGCCCATTTCCCTCATCCATTTCGATATTGGGAGAAGTTGTCCAGTGATGTCAGTTTCTTGTCATGATGTCACAGTATTATGTCATGTCATTTAGAAGAGAGAGGATTGATAGCATCATTTTTTTTTAAATTCTTTTTATTAACAGATTCGAGTTGACTTACTGGTTTCAACAAGTAAGGCAGAAACTTATAACAATTTTCGTCATGGTTACAGGGTACATAGATAGTTCGTGGTAGTTAACAATGGCTATGGGATAGTCAGATTTTCTGGCGCTGGGACAATGGGGGGAACACAAATATTGCCTCTGTATTCGTTCCATTTGCCTCAAATGGAAGACCACTTTCTGGGGCACCCACGCGAAACAAGCACAGTTTTCTCACGGAACATGCACCAATCCATGTCTTTCTTCCAAGATGCTACCTTGGGCGGCCCTCCCGCCCCTCACATTTGTGCAATATTCCGTTTGGCCACCATCTGACCCAGTGTGACCCAGATTTAGCCTTTACTGCTGAGATCAGTGGGTTCCCAAATGTTCAATAGGCATCTTTTAGCTTCCGGCCTCAAGGCGGCCCCCAACACCCTGTTCATGCACTCGTGTATTTTCAACCAATAGGATTGGACATATTCACATTCCCATATTATATGGATAAAGGAGCCCGGCAGACCACATCCTCGTCTACAGTTGCCTTCCTCTGCTCGCCCCATTTTGACTAGAGTTGGTCCGGTGACCTATATTCTATGGAGGATTTTCAACTGTAGGAGACGGAACCTAGCTGAAATAGGATGCAACTGCCTCCTGCCATTCTTCGTCGTCTATTTCTAGTCCGTCCCTCTCCCAGTGTTGCCTAAGTGACGTCGGGGGGTTCAGAGAATTGTTAATCAGTTTTTTATAGGTCAGGGATATCGCTTTGTCCGGCATATACCCGTCCAACAACCTGTCCTCTAGTGGCGAAGAGTCTGGTAGAGTGGTACCTCTGGATATGTTGGACAGTAGTGCGTGCCTGACTTGTAGGTAGCGAAAGTGCTCCGTGTTTGCGAGCTCATGCCTCTGTTGCAGAGCGGTGAAAGTGACCACCTCTCCCTTGTCCCATAGATCCCCAATTTTTGAGATGCCAATGATGTCCCACTTGTCGAAACCCTTCGTGGTACCTAATGTGCTCAGCTGCTCCGAGTCCCATAATGGGGTGGCTTGTGTGAGCTTCTTATCCCAGCCCAGGCTTTTGTTGGCTGTGTGCCAGACCAGCACAGAGTGCTTGGTTGGGCCCGTCAGAGGATATTTCTGTGGCCTCGAGTAGTGAGCCCTGTGGTCTGTCCCCCCTGGGAGCAGCCATTTATCCAGTCTGTAGGCCGGGTCCACGTCTTGTCGGTAGGTGCAGTGGTTAATCGCCGCCAGGTGTGCTGCCCAATAGTACTTATCAATGATTGATAGCATCATTGAAGTGAGCAAGGAGCAGGCGACATGGAGGCAGGATCCTCGGCGAGACGGTTGCCGCCTGCCGCTGAACACAGAACCGCAGAACAACGCTGAAGCTGATAGCCGCCAGTACCACTTAATAAGAGGTCTCACCTGTAGTGGTAGCTGCAGCAGCTGCAGGCGGTCCCGGTGAGCCCACGTAAGTGGCCCGGGTGTGAGTGCTGCGACCAGCATGGCATCCTCACCTCTTCCTCCTTCCATGGGCGGTCGGTGCTGCATTAAGTTGTGCTCCCTCCACCTCCTGGTCCATTGGTGGTGCCCTCCTTTCTCATTGTGTAGGTGTGGTGAGTGTACTGCATTGGGGGGGGGCAGCAGAGAGTAGCTAGGTGGGCTGGGGCACAGGCGGCTCAGCTGCAGGCGGTACACTGCTGCGTGAGGGGGTTTGGGCTGAGTTCTGGAGAGGCTGGTTGGTTGCTGGCCTGGGAGCATCTTCTGGGCAACCTGCAGGCAGTGATTTGGTTCTCATCTGGGAGTTTGTTTGGGCGTGAAAAAGCAAGTGCGCAGGATCACAGCAGTGACGGAGCCGGACGGCAGCAGTGGTTGGAGGCAGGAGAGTCCCAGTTTTGATCCTGCAGGGTTCTCCTGGAGTATATTGGAGGGCATACATAGGGGGCCAGTGCACCAGCAAATTTTAGGTGGTCTTGACCGCTGTGCATTGTGCTTCCGTCGCCGAGGAGTGTGAAGCAGGGTCTAGTTTTACCATATAGTGCCCCAGGCCCATTCTGTCCACGTCTGAAGCATGAGTCTCAAATGTCCCTTCCAGCCCATAGACCGGGTTGTGCTAAATTTGTCCATACTGCCTTGAGAGAGGCAGTTGGCCCCATGCCCTCCTGTAACCTCAGATGTATCTCTCCTATGAAGGCCAATAACCTCAGGTCACTCTTTCTGATAAACAAGTCTTCGAGCCGCTGTCCTCTGCATGTACATTTTCTGAACATCAAAAAGATGTAGCAATAACAGGATGCATCTGTCATCTAGAAGAACAAGATGGGCTAAGAGTAGGAGTGGGGGCCAAATGGGACTTTCCACAGCTTCTCAGCTGATGTTTTGCTAGCTTTGGAAACTAAGATAGCGACATGGCTTATAATAAACAATGGCCTTATAAGGAGCTTCCGCCTTAAAGCTTCCGAGAAGTGACGCAAATTATTTTAATAAAATGTTCAGCTTTTGTTATGTTCTGCGGTCAAGCACCTGCCAAAGTTAGATCTTGAGGTCAACGGTTCCTCGTTAAAAGGGCTCCGTACCGGCACCTTCGTTGATCACCTCACACAGTGGTTTCCACGGTGAAGTGCTTCCAGTTAACTGATTTATTTAGCATTTTGATTGAGGTTATAATGCTCCATTGTACTTTGATATTCATTTTCTCTCACTCTTTGTTTGCATTGCCACGATTTTAAACTTACGACATTGCATGTTTTTGCTCATGATCTGCAATGTGTCTTTGACACTTGTTACTTGCTAAATTGCATGGTGGGATGGTCTTTGATTAATGATGTGTTTTTGACATTGTTTAATTGTTTGAATAAATAGTGTCACTCCTGACTCCATTCCTGCATTTTCAGACGTGTGTCTTGTTATTTCAGATAGCACATTTCCGCGCTAATTTATGTGGTAAAAACCACTCTAACAGGTGCTTGGCAGAGGGCAGAACGTTGATCCAGCGGGTTACAACAACAAGCATTCATACACTGAATACTCACCTGGACCCATTCATTCACACTACGCTAGCAACTTCCGCTGGTGGGTCAGTTGTACTCTTTATCAAAATTCCCTGCTACCAATTACCTTTCCGATTGAAGAGTAATGACTTACCAATGGACCCCTTGATAATTGGGAAGTTTAAAATGAGAAGATACAATACAATTCATAAAAACACCTGAAATAACCATTGACTCAAGAAGTTTTAAAATGTTTATCTAAAATATTCAGCAGAGTAAAATACAAGCCACATGGCACTTAATCGCATATCAAGGAGGAGCACTCTCTTTATAGATCACCTTATTAATCACAAATGACGGTCCCTCAGAAAGGAGAAGATAGAGACAGCAGTACTCTCTGAAGATGAAGACCAAAGACCTCTGGACCAGGTTCAGGATAGGATAGGTGACCTCTCTATCAACGATGCCTGCGTCGTTCCTCTCTCTGACACTTCGTTCCTCCTCGATTCTTCTGTCTTTTCCTTCTAATTAATTCGCCGCCCCCACCTCAGGACCTCTTGGACAGCGGTTGAGTGCAATCGGTCAGCTTGTTCTGAACACCTGCTCCCTTCTCAGCTACTTGCTCGTGCGTCTAAGCTATGCGCCTCTGTGTAGAAGCTAATTAGCTAATTCTAGATCTATTATACCCTTCTACACCCCTGTACCTCCCATTAATGTTTCAAAATTATGGGCCCACTAGTTCTGATTGGACGGGGACAGGGGGTTGATCCTCCCACCATGTCAATTTAGTTCATTTTCTTAAGCCCATTGTTTTTAAAATACCGCCCCTCTCAATTAATGCATTTGCTTTATTTCTCACCCATTTCCCATTGATTCTTTAATACAAAGTGTATACAATTGTTTCGACTGGTAGGACATTTCAGATGAACTTGTGCAACGGGTCATGGCCTTGGATATCTTCCAAGTTGACTTCATCGCTTCCTCTTGTTAGCTTTCAGAGCGCATGCGCAGGTCACATGGCTCTCGAGCTGTAGTTCAACCAACCCAGGCCCATTTACGAACTAATAGAAAAGTCAAAGAAGAAAACATTAAAATCACAAATAAATGGTTTCACTGTATACCTCCTAATTCTATTCTACTCCCATTTAATTATCCATGTCTATCCCGCATTAGTAGCGTTAAATACCACATTATTAATTGCAGCAATGCGTAAGCTTAGCATGTGAGCACATTAAAGCAGCCATTTTAGCATACACTGCGCAGAAGCAAAATATTCCCTCCAAGCAAAGAAAGACGTCATACCATGTGACATGGTTGACACATGCGCAGTAAAGTTCCCACGTTTTAGCAGCCATTTTGGATTAGACAAGAGTTATTTGTTAATAGAAAACACCTAGGCAAGCTTCACTTGGATAACGAATGTCGTGTATGCACATTATTAGTAAGACATTACATGGGTTTTAATATAATTATTTTAATACTGTGAGAGGATTGCTTCCGAGCAAGTCTCATGGTGAGTCCTTGCTCCATCAACGTGCCTCTTTCATCTCAGTTCTCCAACTGTTGGGATAGCTCTGGGCAGTTGAGGAGCCTTTCTGCCGCCAGGGCTGCTGACTCTTGGAGGCTCAACAGGCCGCAGTGAGCCTGTGGATGGCCCAAAGTGTAGGCTGATGATCCTGTAGAGTGGTACGGCATCGGGCGATGCCCTTCGGCCCAGCTCCACCTTTACAATCCTTAGCCCCAATAACCGGAAAGGTGACGGGAAAAAAACTGAGATCAGGACGGACACTGACCTCCAGACAGTGCCAAAAGACTAAAGCTAATCCACTGAGAAACAGAGCTCCCCATTTAGGAATACTTAAAAGTGGTGGTAAAATATCAGCATTCTTTCAAAAAATATCTGAAGAAAACCCGACCATTAGCAAAACTGCGCAGTCAACTCCATTGGGGGAGTCGAAGGGCGAGGTCATCCCTCTTATGGTGCATTTTGAGGATCAGTGGTGTTTTCCCACTCCGAAACATACTCAAATGTAAGTGCCACCTTCTGCTGCGACAGCTAGCAGACCTTCAGGGAAGTGGTCCTTCTTTTGCCGATTGCCAGGCAGAAATGGTACAGAGGCTTCATTAGCTCCTTTGGCCTCCCAGCCCTCATTAATTTTGGACTATACCTGAGATCTCACCGCTCAAACCGATGTCCCTGGTCTCAGCTAGAAGTGTGGAAGTACAGCCTGAAACTCCCAAGCAGCAAAAACAATCTGTGACCCTGTTCTCGAGTACACCCAGCCTTACAACCTCTTACCACACATCTTTCCGTCTCTCCTGACTTATTGTTGAATCCTCCAATTAATATCTCAGCTAACTGTGTATACTTCTCCAGATCCTTGCAGAGCCTCTGCCGTGTTTTGTCATACATTCCGTCTCTATTGGAGAAGAATACTGATAGTTCAGATAACATTTTAGACATTCTATCGGTTATATTGAAAGAATTACTTGTAAAATCAAATAGGAAGAGAATCAGTCCAGTGTAAAGAGCTTTGTAGCCAGCATGGTGGATATTAGTATCCTAGTGGGTGATCCTAGGATTTCTCCGCACTGAAAAGAAAAAAGATGTGATCATTCATTGGATTTAAGCCATCTAGAAGCCCTCTTTAAGGAGGATGGAATATCAGCCTCTGTGTGCACAAAAAATGGACCACCTCCCTCTGGTCACGTTCCGGACTCGGGTAAATCATTTGAAGTCTTTTCCATCTTTAATAAAGCCAACAGTTGCAAGCCGGGAGTGATTACCTAGGAGCTAGGTCCTCAGCCGGAAAGGGAAACAACAACAACAAACAAAATAACATCAAACAAAAGGCAAAAAGAAAATTGCAAAGGATAACTAAGATAAGAGCAAGACAAGTTAAATTCCAGGTGGGGGATTTGATTACTGAGAAGACCACTGTGCCACCCTCTAACATTACTGAAACATCCTCTGCTTGCCAGGGTACGGCTTCCCCTCGCGTGATTGCAAAACCAACAGTGCCTGTGGGGCCTGATACAGGTGCTGTACTCCAGTCCGCTCAGGTCGATCATGATGCGTTTATGTATCCCCAGGGAGTGTGGGCACTTACTGAGGTAGCTAGAGTGGGGAAGGCCAGGCTGGAGGCGGATTTAAGGTGGGGGATAAAATCCATTGCCAATCCCTACGAGGAAGTTGTCTGGGTTCTCCAATTGGTGGATATTTTTGCAGACTCTGAGGTAGAAGGGGTGCTTAATAGATCATGCATCTTATCTTTCAGTCTATTTCCTGGATGACTAAAATTTTCTCTAAAGACCTCTCTTTGGTTGTCCTGTCTAAAACCATTGTGACAGCTGCTTCCTGGCTGGGTTTATTTCTATTCCAGAATAGTAGCGGAAGAAGTCCTGAACTCGCTGGATGAACTTAGGTGGTCAGGCTTTGATATTTATGACACATTTACCCAACAGCTGGTATTCCCTTCGGCCCAGTCAACATTCCAGACGAGCCTTGGGGACTAGATGGGGACTCATCAGCACCACTGCAATCAAGTACCCTCGCCTTTGGGTGAGGGTCGCCAGGTGGGCGCCGGTTTTTAAAAGCTCCTTGTCGTGAAAACAGGCAAATTTTCACTAACCGGGTGGAACCTTTCAAAAAGAGTGAACCTATCTGGAATTGGATTGCAGGTACAATCAGTTCCAAAAGAGTGCTGTCAAAACCCCTATTTTGTAGATTCCGATGTCTCTGGGGTTAATTTCTTGTCCTGGAATATTGCTGGGCTGTAAAGGAACTTTAAATCGCTTCTGCCCGTTATCGAGGACAAGAAAATTATGATTGCTGCCTTACAAGAAACCTGGGAAACAGAGGACTGGGTGTTGTCTGAATATATTGGTTTTAGTATCAAAGCAGTCAAGGGGCAATTTGGGGGTTCTGCGGGGGGCCTAGCTTTCATGGTATCTGTTAAGCACGGCGCGGTGTCTGCCATATTTAGGTATTATTACTAATTTTTTTATATTATCTGTACCTGGTCTTCCTTCAACCAAAATGAATACCTCGATCCAAAAGGGGTATCCTGACCTGATATTAATTAATACATACTTACCTCTGAAAAATAAAGAAAAACAATGTAATGAGTTAGTATTATTATTGGATAACATTAAATTGTGTTTTTCCTAAGTGTCTGTTTTACTGATGGGAGACTTAAATGCAAAGATCACTCCTAACCAGCTGAGTGATGACATCCAAAGGGAGAAAGAAATTGCTTTGAACATTCCCTGCCAGGTTTTAGGGAGCCAGCGGGGGGAGGGATCTGGCAAGCAATTAAGGACCCTACTAAATAGCTTTTATATGACTATAATAGGAGGACATGGCCTAGGCGGCCAAGATGGCGGTCGAGCTTTAGGGTTGCTCCTGTCACCCAAAGCCTATCTTCTGCTATCCTACCTGACAATGCTTAACTTTCTGAGCAGTGGGGCACTGGGGCCCGTTGCGGTGCTGAAAGAGCAATTCCCGAACCTGCGAGGTGCTGCCTGACCGACTAACTGCAGCTTGGGGGCCTGCTGAACTGCCAGGTTGCTGAAGGGGCGGCGCATTGCTGCGGACGCACCAAGCTTAGTGGGATCGCCCATCTCGCTTTCTTAGCAGCGCAAGGTGGCTTGCAACCTGATCTGGCGGAGGGCGATCTGACCGGAGAGAGGAGATCCGGCACCTCCCCACCCCAGCTTTGTTCCTTTCTTCTAAGCCTCGAAGGTGCCCGGGCTGAGGGGGCGCTGTAACGAGGCCGGTGCAGTGTAGGGAGGGGGGCTGGGAGTGGTGGTGGCAGTAGCGGCGGCGGCCGACCTGGCCCGGCCCTCGGGACTGGCAGACTTTGCCTGGACTCGGCGGCGGAGAGCGCTGCTAGCGACTGCAGTGGTGTCCTGCAGGGTGCCCCATCGGCACTCCTGGGGGCCCGTGGAGGTGAGAGGCCTGCCTGGACTGGGCTCAGTGCAGCAGTGGAGAGCTCATTGGGGCCTGGGTGTTGCTCCCGGGGCCCTTCGGCGGCAGCGCCCCCAATCAGGCCATTGTTAACGGGGGCTGCTGGGAGTGTGAACTGGCCTGCCGAGCACTCAGTGAGTTGGAGCCCCCCCCACACCTGGTGGGGAGCCTGGGAGTTTGTTTGGAGCCGAGGTTGGCAAGAGCAGAGGGCATTGCCTCCGGGGTGCCACGGGGCGGCGTGGTGCCTCTGTGAACATGCAGCAGCAGCCAGGGTCCCCCTTCCTGACATCCTTGCCAGCGTGTTACATTTAGACCTTCCCTGGCCCCACTTGTCTGCTGGTGGGAAGGCTGGCCGGGGCACTGGCCTGGAGGTGCTCTTGCTTCCCCCTTCTACTAGACTATTGGACCCCTGGCCCTGGAGAATGGGATGGGGGGGAAGATCCTGCCGCAGACCCTGGCCCAGACGAAAATGGACCGATATACAGGCCCGCTGACTGAACCCCGCGAGCCTGGTGAGGACCCGGTGGATCGGGCATCCGATTCGGCACAGCGGGTCTGGGAACCTAGATGTGGTCCATAAGGCAATGCAGGACTCCAGGGATGCTGTGGAATCCAAGGTTGTTGGCCTTCGGGTGAATCTCTCCCTGTTGCGCCAGGATCTCCGTAGTGTGGTGGACAGAACTACGGAGGTTCAGACATGAGTCTCTACTGCTGAGGACGAGATCACATCTCTCAAGTGCCAGATGTCCAAACTGTCTGCCTCTTTGTCATCACTAACGGAAAAATCAGAAGACGCTGAAAACAGACCGCGGCGTAACAGTCTCGGACTTGTTGGCCTTCCTGAGTCCCTGGAGCAGCAGGGCCACGCTGGGGTACTGGAGGACTGGTTTAAAATACGGGTCCCTGAAAATAAGTTGTCTGCTTTCTTTGTCATTAAAAGAGCGCACTGCACCCTGGCGCCAAAGCCCCCATGGCCCGTGATCCTGAGGCTGCTCAACTGCAAGGATCGAGACGTGATCTTGCAGGTAGCCCACGCCTGCCCTGACCTACAGTTCGACAACTCAAAGGTTCTCCTGTTTCCTGACTATACGAAGGCGGCGCAACAGTGGCGGCGCTCCTTTGCTGAACTGAAGCAGAAACTTCACGCACTTGACTTGCGCTACATGGTCCTGTTCCCTGCCCGTGTTAAGGTCTTTTTCCAGTCTCACGCTCTCTTTTTTGAAACGCCGTACCAGGCTTGGGAATGAGCAACTGAGCGGCGGTTGCTGCAGAGACCACCCCCTGAGCTGCACCGCTCAGGCGACCCTGTGGAGCGTGCCTAATTGCTGCCCTGTCGTCGGCGGAGGGGTGGTTATTCACAATCTCGGATATCCCAGGTCGAGCGTGAGGCTGATGAAGAGGGCTCTAGCCCAGCTCTAGAAGAAATTGCTTCAAATCCAGCTTTGTTGAGGGAGGTCGAAAACTTTTCTAACACTCCCATGATTTTTCACTCTACTGAGGCGGACCTGGGTTCTTCCTCTCAACTTTCTGCAACGCCATGACTCCGATGTTCATTTTTTAATTCAATTTTTGGTTCTGTTGTGGGAGGCTGGCCAGGATGGTCCGACAGGAATGATGGCTGGTCTTGCCCCCTCCCTGCGGGGGCCCCAGTGTGTGCGGATCCCTCCCTCCTGGCACTTAGTGTTTCTTCTGTTGGGTATCGAATTGCAATGACCTCTACATATGGTGAAATTCGTTGTCAGGTGCTAGATCCCATTATATGGGTGCCTACTGGTCAGGGACGTCCCCCTCTCCCCACCTCCCCCCAGTTAGCTCTTTTGGGTCGGGGGTTTTGTGGCCTGGTATGTTCCTTTATTGTTCTGTCTTAACGGTGTTTCTTCTTTTTAGGTTGTCGACGGCGAACACACGTCACTATTGAAAATTATGTATGGCATAGCACTGCAGGTCCCCAGGTTATCATGTCCAGCCCTGCTTTCGGCGGGAACTGCCTCATGTTTTCCCGGCTGCATCATGAACCCCCCCTAGACTAACGATGCTCTCCTGGAATGTGAACGGCCAGTTGGACCGGGTTAAACGTTCTGCTGTGTTACAGTATATCAGGCGACACAGGCCAGCGGTCGTCTTCTTGCAGGAGACCCACTGACACTGTATACCACTCTGGCTTTACACGTGGCTCTAGAGGAGTCGCCATATTGCTGCATACATCTCTCCCCCTTGCAGTCACGGCGCAGCACTCAGATGCTCAGGGATGTTATGTGGGTATTGAGGGCCTCCTGGAAGGGAGGCATTACAACTTTGTGTCCTGTTATGTTCCTCCTCCCTTGCTGCAGCACTACCTGCAATCCTTTATCTTGACTCTTCCCCAGGGCTTTACAGTGGTTGGAGGAGGTTTTAATGCAGTCCCTGATCCTTTCTGCGTTCCCGGTCTGTCTGTCATCATGGGCTGATTCGCTGGGCCTCTTCGATATATGGCGCTCTTGGCATCCGACCCAATGTGTCTATACTCCCCAATCAGCTGCGCATGCAGTGGAATCCCGAATAGCCTTGCTGTGGTTACCAGCAGCGGATCTCCTTTCGGTTCATTCTCTGCACATTCTCCCACACTGTATTTCTGACCGCTTTTGTTGTCTTGGGGAACCCAACCCACCGTCCTAAGCCCGCTTGGAAGTTTAGTGCATGTCACTTGCAAAGCTCTAAATGCGCTGCTTTTGTTGAAGAGAAACTACAACAGTTCTTCAAGCTTGATACAGGTTCATTTCTCACTGCAGTGACGCTCTGGGCATTTAGTAAGTCTTCCTTGAGAGGCCGCCTTAAAGGTTCAGTTCATTAGGCCGAGACAGTCTGTGTGATACGGCTGACTGACCTGAAAGGTCAAATACTGCGCCTGGATGCCACCCTGCATCACTGTGATACTGAAAACACCCGTTGTCTCCTAGCCATAGCCCACACAGAACTGCAACAGATCTCCCTAAGGGAAGCCAAGCATTGTTGGATGCCCTCTATGCAGATGGTGTACGCATCTGGTGATAAATGGGGTAAATTGTTGAATTGGCTGGCAACCCATGGTGTCTCCGACCGGGTGGTCCCGGTGATTCTGGACTCCTCTGGATGTTTTAGAGAGGAACTCCCTGCTATTGCTCTGACTTTTGCTGATTTTAATCGGGGATTATACTTGCAATGTCCCCCGCTGCCAGCAGAAGTTGCAAATCCTCTCCTGGATAGCATACCACTGCCGTCCGTACCCAGTGCTCTGGTCTCTGAGTTGAACTAAGAACTCACACTGGAGGAGGTGAACTCCACGATTTCAGGATTGCCAGGAATGGGTATCCCATTGAATATTACAAGCGCTTCCATGATATCTTATGCCCCCATCTTCCAAATCTCTACGCTGCTGCACTGCAGCAGGGGTCCTTTCCACCCGACCTAGATTGTGCCACTATTGTAGTCATGCCCAAAGAGGGTCTCCCTAGGGACCACTGTTCAACCTATCGCCTGATTTATCTTATTAACGCTGACATTAAGATCTATGCAGAAGTTCTAGCGTCACGGCTGGGTCGGGCGTTACCACATCTGATTCATTCAGATCAATGTGGATTTATGCCGGGTCGCAGCATGCACCATTGTATTAGGAGGGCCCATGCGGCACTTTCTCTGGCACAGAAACTCGATGGCACCCTGGCCCTCTTGCTAGTTGATTTTACCAAGGCTTTCGATACAGTGTCCTGGGTGAATTTATGGATAGAGTCCTCGAGTGAGTCGGTTTGGGTGAGGGGTTCCGCCAAATGATCTGCCTTCTCTACCATGCCCTGACTGCTCAGGTTCTTGTAAATGGGGTTCTGTCTCTTGCGTTTCCTATTGAGCGCGGTACATGCCAGGGGTGTCCGCTGTCCCCACTGCTATTCGCCTTGCTGATAGAGCCACTGGCATAGCTTATATGCTGCATCACCCAGGTTTGGGGCCGGCGATGGAGAAGTGGCTTTGAAGACTGCATACCGTTATATGAGGACCATATCCTTCTGTTTCTGAAGGATCCCCAGCACTCCAGGCCCCGATATCTGTCACTTCTTCGGCTATACGGTGAGGCGTACGGGCTCTGGGTTAACAAAGGCAAGTCCTGCCTAGTGGATGTGAAGGGTGACGCCTTGGGCCGGGTTTGGTGTCCCAACATTCCTACCCGGCACAATGCCTTCAAGTATTTAGGGATTCACATGCCCACCCCCCTCGCGGATCTGGCCTGGGCCCTTAGGTTCCGTGGGCTGGGGGCGTGTCCAAGATGGCGGCGTGAGCGGACGTGTTTCCAGCTCGCACCGTCGCGACCGCCAAATATCCTGCATTTAGGCACCGAAGATTAGCCAGCGGGCATCCCGCGACTCAGCTGAGCCCTTCTGAAGCAACCGCGGCCATGGGGCTCATTTTCACCCTCTTCCTAAATCTATTTTTCTGCACTTTCCTGCGTTCTGCTTGTTTTTCTCTCTTTCCCCTTTATTCCTACTTCCTCCTTTCCCGCCCGTTTTCCCCCGCCGCTGCTGCCCCCGCGGCCCCTCCCCCCCCCCCCCAGCGCGACCAATGCAGCTCCCCGCTCCCGCCTCCCAGCTGTCCAGCCCTCCCCGACCCCTACTTAATGGCGGCCGCTGCGGGGACAGGCGAGCAAGACCACTGACTGTCAGTGAAATTGCTCTCCCACCCTCGCAGCTCCACCATTGAGTGAGGCCTCCCCAAGCCCCTGCACTCTCTAGTATGAGTGTTCGAGGCCCTCCTCCACCCGCAGGTTCACCTGCGCCTCATCCCTGGTGATCCAGTGGACCTCTGTCTCCCGCTTTCCGCTCCGTTTTTTCACTCGTTTTTTTCCTCATTTTCACCCTCTTCCTCAATCTATTTTTCTGCACTTTCCTGCGTTCTGCTTGTTTTTCTCTTTCCCCTTTATTCCTACTTCCTCCTTTCCCGCCCGTTTTCCCCCACCGCTGCTGCCCCCGCGGCCCCTCCCCAGCGCGACCAATCCAGCTCCCCTCCCCGCCTCCCAGCTGTCCAGTCCTCCCCGACCCCTACTTAATGGTGGACGCTGCGCAGCCGCGCAGCCGCGCAGCGGACGTGCCAAAGGCAAGCCCGTCTGCGACCCGACCGCGACCAGCGCCAGGAACCCTGGACCCCCGCCAACGCTACGACCCAGCAGCACTCCACGCACTCAACCCAGGCCGCAACAACAACTGCAAGCTAGCATCACCAGCCGACACCCACGGACCCTTCAGCTGTCACCGCTGCCGGCACACCTGTAGCACCACCAAGAACACGGATCCAGCACAACCCGCACACAAGAACACAACCGAACCGAAGACCCTGCAATGCATCCTCCTCAACGTCTGATCGCTCCACAAACACGCCACCGAAATCTGGGACCTCCTCGACAGCACCACCCCGGACGTAGCGTTCCTCACCGAAACCTGGACCAACACCACCTCGGGACCGGACATCGCCACAACAACTTCAGAGCCGCCACCAACGCCCACCACCAACTCATCAGAGAAACGAGGAAAAAAGCGATTGAAGACAGAATCTCCACCCACGCGCACAACAGCAAGGAACTCTTCAACATCATCAAGGAGTTCGCCCAACCCACCAGCGAGTCTACTGACATCCCTCCCTCACAAGACCTCTGCGACAAACTCAGCACCTTTTTCCACCACAAAATCAAGAGCATCTACGACAACTTAGACGAAGACAACCAACACACTGAACCCTCACCAACCACCCCCGACACCCGAAAACCAGCGATTGACAACTGGACAGCCCTCACCACCGAAGACACACTGAAGACAATGAAGTCAATCCACTCAGGGGCTCTACGGACCCCTGCCCCCACCACATCTTCAACAGCGCCGCCAACACCATCGCACCCATGCTCCGCCACACCATCAACCGCTCACTGGCGACCGCCTCGTTACCCGACGACTGGAAACACACCGAGGTCAACCCCCTCCTGAAGAAACTCTCGGCGGACCCCACCGACCTCAAAAACTACAGACCCATCTCCCTGTTCCCGTTCCCAGCAAAAGTCATCGAGAAAGCTGTCAACAGCCAACTCGCCACATTCATCGAAGAGCATAACATCCTCGACCCCTCCCAATCCGGCTTCAGAAAAAACCACAGTACGGAAACTGCCCTCCTCGCCGCAACAGACGACATCCGCACCCTACTGGACAAAGGAGAAACAGTAGCCCTCATCCTCCTCGACCTCTCAGCGGCGTTCGACAGTCTCTCACCGCACCCTAATACGCAGACTCCACGACGCAGGGATCCGAGACAAGGCCCTCGACTGGATTCGCTCCTTCCTCTCTGGCAGAACGCAGCGGGTCAGACTCCCCCCCCCCCCCCCTTTCCAATCGGACCCTACACCAACCACCTGTGGAGTCCCCCAGGGCTCCTCCCTCAGCCCGACACTCTTAAACGTCTACATGGCTCCACTCGCCCCCATCGTCAGAACCTACGGACTCAACATTGTGTCATACTCAGACGACACCCAACTCATCCTCTCCCTATCCAACGAACCCAACACCGCCAGACACAACTTTCGAGAAGGCATGGAAGCCGTCGCCAAATGGATGAAAAACAGCTGCCTACAACTAAACACCAACAAAACAGAAGTACTCATCATGGGCCCAACGCCTGGAGCAACACCTGGTGGCCCCCCGCCCTCGGAAACCCGCCAACCCCCACGGACCACGCATGCAACCTGGGAATCATCCTGGACTCTGAGCTCAAAATGGACCACCAGATCAACTCCGTCTCGTCTTCCTGCTTCCACACCCTCCGCGCCCTTCGTAAGACCTTTAAATGGATCCCCCTCGAACACAGAAAGACCGTCACTCACGCCCTGGTCACCAGCAGACTCGACTACGGCAACGCGCTCTACGCCGGAATTAACAAAAACCTCACCCGCAAGCTACAGAACATCCAGAACACCGCCACAAGACTGGTCCTCGACCTGCCAAGACACTGCCACATCTCCCAGCACCTGCGCACACTCCACTGGCTCCCCGTCGAGGCGAGAATCACCTTCAAGATACTCACCCACAAGGCCCTCCACGGCACCGGACCAGCATACCTGAACAGCCGACTCAAATTCCACGCACCCCAAAGGACCCTACGATCAGCCCAGCTCTTCTACGCCGTGGTCCCCCGCACCAGAAAGACCAGATCAGGAGGCCGCTCCTTCTCCTTCCTCACGGCCAAAGCCTGGATCGCCCTTCCGCTCCACCTCAGACAGACAACATCGCTCCCCATCTTCGCAAGAAACCTCAAAACCTGGCTCTTCGACAGACCCCTTCCTTAATGGAATGGATCCTGCACTACCCCTAGCGCCTTGAGACCCTCACGGGTGAGTAGTCACGCTTAACAAACTCCTGATGGGGAAATAAGACAACGAAGCGAAGACTCTGGCCCACGTTTACGTCCCTTCCCCCACCAGACCTCCGCTGATTCACCACCGGCGGCCCCCCTTGGCGTTGCATCGCACCCGCAGGCCCGTGACTGCGGCAGGAGATCGGCACGGCGGGGCGCAGCCCAGCCGCGCGCCCTTCTACTTCACCGACGTCGCGAGGGCATTTCTGCGCCACACTGGGGACGGGCCCGGCCACGGACTCAGGTAGGCCACCCACGCCTCACAAACCCCCGGCATACCTCAAACCTTGTGGCTATCACTGGCAACGGCACCCGGGGCCTGATTTTCATCCGTGTGCTCCCCCTCCCCCCCCCCCTATATTAACGGGCCCACCAGACAGCCCCTCAGAGGCCTGGGCCATCATTAATTGAACTGCGCACCTTGCAAGCACAGTGTGGCCCATGAGGCCCGACCACACCTTGGCGCTCACCAGGCCTGTGGGCGGATCAGCAGCGGGCACGGCCCTGCGGCCCCCGCACCATACTGGCTCGATGACACCAAAGTTGCTCCTGGACCTGTGGGGCCCCTTTGCGCCAGGGGGGAACACCAAGCCTGGGCAGTGATGGCTTCCTGCTGAGCGTAGGCGCATGGACGCCCCTCTCCATATCGGCGCTACACTCCCACATCACTGGGCCTGGGAGGCCTCCTCTTGCCCAAAGTGAATACGGGCAAGGGGGGAAGAAGGCGAGTAGTGACTCCTAACCTGGCGAGATGCATCGCCCCAACACACAGGCTTCATTGACTGAGCCTACACGGGAGGCACCCTTCTTTTGAAATATGGATAAGGCAGCGCACCTCTATACTGCCCTGTAACTGACGACCCCTGGACGATTGCTGCGCGGGGTCCAACACCTTCCCTGCCTTGCCGTATCATGCGCTACAATTGACACCATTACTCAGCGCCCTGGTCCGGGTGCTGCGACCACGGTGGGGGCAAGGATCGACGACTACCCCCCCCCCCCTTGACCGGGGGTCCATCCAGCAGCGGGACGCGAGCGTTGGACCCAGCACGCTCTTCCCCCCCCCCTCTCCCTGGAACTTACGGAGTGCCATTACCACCAGGATGGGCAAGACAAGACCTGAGAAACAGCAGCCACCAGCCACTGACCCACAGGGCCCATCATCTGGCGCCGCGGGTGCCGACCAGTCATTAGTGGGCCAAACCATGCCACAAGCTGACCTCTCACACCGCCTCGACGAGCAAATGGCGGCAGTGATGGACATTAAATCCACCCTGGTCCCTAAAATAGATTCGCTATGCGCAGAGCTCAGTTTCCTGCGAGAGGACCACAAAAAACTAAAAGACAGAGTAGAAGATGTGGAGTCCACAATCGCAACTGTGAAGCCCTCCGTGCCCTCAACGGTGACCCAAATCAAAACACTGCAAGAGGAGGTGAACTACCTCAGAGATCGTGTTGACGACCAGGAAGGCAGATCACGCCAGAACAACGTGCGCCTGGTGGAACGCGTCGAGGGACAGAGTATGGAGCTATACCTGGAAACCTGGTTCTCGGACGCCATACTTCAAGGCAAGCATTCCAAGTTCTTCTCCGTGGAGCGAGCCCATAGAGTCCCGGGGGGCCCTCATCGACCGGGCGCTCCCCCTAGGCCGGTGGTCGCACGCCTCTTTAACTACCGTGACAGGGACCACATCCTGCAGATTACAAGGGCCCGTGGGTGATCGAGAACGCGGAGGTGCACATATATCCGGACTACACATTAGCAGCAAAGCGCCGCAGGGCATCCTTTATGGACGTTAAACGCTGCCTCAGCGAACATGAGATAAAGTACGCATTACAATGGCCTCATTGCGAATACAACATAAAGGAACCACAGTCTTCTGCCAGTCTCCTGATGACGCCTGGAGCTGGGTGGAACAGAATGGAGTGGCGACGGCTCTGAAAACCACGGGAGCTCCCACCAACAATGGAAAAAGGCCACATATCGCGGACGCCGCGGACTGCCCCGCGTGCAGCGCCCCACCAAAGCCCAAGCAGCGCAGGAAATGGAGCAGGCTCGCAAACATGTCGAAAAGCACGGAGCCGCCACTTCCCCTCTCCGCTCAGAAACGGAGGCCTCCCCAGCACAGGAATACTCCCTATCGGACTCACAGCAACTGTTGATGCTGGGCGATGGCCCCAACGTGACACCGCAGACTTCAGATGAACTGGGTTAACTACTCACGGCACTAGGTCTCACCGGAACTGTGTACTCCATGCTAGTGGAACATTATATCCAAGCAGGAGTCAACCGCTAGATAAAAGACTTCATCATCTCCTGATCGGCTGATCTATGAATACTCTACTAAGGTGGTCAGGAGGCTATGGCGAGACTGAGCGAGTATCCCCATGCCCTACACACGCTAAGTGACTGTTACAGACTTATCTTGAGTTTTGTGATTAACTGTTTTCATTTTCTTCTTAATTTACTATGTTTGCATACAAGTGCATATGGCCTCTTGCCCGTTGGCAATTATGCCTGGGGTGGGGGGGGTCGGTTTATAGTATACCACAAAATGCCAGTCCATAACATATATCTGCTTGCTATGCTAGAATGCAGGATTGTCCTTCACGTGCTACCTAACTGTCTGTCGCATGCGGGGAATGCATATCTACTGTCTTGCACTCTTACTGATGTAAATGCAAGGGAATAATTACACATTGTTGACCTGGAATGTGCACGGCCTGGCCGGTTGTGTCAAGCAACATAAAGTTTACCAATACTTACGTAGACACAAAATTGCCATAGCTCTACTTCAAGAGGCTCATTTAACACAACAAACACTGCAGTCGCTCAGTAAAAGATGGAGGGGCATGGTAATAGGCACGACTTATTCAGGCTATGCCAGAGGGGCCCTGATCTGGATGGCACCAGGTATTCCACTACAGATGATGCACATGCGCGTTGCCCCTCAGGGCCGTTATGCGATACTAGAAGGCTCTTTAGATGGTCGCCCACTATCCATGGTTTCACTTTACGCGCCTAACTCAGGGCAATCCACATTCCTTCAGACATTAACCCCAGCACTCCTTAGGGACCCTTCGGTACCCACTTATTGGGGGGGGGGGCGACTATAATGGCGTACCAGACTTAACTCTTGACCGTTCCCGCCCTCCCCGGAGCACAGGCTGTTGGGCTTGCACACAGTATGTTGACCGTTGTCAATTGTTTGACCGTTGGCACGCAAAACATCCCACAGACCGGGTACACTTGCACTACTCCACTATCCATGACCTGTACATGCGAATTGACACCATTTACTGCATGGAAACCGGCACTGACGCATGTAGAACACGCTGAGTACTTAGCTTGCAGGATATCGGACCATAGCCCCCTGTAAATTCAACTGACTTGGGGTGCGTCCAGACCCAGCATACCTACTTGGCGCCTCCCTCTGGAGGCACTTCGTGACCCTGTTTTGAGTACCACCATTTCACAGTCCATAACCTCATACTTCCAAACTAACGAGAGAACGGCCACACATGCCGGCATTGAATGGGACGCCCTAAAGGTTGTCCTGCGTGGTCAGGTCATACAGGCAGTATACGATGTCCGTATGACACTAACTAGGGAAATACAGGGGCTAGAGGCTGAAATACAACAGCAGGAACATAAGGCCCCCCACGGACCCGCACATATTTCCAGCACTCTCCAAAGCCAGATTGGCGCATAAGGAAGCACTGGATAATTTGTGTGCCCTAGATTACAAGCAGTACTCGGCTAGACGACACGCGGAGGGTGACAAAGCAGTCAAGACGCTTGGTTGTTGAAGAGCAACCTTACGCAACCACCTATCACTGCAATATATACCCTGGAAGGTACCCTAGTCAACACACAAGAGCAGATCAATGACTCCTTTTATGAATACTATGTCATTATACAAGGCCCCAGACTCAGGTGACCCTCAGGCAATGCAACTGTTCATAGAACAGGCGGCCCTTACACAAGTAACGCAGGACCAATATACAGAACTAGAGGCTTCGCTCACGGTAGCCGAAATCTCAGACACCATCAAACAGCTAGCTAGAGGCAAAACCACCGGAATGGACGGCTGGCCCACGGAATTCTATGCTACATATTCAACCCAGCTGGCTCCCCGGTTGCTCACTATATTTAAAGAAGCCTTTGATGGAGGCACATTACCTCCTTCTCTCCGGTAGGCTGTGCTCGTAGTCCTCCCAAAACCTGGGCGGGACCCCCTCCTCATGACTTCGTACCGTCAGTTGTCATTACTTACATCGGATTATAAAATCTTGGGTAAATTGCTGGCCAACAGGCTGCTGGAGGCTGTCCCTCTACTGGTCCACACGGACCAAAACGGGTTTGTCCCGGGTAGGAGCACGGGACTGAACCTTCGACGCTTGTTCAAACTCCTAGAGTGGGCCCAAACGGCTCCCGAGCAACGCTGGATAGCAGCCGTGGATATAGAAAAGGCCTTAGACACCCTGGGATGGGATTACCTGCAGGCGGTGCTGGCTCGATTCGGCATAGGTCCCAAGTTCCTACGCTGGGTGAAAATATTATACACTAACCCACGTGCCCGGGTGAAAATGGGCTGCGTCATTTCGCCATCCTTTTACATCGAGTGCGGCACCAGGCACGGTTGCCCACTCTCACCAATTCTTTTTGCCCTGGCCATGGAGCCCCTGGCCTGTGCACTCTGCAGTCACGTTATAGACTGGGGCATACGAGTGCATACGCAGTGGCATATAGTGTCCCTTTATGTGGATGACGCACTGATTTATCTATGCAATCAGGGCGAGGTGATCCGAGGTCTAGTTGCACTACTAGAAACCCATGCAGGGCTTGAAAGTCAACTGGGATAAATCTGTCTTATTCCCGATGTCACCCATCCCAATCGAACAGAGTCGGCGGCAACCTCATGCCCCACTTGTCAGAGCGTATGACTCATTTAAATACCTGGAAGTCCAGGTCTACCATTCCCCGTCTGATCTGATAGACGGCAACCTGGGGAAGGCGATCGCCAGGGCGACTCTCCCGTTCTGGACCACCCTCCTGCTATCCCCATGGGCCGGATAGCCATATCCAAGATGCTCCTCCTCCCTAGGCTCCTATACTTTTTTACCGTTCTCCCCTATAGACCGCCTCAGAAACTATTCCACGATCTACGGTCATTGCTAGTATCTTTGATATGGGGCAACTCCAGGGCAAGGGTAGCACTCTCGAAGCTTCATCTCCCTATATCAGAGGGAGGTTTGGGAGCACCCGATTACGAGCTATACTATGCAGCCACTCAGCTCCAGTGGCCCATGCGCTGGCTTGCAAAGAAGAACCTAGCTGAACTAGATACTTGGGCAATGGCGTTATCGAAAACAGACTTGCTTGAGTGGCTATCAGGCACTGAAACGCAGCTCCAGAGGACTGAGGGCTGCACTTTGCTACGGGCAGCCCATAATGCCTGGTCGCACTATGTAATAGCCTAACGCCGCCCTCCACCGTATGCCCCAGATCTCCCCATCGAGACGTCACCAGGGTCATATCCCCGCCTAAAATGCCCGGAATTGGCCGAATGCAGGCAGCTGGCCCGACAACATGGGGAGACTTATTTACTGACTCCGCCCTATTCGATTTTGACACTCTGATGGACGATTATGGTGTGTCACCTGGAAAGTTCCTTCTCTATGCGACACTAACACAACAGGCAACACAAATCTGGGGGGACATAAGCACGGTACCACCAATTTCTGAAGCCTTGCAGACACTACTGACACATGGGTCAGGTAGGAAAGCCATCACGGCCATCTATAATTCCTTCAGGGCGGACACAGCCCCCTCATTGTCACCATTACGCGAATACTGGACAGTGGCACTCTCCACCAAAATCACAGACAAGCAATGGAAACAATGCGTGGGAAACCCTAAGACCATCTCAATGAATGCCAGACTGAAATTCACGCAATTCAACTATTTACATCACACATACTTAACCCCGCACAGGCTGGCACGAATGTACCCGACCTCCATTGATATTTGTCCCAGGTGCCACGACTCGGGCGCTGACTCTATGCATATGGTCTGGACGTGTTCTCACATCACAACATACTGGGGCAAAGTATCTAATATACTGATAGCGTCAACGGGGACCACAATTCCACCTCAGGGCGCACGCCGTAAGAACCTCAACAAATTCATTGGCCATGGCCTGGAAGTCCCCGACGGGCCCATCCACTAAACACTGGCTGACCGCCCTCCGGCGTACCCTGGTGGCCGAACACGAGACACAGGCATCTCAGCCCCCACGTCCAACGGCACGGGCGCAACCTGTAGACTGGCAACACTATGTAACCACAATAGAAGCTAGCCTCCGTGATACAAACGACTACGGGTGACATGGCAGTAGCACTGACGTCGCAACCGGATGACACAACTGGGATATCCCGAGCACCTACACTAAGGCACATACACAAGGGAAGCTTTAGGCTACACATATGCGGGCGCGGCAAACAGACATAGCTGTCTCACACTTCCGGCCTGGCCCGATCGCACCTACACATAACGCGGCACCTGCACTGTATAACTCCTCCCCTATTCTACTCCCATTGTAGTACCCACCACAGCAGGACCCTGGTAGTTTGCACTCCTCATAAGCGGCACATTAAGCGGCAACATATTTATGTTAACCATAGGACAGGCACACTAGTTAGGTGGTATTATGTTTATTCTTTTTTTTCTATATCATGTTTTGATACAGCTTTGTACAGTAACATCTGTTGACAACCTCTGAAGTGAATTAATGTCGTTATTGATTATCTGTAATGGCGATTCGCCCCCCACCTAGTGGGCACAATAATGCAAATGGAGATGTACTACAACATGTACTTTACTATGTCGTATTTACAGCTGTATGTTGTTTTGAGAATAAAATGAATAAAGATTACTAAAAAAAAAAAGTTCAGTGGGCTGGACCTCATGCTCCATCGTGAACCTCGGCCGCCGGGCCAACCTGCCATTGAACCCCATGGGGCGCACCGCTCTCTTTAAAATTGTATGCCTGCGCATTATTTGTACACTCTGGGCAACTATACCTATCCCATCCTCCGCAAATGTTTTCACTCCCTGACTGCCAAGATCACTAACTTTGTGTGGACGGGTGGTAGGCACAAGTGGTCGTTTCAATCACTTCGCAGCTCCCCCTTTGGTGGTGGCTTGGTTTTGTCGGATATCTACCTATACTACCTCGCAGCACACTTGGTGCTGGGTAATGACTGGTTCACAGGTGGTTAGGATGACCTGGCGTACAGTCTGGAGATTCATTCGTTGGGTCTGGATGGTCTGCTTCATTTTCTGTACAGAGCGTGTCTGCCCACCACATTACCTTCTTGTACATGGATGTCTCTCACCTGCTGGAGGGCAGCTCTTCGGCTCAATGGCTGGTATCGCCGCCTCACCGAGATGACCCCTTTATGGCGGGGAACGTGACTTAGTCAGCTTTCGACCCTGGAGGGTTTTATCCCCTGGGACTGAATTGAGATTTCTTACCCTGGGAGATGTTTACAGGGGAGGCAGCATAGGTTCATTTCAGAACTTAAAGGCTAGATATACCCTGTCCAATTCACAGTTCTTTCGTTACCTCCAATTACGCCACGCCTTGCAGGCTCACGATCTCCCGGATGACTCACTACTCAAATTCTATCTGCTAAAGGCAAAGGTTTTCTTTGGGTGATTGGGTAAAGGGGCAACCTCTGTGATCTACCGCTCGCTGGTAATCCATGCCCCAGACGGTCTTGAGAGGACCCGGCAGAGGTGGGTGACCTGGGTGGGAGACTTGGATGAAGAGGATTGGAGGGAGGCTTGTATGGTGCCCCGAGAGTTGGCGATTTCATCGTGGCTGCGTATGGTTCAATTTAACTACTTGCAAGCGACGTATCTCACCATGCAGCACTTACACCATTTGCTCCCTGACTTCCAGGCAGTATGTGCATGATGCTCTCTTCCAGCAGCAGAGTTTTTTCATGTAGCATGGGAGTGTCCAGTGTTGAGGCCCTTTTGGGAGGGTGGTGGGTCAAGTACTTTCTTCCATCTTGGGCCACACCCTGGAGCTCACACCCCACATTGTGCTATTGGGGTGGATGGAGGAGATTGGTGGCCCTAGAGCTGTGCGTATCTTTCGGGGGGTGGCCTGCTTGGTTGCCAAATGGGATGTGGCCCGTGCGTGGAAACACCGAAAGTCACTGATTGTCAGAAGATGGCCGATGGGGATGGACTGGTGCGCTCACCAGGAGAAGCCAATAGTTGAGGCTTGTGGCTTCCCTCAGAAGCACGGCCGAATACAGGGGAAATGGTGTAGCTGCTATGGAGTGTCGATTTGACCCTGTAATGTTTTATATTACTGATGATTGGGCTTGCTGTATTGTAGTGCATGAGCATTGATTAATCGTGAACTGTGATATCGTGTGTCCTGCTGCAAAACGTTTAATAAAGTTGGTTATTAAAAAAAAAAAAGACATGACTATAATAAATGGTACGTCTGGGTGATCAGTCGGCGCAGCCAGCATTTGATAATGGAAGGGTAACGTCTTTGACTTATTATGCAATTATCTCCTCGAAGAACTTTGGGTTGGGGAAGGATTTAGTGGTAGGCGATCTTGCTGGTAGTGACCATAAGCCTCTTATACTCTCACTAAGCAGGGGTGTTCATCAAAGAGACAGGTTGTCCAACAGTCCGCCTTTGTACTGCAAAAATGAGCACAGAATAGTGTGTTCTGCTAAACTAAAACGCCACATTATAAACGGCATGATGGGGTTGCTAAATGCCCAATCTAACCTTCCCTCAAATTACACAGTTCAGAATTTTGAAAAGCTTATTCCCTCTATAAGGGATATGGCACCCATAGGGTTGGATAGGGGCAGAGTCAGGCTCTTTTAGTTTGAATAAGGCATAGGCTATGGCAGCTCTAAACAAGAAAATAGGATATGCGTACAAAGCAGGTGGGGTAATAAGGGAGAGCCTAATAAGACAACACAGGAAAGCCTTCAGGAAAGACACGCAGCAAATTAGGCGAAGGGAAAAAGAGAGCTTTTGAACAAAGGCTCTAATCTCCCTTCATGCTAGCAACCTAAAAGGTTTCTGGCGAATAATCAATAGTATACTGGGTCAGCAGCAAAAACTGCAGCAGTACCAATTCCCGAAGAAACCTTGGTCAGATACATTTCAGAATTGTACAAGGTAAAAGATGATTTTAGGAGTGCCGTGGAACTTCCGCTGATGAGTTTGCACGTCAAGGTGGAGGCAGAGAGTATTCCGCTCCTCTCAGTTAGTTGCATTGAATCGGTGATAAAAGGTCTCAAAAGCACAACATATTTCCTCAGACATTATTAAACTTAACCTCCGTCTGTGGGCACAAACCCTGGCACTATTGTTCAGAGCAATAATTGGGGGGGCAGGATATGCCGGAATCCTGGAAAGGTAGCATTAGGGTGCCATTGTTTAAAAAGGGAGATCGGGGCTTGCCTTCAACTTATCGTATGATCACCCTGTTGGACGTCCTGAGTAAAATCTATGCAAGCCATTTACTGGGTCTACTAGAAGATTGGGTAAATGTGGCCAGGTTTCTACCTCTGACTCAAATTTGCTCTCAGAACGGTACTCCACTACGGACGGTTGCTCGATATTTCACCTGTAGGCTGACAAATACACCCTAAAAATAAACTGCCCCTCTGTGTCTTATATCGACTTGTCAACCGCGTTTGACACCATAAATGGGACTCTTCTCTGGGAAAAGATAGCTAGATTGAACTGCCCCCCCGGGTCTCTTGAAGCTGGTAATTCAATTGCATGAAGGCTCGTGGACTAAAGTCAAACTTGGGGGTAACCGGGCTTTGTCCAAAAAAGATCTGTACCCCCAATGGGCTTAGGCAAGGGTGCAACTTGGCACCACTCTTGTCCTAAATCTATATAGCAGATGCCATGGTAGGCCTAAATCGGGTCCGGTCTTTCCCTCCTAAGTTGGGGACAGAGACTATATATGCCCTGTTCTATACAGCTGACAAATTGTTATTAGATCTGACGCCTGTTGGTCTACAGAGGCAACTTGATGCTTTCTCACATTACTGTATGGGAAATGACTTGAAGATAAATATGGGCAAAGCTAAGGCCATGTTTTTTCCAAAAGGAAGGAGGCGGCCCATAACGTTTAAGTGGTGGTTGTGAGGTGTTCAAGTAGAGGTGGTCTTATTTAATCATAATTTTAATTTTAAAGATCATGTTCTCCTTCAGGAATCTCTAGCCAAGTCTATTGCCGGTGTGCTACAAAGATTTTAATTAGCTTTGGGCCACAAGTCTGTAGAAGTCCTGAGAGAGGCGTGCAATGCAAAAATTGTAAATGTGTTACTTTATAGTTGCGAGGTTTTGTCAGAGAAAAATATTAAGCGCCTGCAAATTATTGAAACAATCTGGAAAAAATGGTTGGGGCTGGCCATAGGCTCAGTCAATAGTGCCTTGAGGCTTGAGTTGAGCCTCACTAACATTTTATTTAAATATAAACGGAGGTTGCTCAATTATTGGGCTTGTCTTTTAAAATCTGAAGAAGGCTCCTTGAGGCATTTCATAAAACTCCACATGCAAGGGAAGTATGTAGGTCAAGGGGTCGATAACCTACAGGAAATTCAGTTTCCCCTGAATCTCTCCACCCGGTATGATCCCTTAAACATGTCAATGTCCAACAGAGACAAGTACTAAAGCATCTGGTAAAAGAGTGCTCGCTGAACAGCGACCTACCCTGTGTGCGTAAGAGAATTAATATGCAGCATTTATTGGAGGCAGATTATAATGGCCCATTCCAGCACCTACTTGCAGGACGTAAAAAGTAGATTTGTCAGGTGGTGGGCCCTGAAGGTAAGCCGGGTCACGTCACTTCCTTCATTAGGTGGAAAGGGATTTGCCATGCGGGGGCCGAACAAGGATATCTACTCTTTTTGCCAAAATGGGGGCCACTTCCGATCTCGGCCGGTAGGGCACCGAATCGGATTCGGCTTAACCGGGTCCGATTCGGAGCCCTATTTCCCGACCGATTCGAACGTGCGTCCGGGCGAGCGAGTACGATGCGAGCGCACGCGAAATCGCTGACCGACTCGTTCGCGGGTCCGAACCGCTCCGACCGACTCGCACGGACACGACTCGCACCGCGCAATGGAGACGTTCCCCGGCCGGGCAAGTACGATGCGCGCCTCGAGCAGTCCGACCGACTCGTGCCGTCCAGCTCGAAAGAGCAGTTGGAGCCGGACTTTGGGGGTCCGTGTCGGACCCCCCCTGTACGCGTAGCCGCACACAGGGGGACCCATGGGTCCCCCCTACCTGTGCATGTACGGCGTGAGTCGCTTCGACGCGTACCCGCTGTAGGGGGCGCCCTTGTTCGCCTCGCACCCATTGAGTCAATGGGAGCCCGCGTACGCGTTGTACGACCGGCTCCCATTGACTTCAATGGGAGTCCGACCGAATCGAGTCCGATAGCATGCGTACGCATCGTACTCGTTCGGTCGGACTGCTAGAGTCCGATTCGGTCGGAAATCTCTCCGGGTCCGGCTCGGTCGGAGAGATTTCCGGCCTGAATCTGAATTGGCCCCTTGGTGTTCTGTCACTTTTGCACAAGATTGTTTTATTTGAACACTTTGTTAAAATAAGATGTTGTCTCTTACTGCCGGTCTTTAGAAAGTTGCAGGTTTGTGGCATCATTGACTTGATGAGGATAATTTTGCAGTGAATATGTTGGGCTTTAGTAAAAGTCTGTTGTAGCCGAAACATTAGCTACCTTGACTAGCCATGTAATTGATCCTTTTTTATATGTAGCTCAAGTTTTCTATGTCTGGAATTATTGTTCGCACACTTTTTTAATAATATTAGAATGTTCTTTTTATTAAATATTTGCTCTTTGCACAAAAATGTTGGCCTTTCGGTCTATATGCATTTTATTAGACCGCCATCTTTCAAAACTGATGAATGTGAACTTTTATGCAGATTTGCACAATTTGCTTCTATAGCGCATACCCGGGGTCATTTCTAGGACCTGGCTTGTGCTGGCTCAAGCATCCTAGGGTCGTGTATTGGGGTCTGAGTTTACATTGTAATTATCTTTTTAAGCTTTATGTGTCTACTCTTTTTTTTTTATCTCAGGATCTGAGGCTTGTCTTTGCCTCTGGTCATTTGTTTCAGCATAGGATTGATGGTATTTTGCACTTGGGTCAAGGGATACTGTCCTACAGTTCCCCAATTGGAGGTAAATGCTTATATGTAAATACCGTATGTCTTGATTGGTGATTTTATGAATTTTGCTGAATTTTATCTTTTTATGGATATGTCGTGATAAGTGCCGTTTGTATTACCTAATTGGCATGATATCAAACTAATAAAATAAATGCAAATGTCATTTTACTGCCATAAGTGTCATACGGTTCTTGATGTGACGGTACAGGTTGGCAACAGGTTTTTGGAGTGATATTAGAGTCTGTTGCCAGTTGCATGGAGAGTTGCCACAGTTTGAGATCTGGAGTGTTATCACAATCTTGGTATTACGCTCTTTGAGTGATGTTGCATCTTAACATCGGTTACAGGAGTGAATTGCAGCCTGAAATCTGTCATTTTCATTGAGGCGTGCCATAGCCTGACGACATCAGTCTCTTGGAGTGATGACACCTTGAGGCATAATTTCCCTGGAGTGAAGTCAGACCAGAAGAAATACATATTGATTCTCTTTTGCAGGTACTGCGTTTAACGCAGTTGCCCTGTTACTGCTTTTTTTTGGTCTGGCTGCAATAAATTAATTCAATTCATTTACTTACAAATAGGTCACTGGGGAATACCTTGTATAGTAGTTTTTAAACTATATCTGGTTCTGGCCATTGTTTATGGGTGAATGTGCTTTAGAATGTACCAGACTTTCCAACACAAGACCAATCCCTCAGTGACTCGTTGAGGGTGTTTGTATAACGTTGCACATGTCACCCTTATTTGTGCCTTGAAAAGTTGTCAGGTATAATATTGGGCTTGGTACAGGAGTCGAGGGCTAATCTCTTAAAGTAGAAGGCACTATTCCTTTAGGAGACATGCGTCTCAAAGATGCATATGAATGGAAAAACCAAGCAGATGGGGCCTGAAGGTACCTAAGAGGGCAGACTTGAGGGATAGGCATCAAAGTAGATGAAAGTAAAAGTGTCCGCTCTCAGAATCAAGCATTGGCAAAGACAATAGGTTGTGTCTATGCAGAAGTTATTGGCTTTGACAATGTGTTTTAGCCATTATGTGCATCCGTGTGGCTGCTGTTCAACATGGCTAAAAGTTAGTTGTGTGGGGTGGGGTAGATTGGCGTGGGGGTTAGATTGGGATAGAGTGGAATGGGGTAGATTAGGTTGGAGTGGAGTGAAGTGGGGTAGATTGGCATAAAATGGAGTGGGTGGATTGGGGTAGATTGGAGTGGGGGAGTTGGGTAGATTAGCGTGGTAGATTGGAGTGGTGTAGATTGAATTGGGGAGGAGTGGGGTAGATTTGGGTGGATTGGATTGGGATATACTGGGGTAGATTGGGTGGATTATAGGAGGGTAGAATGGAATGGAGTGGGGGAACATTGGGGTAGAGTGGTGTGGGGTAGATTGGAGCAGTGTAGATTGGAGCGGTGTGGGGTAGATTGGAGCGGTGTGGGGTAGATTGGGGTGGATTTCATAGAGGTAGTTTGGGGTGGAGTAAGGTATATTGGAGTGGAGTGTGGTAGATTGGAGTGGGATAGATTGGGTGGATTATGGTAGGGTAGATTGGAGTGAGATAGATAGGAGTGGAGTTGAATAGCGTGGGGGTAGGTGGGGCTAGATTTGGGTGGCATGTGGTAGGTTGGAGTGAAGTGGGGTAGATTGGGTAGAGTAGAATGGAGTGTGGTAGATTGGGGTAGAGTGAGGTGGATTAGAGGGGGTAGATTAGGATGGAGTAGAGTGGGGTAGATTGGGTGGATAAGATTATGGTAGATTGGAATGGAGTGGGGTATAGTGGAGTGGGGTAGCTTGAAGAGGGATGATTGCAGTGCGGTAGATTGGAGTGAAGTGGGGTAAATTGGAGTGGGGTGGGGTAAGTTGGGGAGGGGTGGATTAGGGTGAAGTGGGTTAGATTGGAGTGGAGTGGTGTTGAGGGTGGTAGATTGAAGTGAGGTAGATTGTGGTAGTTTGGAGTGGGGTAGATTGTGGTAGAGTGGAAGTAGATTAGAGTGGAGAGGAGTTGGATAGATTGCAGTAGAGTTTGGAGTGGGTAGAGTGGAGTGGGGTAGGTTGGAGCAGGTGGGGTAGGTTTGAGTGGAGTCGGTTGATTGGGGTGGAGTGGGGTTGTTTGGGTTAGATTGGAGTGGGATAGATTGTAGTGGAGTGGTGTACAGTGGGGTGGAGTGGAGTGGGGTGTGGTAGATTGGGTGGAGTAGATTGGGGTAGATTGTAGTGAAGTGGGGTGGGGTGGATTGGGGTACATTGGAGTGGGGTATAGTGGAATCGGGTAAGTGTTGTGGAGTGAGTGGCGTAGATTGGAGTGGTGTGACGTGTTGTAGAGTGTCTTAGAGTGGAAGGGCGTATAATGGAGTGGCATGTCATTGAGTGGTGTGTCGTAGAATGGAGGGGCATGACTTAGAGTTGAGTGGAGTATGCATGGTATGCAATTTACTGCTGATTCCATTGTTTTAAAAACTTGTTGACAGTTCTTTACCTCTCTTGTCTTCCCCGGTCCGCCGTGGCTTTCCTGCCGTTTGTTGCGGAGGGAAGTCTTTATTTTTCCACACACCCGGTGGCACGCTTCCTGCAGGGTTAGCAGTCCAGTTTCCAGCATACCATATTTAGGAGCATGCTGGAATGGACGCACAGCGGGTGCGCCTAAGGCAAGCCCGTCTGCACCCGTCCGCGCCTGGATCCGGCCCAGGGCCAGAGACCCTGGTCCTCTCTCAGGAGAACACAAGATTCGACGTCCATTTTCAAGCGAGGCCCTGCGCGATTTACGTCCTCCTGACCACCACACTTGTATAAAAATGTGTATCCCTGAAATATCGCCTTTAGAAGAAACGCAGTGTGTGCATTGTAAGGTAACAATTCCAATATTACCATCCAGGATAAAATATGACATCACTAATCCCTCTGAGTCTCTTATGACCCCCCCCCCCCCCATTGAGCTTCAGTTTGCCCTTATTAATGCAAGGTCATTTGTGAAACATAAATACGAAATAGCAGAATTTATTAAAGACGCTAAACTAGATGCACTCTTTCTAACAGAAACTTGGGGCGGGGATGCAACGATCCCGATTTTACGATAGCAGTACCTCAAGCTTTTGAAATCTTTAGACTGGATAGACCGTCAAAAAGAGGCGGAGGACTTGCTTTAATCTACCGGAGTGAGCTAAGTACACATTGCTCAGAGATCCCCACCACGGATTGTGAGGCCTTTCTTTTTAAACTAACACTTCTTAAGCAAGAGACTTTTAAAGGAATATTAATCTATCGACCACCTGGTCCTAAAAATAAATTCTTGACCGACCTTCGCTCACTGTTAGAGCTAGGTCTTCAATCCAATTACTTCACCATACTTGGAGATGTCAATTTTAATTTAGAATCAGTGACAAATAAAGATAAATTAAATCTCCTTGAAATGACATCCGAAATCGGCCTTAAACAATTGATACATGACTCTACACATCCAGCTGGTCATACGTTGGATGGACTTTTTTTCCAATAATCCTGCCATTTCCAATCTTACTACACTTTCATTAGTCTGGTCCGACCATCGTGCAGTACTTTTTAATTATAAGCTGTCCCAATCCTGTCAGGTCACTACTACACCAGATACTAAGGTCTTTAGTAGACCTTGGCATAAAATTGATCCTGCAGTATTAACAGGTCTGCTGATACAGAGTTAACCTGACTTAGGTATGGAAGCTAACTCCTCAGCCATAAACTATACTGCATGGCTCGAACCCAATTTTGCAAAACTAGCTCCCACTATTTCTGTAAACAAACATAGAGGGGTACCCTCGGCCCCTTGGTTTTCCGAGGCTTTAAGAATGGAAAAACAAGCATGCAGGAGGCAAGAGAGGAATTGGCGTAAACATTATGACGAATCCGAAAAACATCGTTATAAAGCTATCCTTGCAATCTATACAAAGATGGTCATTAATGAAAAAAGCATCCAACAAATTGAAAAAGCTGGCAACTCTAGTAAAGAATTGTTTCAGGTTGTAACGAAACTCACCTCAGTTACAAAAAAACAATTCTTCTATCTACAACCAAGAATTTTGCAACATGCTTGCCCAGACGTTTAAAAATAAGGTCGACCAAATCTTTGACCTTTTCGACAAAACTAAAGTTCATACAGACTTAAAAGACTAGGAAGTAACTAATGACATGTTGCTCACTGAATTCACTCTAACCTCTCCAAATCAAGTAGCCACGCTTCTTTTAGCTGCCAAATCTGGCTCCACTGAAGACCCTTGCCTCCCTAAGATTTTACAGCTGGCAAATAAGTACATTACTCACATCTATCATCAGTGTTCAATCAAATGTTTTTGCAAGGATCATTTCCTATTATTTGGAAACAAGCCTGTATCCTTCCTCTTATTAAAAAGGCAAACCTTGACATTAGCGATTCTGCTAATTATCGCCCCATTTCAAGACTTCCGCTGCCAGCTAAAATTGTAGAAACAATAATCAATGCAGAACTATCTAATTTTATTTCTGAGAATCAGCTTTTAGACCCCAGTCAGTTTGGGTTTAGAGCAAATCATAGCACTGAGACCGCATTGATAAAAACGACTGAAGAAATACGAATGACATTAGACGGAAGAGGATGAGCAGCTCTTATTTTACTGGACCTGTCCGCGGCGTTTGACACGGTGGACCATGGTCTATCGATCAACCGTCTGAACGCTATAGGAATTAAAAGAAAAGCTCTCACTTTGCTAACATCCTATTTATCAGGGAGAACCCAAACTGTGAATGTGGGTCAGTTTAAATCCTCACCTTTTACTTTGCCTTGTGGGGTCCCTCAGGGCTCTTCATTTAGCCCGAAGCTTTGTAATATTTGTGTCTCTGATTTTGCCCCTTTGATTAAAAGTTTCAACCTGAATCCAACATCCCATGCTGACAACATCCAATTGGTGATCTCAGCTGTGGATATTGACGTCAACTATTCTCTAAGATTACACGATTGTATGATCACCCTGAGTAGCTGGATGAGCAAACACTGCTTAAAACTGAACTCAAGCAAAACAGAGGTTCTACTATTCGGTAACCTCTCTCCAACATGGTCTCCTGCCTGGTGGACAGACAGCCTAGGCCCACCCCCCATTTCAGTGATTAAAGCCAAAAATCTTGACTTTATTATGGGTGAGAAGCTCAGCTATGAGGCCCAGGAGTCTAAGGTAGTGTCCTCCTCTTTCGATACCATTAGAACTGTGAGGAAAATCCTCCCGTTTATTCCCAGAAACACCAGGAAGACTGTCGTTTCCTCGTTAATCATGTCTAAGCTGGATTATTGTAACGGCTTATACATGAATCTCCAGGTCAAATTACTTGGGAAGCTTCAGGCGGTACAGAATGCAGCCGCCAGATTGATCCTCCCAAATATCAAATATCAGCCGATATCGGCAGGCGTTCAGGATCTTCATTGGCTCCCGGTGCGACAGCTAATTAAATTTAAGGCGCTCTGTGTTGCTCATAAGGCCCTGCACAGAGAAGGACCAAGATTTCTATGGAAGGCTTTTAGCTGGTACACTCCTCGATCTCTTCGATCTGCCAAGGCTAGATTGGTTACCACTGTAAGAGTTAGAAAAGTGAGTTGGGGAGGAAGGAGTTTCATTAGTAGTACAGCCAGGCTGTGGAACTCTCTTCCGTTACATCTTAGGACTATACCTACCCTTCTTGCCTTTAGAAAGGAACTTAAGACTTGGCTCTTTAGAATTTAGCTATACCTCAGCATTGTATGTTCATGTTCCTGAAAGCGCCAAGATACCCACGGGTATACGCACGCTATACAAGTTTCCATAACATAACATAACCTGGTGTGGTAGTGCACTGCCATTACAGAAAAAAGTGTTTCAATTGAAATGACCATTACATTTGCATCGAAATACAGTTTTACTTCACACAAACGATAACGTGTGGAAATGTCATCACCTAGTGTATTGATGTGTTTTGATTATTTAAATATTTGTTTCCACCACACTTCAGAATTACAAAAAGCGTGAGCTTCATTTGTACTGATTCGGATATATTCTGAAACATCAGCACAGTTCTTTTTATGTGTGTATGTGCTAGGAAAAGCCATTCTACACCCTCTCCTCTTACATGGATACTCAGCAGGATTGTCACATAAAGTTTTTTACTTTGAAGTCAGAGACAGAAAAGTGAGGACCAAGCTCCCTCGGAATAGAGCTTGACATTTGACCTCTGTATTTGAATGCATAGCAGATGTGACAAGATAAGAACAAGATTTAAAGGCCCTGTTTAGAGAAAGCGAGTTCGTGGAAGAATACAGTAAACAAAGTTTGGACAGGTCAAAGAAAATAAAGCCAGCAAATAGAAAGCCAGAAAATGTGAGTTACAAAACCAATAGTAAGCAACAATACGAATGCATTCATAGATCAGCTTTCTGAATAAACCCCCAAGATGTCTTTAGCAAACTAGACTGCTGTGCTGTCAGTTTGGCTTCACCCTAAAAAGGATTGCATGTGGCCATATTTAAAAGAAATAAAATAAAGTGCTGATAGCACAGATAATGGCACAAATCCTGGGAACTGCGAATAGTAAACAGACTAGTTAACTGTAACAAACTTCCCCCACTTAATCAAATAGCAACTGTAAGTAACCCTAGTGACCAGGCCGATGATGCTAGATAGTTCCTGGCGTTAACAAGTGTCTTAAAAACAGCTGGGATAAAGGAGTCATGTAAAATCAGAGAAAATACTCCCCAAATGGCTGAGAGTTTTAATGATTTGGGAAGGAGGAAAGAGAGGTAGGATTTATTTTTGTCAGAGAATGTATCACAGGATAAAATGGCAGAAATTAATATTGTTACAAGCAATACACAGAGCCTATGAGAACAAGATAACTCAAGGAGAAAAACCAGAGGACCTACATGTAAAAGCAGGGACAGGTCACTATAAGACAAGAAATCTCATCTCAAACTGTGCCACTGGTTAAGGAGGCGAGGACAAACACTGTACAAGTGGAGTCCATAGTTGTATCTAGTGTGACACATGCAAACATATTTTAGGAACTACAGCAACCAGGCGCCATTGAAACCAGGGAGAGTATTTGGGACAATGTGAAAGCACAACAACAAATAGAGGAGAGGGATAGGTAAGTCAATTCATGCCAAGGGGCGCTAAAGTGCAGGGCTGCAAGATGGCTGCACCTGTATGAGGCTCCTGTGGCCAAGCCAGTGATCTGGTATAATCCGGCAGATGGAGTACTTATTAAGTTAGCCAAACATATGCCCGACATTGCATTTCCCCAGAATCACACACCATGGAAAATAGAGCCGATGATGCATCTGTGAACCAGAGAACTGGAGGCTGCCACATGGAGACGGAGTTGGAGCCATTGTTGTGGCCTATGGGGTGAAGAGAGGGCTGGCCTATAACTGGGGGGCATGCAGACATCAAGGGGAGGCAAGCTCTCCGAGGGTAGGATCTGAAGTTCTGTACCCCTTCACCCATGGAAACCAGGCCAAGACAATACTTGAGGATCCAGAAGGTCACGGATTGAGCAGTGGCAGGTGGGCGAAAGAAGGGCGAATCGGATGCTCCCGGTATTAGTTCAGTTGGTGGGCATAGAGGATTTGCGGCCTCTCCACGCTTTCTTTCCTCCATTGGCATGTGCAGTGGTGGCACTCATGTCCCTGTGGCCAAAGAAACTTGTTGTGGAGCATAAGAGACTGTGTATGCACCAAGCCTTGATAGGAAAACAGGACACAAATAACATAACTCAATTTTGACTCCAAGCGCCTGTCTAGGATTACAAACCAATGTGCCAAACTGGAAAACAACCCCTCCTTCCCTGCCTTCTCCGGATGACACCCCTCAGTGGGAGCTGGAGGCCCTTCTCATGGAAATGAAGTATTGTCTAGTTAGCATGGGCAGATAGACTGGATCATATGAAAGAGCTTCTAGACAGGCACAGTGATGGCCTCAATGCGTTTTAGATGCATAAGATCGGTGTAACTATTCCTTCACATACGTTTAATATCCCATCTCATGCTGGTCTTGCTAGTTAGACTGATTTAGTTCATTGTATATTTAGACTACCCACAGTGCACATACACCTCCCAAACATATTGCAAACCCCCTGTGTGCTTGGCCACCCACTTTTACCCGAGTTGGGGTCAACCTGTTCATGTGCCTTGGCCTCTGGAGGAAGATCCCCAGATGTTTGTGAGACTGAGAAATATACTTGTTCTCTTTTAGGTTTTTGTTTGCTTTGCTATTGTTTGGGAGGAGGGTCATGTGTAGCTTCTGATGAGTTTAAGAGACCGTCTGTGTTAATAACCAATGCATTTGCATGAGTATCTTACACACTTTTGTTTTACTGAGGTGCACTAGGCCCATTCATGGCTGAGAGACCCCACAGTGCCACAGGCATCTTCCGATAACCACATCAGGTATACCCTCCTCACAATAGATGAAACCTGTTAAGCTAATGATGTGGAATGTCTGCTACTTAAATGAACTGTGGAAATTCAGATTGGTACTAGCATATATACAAAAACATAACATAGATATTGACCTCCTGCAAGAGTACCATCTTGCTTACCTGATGGAGCCCCTCATCTGTGCATGTTGGCTAGACATCAGTTACACTGCCCCAGACTCCTCATATGTGGTGGGGGGCTGTTGTGATGAAAAAAGGGACACAGTCACACATACACACACAAAGATATAACCGACACAGAAGGTAGTTATATAGTAATATACAGTACTGTTACGCAAGCTGGTTACCATTGTCAGATCGAGGATATTGCAAGTAAACTTTCAGTCGGTTATATGGTTGAGGAGACTTTGTAGTTATTGACCTGCTTCGGGATAGGTCTAGGACTACTCACCACACAGGATCATGATCTACATACAACTGCTAAAGATTATGGCAGACCATGGTCTGATAGACCCATTGCATATCAGACAGCCACATGTTTGTGATGAGACCTGCGTGTTTATGGTTTACAATACAGGCTCCAGAATCGATTTTTGGGTAACAACTAAAGATGTCAGCTATTGGGTTAAACATGTGATGCACTAGACAGGAATCTTCTCAGATTATGCCTCCCTCCCCGGCTTTCCTAACAGTCTTCACATGTAGAATACCACCTAGTGCCATGCTAGACCCAGTATTTCAATCAGAAATAGAGACCGTGATCCAAGATTACTTTTCTCACAACACAAACTCTGTGAGTAGCACAAGTAATTTATGGGAAACATTTAAGGCTGCAATTAGAGGACACTGTATTGGCAAACAGGTGAGGGTACTGAAGACCTTAAGAATTTGTGTAAATAACCGTTAGACAGAAGTACAGAGACTAGAGCAAAAACAAATCTGTGCCATGGAACAAACACATTTTGACAGATATCCATACCATGCTGGAGTAGTTCAAGGCTGTCGCAGACAGGAAGCTTAACTACAAAAGTATTGAGAGCCAGATGCTTGGGGAGGGGGGGGGGCAGAGGCTGGTGAGAACTCTTGCCCAACTTACAGCCTGCCCCTGGGTAAATGCTGAAGTCATAGAAATTGAAGGAGATGATGGGACACCAGCATATGAAAGAGGGAGACCGGAATTTGTAAACATCTATGCATATTGATTTCAGTCTAGATCCACACCCTGTAAAGAGGATAGCCTCTTATTTTTTTGATTCTATTGAACTTGCGTGACTCAATGAGGTGCAACTGCAATACTTAGGTGTATTGTTCTTTACCGAAGAAATAATGCAAGTTATCCATAGTATGCCAAGTGGTCAATCCCCTTGGGCCGATGGACTGACTGTACTATTTTATAAGGAGTATGCACATCTCCTCTGTTGTGGGTAGGGGATCAAGTGGCAAGTGCCTGGCTGGCTTATCCAGAAGAGGAGGTAACAATGCACTGCTCCTGTGATGTAAGAATTCTGTTCCAGAAGGCTCACAGGCTCTCCCTATTGTGGTGCCTCTCTTCTGATGAGTATGGTGTTGCTGTTGTTGCCACTGAATATACCTCTTTTATGTTAACTGAATGCTTTTGTCCTACCTCTGCATTATGACTGCCAGCATTTATGGTATTGTATGTTTGGTGTGTTGTTTTGAAAAACTTAATAAAAATATATTTTTTTAAAAGGAGTAGGCACATCTCCTAGCGCTTCACTTACTGGCCGTGTATGAGGAATCTAAGGAAATAGGCATACTTCCCTCCTCTCTCATGTAAGCTCTGATCATCAAGGTCCTGAAGCCTGATAAACCTCCCCAATAACTGTGAATCCAATCCTATTGACCTCTCCGCCTAATCAATATAAACAATCAAATTATGGGCAAACTTAAGGCAAATAGACTGCTTTCCACTACTCCCACTCCTGTTTAGACCAGATCAATTCAATGTCATCGCTTGCCGTTCCTTCTCACACAATGTGCGCACAGTTTTCACCCTTGTTCACTACCTGGACCTACACATACTTTTGGTGTCTGCCGACCTGGAAGCCACCAAGGTTTTTGATTCTCTTGAATTGTGAAACCTGTTTAAGCTACTTGAGCGTATGATGTTCAGTACAGGGCTTATCGAGTGGGTCAAACTGTTATATGCTCAGCCTGTGGCTAGAATACGTAAAAATGTTAGCATCTCTTGACGTACTAGACGAGGCTGCCCTCTCTCTCCCGTCCTTTTTGCAATGGTGATGGAGGTGTTAGCCACTAGGCTTAGCCAGCATCACTCCGCTAGGGGCATTAGCTTTACAGCCAGAACACGTCTAGTGAAATTCTATGCAGATGATGCAACTCTTTACATCATGGATCCCCACATCAGCAACTTGCCAGGAAAATGTGGGTTAGGGAGGTTCAATTTTCTCTCTGGAATATCCATAAAGTGGCAGAAGTCACTGCTACTCCCCTTGTTGTCCTCGACTCCAGAATTCACATTAAAGGAATGCATGTACCTCTACGTCCAGATACCTAGAAAAATTAATACTATAACCCAAGACAACTTTGGCTCTGACATTGCTTGCCTGGAAGACTAGATTACTAAGCCTGACTGGAAGGATTGTGCTAGCCAAAATGATTATCCTCCCAAAGCTATTGTATCTGTCCGTTAATATACCTGTACTCCTACCAAAGACCTGTTTTAATAGGTCCCATTCTAACATGGTTAGACTAGTATAGGCTGCCAAATATCCAAGATTAAAATGGGACACTAGCACTCCCCTTTACCAAGATGGGCTCTTAGCACCCAACTTTGAAATGTATTATTTATGTGCTCAGGCACAACATGCACACTAATTGTATCACTCTACACCTTTTTAACAACTCATCTCAATAGAGAATGACGTTATGCATCCGCAACCTCTAAACACTGCAGTCTTTCACCACGCCAGACCTCAGAAATACACACCGTTCTTTACATGGTACACGACCTGGGCATGGGTCAAACTGTGTTCAAGGGTACACCTACATATAATATATGCACTTTCTCTGCCTGTAGTATTTAATCCCCACCTGACCCTCCACTCTCGTGTGAGTTTATCAACAGCTGAACAAATTAAAACTCACAGAAGTAGATGAACTATACCTAATGACACGTTCCTCCAATAGAATACATTCATATAGTCGCAAGACATCATGTTATATACAGAGTCTGCAAAGATTATAAGGCTTCATGTAAAACCTTTCCGACACCCCTTAAATACATTGTCAATACTGCTAGACTTTCCCTCCTCTATGAGCTTAGTATATAGACTGGATGGCTCTATGCCATCCAAGGCTTCTATCTGTACTCCTATAGCTAAAACATTGGGGTTACATATCATGTTTCTACATGTAAGATACTATTTTGCACTAGGACTACACAGTTTGGTTCTGGGGACAGCTCGAGGTGTATGAGATGTGGGGCATTCGATTCAGGGTTCTTTCACTTGGCATGGTCATGCCCCTATAATATCAGACTTCTGGCACAGGGCTGTCAATAAAACTTCAGTGAGGTTTGGGTCACGGGGTACCAGAAACCCCATTGGCGGGTTAGAGGCATTGCTTTTGGATTTAGAAAGTACTCTGCCTTGGTACTTCTGTTAGCAAAAAAGAAGAGTAGCTACACACTGGAGAGGAAGGGCCTCGCACATAATCGGAGAATAGATCCCAGACGCAACCTACTGCAGTGAACAATTGGAATCTGTAGGAAAGTGCTCTTTTTGACATGGTTACCTCCCCACTTTTTGCCTGACTCTAAATGCAACTTTGACTGAATGTGCCCTGGGTCCCTGCTAATCAGGTTCCCAGTGCCTGTGTTCTTTCCCAAAACTGTACCAGAGAGGGTCTCTAAGGGCTGCAGCATGTATTATGCCACCCCTCACCAAACACATGCACAATGCAACTGCAGGCTGCGTATTTTGGTGCAACTAAAAGTGAAGAGTCGACCTGGCCGACATCTCTGAGTGCCAGGTCTGCCAGCACTGCCAGAGGCATAGGTAAGTCACCCCTATACCTCTGGTGAAGGTATAACTGCAGTGGGCATATATGCCCCTATAGTGTCTAAGTCTGTTCTTAGGCATCATAAGTGCATACTGAAGCCATGCCGAGTACATGAGCTGAGAGCTTGTCAATACGAGCTCCACAGCCCCGTGATCGCTTCACAGAATCCCAAGATGTTTGGTACCAAACATCTTAGATTAATGAGCCCACACTGACGCCATTGTTGGATTAATTAATAAATGCACCCTGAGGACATCTCAGAGGTGCCCCCTGAAAACTTACCCAAACGTCAGTCTATAGCTGACTGGTCTGCAACAGCCTGCCACTTCCAGACATGTTTCTGACCCCCTGAGGGGGAGCTTTGTGCTCTCGTGGGTCAGAAACAAAGCCTGCTCCGGGTGTAGGTGCTTCACACCTACTCCCAAGCAGGAACAGCATTCAAGGGTGGTGAGCCTCAAATGTTTCCTTCCCTTTGTTATGCTAGCCAGGGCTTCTCCAGCTAGTGGAGATGCCCGCCCCCTGACCAAGCCCCACTTTTGGTAGCAAGGTCGGCGGGAACATTTGTAAGCAGGAGAGGTGTGTCCCCTCTCAGCCAGGACCACCCCTAAGGTGTACTGAGCTGAAGCGCCCCCCTCCTTTGAAAATCCTCCATATTGGTTGTGAGGATTTCAGCCAATAGGATGAGGGGTATGCCCCCTCCCGAAAGGGAGTGGACATACAAAGGGTGTAGTCACCCTAAAGGCGAGTAGCCCATTGGCTACTACCTGCCAGTACCGGTAACGCCTTTAAATTGAGTATTTACGGGCACCCCTGAACCTTGATCCTCAGATTCCTGGCGACCCAAAGAAGAAGGACTGAAGAGCCGTACCAGCAGTGAAGATTCCAGACGACAACTGATTTGGATCCAGCCCTACCGGCCTGTCTGCAGTCCTTGAAGAAACCTACACCAAAGAGCGATTCGTCCTGCAGGCAAAGCGACCTGCACAACCCTGGGAGGACTGCCTGCCTTCCATAAAGACCAAGAACTTCAGAGGACATCAGCCCTGTCCACAAAGAAATCAACCAGAAGATCGCCAGTGCCCTGCTGAACCGCACAACCAGTCCTCCGGGCCTACCTCTGCACACGATGCCTCCGGCCAGACTCAAAGTTGCCCACTGGTCCCAAGAAGGTTCCCCAGCGGTCCTGAGCCCGAGTCCATCCCAGAGTGACCTCTCCTGGACTCCACGCCGATGCCTGCAGCCTCAACACGAAGGGTCTACCAACCGCAATCTACTCCAGTAAGACTTCTCTGATGTCCAAAGACACCCCTGCATCCGCAGCCACCCAGCCTTGGGGAGCTTGACCAATGGTGACCTGAGTTTTTCAGCACCCCAAAGTACCTCCAGAGCCACCGGTTCCCTTCGTCCAGCCTCCTGGTCCGAGCCTGCAGCTTTTGTTCAAAACCTTCGTTCTCCGTTGATTTGCAATGGGCGCCCGACGCTGTGTTGGCACTCTGCACCCAGCCTCCTCTGTGCCGCTGAGTGTGTGTTTGGTGCTACCTCGTGCCCCCCCCCCTTTCTTTGAGTGCCCCCAGTCTCCATTGATTAACATTGGGCCCCAGTGACTGAATTTGAACTCTGCACCCGGCCGCCCAAGTGCCGCTGGTGGTGCGGTCTCTACACTTACTTGACCCTTGCCAGTGTTGATCCTAAAACCGGAAGACTGGAATTGTAAGTCATGTACTTACCTGTGTAATCACAACATTGTTTTTCCTTCATATGTTAACATTGAACTGTTTGAGAAATGCAGTGTCCACTTTTTATACTTAAAAATTGTGATATTGCTAAACGTATTTTTCTGCTACTAAGTATCCTTGGTTCTAATTAACGAACATATAAAAAGTAATATTTTTACAAACAATTGGTTTAGTCATTGAGTGTGTGTAAACATTTCTTGCCTGAGAGTGTACAACAAATGCTTAACACAGCCCTCTGATAAGCCTAACTGCTCGCCCACACTATCACAAAAGAGAGCATTAGTATTATCTTCTTTAGCCTTTGTAAAGCCTCTGGGGATCCACTGGACTTTGTGCACACTATACCTTACTTTGGTATAGTATAGACAGAGCCAGCTTCCTACATTGGTGGATCATCGGTGGGGCCTACGACTTTGCATTTGCTGGACGACTTTGACAAGTGACCACAGGATTGCAATCTAAAATTGCCCTCAGATTCAACTATAATTTCGAATTGATAACTTTCCAAATTTTAAAGGTCTTATTAGTGCCTTGGTTAAGTCGATTTAGTATTTTAAAAAAGTTTAAAGGCCTACTGTAGTTAGGGGTAAAAGGGCCTTGAAGTCCCAGAACTCTTCACAATCCAACAGTGGGTACAAAGGTAAGAATTTTGATCCCAACAAGGCCTGGTATTACAACTGTAAGAACTTTGCCTGTCCCAAAAAGAATCCCCCTAGTACTCCTCCAGCTAGCACTGGAATGGCAAGTCTCCAGGTGGGATCAACAGTGTGCCCAGAGCAAATCAGGGTTCATGCTGAAGCTATTTTAGTCTCTGAGGGTGGGTTAGATCTGGCCACTCTTGCTGTCTGGCCCCCTAATATGAAAAAATGCATACAGCAACCCTTGATTAATGGCACTAGAGTAGAAGCCCTGAGGGATACTGGTGCCAAGGTCACCATCATGACAGAAAACGGACTTCCCCAGGACAATATTTGGCTGGAAAAACCTATCCAGCCACCAAGGCTGATAATGTCACTACAGTCCACCACATGGCTGTGGTGTCCTTAGAATGGGGAGGGGTTACTGGCCTGAAACAGGTAGATGAATGTCTGCTAGGGAATGATCTGGAAACCTCAGCATGGGCTGAGGTAGAACTAAAGAAGCCATGCTGGGATCCCTGAGTTGGTGTGTTAGAAATCCCAAACACAGAGCCGAGCACAGGGTGAAAAAGAAGTGTTGGAGTCTGGAATAAAGGTCCAACCTTCCAAGAAGAAAGGTAAGAAGACTGGGCAACCAGTTTTTGTACAGCACAAATCCCAGGACCTCTCTCCTCAGGAAGAGGACTTGTCACCCCCAGAGGCAACTGAGCCAATGGAACTTGAACTTTATCAGGTTGAGCTCCTGGGCCCAGGGGGACCCTCTAGGGAACAGCTGTGCCTTGGACAGAGGACCTGTCCAACTCTTGAAAGCCTGAGACAGCAAGGACCTATTTTGAGGAGGAACTCCTTTACACTGAGGCCAGAGACCCCACACCTGGTACCACTAGGAGAGTGTTAGTGCCTCAGCAGTTTAGAGAATTCCTCCTCAGATTGGCCCACAACATCCTACTAGCTGGGCATCTTGGCAAGACTAAAACTTGGAATAGGCTAGTCAGCCATTTCTACTGGCCAAACATGTCCCAGAAAGTAAAGGAGTTTTGCAGCTCCTGTGTCACCTGTCAAGCCAGTGGCTAGACAGGTGGTCACCCAAAGCCCCCCCCCCTTAATTCCACTATCAATGGTTGAGGTTTCCTTTGAAAGGGTCGGTGTGGACATAGTGGGTCTACTAGAACCACCTGCAGCATCAGGAAACCTATACATACTGGTAGTAGTGGATCATGCTACCAGGTATCCTGAGGCAATTCCCCTTAGGTCTACTACAGCCCCTGCAGTAGCCAAAGCCTTCATTGGTGTCTTCACCAGGGTGTAGGGTTCCCTAAGGAGGGGATACCAACTTCATGTCTGCATACCTGAAACATATGTGGGGTGAGTGTGGAGTGAACTACAACTTCACTACACCTTACCACCCACAAACCAATGGCCTTGTTGAGAGATTCAACAAGACATTGAAAGGCATGATCATGGGGCTCCCTGAAAAGCTAAAAAGGAGATGGGATGTACTCTTGCCGTACCTGCTTTTCTCTTACAGGGAAGTGCCACAGAAGGGAGTAGTATTTTCCCCCTTTGAGCTTCTGTTTGGGCATCCTGTGAGGGGACCACTTGCTCTTGGAAAAGAAGATTGGGAGAGGCCTCTCCATGAACCTAAACAAGATGTGGTGGACTATGTACTAGGTTTCCGCTCCAGGATGGCAGAGTACATGGAAAAAGCATCCAAAAATCTTGAGGCCAGCCAACAGCTCCATAAGCTGTGGCATGGCTAAAAAGCTGCACTGCTGGGTTCCAACCAGGGCAAAAGTTGTGGGTTTTGGAGCCTGTGGCTCCAAGGGCCCTCCAGGACAGATGGAGTGGCCCTTACCCTATCCTTGAAAAGAAAAGTGAGGTCACATACTTGGTAGACCTGGGCATTAGCAGGCACCCCAAGGGCGTAATCCATGTGAACCGCCTAAAACATTTCTGTGACAGGGCTGATATGTCCATACTGTTGGTCATTGATGAGGACCAGGAGACAGATATTGAACCTCTCCCTGACCACCTCTCTTACAGTCCAAAAGATGGGTCAGTTGATGGTGTTATCTACTCAGAAACCCTCACTGCCAACAGCAGGCTGATTGTAGGCATGTCTTGCAACAGTATACTGGGCTCTTCTCCTTAACCCCTGGCCAGACCCACTGGTGTACCCATAACGTGGACACTGGGACAGCTTGCCTGTCAAAACAAAGCCCTATCGGCAGTCTGACCAAGTTAAGGAGAGCATCAAAGCTGAAGTCAGCAAAATGCTGGAGTTAGGGGTTATTGAGCCCTCTGAAGGCCCCTGGGCCTTCCTAGTGGTCTTAGTCTCCAAACCTCACCCCCAGGGTGGAAAAAGAGAGATGAGGTTCTGTGTGGACTTTAGAGGACTGAATGCTGTCACTAAGGCACACCGCATACACAGGGCGGACAAGCTGATAGATAGCTTAGGGGCAGCCAAATTTCACAGCACTTTTGACTTGACTGCAGGGAACTGGCAGATTGGCATAACCCCAGGAGCCAAAGAGAAAACCGCATTCTCCACAAATGATGGGCATTATCAGTTTACTGTTATGCCCTTTGGTTTAAAGAATGCCCCTGCCACCTCCCAAAGGTTGCTGAATCAAGTCCTTACTGAATTGGAGATCTTTTACGCAGCATATCTTGATGATATTGCTGTCTTTAGCTCCTCCTGGCAGGATCACCTGGTCTACTGGGGAAGGTTTTACAGGCCCTGCAATCTGCAGGCCTAATTATAAAGGCATCCAAGTGCCTGATAGGGCAGGGAGCTGTTGTATACTTGGGCCACCTTGCAGGTGGGGACCAAGTACAACACTTACAACCCAAGATCCAGACAATCCTGGACTGGGAAGCTCCATCAACCCAGACCCAAGTCAGGGTATTCCTTGGCTTGACTGGATACTGTAGGAGGTTTGTGAAGGGGTATGGGTCCATTGTGACCCCGTCACAGAACTTACCTCCAAGAAGATGCCAAAGAAAGTGAACTGGGCAGTTAGTTGTCAAAAGGCTTTTGATGGGGGTGGCTTGGCCTGGCTGCAAGATGGCCGCACCTTGAGTGGGCTCTGCCGGCCAGGTGACTCAATCCGCCATAATCCGACCCCCCGTAGACACATAAAACTATGAAATGGGCAGATCACGCTCCTAATTGTGAACCGAGCCAGCACCATGCTGAACGGGGTATCGGTTTCACCAGGCGCAGCTGGTGGTCTCCATGTATGCCGACGATGTGGCAATCTATGTACGGGACCTAAGAACAAACTTAGCACCATTGATACGCGAAGTGATCCGCTATGGGGGCGACTCGGGAATTCAGGTAAATTGGTCCAAATCAATTCTGTTTCCGCTAACTGAGGCCACTGGCCCGTACGAAACTGAGTTCCCCCTTAAGTGGGCAACTGAACCTGTAAAATACTTGGGTATATGGCTTAGCATTTCCCCCCACTGCAGGACAAGGGCGCCATCAAGCGCGCGGCGACACACGGTGTTCAAAACTTTGCAGATCTGTACCCGGGGAGAGAGTTTCTCCTCTGCTTCAAGGCCACAGAAACAGCACCGTTGACACTGGCGGATGCACTGCTTTACTATCAAATAAAGGCCACCTGCCGTGCGATGCACAATACATACCCCGCCCCTCCCCCTGCCTTAGCTGCGCTGGAATATGTACATGCGAGTGCATCACTACATAAACTTATCACTAGACTTTATGTGCTCATGCAAGCAGCGACACGTACAGACACTGCAAGGGCCCGCATGGCTTGGACGATTGAACTACAATTCGATGTGTCTGACGCACAATGGCAGTATTGCTGCAGACAAACTGAAAAACTGTCCCCCAACTACAGACTACGTCTGATACATTTCAACTACATCCACAGAACATACCGCACGCTAGCGCAACTCCACAAAATCGGACTAGCAGCGGACTCTCGCTGCTTGAGATGCCATTGCCCAGACGCCACCTTTTGGTACTTAGCATGGACATGTCCTAAGGTGGCTACCTTCTGGGCGGAGATATGTGACGTGTCAAGCATCATTACTGGAACATCAATTAGCCCTGACCCCATTGAATGTCTATTAGGCTTGTTAAAGATATATCAGACGGAAGCAGGCGGTTAGTTGCAATTCTGCTACTGCTGGCTAAACGTAGGGTGGCAGTGCATTGGGGTGGGAGGCCCCCCCGACAAAACGTGCATGGATTGCTGATATTTCGTACTGCCAGGAACAACTGACAGCATATTGGGACCTAATGCCAGTTGCAAATCGGCCCAATGACATCTGTGAACCTGTGGTGTCGTACTTACAATTGATTGACGCAGACGATGCCGCAACGCCACATCACGATACATTACCCACATAGTGGCTGATTGTTAGACATTGTAGTTAGCGCTGACGCAGCCGAAGGCAATGGCTAAACCATGAAGCTGTGGCCAAAGAAGTCCGGGGTTAGGCATTTGGATACCGTGCTTGTTCTATGTTATGAGAGGAAGTTTGCAACATGTGTTCTTTTGATATGGACGGTGTCCCTGGGGGGTTGGGGGAATGAATTGTTAAAGTTATGGTTATGTAAATGCATTTAACATATAAATGCCAATAAAAAAAAGGCTTTTGACACCCTGAAAGAGGCAAAGTGCTCGGCCCTATTCTCAAAGCTACAGACTACTCCAAGCAGTTCATTGTGCAGACTGATGCCTCTGAGCTAGGGATAGGAGCGGTCCTATCCCCGACCAATGATGAAGGCCAAGACCAACCTGTTGCTTTTATACGCAAGAGGCTACTCCCCAGGGAACAGCATTGGAGTGTCATTGAGAGAGAGACCTTTGCAGTGGTTTTGTCCCTGAAGAAGCTAAGACCCTACCTGTTTGGGACTCACTTCCTAATCCAAACTGACCACAGACCTCTCAGATGGCTAATGCAAATGAAAGGTGAACATCCAAAACTGTTGAAGTGGTCCATCTCTCTACAGAGAATAGACTTTACAGTGGAACCCAGACCTGGGACTGCCCAAGCCAATGCAGATGGACTTTTCAGGTTCTTCCACTGAGACAATGAAGACGCTTTTGGGAAAGGTTAGTCTCATCCTCTTTTGTTTGGAGGGGGGGGGGGGGTTGTGTAGGAAAGTGCCCCTTTTTTAATGGTTGCCCCCTGACGTTTTGCCAGATACCTGATGCCAACTTGACTGAGTGTGTGCTGGGACCCTGATAACTAGGCCCCAGCACCTGTGCTCTTTGCCAAAACTGTACCTTTGTTCCCACAATTGGCACACCTCTGGGCCACATGTATGTCCCTTGTAAAAGGTACCCCTGGAACCAAGAGCCTTGTGACCAGAGAGGACCTCTGAGGGCTGCAGCATGTATTATTCCACCCTCAGAGACCCCCCTCACCTTAACACCCACACACTGACATTGCAGGCTGCGTGTTTTGGTGCAGACCAACCTGAACAGTCGACATGGCACACATCCCTGTGTCCCTTGCCCACCAACACTGCCTGTGGCATGGGTAAGCCACCCCTCTAATTGGCTTTACAGCCCTTAAGGCAGGGTGCACCATAGCACAGATGAGGGGATAGCTGCATGCAGGGCACGAGTCGGGGGTACACGCGGGTGGACAGCTTCCACCCACTTTTTTCACAGGGTGAACGCCGTCCACCCTGTAAAGAATTTGGCCCCCACTGAATAATGTGCTGAACTCGTCCCGGTGTAATTTCCAAACACCGGGACACTTTCAGCAGCACCTGCACGTTGTCTGCTTTCCTTCTGCAACAAGCAACAACGTGCAGGCGGGGACGGGGCTTTCTTATTTAAGACTCCTGCTGGGCCCATAATGGCTGAATTTGAGGTGTCATCAGGCCTCCTTTTGTTCGAGTCTCTTGGCTGGGAGCAGTCAGGAGCCTCACTCACACCTGATGCAAATGAAGCAGAGGGGAAATAAAGGCTCACACCTTGTTAGCACATCACACATACTTAAGACTGGCAGCTTTTCACTTTGTTCAGTCCCTGTTAAGAAGATATGCATGCACTGTAAGTATATCAGATGTGTTGGTCTTTCCCAGTATTTACACAAAGCAAATTGCATTTATATAGAGCTTACTTCCCCTGAGGAGGCGTTGAAATAATTTAAGTACCACTATTTTTTTCTTGTATAGCCCTACTCATTCCAATGCAGGGTGTCAGAGCACTTTACATCAACACGTGCATATTACATGTACAATAAATTATATACTTTTGTAAATTAATGTACAGGATGTGTTACATAAAACTGGGGGATTGCAAGGTGTAGAAGTCACATATCATCTTCCATAGCTCACTGTGCTATTATCCTCGCAATGCGCTCCAACGTACACATGATAGACCTGCTAAACATATATGTGAGGGCTTTAGATCTGATGTCACTTCTTGTGATGCCACTTCCTGTAAAGTCGTGGCTTGTGATGCCACTTTTTATGATGTCAATTCCTGTGATGTCGTGCGCCGCGATGTTGCGCGCTGTGATGTTGCGCGCTGTGGTGTCGCGCGCTGTGATGTCGCGTGCTGTGATGTCGCGCGCTGTGATGTCGCGCGCTGTGATGTCACTTGCATACTGCCTAACTAGGTTAGTCCCCCCACTTCTTTTTTTAGGACTTGTGCCCTGGCTGCATGAGAAGTAGGCCCCTACAGTGTCTGTGCCATTCACAGACTTTCTAAGTGCAATAAAGCCATGTTGAGTACATGGGCGGGAAGTTTGTCATTACAAACGCCACAGCTCCATGGTGGCCGTACTGAAAACTGGGAAGTTTGGTACCAAACTTCTCAGTATAATAAATCCCCACTATTGCCAGTGATTGATTTATTCTAAAATGCACTCAGAGGGCATCTTAGAGATTCCCCCTGAAAAACGACCGACCTCTAGTGTATTGGCTGACTGGTCCCCGCCGGCCAGGCACCACCAGACAGGTTTCTGACCTCACGGGGTGAGAGCCTGTGTGCTCCCAGAGATCAGCTAGTGGAGATGCCCGCCCCCCTGTCTGGACCCCGCTTTTGGCAGCAGGACAGGCAGGAAAATTAGTAAGCAGAGTAGGAGTGTCCACCTTGGCCTGGCATACCCCTAGGGTCACCAGGAGCTGAGGTGAACCCCTCTCTTGGAAAATCTCCAGCTTGAATTGGAGAATTAGGCCCAATAGGAACAGGGATGTGCTCTTTCCCCAAAGCGAGTGGGCACCCTAAGGATGTAGCCACCCTAGGGGACAGTAGCCATTCGCTACTGCCCTCCGGCCTCAGTTTCGCCCTTAAATTTAGTATTTAAGGGCTTCCCTGAACCGTGTTCCTCCGATTCGACGGACCAAAGGAAGAAGACGGAAGAACACTGCTGCCAGACCAGGAACTGAACCACTGCAGAAAGAAACCGGCAAGAACCCCGCCGCCTGCAGCTGGTTCGACAACTAGACCTGCTGTCCTTCCAGAAACCCTGCTAGGCCTCCAAGAAACCCCAGAGACCTCCCAGTCTTCAAACACTCTCCAAGAACCTCCCTGTGGGCTAGAGGCGCAAGTCCCTGGCGTCAAGCGGTACACGGACCGCAGTAGTTGAGGACCGACGCTTGTGTCGACGCGACTCACTACTACAAATTGAACCTCCAGACCGTAGCGGTAGTGGACCGACACTTGTGTCGACACGACTCTGCCCTGCAAGAAGAAAGCACTGCAGCTGGACGGCCTCCACGACCTAGAGGGATCCTCTCGAACCAAGCTGACCCGAGCTCTGTTCCTGAGAGCCTGGTCCCTCCTGCAAGTGGCCCTGTTGGCCGCCTACTGCCCCGCCTGCACGACAGCAGCCTCTCCGTGATTGTCCAGCGTCGACAGAACTCCTCCATCCCCCCGCTCATCTCCGATCCCGCGACCGCTGGGATAGTGGTGCCTCCCTTCGACTTCCAGTGACCTGCTGACGACGACCGCAACGGTACCAGAGTTGGCGGACTACCGAATCCCATTCACCTTCATTGCTCTCCGTTGACTGCCAGAGCGACCATCATTGTTGGTATCGACCGTCGCGGTGTAGATACTGAACCTCCCACCTCTTCAGGTGCCCCCCAGTCCCCATTGATTAGTCCTGGGCTCAACGAATCCTGCACCTGGCCGCTACAGTGCCGTTGGTGGCGCAGAACCTCCCTTTAACTGACCCTTGCCCAGTGCCGTTCTAAACCCCTGGAGACTGGAAAAGTAAGTTGGGCACTTACCTGCTGATGCATAATCCCGCCTTTCCTTCCTTAGGATTGCATTGCATTTTGACTGTTTCTGATTGACAAGCCCGAAAGCATTTCCAAGACTAAAAAGCATTCTTGGACATGCAAAGTATTGATTGATACATTACAATCCTATTGCCAGTAATCTGAGAATATTGCAATTGAAAAGTACTTACTTGTAAACTGAGTTCAACTTGGTTCTTAGAAATAAAAGTAACTAAAGTAATATTTTTCTACAAACATTGGCCCGGTGTCAGTCATTGAGTGTGTATTTCTACCTTGTATGAGTGCGTACACCAAATGCATTCACACTGCCCTCTGATAAGCCGAACTGCTCAGCCCAGCTACCACTAAATTGAGAGTAAGCTATTATCTACTTTAACCTCTGCCATACCTTTGGGGACTCACAGGACTCTGTACACTCTATACCTCTTTCTGGTGTAGTATATACAGAACTGGCTTCCTACAAGCAGTCCATCCTTAAAGTCATTCTTAGACAGCCCTTTTTCATGAAAGGAGCAGCCAGAGAGCCATCCAGCTACCCACTGTAACTGAGCTGCCAGGTAATAATAACGTACGAAATTTGGGAGACCCAATCCTCCATTTTCCACCAGAAGCTTCAGTGTGGCAAGAGTCAAGTTGTTGAAAGAAGGAACAAGGAATAAAAAGAAGGTGACTGGAAAAATAATAAAGGAGGCTAGGGAGGACCTAGGACAACTCCTCAATCACTGTATGAGTTAAAGCCACCCAGAAACTCATCTGAGAATGGGGAGCTTTTAAGGTTTTGCCCAGATTACCATCAAGAAGATCTGTGAAAGAATTATATATATATATTGATCCTGAGGTACTGAAATGTGGTAATTTCTGTGGGCAATCGAGAATCAAGCCATGACAGAAGAGGAAGATGTCAAGTTTGCTGCAGAGGGAAGATGCAAGATTTAGCCCAACTCACCCGGACACCTGATATGGATGCATAGTCCGAAAAGATCCAAGTTATAGAAGATAGATCCATGGTTGCATCACAGATGTATAGCTGAATATCATCCACATACAGCGAGATTGTGTGAGTCTGATTTTTTTTATTTTTTTTATCAGTATCCCCCATGTGATTCCGCATAGGCGCATTTGTGCAGCCAGCGGTTCCATTGCCATGGCGAACAAAAGCAGGGACGAGGGGCAACCCTGCATGGTGCTCTTGTATATATAGACCATGAGCTGAGATACACTTAGCCCCTACTGCCCAGGTGAAAATGAGTGAGTATAATTTTGTAATCCATTTTCGCCAGCGAGGCCCTATCCCAAACCACTGCAACACCCTGTACATGTAGCCCCAATGGAGAGAATCTAAAGCTTTCTCCACGTTGTTGAGCAATGCCCACCACATTAGGATACTGAGCTGCAAACAAATTTTTTGACATGCCTCAAGTGGTGGAAATTGTAAGATGTGTTGAGACCAGGATTGAAACACGCCCGGTCATCATGTATTACATCAAGCAGTCTCGGGAGCAGCCAGGTAGCCAGAATCTTCGTAAGAATTTTATAATCTGTTTTTAAGATAGAAAGTGGGCAATAGGACTCGAGCTCTTTTGGGTCTGATTTATGGGGTTTCAACAGGGTAGAGATAATTGCAGTGTTTAAGGATGGTGGAAGAGAACCAGATGTGTAGATGGCCTGAAAAAGAGATTGCAACTTGGGCACCAGAGTTTGAACAAATTGAGCGTAGAACTCGGCCAGCAAACCATCAGTTCCTGGCACATTCCCACAAGACAGTTCTTTCAGACAGGAGCCAATCTCCTGAGCAGTGATTGGGTCATCCAGTGTCACCTGAGCGTTGGGGTGGGGGGTTGCTGGGAAGAGGAGCCTCAGATATGAAGTGCTGAAACTCAGTGTACGAGAAAGGTGGTGGGGAGCATAGAGCGTCCTCTAGTAGTCATAGAAAGCAGTATTAATGTATTGTTTAGTATGGGCGATATTCCCAGATGGGGGGTTAATAATTAGCGGGGTCGAATCATGGTAGTGAGGCGAGATCAACCGTGCCAGTAAGCGGTTAGATTTGTCGCCTTCATTATGGGATCTAGCAAAATAGGCAGAGTAGTCGTGGCAGTGAAGCATCTCCGCATGTCGTAGAAATCAGTGCACAGTGCTAAGAGCATCCAAGCTTTACAGGTCGGCAGCTACTGCCTGTTCAATCCGTAACACAGAGATTTCCACCTCCTGAACGTTTCAAGCCAATACTCTTGGAACCCCAACCATGGCTTTAATGCAGAGTCCACTTGTGACAACCTTAAAAGCCTTCCATTCAATCAACGGGGAGGTGGAAGACCAGGCAATATCCCGAAAGACAAAGTCTATGTGGTTGAGCAGTTTCTGGTGGAAGACTATGTCCTCTAGCATCATAACCTGTTGTGTTTCCTGCATGGCCCATTGTCGTTTTCCCTATGTTAGCCTAGTTGTACACATTATAGGCCGCATTTCTTTTGCACACGTTACTACATAAGCACCCTTACTTTTGTGCCACGTTGTATTTTCACACATGACCTGCATATGTTTTCGTGTTCTGTTTTTTTTCCTGGGATTTAGTCTGAACACCAGTGGTAAATGGTTTGTTAACCATGTTAGCGATATTTTTGATATCCATTTGGTTTCTATTTGAGTTGCAAATACTGCATCTTAGGGCACGATAGTTTAAATAAATATTCGAAACTTCCTTTGAGGCTCTTGTTTATCCTACTGTGGACAAGTACGAGTGAGAGCAAAAGGGTGTGTCCTGTTACCGCGATCCCTGAGAGGATCAAAAGTGTTGTGTTCTGGGATGCCAACTCCCTTATTTCTCTGGAAAGGTTAGCAGGGCAAGTGAGGCACTATAGCTAGTCAGACTCTGACTCACAGATACTGAGGTAGTATGGTGGCTCAGACCCTACAAGCCGATGTTCTATGGTCCCAAGCATACTTCTGTTCCTGAGCAGAATCCCTGCAATATGGCATCGCCAACATTTTGGTCAGGTACTTACTTGTGGGGACCCTTAGTAGTGCTTGTCCTCAATACCCTCGCACCTTTGTATTGGAGACGTCCATGGTGTTGGGGATCCTCCACAGTTTTTAGGTAGCACCTAGTTCTGTTGGTTTTTCAAGCTAGGCTATTTAAAGGTTTTATACCATGTTTGTGCTACGCTTTGAATAAGTTATAAATTACTTATAGCCCAACCTATTGCGATTGCGGCCCACTACCGACCGGCAGTATATGCGTTTTTACAAGAACATGGAGTCCCTAATGTGGGAGCGCCTGTAATTTTTGTTGTAGAAGTGGACGCTGCATTCCGCTTTGAAGTTTTTTATTTCTGGGTCACATTTCCGGCTGAGGACACTAACACTTTTCATGAGTACACTATACTATAGGCACCTGCAACATATCAAACTTATGCCCTTGTTGAAATTCCTCTTACAGTTTGGGAATACCAGACTTGGTTTAATGGTGCTTTTCCCCATGTGCCTGGGCCAGTTTGAATGGGTCCTGTCAGTAATGATGGGGCCACTTGGCCGGCATTGGCTATACACCATATCCAGATTTAGGTAATTTAAATCTTTGTATCCATGCTTTGTATGATGTTCTCGTCCTATGTTGACGTCTGACTCAATTTATTTCACGTACATTACTAGCTGGTCCAACCAGACTTAGCCTGCAAGTGCAAGCCCAGTTGCCTGCAGCGCCTGTAATAAGTCCTGCAATTGTTCATTCAATTATCAAGGCTTTGTTAAGCGCGACTACTCACCGGTAGGGGTCTCAAGGCGCTGCGGGGGGAGGGGTTAGCGGGTTCCAGTCCATCAAGGGGGGGGGTCTGTCGAAGAGCCAGGTTTTGAGGTTTCTTGCGAAGATGGGGAGCGATGTTGTCTGTCTGAGGTGGAGCGGAAGGGCGTTCCAGGCTCTGGGCGCGAGGAAGGAGAAGGAGCGGCCTCCCGATCTGGTCTTTCTGGTTCGGGGGACCACGGCGTAGGAGAGCTGGGCTGATCGTAGGGTCCTCTGGGGTGCGTGGAATTTGAGTCGGCTGTTCAGGTATGCTGGTCCGGTGTCGTGGAGGGCCTTGTGAGCGTGGGTGAGCATCTTGAAGGTGACTCTAGCTTCGATGGGGAGCCAGTGGAGTGTGCGCAGGTGCTGGGAGATGTGGCAGTGTCTTGGCAGGTCGAGGACCAGTCTTGCGGCGGTGTTCTGGATGTTCTGTAGCTTGCGGGTGAGGTTTTCGTTTATTCCGGCGTAGAGTGCGTTGCCGTAGTCGAGTCTGCTGGTGACCAGGGCGTGAGTGACGGTCTTTCTGTGTTCGAGGGGGATCCATTTGAAGGTCTTACGTAGGAGGCAGAGGGTGTGGAAGCAGGAGGACGAGACGGAGTTGATCTGGCGGTCCATTTTGAGCTTGGAGTCCAGGATGATTCCCAGGTTGCGTGCGTGGTCTGTCGGGGTGGGCGGGCTTCCGAGGGCGGGGGGCCACCAGGTGTCGTTCCAGGTGTCGGGGTTTGGGCCCATGATGAGTACTTCTGTTATGTTGGTGTTTAGTTGTAGGCAGCTGTTTTTCATCCATTTGGCGACGGCTTCCATGCCTTCTCAAAAGTTGTGTCTGGCGGTATTGGGTTCGTTGGATAGGGAGAGGATGAGTTGGGTGTCGTCTGCGTATGACACAATGTTGAGTCCGTAGGTTCTGACGATGGGGGCGAGCAGAGCCATGTAGACGTTGAAGAGCGTAGGGCTGAGGGAGGACCCCTGGGGGACTCCGCAGGTGGTTGGTGTAGGGTCCAAGAGGAAAGGGGGGAGTCTGACCTGCTGCGTTCTGCCGGAGAGGAAGGAGTGGATCCAGTCGAGGGCCTTGTCTTGGATCCCTGCGTCATGGAGTCTGCGTATTAGGGTGCGGTGAGATACAGTGTCGAACGCCGCTGAGAGGTCGAGGAGGATGAGGGCTGCTGTTTCTCCTTTGTCCAGTAGGGTGCGGATGTCGTCTGTTGCGGCGAGGAGGGCGGTTTCCGTACTGTGGTTTTTTCTGAAGCCGGATTGGGAGGAGTCGAGGATGTTGTGCTCTTCGATGAATGTGGCGAGTTGGCTGTTGATGGCTTTCTCGATGACTTTCGCTGGGAACGGGAGCAGGGAGATGGGTCTGTAGTTTTTGAGGTCGGTGGGGTCCGTTGAGGGTTTCTTCAGAGGGGGTTTATGGGCAAAAGGCCCACTAATCTTGAGAAAATACCATTTTGGATTGCCCAAAAAATCGATCACCTTGAAGATGTTTTACCCTTATGGGACCACAAGACATGCACAGAATTTTAACTATTTGCTTACCCACTGGACTGATTCCCACTCTAGCAGACTGCAACACCTGGGGAACTATTTTTCCCACAGTCTACACTCTGTGTCAGGGCACTCCCTTGATGGCCGTTCTACCGAACGTCCTCAAACAAATACAGAATGAGCATTGAGCCAGTCCTGCCCTCAATTTGGGGACAAAACTCATGGGTAATTTTCCCATGGTCTCCGAAATGAGTTCTTTCTAATGTTAAAGGTGAGGCAGAATCTTTGGCTGTACGCCAGCGACTTGCTGCAGTGGCAGTAGCCGACCATGACCGTGAGTTGGCAGTTATCATTGTTAATGTATATACGACTTTAGGATGCAATAGTTTGGGAAACAGACCTTCAGTACCACCATTTGGCAAGCCTAGCTCGGACAAGGGTGCTAGACCAGCCCGTGAGTTTGTTAAAAGACCATGGGACAAATCTAAACAACAACAGCAAGGTAGACAACGTGGAGGTTCTCCACCCCTGGAGTCCTCTGAAAGACGATACGATTTTCATGATCGCACTAAAATAGACTCCAGATAGGTATCAGCCTCCTGATACACGTTCTCCTTGTTCCTTTCAGGAATCGACTGATCAACAGTATGACAGAGGAGGGCGATCTGACTGCAGAAGAGAAGAGTACGTGAAACCAAAAAGGGAGACACAACCCTCGTGTGACACAAAGATAAAGAAGGAGGACAGGCGTCTTTCATATAAACCCTCTTTTCATCAAAAGAAAGTTGCATCTTTAACTGCTAAATATGCCACAGACAGTGAGAACCCTTCTCCTGAACAGGAGTTGGGCGGTAACTCTCCTCAACAATGCAGCAGAAGTCACCATAGTACACCGGACTCTCCGCCAATTTCTGGTAGCGAAAGCAACTGAAACATTAATTACTGTTGAAACCATGGACACTCGCGTAGCCCCTCCAAACAGACTATATCACTTAGATATTCAAATTAAGGTGACGTTAAACGCACCATTAAGCAATATTTTGGGACAACTAAACTACGTCTTATGACATAGTTCTGGCAGAGGTCGATTGGCCCCCACCTTTTGTTCTTGCATCCCCCCAAGGTGAGGATGTGATTCTACCTTCTTTTTTACACCTTGTCTCGGACGAAGTCCAACAAGCTTGTGCATCTGAGTGGGCTCTTGCATTGGCCCCTCACTTTATTGTAACCATACTGGTTGGGATAAGGATTCCCCTGTCCATATCATTCCTATACGGTCGACACCTCAAGTCCAGCCACAGTATCCTATTAAACGGGATGCTAAAGCACCCGTTAAGGAAATTCTTCCCCAACTGGAGTACCAGGGGGTAATTGAACCCTGTGTATCTCAAATGAAGAAACCTCTTTTTCCTGTTTTGAAATCTGATCATTCCTATTGCTTTGTCTTAGACTATAGACATTTAAACAGCCCTACACCCCCTTTTGCGGTGCAAAACACACATAGCATGGCACTCATTAATAATGTAGGCTATAAAAAATAAAAAAACACTTTGGATTTTTCCAATGGTTTTTACAGTCACAATTTAGCTCCTGAGAGCCAAGACTGGTTAGTATTTAGCACCTTATTATTTCAGATGTGCTACGCACAAATCCCTATGGGCTACAAGTAAATCCCTGGAGTTTTTGTAGTACGAATTGTGTCAATTCTTCATGAAATAGACCCTGATGCTCTGTCCTATGTGGATGATATCTACCTAACAGATGATGAATTAAGCCCCCACTTAGCGAGAGTAGTCCGCATAATATTAGGATTTGCTAATTTTGGCTACAAATTCAACTTTGAAAAATCTAACAGCTTTTCTCAGTGTCGTTTTCCTAGGATATGAATTTACAAATGAGCGAAAGAATCTTGACCCTCATTTTCTGGAGAAATGTGCGCAATTGCAACCTCCAAACACACTTACAAAATCGCAGTCCCTACTGAGATTTTTGAATTTTTGCAGAACATACATACCTGAATATGCACTATGCATAAAACCCATTTATGCATTAATATATCGGGATTTTTCTATTTCATCTTAGACATCAGAACACACAGAAACACTCAGATCTTTACAATCTTACTTGCTTGAAACACGCCACTTACATACACATGTTAATACCACAAACCTCGTCATCTGAGTTTTACCGGGTGCAATTGGATTTACATATGTCACCTTTAATGAGGGTGAAATAGTTCCTATAGCATATAAATCACATTTATACTCCACTGCAGAAATGCGTTTTGCTTCAACTGAAAAAATACTGACTGATGTGCAGACAGCCATCCTTAAAGAACGGCCCCTTGCAAAGGGAAACACAATATTGTTGTTACTCCTGTGGCGGCCTTAGAGGCTGTCTCAAAAGCTAGCGTTCCTAATGCTAAAGACCTTCATCCTCTATGCATTCATTGGGCTAAGTCCTTAACAGCCGTAGATGTAGACTGTCTTTGACCCTTCTTTGCAAACACAAGAATTTCTACAATATGAGCAAGTCTATCCTTTGTTTAGTATACCCCAGCACACGTGAGTCATTCAAAATGATAGTTTTTAGTCGTTATTCACACATAAAACACTAGAGCATTTTGTCGATTTCCTCCTTCTTTAATCAGTCTTCAAGTTTTCAATAAGTAAAGCGTTCCCAAGCCAACACGTGTTTCGTCGCCTCAGTAAGTTTGTACATGCGACTTGTTCACGGCTGAACGGTTTCACTGTATCGTAGTTTTCAATGTGGCGATAATTCCAGGCCACATAATCCTGTGGCGTGGGGTGAACTCCAAAATATCAATAAAATCTGCTGAGCAGTAATGTAAAGCTTTGGTTGCCCTGTATATACGTTCCCGAATTTGAAAGAAAGAGCCGCCGTTCCGCGTACTCGTGACCCACGCCGGTCTCCTCGAGTATTGTTGTTACTCCTGTGGCGGCCTTAGAGGCTGTCTCAAAAGCTAGCGTTCCTAATGCTAAAGACCTTCATCCTCTATGGATTCATTGGGCTAAGTCCTTAACAGCCGTAGATGTAGACTGTCTTTGACCCTTCTTTGCAAACACAAGAATTTCTACAATATGAGCAAGTCTATCCTTTGCCCGCTACTGTTCTGCCTCTTGATCACTATAAACATAATATTTACACTGACTATTCAGCTCAACCTGCTATAGGTTCTAAGCAGCAGTACTCTGCCGCATGCGCCATCGTTATTGGTGTTATGCTAGATGGGGGTTTTTACCCCCCAAACAACTCGCCCGCAGTCTTTCGGAGACTGCACTGTGCAGTTAGCTGAACTGGAGGCTTTGCTTCTTACGCTTGAAAATGTGGATCTTAAATTCCCCACACTTATAGTTTTTGATTCGTATTACTGTGTACAGTCCTTTAATGATAATTTAAATGTTTGGCAACAAAATGAATTCAGAGATTCAATGGTGTAGTGCTAGATGCACTCCTATGTTTTGAAACCACGTGATGACCTTTGACTACCATGATTTTAATTGACTTTTGGTGTTTTACTTTACCCTAGCCTGAATTTACATCCTGCATATGCCTTTTCCCTTGAAGATTTATTTTGTGTAATCTCTTTGCAGCTTTAAAGTGAGAGCTGTCACAGAGTAGAACAGCCTTGCCAGGAACAGAACATGTGGGATGTGCATTTGAAAGCATGAGAGAGAGAGAGGTGTGGAATGTACTTTTTGGTCTCGAAGTGCAGTGTTATGAGCAGTGGTGCACAAATGTGCATTGTGTTGTACATTGGGAAGTATTATGAAGTTCTCACTATTGGCTTCAACATGCCCTCATGTCATCTTGAATCTTGACTCTGTCTTCCTAGAGCTTTTTGCGCGCACAGCAGGCCCCCAGATTACTCAAGTTGTTTAGGTTATTCACGTTCAAGGTTGTTTTGTTTTCTGCTGGATGGAGGCTTTCGTAAGCTTTGCTGGGATAATGTGTGGGAAGTGTGCTTGGTGCCTTTCAGAGCAGAGATTGTTGTTGCCAGAGAAATTTGTGGAATGTACAGCTCTGTCTCAGAGTCAAAATACAGGGGCCTGGCCAGCTTCTGTCTTGACCTTGACACAGGCCAGTAGGGTCAGCTCGGTTTTTCGTAACAGAAGAAAGGCGGCAAGGTTTCTAGAACCTTCGCCTCAGTTTGAGTAAAGGTTTTAAGGGGGGGGGGGTCTTGGCATCCAGACGGGAGCTCAGTTGTAGGGCAGACGTGTTGTCACAAGAAAACAGAACTTGGGTCCCGGTCGAGAGTCCTGCCTGGCTGTCAAAGGGCTCCTTCAGCTTGAGTTGGCAAGGATGTCGAGTGAACGATCGGTGAGGTGTTTTGTTTTTGAGTATTGCCTTTTGTGATGTGTGGGTGCCTGTGTGCGCATTCAAGTCTCTCTTCAGTGGTTGTAATCATCTGATGTATTTAGTGTATATATCTTTCTGATTTCTTGCAGGACATCCAGTATAACTTGCTTGTGTTTTATTCCTGCTTGTGTTTTATTATCCATGCATTTAACAGTTGCATTTGCCAAGTGTGTTATTATTGCTTGCATATATATATATCCATATACATTTGAATGTTGTTCATTTGACATCTGGGAAAGCCTTTCTGTTAGAGAGCATTGCATAAATAAAACCCCAAGCCTTATTCTGAGAACAGTATTTGATGTGCTTCATCTTATAAAGTGAAATCCCTTTCCAGGGGGTGTTGTGTTGTGTGTATTGCTTCGTCGTGTTTGAGCCACTGTGTGGGAGAGTGGTATTCTACATTATCTGGGAGGGCGAAGCAAGACATTTCTGGCGTCACTCTGCAGGATTTACGAAAAAAAATAATTTAAAAAGGGGAGGATGCTTTCTAAAATGTCAATGTTTTCATTTGCAGATTCCCAGATGCCAACTGAGTTATTTGGGTGGGAAGTTGCCTCTAATGCATGTTTAACAGATGAGGGGCAAACACAGATATTTAAATGCTTTCAGGATTTTTCTTTTCAAGAAGGAAAACAACTTGGTATTTCAGAGAGAAAAAGTGGTGTCATTTTAAATGCATAGCGCAGCATGTATGAAAAATGTGGGCAGTTAGAAAGAGTACATAATGAAATGCAAAGAGAGTTAGCTAAAGCTCAGTTTGAAAATAAATCATTGAAAAATGAGTTGGAAATGTACTAAGTTATTTTACCAGACTGTTTAGATAGCCAGAGTGAGTCTCTCGTGAAGAATGTCCAGGTTAATTTACAATGCTCACAGGAGGTTTTAATTCTTTGGAGGACTTTCCTCAGCCAGAAATTAATGGTATCCTGGTTGAATTAGAAGCTTCCGAAGTAATGTTGAGTCGATAAAACGAAGCACAGTTTTATGGTCGAGGCTTGGATTGTAACGTGCAGGAATGTTTTATAAATTATGGAGAAGATAAACAAATCAGACTGTTAGAACTAGCGATTGTTGGTTGCAGTTACAAATCAGACTGGTCAGTGAATGACAAACCTTGCTTTACATGGAGAGACTTTATTCTGACAAAAGAAATGATGAAAAATGTTCTTTGTCAACATGACTCTGAGTGGGGAGAGAAGCAGCAATGTGCTTTTGAATCTGCAAAAGAGATTATGCAATGTGTTTCAGACATGTGGCCAATACAACAAGCATTGGCATAGCCAATAGGTCTCGCTTTTGGGACCTTATAAGTATTTAGTTATGCAGCACAATATCCTTGGTGCAGCAACATTAACTGTTGCATGGTTAAACACTTATAAGGCCCCAAAGGCGAGACCTATTGGCTATGCCAATGCTTTTTTTTTTTTTTTTAAGGACAAGCAGTGCTATCAGGCTCCGGCTGCCACTTAGAGGTAGAGAGAGAGAGGTGTGTAGAGAGAGAGGTGTGTAGAGAGAGAGAGAGAGAGGTGTGTAGAGAGAGGTAGAGAGAGAGGTAGAGGAAGAGAGGTAGAGAGAGAGGTAGAGGAAGAGAGGTAGAGAGGTAGAGAGAGAGGTAGAGAGAGAGGTAGAGAGAGAGGTAGAGAGAGGTAGAGGTAGAGAGAGAGGTAGAGAGAGAGGTAGAGATAGAGAGGTAGAGAGAGAGAGGTAGAGAGAGAGGTAGAGAGGGAGAGAGGTAGAGAGGGAGAGAGGTAGAGAAAGAGGAAGAGAGAGAGGTAGAGAAAGAGGAAGAGAGAGAGGTAGAGAGAGAGGTAGAGAGAGAGGTAGAGTGGTAGAGTGAGGTAGAGAGAGAGAGGTAGAGAGAGAGAGGTAGAGAGAGAGAGAGAGAGAGAGAGAGAGAGAGAGAGAGGGAGAGAGGGAGAGAGGGAGAGAGGGAGAGAGGGAGAGAAAGAGGAAGAGAGAGGTAGAGAGAGTGAGGTAGAGAGAGAGAGGTAGAGAGGTAGAGAGGGAGGTAGAGAGAGAGGGTGGAGGAAGAGTGGTAGAGAGAGAGGTAGAGAGAGGGTAGAGAGAGAGAGGGTGGAGGAAGAGAGAGAGAGGGTGGAGGAAGAGAGAGAGAGGGTGGAGGAAGCACGTGTGTGTACGGGTCCAGGAAATGGCGTAGGGTCTCACCCAGAGGTAGGAAGTACGCAAAAATTAAGGGTGCCAGGGGTGAGCCACCCAGGTAGTTGCTCGGAGGATCCACTAAGGGATAGTGGATTCTACAAGTAAAGAAGCGCCATGTGAGAATCACTGCATGTAGAAATCGCTTCACAATAAGTAGGTCCACTAATGATTGAGGAAGTGAAATCAATACGCGTTAATTATGGGCCATAAAGAAGGAAGAATTAAAATTCACCATACAAAGCTAAATGCACGTAAATATGGGCCACTGTGAAGGAGGAAAAGCCAAATGAGCATCAAGAATGTGCCATTATGTAGAGAATAGGCTCACTGTAAGTAGCGCAACAAAATTCTATTAGCCATGCAACAGTTTAATGTTTCGCAGTTGCCAAAAGTCCGCCCGTCTGCTTCCTCTCCCTGGGCTGGTTTGTTCCTCGGTCACGCCCACGGCACAACCTCCCGGAAGACACCACTAACACCTAAACTGCCCTAATTAAGGCCCTGCAGGCAAGAGGAGTGGTACGGGTATTGAAAAGGGAAACGAAGATAAGAGGGAAAGAAAGGTGTGGACGAAAAGGAAGCCCGTTAAAGGGGAGCGGAGAGCAGAGATGAGGGGGAGAAGAAAGGGAAGGGTGGAGAAAGAATTGCGGCCGGAGAAGAGTTAAAGCAGGGTGGAGTTGGACCAGAGGATCGGAGAACATCCACACAAATCGCAACAATCCAATTCACCAATGAAGAGCCACATATGCCACAGTAGTCCCCACGAGACCTCACACTGAAACCAACAAAATGCCAGCCCGCCAAAGGAGAGCCTTGTGTCTTACTACTGATGGCAAAGTATGACCCACCAGCCTACGAAAGAAAAGCATTTTGTCAAAACGAAGAAATACCAGCTCACCAAAGCCGGGCACTGTGCCTCATAAGCAGGGCCAATGGAATTATGCGGCAATGGAGGACCCAATTATGCAGCAGGGTCATTCTAGATTATGTGGCAAGCAATGGTAAACAATGAGGCTTAATGTGACATTCTGTGGCAGAATTATGTGACTAATTTATGTTAACATGCATTCATATCGCCTGGGCAAAAGTTTCACTTCACAATTTGCCTTTTAATACTTATATACAGCAGCCAGCAACCGAAGGACGGCCAGTTACCTTTGAAAAAGGTCTGCCACTGAGCTTGAACATCACGCGGCACTTTTCTGTAGAAACGTTTGATCCATTTGAACTATTTTTGTTGAAATCTGTACATTGTGCAGACGATTGTAAATTATGTGGCGAGTACGGTAAAGACATCATTAAACAGGAAAGGCCTGAGCTGCAGAGCCGCACAATTCCTATGGCCCTCTGTGGGTCACGGGAAGGGAAACGACGAGGCACTGACGTCTAAAAGGGGAGGACTCGTCTGAGCTACGGTAAGCCTCGTGGGCTCAACACAAAGCCAGGATTTCACCTGCATATGCAGGATTTTAATGACAGGGTAGGCAAAAACACAATCCTACATGCTAGAAAAATAAAACTGGAAAACAAACTTTACAGAGATCTAAACTACCTGAAAATGTATATCTTATGTGGTTTCACTGCTAGGAGTCTAGTGGCAGACAAGGAAACAGAGTTCTTATAATGCCGGAATATCTACTTGTCCAAACCGCGTGATCCTGGGCAAATGACCTCTGTCTTCCAGTGGCTCGCTTGCCTTACGTGCCAAAAGTCAACACAGCATTAAATGGGCCAAAACCCTGGATTAGGAGACATACACAAGCTACATATTCATTTACACACAAAAGCCAACAGAGCCGGGCAGACATACAGGGTGGCCTGAGTCCGTGCACCCTCAAGTACCAGCGCACAAGCTGAACTCACCATGAAAACCTCGTGAACATAAAGGGTGCATTTTATGTTCAGCTCGGGTCGGGTGCCAGACCTGACGAGCACAACTCTTGCAGCTGGGCGGGCTTGAGGCTTGAAGAAGGAAACAAGTGGGAGGGGTGGGGGAGTGCGCGCGAGGCTTGAAGAAGGAAACAAGTGGGAGGGGTGGGGGAGTGCGCGCGAGGCTTGAAGAAGGAAACAAGTGGGAGGGGTGGGGGAGTGCGCGCGAGGCTTGAAGAAGGAAACAAGTGGGAGGGGTGGGGGAGTGCGCGCGAGGCTTGAAGAAGGAAACAAGTGGGAGGGGTGGGGGAGTGCACGCGGGCTTGAGGCTTGAAGAAGGAAACAAGTGGGAGGGGTGGGGGAGTGCACGCGGGCTTGAGGCTTGAAGAAGGAAACAAGTGGGAGGGGTGGGGGAGTGCGACAAGACCTGCGGCCGCGAGACGCGCTCTGTGGTGGGGGAGGGGCATTGAAGCGCGAGCGCGCGCTTGGGAGAGCGAGAGGAAAGCCAGATGGCGCCTCTGCTCGTAACTGTGCGCGTAACCGCACGCTCTATGCCACCCAAAAAGCTGTGGTCGGCTTTTTAAAGCCCACTCACTAAATGTCTCGCCAGACAGCGCATGCGCTGGCTCAGGCGAGACCTAAAAAGGAGACATTGAGTTACATGTGACAGTTCAAGGGCAGAGTGCTACTTGGAGCATGTGGGAAAAGCAAGGAAAGAAGAGGGTGCTATTGGGCTTTTGGACTGAAACATTTTCAGATGCGGGAGAATGTTTTACTCCCTTTGAAAAACAGTTGCTAGTGTTTCACTGCACTGTGACAGACGCTGGGCAGACGCAGTTGTTTGTGTGTTTTTGTGCTCTGATAGACACAGGGCAGATACAGTTGCTTTTGAGTTGTGCTCTGATAGACAGGGCAGACACGGTTGCTTTTGAGTTGTGTGGGACAGACACAGGGCAGACACAGTTGCTTTTGTGTTTTTGCATGCTGACAGACACTGAGCAGATGACAATAAGGCATAATGGGATTTTGAGTTTCAAACTTTCTCTAATGCAATGGCTGATGACTTTCCTTGAGTTATACAGAACAGGTAATGCACAAGAAGCAAATGTGATCAAGTGGTACATACAGGCAGAAACTGCAGTTTTGCATGAACAGTTGGTGCAGATCCCAGTAGAAAGTCCAGGGGTGGTGTTTGAGGTGCCTGAGATACAGGATTCCCCAGTGAAGTGGAACAAGGAGTTGTGGCAAGAAATGTGGGAAATCTTACTGCAAAGCGCAGCTACTGTGTATCATGTAGATGCTCATTGTCCCATACATTTACTAGATAGACGCTTTGATTCCCTTACAGATGAAAAGGCTAAATTCTTGGAGGCAGAGGTGGTGACGCACGATTCTGATTTGGTGGGCATGACTAAGTGCGAGCACCTAGGAGAGAAAGACACTACTAACAGGTGGGCAGAGAATGAAGGGATGCATATTCCCCATGACTTACTTAGAACTGTGATTCCTATTTGTCAGTATGCACAGCACAGACCAGTTCCACAGATGGTGAAGGGCCAGTTGGAGAAAGGAAAATTACGAGAGCAGATAGGGCAGATGGATTGCTTTGTGCTCATGCCAAATGATCAAGGATGCACTTATTCACCAGTGTATGGAGAGATAATCAGGAAGGGGTCTGCCCCAGCCCTTCTTACTGAGCAAAGGGAAGGAGAGTTTGACTCCAATACCAAGAATACAGAGGCCAAAGAGTGGGTAGAATTCCCAGATAATTACCCAGAGCCAGCTGAGAACCATGCAGACAGAAAAGACAAAACTGTGCTAACAGACCCAAAACAAAAAAAGGAGAACGTGTGCTTTTTGAAACATATTTTTTGCAAGAAGACTGATGCTTGTTTATTTTTTCAGATCATACTGCGACGTGTTGGTGTACCTGATGTCCCTGTCCTGCTTGTGGGTGCCTTTGTCTGAGTGGGCCCGTGAGGGTGTGGGACCCCCCCCAACCCTAAAGTGATCACCAGACAATGTAGACTGACACCGTTGCTGACATCCTTTGGCTGAATCAACCAGATGAACTTACCTAGCCAATGACAATGAACTGATACTGTTAAAAGGAAGAAAAATGTTAAAAGATATAATTTCAAAGCAAGAAGGCTGTGTTCACACAGAATGATATTTTTCATTAAATCCAGAGAGTTTTATTTCAAGCAGAATATATAAGTTTGGCTGCTACAAGAGTAGAAGTTTCAGAATTAGCCATTTATGTTTAGATGTCTTTTATCGGTTTCCAGTTAAAAAATACAACATACAAGTAAGTCACGTTCCGTGTTTATTTCTAATGTTACAGCAGCTGGATCGGCTTGAATAGAGAACAGTGACCCAAGAAACATTTTAACATTCCTCCCCTCCCAGCCCCTCCCTCCCCTCCTCCAAGCCTTGAACATGTACAGTGGGTTCTTTCAGTCTCTTCTTGTATTGGCTGTTCGAGAAGGGTTTATGCATCGTGTTGTGACTTATCAGCTGATGTTACATGTTGTGGTGGGTCAGCTAATCGCAATAATCTCAGGTACCTCGGACAGGTAAGTTCTGATAACTCTGAAGTCAACAGTTTCAGGAAAAGCTCCCAAAGGTCTTGGAAGGAAGCTCCAGGATTAGTGAGCGACAGAGAAATGTTCTCCATCCCTAATATCCCCCACAGTCTGTGAAGCCACCCCAAGTGAGTAGGTGTAGTCGTAGTGCCCCAATGGGAGAGAATGTTTTGCAGTGCCGCCCCCAGCGCTAGTGCCATTTTCCTACCTCTCCGTGTTCTAAGAGGAAATGTGAGCAGGTTAGGGAGGCCCAGGAGAGTGTAACCGGGAAAGCGGGGTATTTGGGTGCTGAAGTGAATGTCGATATCGTCCAGAATTTTTCCCCAGTAGTTTGTCAAATGGGGGCATTCCCACAGTAGGTGAGTCAGAGTTCCCAACGAGCTGCATGCCCTCCAGCAATGAGGGCCACGCGTCGGGTTACCTCTGTGAAGTCGTGGGGGGATTAAGTACCAATATGTGGCGATTTTCATAGCCGTCTCAATGCTCGCTACATTGCGCGCTGAATGGCGGGCTCTATTGTAAATATCCATCCATTCCTTTTTCGAAAGCGTCCTGCCCAGTTCCCCTTCCCATCTCAATTGTCTGGTGGATTTCCCTGGCCCGGGGTCGCGTTTGAGGTATTTGTAAAGGTCTGTTGTCAGACGTGCGCCCGTATGTCTCGTGAGTAGCCACTTTTCGAATCAAGTGAGGGGTCTCTCGGCTTTACCCCGTATCTCCGCGTGCATTGCCCAGTGTCTGACCTGTAGATATCGGTAGCGTTCTGTCTCTGGGAGGTTGTGCGTCTTGTGAAAATCTGTGAAGGCAATCGGACCTTCCACGTCAAAGAGGTGTCCTATAGAACGACAGCCCTCTTTTGTCCATTGTGCAGACTCTGACGCGTCCAGCCCAGGAGTGAAGTCCGGATTATTTACTATTGGTGTTATTGGAGAAGGAAGAGTCGTAAGCCCACGGGAGGTGGCAACCCTGTCCTAAGCCAACAGAGTGGGATGCGTTACCCTGGAGAGGTATAAGTTTCGGGGCCTGGCTGCTTTACCGAGAAATGGAACTCCCCAGAGTGGTTGCCTAGCTAGAGTCCTATCCATGAACAGCCAATGTTTCTCAGACTCCGGCCTTGACCACTCCACCAGTGGCCGCAGCTGCACTGCCCAGTAATAATCCTGCAAGTTAGGGATCCCCAGCCCCCCATCAGCCGGGTCTCGATAGCATAACTCCGGGTGTGTTCTAGGTCGTTGGTCACGCCATATGAAGCACTCCAGGTCCCGCTGTAATAAGTGCAATACCCCCTTTGGGGGGGACCAACGGAAGGGTCTGGAATATGTATATTATCTTGGGTTGTATTGTCATCTTTACTGCTGCTATGCGACCTAACCATGACAGTGAATAAGGCCTCCACTTACGAAGGCAGTCACGGACATATCGCAGCAGCGCTATGTAGTTCGTCGAGTTAGTAGATTGTATATTAGCCGAGAGCTGCAGCCTGAGGTAGGGGATTGTGTCTTGTGCCCAGTGGAGACGGTGTGTCCGTTGGAGTGACTCTAAGGTGTCGGGACCCAGGGATAAATTGAGGGCCTGTGACTTGTGGATATTGACTTTGAAGCCTGACGCTTGAGCAAAGCGTTCCAACTCTGCTCGGAACGCCGGTAGTGACTCCCCCAGTTTCTCCAGGGTGGCCATGATGTCGTCGGCGTAAAGGCTTATTTTGTGTTCGTCGCCCCCAAACTTTACCCCTGATATTGAGGGATCGTCGCGCACTCGTTGGGCCATAGGCTCCATGTACAGGGCGAACAGGAGTGGCGAGAGTGGACATCCCTGTCTGGTTCCTTGTTGGATGGGGAATGGTTGCAAGACTAGGCCGCTCACCCATTCTGAGGCGGAGGGATTAGTGTAACTACCCAGCACCCATTCAATAAAATGCTGCGGCAGTCCAAAGTGGCTCAGGGTTGCGGTATGGGAGCAGATGAACCAATCGAATTGGTTACCCTCACCAGCAGTGGAGCTAACGTGTGAGAAAAAGTGTTGTAAAAAAGGGAGGGAAATCTGTCCGGTCCTGGGGATTTTAGCGATCTTAGTTTGGAAATAGCGGAAATGACTTCCTCCAATCACATTGGGGATTCAAGGTCTTCGATTTGGCTAGGGACCAGTTTGGCAGTTCTCGCGCATTGTAGGTACTGGGCAGGGGCCTCCTCTGGTAGTTTCTGTGCCTCATAAAGAGACGCGTAAAATTGCTGGAATGTGTCAGCTATACCCTGATCGGTGGTTTGCTCCCTTCCTTGTTGGTCGATGACCATTGAGATATTGGAAGTCTGTCTCTGTGCCCTAAGCCTGTTAGCCAAGAGTCTCCCACTTTTATCCCCTCCCACGTAGAAGGCTTGCCGGAGCCTGAGAGCGGCATTTTCGGCCCTGTCAGTGTCTAGGCCAGCCAATTGAGCTCTCGCTGCTTTGAGTTGCTTCCAGACCCTAGGAGCCCCAGTTCTCTGGTGGATGCGCTCCAGCTCTGTCACTGCACTCGTGAGTTGTTCCCTCTTCCCTCTCCAGACCTTGTTATCAAAGGCCGAGATAGCCAAGAATTCCCCCTGCACCACTGCCTTCAGGTCATCTTACACGATAGCCACAGGGGTTTCGGATATATCATTGCTGGCCAGGTAGTCAGTTATGGTTCTAGTGATCCACTGGGTTACCGTAGGGCGTTGCAACATCGTTTCCGGGAGGCACCATATCCGGCGCGGTGAAACTTGACATGAGAGAGATAAAGATATGCAAACCGCGGAGTGATCGGATTGGGGGCATGGAACTATCTCCACCAATTTCGTCTGCTGTGTCAGTGTGTCCGTTGTCAATATGTAATCTATCCTAGCGTATGTTTTGTGGGGTGCGAGTAGAAAGTGTACTTTCTGGAGGACGGGTGGTGTGACCTCCAGATGTCTGTCAAGCCGGCCTCGGTCAGAAGATGTCTACCTTTCTTGGTGAGGCCCCCAGTCTGCCCGTGCCGCTGGCTGGATCTATCTAAGTCGTTGTCAAAGGCCAGGTTGAAATCCCCCCCTATTAGAAATGACCTGTCCTGAGAGACCGATAGACCCTGAATCACCTCTTGAAGAAATCCCTCATGTCCGTCATTCGGGGCGTAAACCGTAGCTACGGTGAAAGAGTACTGTCCTAATGTAAATGTGTGTGCTAAAAGCCGTCCTTTAATCTCTGCCTGCTTGGGGCCTATTTTGCCTGGGAACTTGGTCGAGACAAGAATGGCCACCCCCGCTGTTTTGGAGGACTGGGAGGAAAACAATTGGTGGGGAAATGCTCTGGTTCGCAATCTGTGGATGTCTTTACTCAGTAAGTGTGTTTCTTGGAGGAGGCATATGTGAGCATCAGTATTTTCCAAAAACGACAGGACTGCTTGTCCTTTAATTGGGCTATTAAGGCCTTTTACATTGAGCGAAATTATTTTAAGAGAGGCAGCCATATGAGGAGATTACCAAGTGTTCCGAGGGCTCCTGCAAGGCCGAGACCCGGCTGGACCCAGCAACCTTCATGTACATACTGACCCTGAGTGTCCAGTGTTCCCCCACTGCCGGGTTTTCACTGATGCTTACACCATTAGTTGGGGGAGGAGAGAGCCCCATTAACCCAAAAACAACAACAATAAAAGCAAAACGGAACAAAAACTTACGAGTTGCATGGTAGTCCTGGGTTGAAACCCCCATGGTGAGACGTCAGCAGGACCCATTACGCCACCCCCGCCCCACCCGGGCCCCAGGTTTCAATAACCGGGAGGTATCCCCTCTGCCACCCGCTTCCCCCTTACGGCTTTGGGATTCAGGAGTCAATCTACAGCCTCAAAGTCTCCCTCCAACAACGCAATGACTGCTTGTCTTTCCTTGGCCATCGTCTCAGGATCCGGTCGAAGACACAGTTGGTATCTCCCGATTGTCTTCGACCTCTCTGTCTCTGGAAGTCATCTCTTAGAGTCGTCTTGGGCTGAGTCTCCCGCCTCATCTTCGGGGAAACTAAGCAGCTTTTTGGCTTCGTGCAGGGAGTGGATTTGCCGCAGCTTGCCTTCCCACTTGAAGATTATCCGAAAGGGGTGACCCCAGGAGTAAGGGATTTCTTTGGAACGCAGGCAGGTTGTTATCATTCTAAAGTCTCTCCTTTTTTGCAAGGTAGATGCAGCTAAGTTCTGGTAGAGGAGGGGTCTGGAAGAGCGGAAGTCTATAGGGTGTTTGTCCCGGGCCTCCCGGAGGATCCACTCTTTGAGTTCTAAAATCGTGGACGCAGGTAAGAATGTCCGGTGAGGGAGCTGTCGACGGCCTCTTAGGTCCCACGCGATGGGTCCTATCAAATTTGATTCGTTGGTCCGATGGGGCTCCCGGTATAAAGCGGAAGAGTTCCTCCACATATGCCTCGATGTCCTGCCCTTCTGCCCCCTGAGGGACTGCTCGGATTCTTATATTATTCCGCCGAGAGCGGTTCTCGAGGTCTTCCGCGTGGGCCTGAAGGTCCAGTTGCTGGTCTTGAATGTGGAGTACCTCCTGTTGCAGCTGTACAATCTCCTCGTCTCTCGTTGCGGTCTGCGTCTCTAATGCGTCGACCCTTTCGCCCACCGAATCTATATCTCTTCTCATGTCTCGGAGTTCCATGGTTATCTCTTTCTTCATGGAGTGGAATTCTCCTTTCAACGAGGCAAATAGAGTTTTGAGAAAGGTACGTGTCACAGGACCCTCCGTGTCCCCCTGCTCAGACTCCGCATAACCACCACTCGAAGCCAGGGCCGCCTCAGCCCCACCTGTGCCAGTTTTAAGGAGAAGGTCCTTTAATGAGCGTTCTTTCTTTGCCTTAAGGACGCCATTTCCAGGTGACCCCCTTTTACAGTTCCCGTGAGAGTTTGCTTTATTAGAGAGTCCTCCCAAGCTTCTTGACCTCCAATACGGGACTCCCTGATCCACGATTGTCAGCTTCTTGCCCAGACCGTGGCGCTGACTCTATTTACTGGTGTGTTCCTCCTGCCACCTCGCTGCTGTCCCTTTTGTGGGGGGGAGGGGCTACTTCATGTTCCGGACCTCCGATTCCCTGCCGGAGGGGGGTGAGCAGGCACGTCCCACACCGTCTCTCCTCACTGGTGTTAAGTGCTGGGCCCTGAGATGCTCGTAGTGGCCCAAAAGGAATGGGAGGGCCAGATGTCGCGGCACCGACTGCTGCTGCGGGGCCCTCTTCACTCCACTCCCCCAGCATCTTGGGAGGGAGGAAGTGCACGGTGATGGGGCTCTGTGCGCTGTGCTGCGTCAGTCCCTTTGCCTTAATGCCAGCGGTCTTTCTCTTGCTTGTGTAGGACTAGGGTCGTGCACCGCTCCCTTGCCCGCCTCAGCGCCAGTCAGGCCCAGTAATCCGCTTCTCCATGCAATCCTCCCGGGGCACTGTTCTTTTTAGTCTATTCCGGGGGGGGGAGGGGGCAAAGAATATAGGGGCCCCGTTCACCTTTTGCGTTGTCTGGTCGATCGCACACTGCACTACAGGGTCTCCTGTCTCTCAGGCAGCAGTCCCCAGAGCCAGAGGCCTCCGGGAGCTGCCCAGTCCCCCAGCGCCTTTGTGCCTGTTCTAATATGAGGAGCCCAGATGCGAGGCCAGGCGAGCCCTCGTCCCTCTGTGCGCCCGGTTTCAGCACCGCTGCCCTGCCCAGCTCACCAGGTCTTCTCTCACCCAAGGCGGGACCCGACTTGCCTCCGCCGCTGTCTCGGCCCCACACGCTGATTAGGCCGCCGCAGGAGGCCCGCCACTCACCAGCAGCTCGGTCTCATCCGCTCAGCACTGCGCTGCCCAGTTCTCCACAACCCCATTCTCCGGATCGGAGCACCGGCCCTCGACTGCTAGTGCATCCATCACCTTCCTCCGTGCGCCTCGGGCCTGGACGCGCCCCGGGTCCGCTGTGACGCACTTCTCAGGCCGCCGCCGCAGGAGGCCCGGCCGGCCCCCAGAGATCAAACGCTTGCAGTTTTAAAGTGAGAGCAGTCACAGAGTAGAACAGCCTTGCCAGGAACAGAACGTGTGGGATGTGCATTTGAAAGCATGAGAGAGAGAGGTGTGGAATGTACTTTTTGGTCTTGAAGTGCAGTGTTATGAGCAGTGGTGCACAAATGTGCATTGTGTTGTACATTGAGAGATGAAGTATGTGTTGCTATAGGCAGTGGTGCACAAATGTGCATTGTGTTGTACATTGAGAAGTATTATGAAGTTCTTACTATTGGCTTGGACATGCCCTCGTGTCATCTTGAATCCTGACTCTGTCTTGCTAGAGCTTTTTGTGCGCACAAGCAGGCCCCCATATTACTCAAGTTGTTTAGGTTATTCACGTTCAAGGTTGTTTTGTTTTCTGCTGGATGGAGGCTTTCGTAATCTTCGCTGGGATAATGTGTGGAAAGTGTGCTTGGTGCCTTTCAGAGCAGAGATTGTTGTTGCCAGAGAAATGTGTGGAATGTACAGCTCTGTCTCTGAGTCAAAATACAGGGGCCTGGCCAGCTTCTGTCTTGACCTTGACACAGACCAGTACGGTCAGCTCAGTTTTTCGTAACAGAAGAAAGGGGGCAAAGTTTCTAGAACCTTTGCCTCAGGTTGAGTAAAGGTATTAAATGGGAGGGGGGATCTTGGCATCCAGATGGGAGCTCACTTGTGGGACAGACGTGTCGTCACAAAAAAACAGAACTTGGGTCCCGGTCGAGAGTCCTGCCTGGCTGTCAAAGGGCTCCTCCAGCTTGAGTTGGCAAGGATGTCGAGTGAACGATCGGTGAGGTGTTTTGTTTTTGAGTATTGACTTTGTGATGTGTGAGTGACTTTGTATGCACATCCAAGTCTCCAGTGATTATAATCATCTGAGGTGTTTTCATTGTGATGTGTGGGTGCCTGTCTGCACATTCAAGTCTCACTTCAGTGGTTGTAATCATCTGATGTATATAGTGTATATATCTTTCTAATTTCTTGCAGGACGTTCGGTATAACTTGCTTGTGTTTTATTTCTGCTTGGGTTTTATTATCCATGCATTTAAATTGCATATATATATCCATATACATTTGAATGTTGTTCATTTGACATCTGGGAAAGCCTTTCTGTTAGAGAGCATTGCATAAATAAAACCCCAAGCCTTATTCTGAGAACAGTCTTTGATGTGCTTCATCTTATAAAGTGAAATCCCTTTCCAGGAGGTGTTGTGTTGTGTGTATTGCTTCATCGTGTTTGAGCCACCGTGTGGGAGAGTGGTATTCTATATTATCTGGGAGGGCGAAGCAAGACAAATGGGTAGCTCAATCAATCCTAAACTGCTTTCGGGTAAAGTGGCAGATCTTAAGGATAGGTTGCTACAGACTCATGTAATACATGCATTGAGTCATCAACGTGTGGGAACACATGTTGTAGGGAATTCTCTGGCTGATGAAGCAGACAAATCTGCATTAGCCACAGCTAAAATAGCAAAAGTTACGCACTCTAAACCTTGTGTCGATAATGAAATATCTTGGCTACCATAAATGCTTCCCCTTTACCTAAGGGCTTTCCTTCTAAATACTGTTATCACTGACATGACCAAAATGTTCCTTTTGTAACTATTCCTGGAGTTGGCAATCGTGCAATTCCCAACGAGAACCGAAGACATGCTTTAATTGTTGCTGCACATTAAGGTGTAGCTTCTGCCTATGCAGGAGTGGCTTCCACTATTTCGCTTTTACGTTATTGGTGGCACGGCTTATATCATCAGACCAAAAGAAATGTCCAGTGTTGAGACATCTGTCAGCAGATTAAAAGTTCCACCGTGTCTCGTCCACTGCAGACACATCTCTTGATTTCTCACAAGCCTTTTGGCTGCATTTAGCTCGATCACTGTGGTCTACTGATTTCAGATACTGCGTTCAAATTTATCTTGGTTGCAGTTGATTCTTGCTCTAGATTCCTCTAGGTTTGGCCACAGCGCTCGGCTGACTCTGCAAAATGTTATTAAAGACTTGCAAGTCTTCATCTGGACTTTTGCATACGGTGCATTCCACTCAGACCAGGGTCCGGCTTTCGCATCTAGAGCGTACAGTGATTCTATGACACCCATGGGTGTACCAGTGCATTATTCTTCTCCTTATAGGCCCAAGGGCAATTCTGTTGTGGAAAGAATGAACTGTGACTTAAAGCAGTCCTTAACTGCTAGAGTATTGGGTACAGGGCTTGGTTGGTTGAACCATCTCTATGGGGTTCAACGAGCACATAATAACCTTCCCAAAAGAACTCTGGGTGGGCGGACCCCGTACGAAATACTTTTTGGCATCCAGATGTATATTCCAGATCTTGACTGTCCACACATTGTGGCGGCTACTGCAACCTTTGACATAGATAACCATTGTGCCGTCTTACAGGACCTACAAAAATTCTGTGATGCTCAGTCTCGCAAACACTTTCCTACATCTCTCTCTTCGAGTACTGCAGACCAAACTCCGGTTTCTGGCAGGCTATCAAAAGTTGGAGATCTGGTTCAGGGGAAAGTGGCAATCAAAAAGGAATTTGGCCCAACATACCGTGCTCATTATCCAGTCCTTGGTATACAAGGTACACAAACTGTGATCATCCCACCACTTCCAGGAGCTATGACAAACGATTTGTCTCCATTGAACATGTTAAACTACACCTTATGCCGATTTCATTTCAAGACCGGAGGCTACCATTATGCATAATAACCTTTAATGCCACTCCTGCAGCACCTTTAAAGAACTCTCAACACGTTAAACACTGAACCAGAACACTAAAGTCCATAAATAATCCATCCACAGAACATTCCTTCTCTTTTAATTGCTGCTCCTGTGGAGATAAGTACACCTTTTTCAATTGATTTATTTAGTGAGAATGAGTTTAGTTAGGGCATGTATATCTGTTTGGTTGAAAGATTGGGTATGTTGAGCTAAGCTTCTAATTTATGGAAGCAAAGCTCATGAATGAATGAGTGATTTGGATTAAGTAGCAAGGATAAGATTAGTGGCATAGTTTAAAAAAAAAAATATATATATAGGAACAAATTATTTCATTTTCGTGCCCGGTGTGTCTGGTTTCGTTAATATGTGAGGGGAACAGTAGTTTAGGCGGACGCTTTTAGTTGCGTATACAAGACTGTATGTTGTTTTTAAAATGCCGGCATTTTAACCTCTCTTACCTGCGTTGAACGGCGTATTTGTTCAGAAGTAGGAGCAGTGTGCGTGAAACGTTGAGTCATGCAACCATCCATTTACATGTTTTTCTTGAGGGGCGGTGTAAGAAAGTGGCTCTGTATATACTGCACCAAAGTGAAGTACAGTGTGTACAGAGTCCAGCAGTCCCCAGAGGTAGGCAGAGGTTAAAGTTAGATAGAACCTTACTCTCTAATAGTGGTAGCTTGGTCGAGCAGTAAGGCAGTATCAGAGGACAGTGTTAAGCACTTGATGTACACACTCAGTCAGCAAATGAATTCACACACTCAAGAACTGAACTCTAGGCCAATTGTTTTTGTATAAAAAATATACTGTTATTTTATTTTAGAACCAAGCAAGCCTGATACAGGTAAGCATTCAATTATTTTCAGTAATAAGTTACTTGTTGTACACAGTTTTAAAAAGCAATGAAGATTGTACTTGATTTGATTTACAGGAGATGCAGTAGGTTGCAATACTTAGTAAATGCAGTACATTGAAATGAATGGCTTTTTAAGGTAAATGCAGGTAAAATTACTTTTGCGTTACTTTTGTAATCCAGTGCTGGACTCCTAGATTCAGCACTGGGACATTTACTTAAAACAGGTAAGTAATTACCTTTTTGTAGTTTGTACGATTTTTAGAGAATATTTTCAGATTTCAAAAGTCCACACAGAAACTTTTTGGACCAGTACATTGAAATACATAGGCTTTTCCTGTAAATTGCAGGGAAGTTACTTTTCGGATTACTTTTTCTAAGACAGTGCTGGATCCTAGATTCAGCACTGGGACATTTCTGAAAACAGTTGAGAAAATGCGTTTAGGTTATTTGTGCGATTTTTAAGGAATATTCTTAGTTTTCAAAAATCGACACTTAGAAACTTTTTTCACAGAGAACCACCAATGTTATCCTATGGAAGGAAATTCAATTCACAGGTAAGTTACTTTTACGTTACTTTTCCTACTCAGTGTTGGGTACCTAGACTCAGCACTGGGACCTTTCCTGCAAACAGTTGAAAGAATACGATTTGGTTATTTGTGCGATTTTTAACGAATATTCTTAGTTTTCAAAAGTCGACACTTCGAAACTTTTGGGGAGAAAAGGTGTCAATGTTATCCTATGAGGAAAAACAGGTCATCGGTTTCAAGTTAAGCACTCGGTCTTTGGAGTTAGAGTTCTGGGGTTAAGTCAAGGGTTCCCCCAGGGTCTGTGATGCACTGAGATTGCACCCTCAGCGGCACTAGGGCGGCCGGGTGCAGAGTGTTGAGGCCCAATGTTATCCTATGGAGGATAGGGGGCCTCCGGTTGGTGGCTGCTGGCAAGCAGGCCACCCGGCTGTGGGAGCAAAGCTCCTAGGGTTTAGGTCAGGGCAAATGGGGAAACAGTTGAGCACAAAAAGCGCACCCTCAGCAGCACTAGGGCGGCCGGGTGCAGAGTGCTGTTTCGACGTTGGGCGCCCTGTTATTTTCTATGGAGAGCCTCCAGTTTGCAAACGCGCTGCAGGCAGGGAGACGAGGGGCTTCTGGGTGCGACCACCACTTCGAGAGGTAAGTTGGGAAGTTGGAGGTTGGCTAGGCACCGTTGGTTGGGGCACACAAGGCCGTGGGGCGTTGGGTGCAGGGGTGCCTTTTGGGGTCGGATCTTCTTACCAGCTCCGGTCGCGGTTAGGGGGGCCTTCTGGATTTCGACTGCAGGCGTCGGCTGGAGGCTTGAGGCAGGTCAGGAGTCACCAGTTCTCGGGTCAGGATCGCCGTGGGGACCTCCTCTTGGTGTTTTTCCACTCGAGCTCGGCCGGGTTCGGCGGGTGCAGAGTGGGCTGGATTCGCGGTCTCGGGCTGCTGCCAGAGGTTGCAAAGGTGAACAGTTCTGCTGTTCTCAGGAGACACAGTCTTTAGAAGTGAAGGCAGGCAGGTCCTCCGGGTTTGTTGAGGTTGCTGGCTGCAGGACACGCCGGGATTTCGCAGTAGGCAGGTTCGAGGGGAGACAGGCCGGTAGGGCTGGGGCCAAGTCAGTGGGCGTCATCCTCTTGTTAGCTCTGCACGGCTCTTCGTCCTTCTTCTTATCTTCTTTCTTGTTTTCGTTTCTGGATCTCAGGAATCCAGGTTCAGGGTGCCCCTAAATACTAAATTTAGGGGGGTTACAGGTAGGGCAAAGGCAGGGACCAATGGGTCCCTTCCTTGGGGTGAGTACACCCCCCTACTCTGCCACTCTCCAGTGGGAGGGGGACAGGATCCTGTCCCTGGTTGGCTAGGGCTCCCCATCTTCAAGATGGCAAGAGCCCGGAGTTGTGCTTCACCTCGCCTCCCCCACCTGAGGGTGGAGTTGGCAAAGGCTGGCACACCTCCTTTCCTCACTTGTTTTTCCGCCGATTTTCCCGCCCAAAGTGGGGTCAGAACCGGTGGGGACCAGTTGCTGAGTACAGCAAGTGGTCTGGAGAAGCTCACAGAGGCGGCAGGCCTTTGAAGCTTCCCCTGCCCATCCTGGGGGGGGGGGGGCCTAGCACCTCGTCCCAAGATGTGCATTGTTGCAGGCCCTCGAGAGCGGATGGCTCTCGATCCAGGGGTCCAGCAAAATGTCTGGTGGATGACAGCCTAAGCAGTCACTCAGTCGGGACACTGGTTGTGGGTCGAGTTCAGGGGGCATTTCTAAAATGCCCTCTGTCGTGCGTTTTACATTGAAACCCACACTGGCATCAGTGTGGGTACAATGTGCTGAGAAGTTTGATACCAAACTTCCCAGACTTCAGTGTATCCATCATGGTACTGTGGAGTTCGTAATGACAAACTCCCAGCACCATATACTCTTTAGTGGTACACTGCACTTACAATGTCTGAGAATGGACTCAGACACTGTAGGGGCACAGGGCTCATGCCTCTGTGCCCTCACCACTGGCATAGTGCACCCAGCTAGAGGGGTGACTGACCTAGGCCAGGGCAGTGGTTTGTAGGCATGGCACACAGGGATGTGTACATCATAAAGATAGGGAATGCACTCCTTTTTAATATTCAATTTCATCCATGATTTGTCCTTGTTTATTCAACGTTGCGTGCTCACTGGTAAAGTGCCTTGCCCAGGTGGCACTTGGGTACTAAATTCCATCATTATGGGGCGACATTTTGCCCCAAACCCAATGGCACAGAATAATGCTACTTTTTCATTTTACATTGGAATCTTGTTACTCCATTTTAATCAGTGTACTCATTCACTTATTCAATCTTTTCACTTAAGTCCATTTTATTCCACACGCAGGGTGATGCAATTTTCAAAAGCTTCTCATATTCATGATGTGCCCATCCGGGCCTCTCTTCAAGAACACGTACCAACGCATGTTGTTCATCCAAAGCAGTGTTTATTAAAACCCAATGCATTTCGGGCTACTAGGGCCCTTCGTCAGGGGTCACTACAAGTAACAATAAAACACGCATTAATTATTTCATTCACCATTATATATGTGAAACAACAGCTAAAACATACATGTACTGTTAGCTACACCCCCATCCCCTGTGACTATCATATTTCATAAAATCTAATGTTTAGCTCAGTATTCAATCGAATAACCCCCCATTAGTTATAACCAAGGAACCTCTAACAACATTTAGTCCCATCTCTTTTATCCTTCTAGCAGCATCATATAACTCTGCTGATTACTCCCACTAGATTACAACGCCCTGAACACACCCCTCGGACTGTACTGCAGTCTCGCTTAACCTCTTAACCCTCCCATGAATCCTAAGATTCACTCACTCGTTATTCCCCTTACACAAAAACCATGCCTCCCCCTTCTTCTTTCCCTGCTTCCATTGTACGTTACTCCATACTCTCGCTTAGCTGATTTAAACCGTGCGCACCGCTCCTCCTTCTCCCGTCATTATTCAAACGACTGCTTGTTACCCTCGAGTATTCAATATCCCATACATTATTACCGTCCACATTATTCCTAAGCTATCCCCAGCCTTTATTGCTTACACCCAATGTCCCCAAATTATCTATCCCTTATGAATACCTTCGCTGCACATTTTCTGAACTCTTTGCCTCACGTACCTGCCAAAAAACAGTCCGTCCTCATCTCTTATTCCAAGAAGTGTTTCCCATCCCTTTCAACTGACAAATTTAAACCTAATCACTTGTGTTCAAGACCCTCCCACCTTGCTGTGATCTAATTAACCACCTGCTCCAATCTCTCTCTCCAAAACCCTGCCCTCGGTTCCTGAATACTACAATTCCCACAATCCAATAAATCAGCTAAACGTGGCGTCACGACGCATGTTAACAATATAACATGTTTTTAAAAGTTCATAAATTCAATAATGTGGATTCTACGTTAACCATGTTAAAACACTGAAACTATCACACATATAATCTAAATGCCTTATGTTCATTTAGTGCAGCTCAAATAAACTTGCTGAATGGATGAGATGTTCCGCCGTGCATGTGGAAAATAGCATAGTTCCCAAAGTTCCAAGTTTGATACATGTTTTTATCTGTGTGGGTGCAAACCCGAAATGGGCAATTTTTGCATAATGTACATCATAAAGATAGGGAATGCACTCCTTTTTAATATTCAATTTCATCCATGATTTGTCCTTGTTTATTCAACGTTGCGTGCTCACTGGTAAAGTGCCTTGCCCAGGTGGCACTTGGGTACTAAATTCCATCATTATGGGGCGACATTTTAAATGTGGAATAAAATGGACTTAAATGAAAAGATTGAATAAGTGAATGAGTACACGGATTAAAATGGAGTAACAAGATTCCAATGTAAAATGAAAAAGTAGCATTATGCTGTGCCATTGGGTTTGGGGCAAAATGTCGCCCCATAATGATGGAACACAGGGATGTGTGCCATGTCGACTCTTCACTTTTGATCTGCACCAAGACACGCAGCCTGCAAGGCAGTGTGTTTGTGAAAAGGCGCAGGGCCCCTAAGGGTGGCACAATTGGTGCCTTCCCTGGTCACAGTGCCCTGGGTACATGGGGTACCATTTACCAGGGACCTACGTGTGGCCAGAGTTGCCAATTGGGTTTGTTTTGGGGAAAGAACACAGGCCCTGGGGTTCTGATTGGCAGGGCCCCAGAGCACATCAAGTCAAAGAGCATCAGTAGTCTGGCAAAAAGGGGGGCGGGGTTTACTGCAACAGAAACCCACTTTCTCACAGGCGGTGCACGTGTAGAGGTTCTGAGCCGCGGGACCGCTCGATGTGAGAAAATGGTTGCAGCGCAGGAGATCGCACGAGCAACATGTGTATACTCTCGCAAGAAGAGAGCAGCCATATTGAGTTGGGAACATTTATATAGACAAATAATACATGTGGGGTAGTGCAATTATGATTGAACGGTCAGACGGTTACGGTTTTAAAAAAACGGGTATTTATCTGAAAAGGAGTTGAAAAGTATGGTTGGAATTTATTTGGATTAAGCAGTTTGCTGGCATAATTAGGCAGTTCTTTTAAGAGGAATTTTGCGAAAGGAATGGATAGTGAGCAGGGTAAGGAGTTTACAGCGACTGGAAATATAGTGAATGAGGAGATTGTAAAAAAGTTAATTCAATTTGAAATAAAAAACAAGTGAAGGAGACCATGGAGGATATTCTAAAGAATAGAAAAAGGAAGGAGGTAGAGTCAGGTGAGGAGTTTTATTCCCTTTCGGAGGGAGTGAGTAGTGAAGTTGGAAGAAAGCGTAAAAGGAAGACCAGACTTATTGAAGACATTGATATGTCCAAACAATGCAAGGTTGACTTTCAGGCAACTGCAAAGAAAGGTGTCCTTGGCGGCACAAGTAGAACAGGTGTCCTTAGCGCACGCATGAAAAGGATTCCCTTGGCGGCACACAGGAGGAGGAGGATTTTGAAAGTGGATTGCATATTAGAATGTCTGGCGATAATTCGAAAGATTTGGATGAATAGGTTCTGGACTCAAGATGATGATGATGATTATGAGGATTTTGAGGAGATGGCGGTAGATGGTTCAAATGATGTGGTTAGTGATCCGTTTGGGGGAGATATGTTTACAACCCTTAATATTAAACAGCCAAGAAGTGGCGAATTGTGGCCTATTAAACACGTAGGCAAGTTCATCAAGACTTGGATTCGGAAACCATTGGATAGGGAAGTACGGAGATTAATGAGAGTGGAGTACTCCAGACCAAAAATTGAAGAGAAAGTGTGTGCCACCGAGATTTGGATCCAGATCTTATTAGTTATTTGTTTTGCTTGGGTAGGGACCCAAGGAAAGGCTTAGAGAGGTCATTAAAAATATGCCAGGATAAGCTTTTAGATGTTTTAGGCCCCTTCGCAAGAATATTGGATAAGGCGGAGGAGGCTTATGCAAATGAAGAACAAGTGGATTTGGATTTGGTGAGAGGATGGAGCAAAGGGCAGTGATACTATTGGGTAATGCTAATGCGTGTTTGTTACAAGAAAGAAGGAGAGCTATCCTTATGAAGATAAATCCGAAATTGGGGGACATGGACAGAAGGAGACAAGTGAGGATGCAAAGGGGTTGCTGTTTGGAGAAGGTCTAGTGAAGGGCGTAGGAAAATATGTAAATACATTTACAGCTTTGGATAAAGCACAAGGGAATATGAGGAAGGTTTTTGGAGTTTTTGGACGGGCCAGTAGGAGGGGACCCTTTTCTGGCTGTGGATTGCAGAGGTCCCAGTAGAATACACAATACAATTCACAGTATGGAAATCAATATAGAGGAAGAGGTTAGCAATCAAACTCGGGGTTTTATCCTAGCAGAGGAAGAGCAGGAAGACAAACCAGGAGATTTTCGAGAGGACGAGGTCTGCTCAATACAGAGGAAAGGTGAGTACAGGGATTATTTTTGGTTCTTTCCCTAGAAGAATAGGAGGACATTCAAGATATTTCAGTAAAGAATGGTAAAAGTTGACTTGAGACCCTTGGGTGTTAAGCACAATTCAAGGGTATATAATAGAGTTTGTGAGTTGTCCTTATCAAAAAGAAGAGCAAAGAGAGATAAGGATGTCAAGAGAACAGGAAAGTCTTGTAGATGTGGAGATAGAATCTCTTATTAAAAAAGGAGCAATAGAGGAAATAAGAGAGTAAGCGAAAGGTTTTGTGAGCAGCCTATTTTTGGTGGAAAAGAAGGACAAGGGATGGCGTCTGGTCATAAATCTAAGGGAGTTAAACAAGTTTTTAGTTTACCTGCATTTCAAGATGGATTCATTGTCTGAGGGATTTGTTGATGGCAAAAGATTGATTAGTGAAATTGTATTTAAAGGATGCTTATTGTACAGTACCTTTGGCAAGAAGGAGCCAGAAATTCTTACAGTTCAGATGGAGAAAGAACATTTATCAATTTCTATGTTTACCTTTCAGTCTTTCCTCAGCACCTTGGTGTTTTACAAAGGTGATGAGGGTGGTTGTATCTTTTTTCCGTCAGAGCGGGATAAGAATGATTATCTACTTAGACGATATACTGATGTTGTCTCAAGACCAAGGGGAATTGATAAGAGAAATGCAGCAAGTAGTGGGCAAATTGGAGGAATTAGGCTTTATTCTGAACAAAGAGAAGTCTGTTCTGCAGCCTACCCAAAGTTTAGAGTTTTTGGGATTTCAGATAGATATAATAGAATGTCTTTTACGTCTACCAAAGAAGAAGGTAAAAATGATACGAAAGGAGATTCATCAGAATTTAAAAAGAGAGTTTGTAACGTTGCAAGAGTTGGCCAGGATAATAGGTCAATTACCTTATTCAATGCAGGCTATTTTTCCAGGGCCTCTCCATTATCGTGCATTGCAGATATTAAAAGGGGAGGCGCTAAGGAGAGGTTTGTGTTATGGAGACAGGATACCATTGAGTGCAGAGGCAACAGAAGACTTGCTCTGGTGGATGAACAATATGGAAGCCTGGAATGGATGTGCAATTTTTGGAAGTGCTCCAGATTCCGTCTTGGAGACGGATGCAAGTGTGAGTGGCTGGGGAGCACGTTTAGGGAAAGTGGAAACGGGTGGCATTTGGACAAAAAGGAGAAGTTAGGTCACATAAATTGTTTGGAGTTGACAACAGGTTTGTATGCTCTGAAGAGTTTCAGGAAGGAACTAAAAGGACAGACTATGTTAATGAGAATGGACAATGTGTCTGCAGTGACTTATGTGAATAAGTTAGAAGTGACAAGATCCCGAGGTTTGACAGATTTGACAGTTTGGTAAAGAATTTTTGGAATTTTTGCCTAGAACACAATGTTAGTGAGGGCAGTATACTTACCAGGGGAACTAAACACCAGTGCAGATTGGAATTCAAGGAATTTGTGGGATTTCAGCAATTGGAAGCTGGACCACAGTTGTTTTCGCAGGATAGACAGTGTGTGGGGTCCTCTGGAGGTGGAACTTTATGCGAGTCGATTAACATACCAGTTGGATGAGTTTTTCAGATGGAGAGCAGATTCTTTGGCGTCAGTGGTGGACGCATTTCAACAGGTTTGGAGAGGGAATAAAGCTTATGCTTTTCCTCCGTTCACAATGATACAGAGAGTGCTGATGAAGTTGAGACAGGAGGAGTGTCAGATTGTGTTGGTGACACCTTTTTGGATGTCACAGGTTTGGTTTCCATCTGTAATGGAGTTAGCATGTGCAGAACCTTTTTTAATTCCTGCAAAGGTAGGTCTTCTGAGGAACGCAGAGGAAGAGGAACATCCATTAGTTCAAAGCGGGGTTTTGAACCTTCTTGTTTGGAAAGTGTCAGGATATCTGTCGGTTTTGAGGGACTTTTGGTTAAGGCTGCAGAATTGCTCTAGGAATCCTGGGCTCCAGGAACTAGGAATAGGTATAAAGGAATTTGGAGAGCATGGTCTAGTTAGTGCGTGGAAAGGAGTTTGGATCCCGTGGAAGCTCCTGTAGTGGAGGTGGTTAATTTTTTTATAGAAAGGTTTGAGGAAGGTTTAGAATATTGGAGAATAAATTGTTACAGGTCTACAATTTCAGCTAGACACACTCAAGTGGACTGCAGGTCTGTAGGAAGAAATGTGATGGTGTGCAGAATCTTAACAAGTATGAGGATTAAGAGACCACCTAAAGCATGTTACAGTGTGCTGTGGGATGGCAATGCTGTGCTATGACTATTTTTGAGATGGCCAGGGAATAGGTATTTGGACTTGAAGAGACTTACCGAGAAACTGGCATTTTGTTATGTCTGGTGTCATGCAAGAGAGTATCGGATGTGAAGGAACTGGAAGTAAGTAATAAATTGATGGGACCTGATGAAGTGTATTTTGAGAATGGGAATAGAACAAAGATCATTTCGGACTCAGTTTTTTATCCAACTTTAGGAGAAGAAAGGAAATTGTTTGTAGAGGATTGTATGTTAGAGTATGAGAGTAGATTATTGGAGCATAGGAATGATGGGGAGAATCAGTTGTTGATTTCTCATGTGAGACTTTTTCGTGCAGTGAGTACAGCAACGATTGCAAGATGGGCAACGATTGCAAGATGGGTCAAGAATGTTATGAAGGAGGTGGCCGGGAGCAACAGCATGTCAGACGCGTAGATGCTGAGCTCTGGCCCGGCCTGACAAAAATCTTACAATTATCCGGGCAACGGAGCGAAATTATCCGCCTGAGGGGACAGATTAAACTCCCCAAAGCTCCATACCAGGTTGGGAGCGAAGAAATTCGTAAATAGGAGCCGGAGGCGACGTGGAGCGGCGGCCCTGCTGAGGCCGACAGACCGGTGAGCCCAGAGAGCGTGAAAGCGAAAGCAACTGCCAGGGCGGCGGCCGTGAGTTTGGCGCTGCGGAGATCAGAGTCGAGGCACACCGGGAGACTCTCCCATCGAAATGGCGACTGGGCCTTGAGTGCTTGGACCGACGGGGCTGAAGACCCGGAGAGGCGACGGCACTGCCGAGGCTGCAGGCCTAGTAAGCCCGGAGAGCTTGAAAGGGACAGCGGCGGCCGGTGAGACACCTTCGAGACTGGAGCTGCGGGAAATCTTCTCCTGCACCAGCAACAGAGCCTCGAGGGTGAGAGCCGACGGAACCGGGGCCACAGAGGGTGAGAAACACACCAGGATGACCCGAGAAACACCTGAGGCCTGTGAGGTAGAGGATAGTGGCGTTCCTAGCCGGGAGCGGGGGCCTTCTGGCTCTCGCGTCTGGCTGGTGTTGGGCCTTGTCTGGTGAGATCGGGGAGTAGCAGCGGTGCAAGCAGGACGGTCGGGCTGAGTCCAGGGCCAAATTCCGGACAACACACTCCCATTGAGCGGAGAGACTCCCTGTGATCGTAGGGCTGAAGAGCTGATATGCGGATGGCACAGAGAAGGTGGAGAGGCCCCGAGACATAGTGGAGGTACCCTCACCACCCGAATAGCATCTGGTGTACGTAATCAGACCAAGTGAGCGAGACCCCCGGTGGTGCTGAGGACTCGGGACGCAGGAGCGGTGTGCCTACTGGGGGCAAAAACAGCGGGGACCCGGAGCGCAAGGAGCTCACGACGAGCTGCCTTAGACGCAGAGGGCTGATCTCCTGAAGGAGTGGGGGTGGAAAACACCCCAAAAGACAGATCTTGCTGCTGTGGTGGTGTTTGAGAAACTCAAACACCGAGCCCTAACACCACGCAAGGAGAGAGACGTAGCAGCACCTGAAGGACCGGGCCAAGATACCTCTGGGGCCGGGGCTGCGCCTGGGCTGAGCCTACATAGGCCCATTAGATACACTATTTGGGACCAGTGGACGCTGAATATCGAGGAGAGCAGTCAGGTAGGCCCGTACACGCTGATTAATAACCTACCCCTGAGACCATAGCCAAACTACATGGGTGGAGAGAATACATAGCAAACCGCACCAAGGGTCCCAGAAGTAGAGCGGCAAGGGGGCCTGGTGAATAGGGGCTGCACACAAGACAACGTGAGGCCCCCGCTGTTGGTGCTCCAGGGGGTTCGATCCCTCGAAAGACTGGAGAACTCTGAATCATAGACCCTCGAGACCCAGCGGGTCATGCCGAAACAAAAGGGCAAGGCGGGAGCTGCTCAGCCGCCCACAAGGGAGCCATCTCCGACCCCCCCCGACAACAGTAGTGGTGATCCCACGACCATGGACTCCGCTTTGCACCTACACCTGGACAAAGTCCTTACTGCCATAGCAGACACCAAGGCGGCACTCCAACAAAACATAGGGGCAGTATTGATGGGGCTGAGTCTACTACGAGCGGAACACCAGAAGCTGGCCGACCGAGTTAAGGAAGTGGAGACTACTGTAGAGGAGCTTGTCCCGGAACGTAAACAAGGAGAGTTTCGCCTGAACGAACTTACAGCCAGAGTGTCTGAATTGGAACATAGGGCTGAAGATACAGAAGGGAGGAACAGGAGGAATAATATAAGAATTTTAGGTATTCCAGAGGGGACTGAGGGCTCGGACATGTCAGTGTTTTTAGAAAAATGGCTGAACGATGTAATGCCACCGGACTCCCTCTCCAAGTTCTTTGCCATGGAAAGGGCCCACCGGGTACCAGGTTGTCCTCTCGCCCCGGGATGCTCTCTGAGACCGGTGGTGGCCAAACTACTATACTTTAAAGACAGAGACTCCATACTACAGCAGTCCAGAGCCAGAGGGCCTTACATTCTAGACAACAGCAAGATATTAATGTTCCCAGAGTTCACGGCGCGTGTGCAGGCACAGCGAGCCTCCTTCATCGAAGTAAAGAAGGCTCTACGAGAGGTGGACCTACAATATTCCTTGATCTTTCCGGCGAAGCTTCGTATCGTCCTGGACAGCTCCACACACTTCTGTCAAAACCCAGAGGAAACTTGGACCTGGCTGGAAGCATATGGGAAGGGCGCACCCTTGCCTAAACCACAACGGGGTCCCCAGAGGCCGAAACGCACAGTGGGCCCAAAACGCAAACGACCCAAGAAACCGAGTGCACTAAAGAAACCCACGATATCGCAGACACAACAAGACAGGAAGGCCGCCCTACAAGCTGTGGCATCGTTAATGTCATCTCAAAACTTAGGAAAACACATGGGTTCATCATCGTAGCATCTTGCGCAGTCGTCGGACTCAGAGGAAAATACAGGGACAGACAAAGAGCTGCCGAAACTCACTCCACATTCGGCAGACGATAATATATGAAGGGAAAAAGTTTGAAAATACCCCCCTTGCGGTGGGGAGATTGGACCTTACCTTATCTCGGCTACAACGACCTCATGAGGCGGGCAATGGTCAACCTCCCGCACGAGTTGGTGAACCGGGACGGAAGCGACGTCCTTCCCCCTTGTTTGTTTTTTTCTCTCAAAACTTGCTGTTTTCTTTTTTCCTACCGACTCCCCTTCTGGCCCCCCCCCCCCCCATCAGAGTGTTCCGCCTGAGGAGCTGAAGGCGACGTTCTGTGTGCGTTAATGTTTTGTTACAGGTTTGGGCAGCTGGCCGTTGCTGGTCCGCTCTTGGGTGTGCGGTTTGTAGTTCCTGAGGCTACTGTTTGCTACACTGGGGTCCTTCTTTCAAGAGCTGTGTTGGGGACTGAGGAGGGGAATCTGGGTAGGGGGGTGGATAGAGCATGGATTTACAAATGACGGGTGCTGAAGACTTTAAGTTGATTTCCTGGAATATTAGGGGCATGGGTTCTCCCGCCAAACGATATAACATCCTAAGTTATCTTAGACAAAGAGGGGCACAAGTGGTGATGCTTCAGGAAACACTGTTTCACAAAAAGTACTCCCCTGATTACTTAACTGTTTAAACCAGTTAACTGTTTAGGATAGATCCTGAACTGACTCTGGTGGAATGCCCCTATGTGAAGCTAGATTGCTGGGGGTCGAGCAATCTCTATCCCCCCTGGCCAAAACATCTCTCTAAGAGCTCCCTGAAACACGGTCGAGCCCACCCTGACTTCTAGGCATCAGGGTGTCCCGATGATGAAGCATGACACCACTAGGGTGTGTGAGGGAATATAAAACAAAAGGACGTGCCTCCTTTCCCACCTCCTGGTGGCGCACTATCCGCAGCTTCATATAGGGGCATTCCACCAGAGTCAGTTCAGGATCTATCCTAAACAGTTAACCGGTTTAAACGGTTAAGTAATCAGGGGAGTACTTTTTGTGAAACAGTGTTACAACATGGGAGTGTGCACTCCCCTCTTGAGTTCCTCTCGGCCCTTCAAGAAGCGAGAGATTTGTCTCGCTTTATTTGTGTATCACGCTTCAGGAAACACACCTGACAGCAGAAGAAGTCACTAGGCTCAAACGCAGATGGCGAGGCCAGCTGTTTGCGACAGCTTACTCAGCATATGCCAGAGGGGCACTTGTTTGGATTAAGCCGGGGACCCCTTTCCACGCCACACACACAGTTTTTTATTTTTTTATTTATTTATTTATTTATTAATTTTTTATAGAACACAAAGAAAAATTTGCAATCTTACAATATACCAAAGGAAAATAACAAAAACAAACAATAGAACATCGAGAGGGGTCACTGAAATCAAAAGCAAATATGGCGCCGACAATAACAATACAGAGCATGGCGACATTTAGAGGACGGGCCGATAGGGGTCATACGGCACAGTAATCCTATAAACAGTTCACCAGTAGTGGGGTACTCAGATGGGGTCAGGCCAATACTAACGGCTGCTAATGAGTTGGAGGTTATTCAGGAGAAAACCTGGATAAATGCATATTCAGTACTAGACATTAATAGTACATAAAATTCATACAGTCATTGTTCAGTCCTCAGGAACATCTGCTGTAGGGTGATGAGCGGCTTGGTATTGAACAAACATATCCCAAAAACTCCTCGGGCGGTTGCAAGGGGGGAGCAGATCGTTATACACATCAGATTGGGTGTTACAATAAACCATATCATGCTCCCATTCCGCCACCGTAGGCACTGGGCCCCTCATCCAACGCATCGCCAGCCGACGCTTGGCGAGTAGGAGACCCATTGCCACCAATTTGCGTGCAGCTTTCTTAAGGGGTTTAGTGTATCCTAGGAGCGCTAGTAGGGGATCCGGAGCAAGGGATAACCCAAGTATTTCATTCAGCTTCCGGAAAATTGATTCCCAATAATGGAGCACTAGGGGGCACTGCCATGCTTGATGAAAAAAACCAGTGTGCAGTGCAAGACACCTCTCACAATTGTCAGTGTCTCTCAAACCATACCCAAAGAGCCGTAAAGGGGAATAATAAACTCTATTTAAAAATTTAAAATGGGTGATACGGTGGCGGCCATTGACAGATATCTTACGAGTGACCTCGCAGCAATAAAACCAGATGTCATCTGTGATGGGCACACCTATATCTGATTGCCAGGCTTGTCTGACTTTGCTGAAGGAGGACACCTTCGTGTCTTGGGCCAGGATATATAACTTGGAGATGATCTTACGCGTGGACTGAGCACTCAGCAGAACTGTCAAAGGAGGAATGACCAAGGGCTCCTGCAAGTCGTCACCTAGCACCGCCCGTAAAGCGTGTCTGGTTCGAAAGAAGTGGAATCTGGTGAGGGCCGAGTGTACACTATCTGCGCCCGCTATCTCCTCCCATGTGGCCAATCTCCCGTGTCGGAATAGATCACCCATGTTGTATATACGTAGTTTGTGGAGGGAGTTCAGGGTACCCTTATCTGAGCTAAGCGCGAACCATTGGCACCATTCAATAGACATTCGTGGCGAATATAATTGCGCCCCGTCATACAATCTTAGGAACGCATTCCACGCGTGAACAACGGAGTTAATCGAGTCCAGTGTGCCACTGCATCTTGGTGGGATTTGTGTCAGGAAGCGAGGCAAAGAGTGAGGGGCAGCAACAACCCTTTCAATACGGAGATGAGGCAAATCATGAGGACCATGCACCCAGCTATGGGCATGAGAGGCTTGTGCGGCTCTGTAATACAATTCAAAATTAGGGGCATTAAGTCCGCCGGTGGTGTATGGGAGCATGAGCGTGTCAAAGGCGACTCGCGGGGACTTTCCAGCCCACGCTAATTTGATCATCAGGGACCGAAGTTCGCGAAACAGTTGTTGAGGGACCACTATGGGGATATTAAGGAATAGGAAGAGTAGGCGAGGAAGTACAACCATTTTCATTAAGGATACTCTGCCGGCCAAGGACAATGGGAGTCGTATCCATCTATCCACGTCCTCCCCTATCTTCACTATTAATTTACCATAATTGGCTTTAATTACCTCTTCAGCATCAGGGTGAACCTGGATGCCTAGGTATCGCACCAGTTCAGTAGTCCATTGGAGCGGGAAATCAATCGGAAACTGAACTGTGGAAGGCGTCAATGGGAACAATATAGATTTATCCCAGTTAATCTTTAGGCCAGAAAGACCCCCAAAACGTAGCACCTCGCGTATCACAGGGGGTAGGTGGGTCCACACACACAATTATAGACAAAAAGGGCCGTTATGTATTAGTGAAAGGGAGACTGAGTGGGAGAGAAATCACAATAGGAAGTATATATGCCCCGAACCAGGACCAGACGCAGTTCCTCCAACGCCTTTCTGGACCACTGTCTGAAATGGCGGCAGGTGACTTAATTCTGGGGGGAGATTATAACTGTGTAATAGACCTCGCCATAGATAGATCCAGGCCGCCTCTGAAAGTTACGACGGCGGCTGTGACAGCTATGGGCCTTCGAGGCTGGATGTCCAGGTGGGAATTGCTGGATATTTGGCGTTTACAAAACGACCAACGTAAGGAATACTCCTATTACTCGCCATTGTATGGCTATCACACTAGACTAGATATGTTCCTCTGTTCTAGACAACTTGCAGCCAATATGGAGGTTTCGGAATACTTAGGGAGGTCCCTGTCTGACCATAGTCCCCTCCTGTTGAGATTTGCTCCTACCCTGGAGAGAGCGGCCATCCCCCTGTGGAGATTAGACCCTGGCCTCCTTGATGATGATTTCTTTAGACGAAAGCTTTCCAACGCCATCTCGAAATACTTTGAAACCAATTAGGGCACCGCTAGCTCCCCACTGATAGAATGGGACGCTTTTAAGGTGGTAATCAGGGGGCAATGCATGGGGCAGACCGTGGGCGCTAGACGGGAAATTAATAACGAACTCCAGACGCTAGAAACGCAAATACAGGCACGAGACAGAATTACAGAGAATGATATAGAGATTAGGAAACAACTATCAGACCTAAAAAGCAATTACAATGAAACCTGGGAAAGATTGAGAATGTTAAATACATGCCTATCGAAAAAAACAACATGTCGAAGGTGGGAAGGCCGGGAGGCTGCTGGCTTGGCTGATCCTCACTGAAACTAATGGATCCCTGAGTCCTAATTTATTAACAACAGATGGGTACACACTCTTCTCGCCTAAAAGGATCAATGATTCATTTAGAGATTACTATGCTGCATTGTACGCTGAGCCTAGGGAGTTACAGGAAATAGATCTAATAGCATATCTGGAGGGTTTGGAACTCAGGAAGGTAGACCAGACAGTGCGGGAAGACCTAGGGGCAGTGATCAAGGCGCAAGAGATCAGCATAGCAGTTAAGGAAATGGCCAGAGGGAAAACACCTGGACCGGAGGGTCTCCCGGCAGAATTTTATAATACCTATGTTACCATCCTGGCCCCACACCTGGAAAACCTGTATGTAGCCTCATTGCAGAGGGGGCAATTGCCTGTGTCCACTAGGGAGGCACTGGTGGTCCCCTTGCCAAAACCCAAGTCAGATTTACGGGGTACGGCAGACTTTATGCCACTGTCGATGCTAAACCTGGATTTTAAAATACTGAGTAAAGTTCTGTCCACCAGATTAATGCCCTACATGCAGAGACTTGTTCATGTGGATCAAAATGGGTTTATCCCGACCAGGTCGACCTCTAATAACTTGTGGAGATTATACCAGGTGTTATTCCACGCGGATATGGCAATGTTTCCCAATGCGGTGGTCGTGGCTATAGACCTGGAAAAGGCCTTTGATTCTCTGCGATGGGATTTCCTACTCAGGGTGATGGGGTTCATGGGCGTAGGAGACGAGTGGCTGAAGTGGGTGAGTCTGCTCTACTCGAACCCTACTGCAAGGGTGCGTACGAGCCGGCTGGTGTCTGAGTCCTACCCTATCTATAGAGGAACGAGGCAGGGCTGCCCATTGTCTCCGCTGCTCTTCGCTCTGGCTATGGAACCGTTGGCAGAGCGCTTTAGGCAAATGGGGGAAGGATATGGGATCACTCTAGACAGCTCAGTACATATGATCTCTTTATACGCTGATGATATCCTACTTTACATCAGAGATGGAGGGACAGATATACACAAGGCGTTTCAAATCATAGAGGAATTCTCCAAACTGTCGGGACTCAACATCAATAAACGTAAGACCCAGATTTTTCCGGTGAGTCCCACACTACCCAGACCCTTGGGCCTTCCAGAGGGACTGACCTGGTTGCCAACTTCCATAACATACCTAGGTATTCAGATATTTCATAGCCAGGTGGATTTACTGGAGGGTAACCTGGGGAGGGCGGTTCGAGCCTTAAAAACGAACGTGGCATTTTGGCGGACACTTAGGTTGCCGGTAATGGCGAGGTTGGCCCTCTCCAAAATGGTAATGCTACCAAAATTGCTGTATTATTTTGTAAACCTGCCGGTGGTGATACCTAAGAAATAGTTCAGGCTCCTGGACACTCTGTTAGGAGAGCTGATCTGGGACTGCGGGAGGCACAGAGTGTCCCTTAGAGGATTACAACAACCTGTGAGTTCAGGGGGGCTGGGTGCTCCAGATTTTGAGGCGTACTACCTGGCAGCGCAACTCCAATGGTTAGCTCAGTGGCTAGACGGTCTGGGACGCGAGACACTGGCGTTTGGTGCCCAATCCCCTCATGAAGCTCTACTGCCCAGAATGTTAAGACCCAAATACAAGATTCCACACAAGGAAGTGCTGATGGAGGTGGCCCTGAAATGCTGGGATAGATGCATAAGGCGGGCAGGGGAATTACCACTATATGCATCGGACCTACCAATAGTGGGATTACCTAGAGAAGGAGACGGGGGCTCCTTTACACAAGGTCAGTTGAGAACATGGAGGGATGCCGGGGTGAACACTGTACGAGACTGCTACCAAGATGGGGAACTACTGCCCCTATTGGAGTTCCTTGAATATCAAGACCTAGGTCCGGGACAATTTCTAAATTATCATGCTCTTAGAGGAGCCATGGCCGGGCTTTGGGGCAGGGACACACATGAGCCAGACACACACCCGGTCCTTCAGGCAATGGTAACCCTGGGAACAGCCAGACACCTGGTGAAATGGTTGTATAAAGCAATAATGGAATTAACGGCTGCAAATCTGACCCACTTACAGGAGACGGGGGGACTGGTCGGTAGACCCTTATTTGATGTAAAGTGGAGGAAATCACTAGAGAATATTGGAAAAGTATCTCTGAATTCGAATTAAATTTATACAGTTTAACATTCTGTACATGACATATATCACACCCCATAGGCTTAACATCATGTATGGGACCGCTGACAAGGCATGCCCCCGCTGTGTAGAATTAGATGCTAATTTCCTATGCATGATGTGGAATTGCACGGGAGTTCGAGTGTACTGGCTAAAGATAATTGAAACTCTGAATGGAGTTTTAGCACGCACACTTGGATGCAGCCTGGAGATATGCCTCCTTGGGCTCTTCCCAAGGCCTTAAAGCTTGGACATAGGTTTATAGACTTAGCTCTAGTACTAGCAAAGAGACAAATAGTTCGCAAATGGCGCTCACAGGGAAACCCTAGGGTGGATATATGGGAAAAGGAACTTTCGAGTTGGGCCAGGGCGGAGGAGAGGGCATTGATCAGAGAAGATAAGATAACAAAACGGCGCAAGCCCCTGGCTGAACCGTGGGCAGAAATACTGAGAAATTGGGAATCAAGAGATTCAAATGATGCAGGGAGCAATAGTGAAGAACCCCCACTATTGGAAGGGATTGAACATTCCCACATTCCCATTCCAAATGAAACAAGGGAAAATCAAGCGAGACTCTCAGAATAAATACGAAAGATGTACAGAGTGGCGGTGGTAAGAATACGGAGCCATTACTCCTCCAGTGATTACAGACATCCTCCCGCCACCCTCCCCCCCAAGCTGGTCAGACAGATAGCAATAGATGTGGAAAATTTCATATGCTGATTAGAACAATAGAAAGGACCCCAGACAAGGAACGAGTAGCATTTTATTGTTGCAATTGTTTATTACATTGTTGTTAAGCATATAGTGAATGAAAGTCTGTATGAAAGATCAGAAAGCTCTGCATGCTACACACCGAGATTATGTACGAACCTGGAAAACGAAGACAACATAGAGGACACAGGTATAACCACAAACATAAAAACAAAGATAAGACATTTACAGGTTTAGAGAAAAATTAATTAGATCAAGTGTTATTCTGTCGATTTGCTAATGTAATGCATATGATGACCGGGAGGAGGTACTCCTGTGTATCTAACTGGGTATATATAATGTATAAAATGTGGTGAATTGTGGATTTGCTTCCAAAAATCTATATGCTAATAAAAAGGATTTAAAAAAAAAAGAATGTTATGAAGCAGAGCTGTGTTGATGTGAACAAATTCAAATCGCATTCTTTACGTGGTGCAGTGGCAAGTAAAATGTATTTGTCTGGTGGGCGGCTGGAAGAAATATTAAAAGCTGCAGACTGGTCAAATGCAGGTACTTTTGCAAGGCATTATTTTAGACCCATAAAGCATGTTTCAAATATGGTGTTAAAGGGCTTTGAACATTCATAATGGTAGCTTCCTGTCTTGAAATGAAATGGCGAATCTCCAAGCATAGTGTAATGAGAATCAAGATTTCATTAAAGACACAGATGCTAGCATTATCCTGCCCTCCACTGCCCATGTGGGTAAAAAAAAAAAGGGGATTTGTGAATAAATAATAAGAGAAAATGAGAAGATTTTATTTTGTGGTATCTTTCATCTGTACAGCTTTCATTGTTGTTACTGTGAAAATGTTAAATAATATATGATGAGGATAAAAAAGTTTTTTTTTAAAAAGGGAAAAGGTTAATGGATTTTTGGTCTTTCTTCAGAATGAAGATGAAGAAGTGTTGGATGAAGTTTACGTTTAAGAGGAAATACTGAAGAAGAGGGTACAGTTGCTGCGTTAAAAGAGGAGGAATGTTCTGTGGATGGATTATTTATGGACTTTAGTGTTCTGGTTCTAGTGTTTAAAGTGTTGAGAGTTCTTTAAAGGTGCTGCAGGAGTGGCATTAAAGGTTATTATGCATAATCCTAGCCTCTGTGTCTTTAATTAAATCTTGATTCTCATTACACTACGCTTGGAGAATCGCCATTCTCAATAGTATGCCACGAAGTGTTCATACGCTTCCGCAAGACTTTCCTTTACAGCCCGTGAGGACAACCCATGCTGATTCTCCCTGGCTGGTGGGGCTGAGTCCTCCGCCGATAATCTGACAGACACAATACCTGTTTGTAGTATTATGTTCTACGGCGGATGTTATTTATACAGATCCCTCATTGGCGAGTCCTTCCGAATTAGATTTTTTGGGTCCTACTGCTGAGTCACGGTCTCCAGTTTTCCAGCTGAGTACCTATGAGTACTATATGGATCAAGATGATTTTTCTTCAGACAGTTCTTCTGTTTTGCATCCGCCTCGAGCACGGATTTGTGTTTTTATTTCATGGTTAAAAAACACACTTATCTAGTCCCGCCTTGAATATATGTCTGGATCATACTCGCCTTGGTTTTTCTGTTCATGTGTATTGGATTTGTGAATTCATTCTTACCAGTTAATCAACAGCCATTATCTTCCGGAACGTTCTGCTACAGAACTGGTCGACAGGGTGTTGGCCTCCCATTCTTCATCGCGTAAACTGAAAAGAGACTTGTCCCTCATCAACATTTCAGCTGTTCCATTGACTGATTGAATTGTTTGGGATAAAGTTCCTTTCGACATAGGCCCCACGTAGGTTCTGCAGATACCATATGTGTTCAAAGTTTCTATAGGTGATGTAATAGTACCTGGGTTACATTCGGATGATTGGGATGTTGACACTGTAAATTCTATGCTTTCAGAACTAGAGTATTATACTTTTTTTTAATCAGAGGACCTATATCTTAATTCTGCTAATTATGACCATATGTTTTGTTATTAACATTATGGACATAATTTTCTGCACAGAGCCAGTGGTCAGCGTCCACATTTTAGTTACACACAATGGGAACATTGTCCAACTCCTCACAAGGGAGTTCCAAAAAGAAAAAAAACAAATTCACGTATTTTACAGGATATGACACTTATGATCCTGTATCATTATTTCAAATTAGCTCCTACCCGACCCAAAAAATATTTGCTCACCCAGACTAAGCTCATATATACAGCTTCGTTTGTCAACCAGTTAGCCCTTAAAGGCTATGATTACTGAAAAGACACCATTGATTTGAAGTGGATTTGTGGATCCATATCTTGGCAGGTTCAGGGAACTGAAATATTATTTAGAGCCTGTTTAATTCCCACACAAATGATTTTCTCGAATGAAACGATCCAGCAGACTACCTGTCTGGGATTGGCAAAAATGAAAGAAATGAACACCCGACAATTCCCTCTATCGCCCGCTTTGAGAACTGGCAGAGTTTCAAAAATTACACTGTAGAACAATTAAATAGCATGGTGCAGAATGGTACATTTAATTCCTCATTTTTAGTCCTAATGGGTGGTTGTTGTGGCCAGTAGACACTAATGGTTGCCACGCACAGTTTCTTAATTCTACACCTGGATTCAAATGAAACAGACCTGATCCCCGATATGCTCAGTGAACGCATTCTGGTATTATTACCACATAATCGGTGGGAAAGTTACATCAACAATGGTTGGAACATTCCACAGTGAAGCAACATCTTTCTCTCCTGTCTGAAGACATGAATGTATCAAATTTTCTTTTTAGTCCCAAATCCCCCATGTTCTAAAATATTTATATATGCTACATTTAAAGAAATTTGGAAATTATCCCAGATGGAAGCTGCTGCACGTTTAAGACAAATTGATCAAGATAATTTGGATAAAGTGCTTGCTTTTGTTGATAATAATATTAATACGTTGTCATCTCGTATTTACAATCTAAACAACATTGTGTCATCTGTTATTGATATTGTGCAGAGTGACATGTCAACGCTGTATTATGGGCACAGTCAGCTCAGATCCATTATGCAGTTTAGTTGGATACTTCAAACACTCAAAAATGGACGCGTTCCATGGCATTACTTGATTTGCAACAATTTATTTCTGCCTTTTAATTTAACACGCGAACAGCAATTGATGGCCATGAAAGATGCAAACTACACAATGCTGCATTTGGAAAAATTAGAACAACTTCCATTCACTAAAGCTGCAACTCCTTTGGCTGTGTGGTTAATACACGGAGTTATTTCCCTGCCTATCTTGACATTTCAGTTCACAGCTTGCATGAACATTTCCCTGTAGGTTGATACGAACCCCTTGGAAGCAGCTTCATTCATGAATTATGGCCACTTCCTTTTACATATCGTTGTGAACATGCCAACAAGGACGTTTTTATTACTGGAGAAGAATGCGACTCTGCTGCTGGACATTCACTTGTTTGTAAACATGTTAATATTCATGGCACATGTAATGCTTGGCGCCCAATTTGGCCTGTTATTCAAAAGGAATCCCAGTTCCCGCAATTCTCCCCTTATTCTGACACTCTCTAATGGGAGTTATTTAATTCTTAGTGGTCAAGATTGTTGCGGAATGTGAGCTGGAGTTCTGTGTATTTTATCCGTTTCCCACCTAGTCACTTGTTGCAACAATCTCTTATTTCCTGATAGCTTGTTGTGGCCTTCGATTCCAACTTCAACAAGCTCAAAGCATTATTGTTCCAAAAAGAAGTAGCTCTCACATCTGCTTGTGAAACCTTCGAATTGCAGGTGGCTAGAACTTTCAGTGAAATACAGTCATTGTTAAATACAAACCTTCCCCTGCATTTCAGAGAATTAGTGCATCAAATTATTAATGCCTCTGGTACGTTTGACCTCGCCCACTTTTTTAAGGTTCTAGGCTCCAGCCTTGTTTGTTCATTCCAAACTATCTTTGGATTAGTCCTGGCTTTTATCCACTCCATTTTTTCTGCTGTATTTGGAGGATTCCTGTTGCTGTTATTCCTCGTTTTCGGCATTCTCATCCTGTTCCTGCTGCTCCACAATGGATGCTCCTTTTGCGGGCCCTCTGGAACTAGAACCGTGCCAACACTACTGTGAGCTTATGCTTCAGATCTTTGGAATATTTCTACTGCAAGAACTGGATCTTGATTGGTCATTAGCATTCTGGCCTGCCTGGTTTACCTGTGTGCAACCAGTGTTCCACTGTCTCTGGTGCCCCTTTGAATGGGCACTGGATATTTGCCTGGCTTTGCAGACGCCTGCTGTCTTGGACTGCTGATGAATCCATTAGCGACCCATTTTCAGGACTGTCTTTTAGGTTTGCGACTTCTACACAATGTGAGGTTTGAGGCACTCACCTTTGAGGAACCATGTGCATCAGCACATGAGTCACAGGAAACCGTGACTTGGGCTGTTGACCAATCATCATCTGCGGAGTCGGGCTCCTTCATGGAGTCTTTAGCCTTTGAATTGGCGAGGGGCACAATGATTTCCTCCGAAACACCATGATTTTACTAGTTTTCTAAATTGTCATTGCCGTTGTTTTTAGTATATCTTATTTTCAAACTGTACTTGATCTTGTTTACCTTCTAATTACATTTATATCATTTAGTATTGTCTATCATGCTATTATCCTGACCAAAGGGAGGGTGTTGTGTGTTTCCTGAAAGGCCCATTGTTGTTTTCCGTATGTTAGCCTAGTTGTACATGTTGTAGGCCGCATTTCTTTTGCACATGTTACTACATATGCACGCTTGCTTTTCTACCACATTGTATTTTCCCACAGAACCTGCATATCTTTTTGTGTTCTGTTCTTTTCCTGGGATTTAGTCTGAGCACCATAGACAAGGCCAAACCATAATGTCCTTTGCTATTTTCTCTGGTCAGACACTGGCACCTAGACATAACATGAGAATGGAGCTGCTGTTTGTGAGCAAACCTATCTTGTCATATAACTGAGGAGAGGAGTTCTAAAAACACACACACACACACTGAGCGAAGGTCCTGAGGCAAGATTACCACATCAGCTGAGATGTAGAACATCCATCTATGTATGCTAAGGTACAGGATCCACCACTAATCCCAGAGATATCTGATGTATACCCATTGAGCTTCAGTGGGAAGGGGTTGGGGGTTAGGCTAATCTGTTTTATAACATGACAGGGCTTTTTATGGTATATGGTTTGTTAACCATGCTAGCAATATTTTTGCTATCCATTTGGTTTCGAATTGTGGTGCAAATACTGCATCTTAGCAGTCGCGGCTCCTGGTGGGAGTGCTGCGGGCGGTGGGGCGGGGCGGGGGAGGGGCAGGGTGGGGGATAGTAAACTTTGGCGTACGGCCGAACGGAGGCAAGTACATAAATAAATAAATAAAATGAATTGCATTGCGTGCGCTACAACGCCATTTGGACAAGTACGAGTGAGAAAGCGAAAGGGTGTGTCCTGTTACCGCGATCTCTGAGAGGATCGAGAGTGGTCGGTTCTGGGGTGCAAACTCACTTGTTTCTCTGGAAAGGTTAGGTGGGCAAGTGAGGCACTATAGCTAGTCGGACTCTGGCTTATTGATACTGAGGTAGTATGGGTACTCAATCCCTACATGCTGTTGTTCTATGATGATACTGCATAGGTGTAGAGCAGACAAACCTGTCAAGTTGAGAATGTAACTTATGGACCAAGGAATAAAAAAATAATTTGCGGTGTGTTGGGTATTTAAATCACCAGGTGTCATCAAGGCACCAATGGGTAAGCCATCGACGGAAATGCATGGCAATCAACAATATAGGGGATAGAGAGAAAGGCGTTGTCGAGCGATTGAGGGAGGCATCAAGAATCATGTTAAAATCCCCCTCGACAATCCAAGGCGTATCTGGCCAGTCAGTCATGACGGCAGTAATATGGGACTAAAAGGACAGGCGGTCCAGATGCAGTGCAGAAACAACTCCTAGGTAACCATTGAGGGCCCCTCCTACTAGTACAAATCGGCGGTCCACGTCAATGGTGGTTCTGTACAAATCAGCGGTCCACGTCAATGGTGGTTCTATCTACTCTAAGCGGTGTCCTAGCTCTGACCCATAATACCACCCCTCGAGCAAAGGTTGAGAAGCCTGTACCAAATACTTGCCCTTTCCATTTGGACTTTAGTTTAGGCACCTTTGCGGCTGCCAGGTGAGTCTCTTGAAGGTAGGCAATATGTACCTTCCAACGGAGCAAGGCTACTTGCACCTTTACGCTTTGAATTCATACCCCTGATATTCCACGTGATGAAACTATAGGTGTCAACTGTCATGCTGTAGTAAAACAAAGGTGAATAAATTATGTTTTCTGATCCTAGCACGCAATTGTTTTATGCATTTTTATATGCTCTCTTTGCGCCCTCTTTCTTGTTCTATATGGTTGGGGTACCACTACATGGGTCCAAGACTTGGGGACATCAATGGTGGATTACTGACTCCTCTACCAGGATTCTTAATCTCCTCTTTCACCTTGTTTTTTCCCCTCCCTACAGGTTGGACCCAGAACAATACACACACGGTAGGTAGCACCCAGGGGCACCAACACAGTGTGGGGTAGTTTGTCCACCTTATATGTTTTTTTTGACCTGATGAAGCACCACGGATCCCTAAGACCAGTTTAGGCGCGAAACATGTCAACTCTTTTTTGAAGGAGTGACCATTGTTAGGTCCCTCCCCTGAGACAGAAGGAGACTTCCCCTATCCAGTCTCAGCACCCTGACTACCAGGGTTCCTTTCAAACCCTAAGGTAGCACCCACCTGACATAGGTTTTTATCCCTGGAAGAGCAATCCCCTCATTAAAGTATAGTGCAGGATCTCCCTTACCAGTTTTAATTCTTCGGTTCACACCCCACCACTTCACGTACCACCTCACCCGCACTCATCATACGGCAGCCTCTTAAAAGATCTCCGCCAAAGTGACCCTTCGGGGGATCTGTAGGGCATTGCAGCGCCGGCCCGACGAGGCGCACCGCCCTATGATGAAGCATGACATCCCCTAGGGGATGTGTGAGGGCACCATAAACAGTCCTACTGACTGTCCCTATTCAGTACTCTGACCCAGGCACTCTCCACCTTTTGAGAGACCGTGCCTCCCTCTCTATCCTTTTCAGGAACATTAGCCCCTTGTTGAAATTTGAATTCTTTCTAGTAGCACGGGCTACTGGACCTCACAATCAGGCTTCCTGTACCCCCGTACCCCTTCCTTGTTAGCAAGGGGCCCTTCTTGATACGAATAAATTGGGACAACACAAAATTAGGGAAAGAAAGGCAAAACATGCCAACAGGGAAAAGGAATGGGGAAGGAGCAAAAAAAACATTGCAACTCCCCAGCAGGGATGCCAAAGGAGTGAATAGATGGCCGTGGCAACAGCATCGGGGAGCTCCCAGCCCTGCAGATAGGTCAGTATGACAAAGGTTATTGGGACCGGGAAACCCCCGGCAATCAAAAAATCAAGGGAGTGATCGACCTGGATTCCGCAATGGGACCCGTCATCAGAGGAGGGAATGGGCTTAGAAGCGGAACCATGCAGAGGCAGACATATGAGTGTGGCAGACACTAGAAAATATTCAAAGGGCTGCTATGCTAGCTCTTCAGTGGACTAGGCCTTGAACACTGGGGAAGTAGGTGCATCGGAGTCCGAGTCCTCTGATAACTTGTCATCACTTGAGACATTCGAGCCTGATGTAAGCAGGTGCAGAGTTGCAGAGAGTCCTTGAAGAGAGGTTGTCGCAGCAACGGCACTGCGCTGTTCCCGTCTGCACTGTGCTGAAGAGGGTATTCCCTGCTTCACACGCCTGCGGCCCATCCATCGGACAGTGTTAGTTATTTGAGCCATCCTTGGCGTTGATGAAGAAGGCGACAGTGAGCAGCTACAAGCAGTGGCGTAACAAAACTTGAGGGGGCCCCCCTGCAAAGAACATGGAGGGGGCCCCCCCACGCTCCGAACTCAGTCAGGAGCTCTCAGATCAGGGGCCTGCCGCCCATGCACCAGTGGCGGCTGGTGGATCCTAAAAGAGGTGAAGCGAAAAGCTGAGATCCAAGTTAAAGGAGCAAGTTAGTACATCAAGCACACCAAAGTGAAAGAGGAGGGTTCGGGGTTGGCCTTCCCAAGTGGGCCCTACCCAGCAAGAAACAAATAAAAAGGTTCAAATGGTGCATTGCATTTACAACATAAACTTCAGAAAACTTGGTATAAAATTTTGAAAAACAGGAGTTCGATTGGTACATTTTACAACACAAGGTTCAGGAAATTTCATTAGAAGCTAGTTGAAAGATACCAATGGCATAATACTGAATAGCCTGGTTTGCAAAATCCTGTCCCTTCATGGCTCAGTACAGAGCTCTTACTCATAGGACACCCTTCTGAATACAAATCTCCATACATACTTATTAGAGTGCAGAGCTCTAGTTAGGATAAAACTCACATTCCCAGATACTCAGTATAGGACTACTCTGCTAAGATGAATGAATGAAGGGGATTTATAAAGCGCAAAACAGCTGCTCCAGCAGGAGCGTCCTCACGTTAATAGGAGTCCTATCTGTTCAGTACATACTACATGTTAGGTTCAGAGCTCTCCACTCAGCAATTAACAGGGCTCACTGCTCAGCACAGAGCCCACTGAACAGTATGGGCCCCCTCTTCTATACAAGACCCCCTACTCACTAAAGGGTTCATTGGTGAGTACAATGCTTCCCATCAGCTCAGAATGGTCTTCACAGCTCCAGTCTCCATGCACAATCCTATCTCTACATTTGCTGGTTGCTTCATGTTAGTCTTGGCGTGGTTTCCCCTGACTTTTTGCCTCTACCTCCTGCATTTGTGACTGTGTACGTGATTTTGTTTTTGCTGGTTTAGATGCTTTGGGCACTTTACCACTGCTGATCAGTGTCAAAGTGCAAGCGCTCCCTGTGTAAATTGTGATTATGATTGGTTATCTATGAATGACATATTTGATTTTCTGGTACGTTGCTGTTAAAGTGCACTGAGAGTGCCAGGGCCTGTAAATCAAATGCTATTAGTGGGCTTGCAGCACTGGTTGTGCCACCCACATGAGCAGCCCTGTAAATGTGTCTCAGACCTGCCACCACAGTGTCTGCATGCACAGTTTTAAACTGCCATGTTGACCTGGCAAGTGTACCCACTTGCCAGGCCCAAACCTACCCTTTCCTTACATGTAAGGCACCCCTCAGGTAGGCCCAAGGTACCCCCATGGGCATGGTGCAGTGTAGGTGAAGTGTAGGACATGTACTGGTGTGTTTTATATGTCCTGATCGAAAATAGTGTGTATTTCGTTTTTTACTGTTGAAAGGCTGTTTATCCCATAGGTTAACATGGGAGCTACCTTGTAACATTTTACAAGTGTAACTTGCCATTGGGGCAAGATAGAAGAATGGCGTTTAGGCTCTCTGAACTCAGAATTTAATAACTCACCTTTTAGTAAAAGTGTTTTTAAATTGTGTGTTTAAAAGTTCCACTTTTAGAAAATAGGCATTTTCTTGTTTAATCATCCTGTGTGCCCTGCCTGTTTGTGTATTCACCTTCTGGTTTTTGGAGTGACAGGAGCTGGGGATGTGCATTCACATTAGACAGTCACAAGGGGGTTTAAGGTGTGCCCTGCCTTGCCTGGGTGACTCATAGCCAGGCTGAATAGACCTTGTGTGCATTTAGAGTGCTGGGAGGGGTTTCACTAGCACCTGAATAGGCTGTGTCTCCTTTTCACAATGTTGTCTCCACCGTCTGTGGTCCAGCTGGACCAAGGACACCAGGACTGGTTTGGACAGGGCTCAGAGACACTTGCCACAAAGAGACCAATGAGAAAATGGGGTATAAGTATCGGACCTTAAACACCAAGACTTTAGATCACTTCTAGAAACAAGAGGACCCTGCCAAGAAGAAGGGCTGTGTGAGGAGCGCTACCGTTTCTGTGTGAGGGGTGGGTTGACCTGCAGTTGCTGTTTCTGTCTGTGGCAGAGGAAAAGGTCTGACTCTTTTTGCTCTACTGTGGTATCCTACTTGTGAAGAATCTCCAAGGGCTTGTGTGTGCTTGCCTCCTGTTTTGGAAGACTTAGGGACATCAAAATCTTCTGTGTGCTTTAAGGGGAATTTCCTTGAGCTTTGCTGGAAATTCCCTTGTGCTTTACTGAGAGCTACTCTGTGCTTTACTCATTTGGGGAGTTTTTCTTGCGTTTCCCTTTGTGGAAACCTCCCTCTGCTTCGCTCCTTGGAAGCCGATTGAGCGTTTATCTTTCTTCAAGTTCTGGGCTGAGCCCCCACCTGCTGTGTGCAGAGGCCAAGGTCGGAGAAGATCTGGAAGTGCAAACGTGGCCGCTCGTCAAGGAAGCCAACGCAAAGGAGTCCTCAGCTTTGCCAGGCAACCGGCGCGGCCGATTGGAGTTCCCGGCGTTGCCCAGCAACACCCCGGAGGCGAAGACGCACCGTCATCAGCGGCCGCCCAGCCAGCCAGCACCGCTGAGAGGAGCCCCTGGGGTGAGGCAGAGCAGGATGCTCTGCGGGTGACCGGAGCAGGATCCTCGCCCTTGCTGCACCAGCCGCATGGGGCCAACATGCTGCACACCGCTACAGTAGTGGCGCCTTCCACCTCTGTGCAAATCCGTTGGGGGCATTTTCTTTATTTGTCTGCATTTTGCTGTGGTGTTCAGGCAGGCGGCCCGATTACCTGAAACAGCAACCTTGCACCGGAACGGTGTGCTCAAGGATCATTGGCACCATAGTGCTGACAACAACGTGGTAATCCTGGTGTTGTTCCTTCGCTACACGTGGTCATTGTTGATGGTGATAACTGGTATTTCTTTACCCCTTCTGAAGACCGTAGAACAAGTGTCCTGTTTGCAGGGCCTTCCTATAATGTGCAGTGGAAGTGATTTTATGAAATAAGCAAAAGTGTGTATTACAATGTTCTAACTGTTATGCTTATGACAATTGCCTAGTTGGCAAACTGATTGAGATTTATGTGATTGTGTTGTAATGTGTTTATATACAATATAGGTGATATTTTTATATACTACTGTGTGGAGTCTCTTTTGTAGTGTGTGTAAGTGTGTCACTGGAGTGTGTGTGTGTTGCGCAAAAACGCTTTGCACATTGTCTCTGGGATAAACCTGACTGCTCTGCCAAGCTACCAAGGGGGGAGCAGGGGTTATCTTGGGTGTGTAACTCCCTTATCCTGACTAGAGTGGTGGGTTCAGTCTGACTTAGGTGCATACCTTAGCCAACTAGAAACTCCATTTCCAACACTTCATCTCTTGAATGTTCTACCTATTCATTAGGAAGTCTTCCAAGATTTAGGAGAAATAGAAAAAACAATGAAACACTTCGCACAAATGACTTCTTACCTGACAAGAGAGACACACATGCACAATGACATACACACAGAGAATAGAACATCTGTCTATGGAGAGAAGCAGCTTCCCAAAGGAAGCAGGAGACTTCTGAGACCACATTTGGAGGGATTCTGGCACAAGGAATATCTGTCTAGAATTGAAGGGACATGTTCAGAAACATCCTAAAGTTTTAGGTGACTGAAGTGCAGGGGGTACAATGGCTCTGGTACAGGGGCATGTAGAGAGTACCCATCAAGAAAAAAGACGCACTCTTTCAAAGAGAGGAAGGAAAAGTGCAAGTTCAAGGGGAGTGATCATGTCAAATCAGAATGAGGGTGTTCTAGTGCAGAAGAGATCCTGTGACATGAGTGAAATATCAAGGTGCATTCCCGCAGAAAGCAAGGAAAGGTAGGCTTAGAGAGAATGCCAGCTCTCAGGGAAAATATCAGTAAGGAGGGGACGGTTGCAAGGCAAGTGCACATGTCTAGTGAATTGATCAGTTTAAGCATGTGAAGACAGATGGATCAGGGAGATGCACTTTCAAGTATTAAAGAACATGTCCATGGTGAGGGAACATGCGCAATACATGAAAAGCATGTTTCTCGACACTTGTGACATCTCTGAAGGCAACGGCGATGGGGTTCGTGTTTCGGCGTGTTAGGTATTTGCTCAGAAAATGCATAGATTGCAAAAATGGATTGGGATCGGAGAAGACCACCAAACTGGATGATGGCACAGAGAGTAGACAAGATTTCAAGCCCTAGGGCCTAGCTTAAAGTGATAACTGCAATTACACACTGCTCTTTAAACAATTGTGCTTCACAACCTACACAAAACTCTACAAATGCACACACTGTAAACTAGTCTGTAAATGCACTGCTGCCATGTTCAACTTCACACGCAGCTCTGTAAATGCACTGCTGCCATGCTCTGTATCAGTGTCAATGCTGCTCAAGCACTGAAACACTGGCATAGCTTGTGTAATGTACCTCAAGAAGCCCAAGTTGAACCCAGTGGTACTAAGGCCCAGGCAAAGCTCAAGCAATTCATCTAAGTTTTGGCCTGTAGCACCCAATGATTTCAGAAGAAACCCTCCGCTCACATATAGACTCCTAACATCTGGGAGCTCCCTTGCTATGCAGTACCTCTTTTATTATATTTTAGAGACCGAAGGCCACAGGTGTGCAGTGTGGGCCTTCACAGGAATGTGGGAGTGACTGTAAGTTACACATGTAGTGGAGGAGAACGATTGAGAGAGAAGACGCTGAGGAGGTAAAGGGGTCACTGAAAAAGGAAAGAGAAGTCAGGATGGTGTGGGAAAGGAGTTCTCTTTCTTTTACATATATCGATAGCTACAGACAGGTACACATGGACACACACCTCAGTCGTGACCATCTCATGTGTCACAAATCTTCTATTATTTGGTCACTCCTGATTTAGATTGATGTTGGGACTCCTCTACGAATCTTAGTCAGCATAGCAGGTGGCATCAAGGAAATCTGCGTAGCTTGCTGTAACCTCAGAGTAGGAAAGAGTTCTAGTATGTGTCAGAACTATAATCATGGACGGGGGCAGTTTTGTTACAGAAGGCATGTCCAGTCCTCTGATTGTCCGCAAGTCCAGTAAGTGTTCTGAGGAGGTGCCTTGTGGTTCCCCATTTCTGCCTGGCTCAAGTGGATGGGGATGACTCCTGTCTACTCCTTAGAGGTTCGCAGGGGTAACCCTGCCCACTATTTCAGCAAGTTCCTGTTTGCCATACTGCAAACACTCCAACATTACCCTCACTCCCAAAATCCAAGTTTGAGAAACCCTTCTTTCCTTGTGCTGAACGTGTGGGTACACCCAGAGGTGTGACCAGAGTATTGAGTAGTCCCCTCCTTTGTGGTCATTCAAATCCAATTCTGGTGGTAGCTTTCCTCCCACTGGGTTGGTGCCAGTCTGACTAGGGGGACAAAAGCTGGGGGCATTTCAGGTGTCACCTAACAATTACTTGTGACAGGAAAGGCTCCTTTGAAGTAATTGAAGGTTCTGAGGAAACCCCAACTGGTCTTCCTGCTATGTGAAGAAAACACTGTCCCATTCCCAGACCATTGTCTCTGCTCTGGGTGCATTTTTCACACCTAATTCAGGCCAAGGCCTCCAGCAGCTTCAGGCAGGGTAGAGGTAACTCTCTAAAAGTAGCATTTCCAATAAATTTAATAAAAATTCGACTTTACCATGAGGCTTGAAACCTTGTTTTCACTGCCACTCTAGCGGATGGCACTATATGTGCTGCAGTCCATTGGCATTTAAATTTTCATCCCGTGGGTGTATTTCTGCAGCATATAGTATGACCTAATAGGAAAGTTAAAAAGTCCAATCAGGTATTAAGCCAGTTTTGTTTTGAGACACTCAGCCTCCTTATCTATGTGGGAGGACAACACCTTGCACATTAGGGAAGTGGCCATTCCCACTACAGACTACCCTGGTGGCTTCCCAGAGACGAAAATGATGCTGTATTTGGGAATCAGTTACTTATTGTCCATATGAGACTACTGCCTCAGAGATGGATTTCTTACAGATCTTTTGAGCTTCCTCAACGACCTGCTTTTGATGGAGAAGCTGTTACAATCACCAGCGCACAAATACCTTCATTTGTTAAGGGTCTTATGGGTTTACTGGGTCAGAGCACATACACTAGGCACTGGATAGCAGTGTCTCAGTGTTATAGCTCAAGATTACCAGCAAGTGAGTCCCACAAAAAAAATGAAAAACTGGGGGTGACCACCCATAAAGGGGTCACTTTGAAACAGCAGCTGTCTCCTGGTTCACCTGGGGCTAAAGAAATGGATATAGGCACAATACAGGCACTTCATGTGTCAGGGCTAATGCAGGATCACCAGCTTTCGATCATCAAAACTATGGAATAGTTCCTGGGCCCACATGCTTTTCGTGCTTTCCTCCTAGCCAGCTGGGGTGACGATGTAGCTCCTGTGCAGACTTAATCCGATTAGTCCACGACTGATGGTTTTCCAGTGGATCAGATCACTCCTGACCGGTGCAGTCCAGCTCTTTACCTTGAAATATGGCTCTACCTCTGTACCATTGTTACAGCAGCACTTGAAACATGTATTTCTAAATCATAAAATGCTGTTTGTAGAAAATGATGCCTGCAGCTTTCTGGTAAATTGACTGCCATTCAGTAAACGTGGACGGCAGCCAAAACATCAAGCAAGCTTCGGAAGGAGGAGGAATGCTACAATGGATGCTCACATGCTCTGAGCACAGTATAAAAATAAGGTGTTGAGTTTTAATGCTGTAAAAGCTTCACCATGCTATTATGGTGATAATTTCACCACAAGAACACAGTCTGTGATGTTGACAAAAACCAAATGGACATGGATCGTAGCCTCTATGTTTACAGGGTTGTCAAGTTGATCGGAGTTTAAAAAAACCAAAAACAGGACTGTCCAGAAAAAATAATAATGAGCAGAGCAGCACAGGTTTCCGAAGCCATGCTGGGGACTTTATTTTCAATACACCTTACCAAGCTATGCAGAAACCGGTGGTTAGAGGCTGCTCATTTTGTACCTACCCAAGTAGGTTGTATGATTGTATTACGTGTGATATGCTTGAAGATAGTGTGCTGTATGAAGGGCACAATGCACAAGATGCTGGTTCCCTGCATTGGGATTAAATCCCTTACGGCTTCCCTATCTATCCTTAGACCTTATGCCAGTTCATCCCTAGCTAGTTTCTGGGCTATAAATTTGTATTTGCCTTGACTTCACTCTTACACTCTACTGCCCCAGCGGAGAGGAGGGCATCACATCTGTCCTGTGCCTAGCACCTGGGTCCATTGCCCAGTGGTATCATGGAATGGTCTGAAGGTCACAGAAGCCCCTTTTTACTTTATGGGAGTCTTGATCACCCATTACTGAGCCCAAGGAAACTTTAGGACTAGCCCGCTTTCACCCTATGCACCTGGAGTGTCTTCTATTGGCCAAGTGTGGCTCCCTACATCTAAACGGATGGCGAGGTAAGAACTAGGACAAAAGGCCAGTGACTTTTAGTCCTGAAATTGTATTCTGTGTGACATCCATACTCCCCAACTGGAACACGACCAGAATCAAGTGGAGTCGAGAATTGCCAGCTCTTCTCAAGCCCAATTCATGCACCAGCATTGCCTATAACCCCCTTTGTAAATTGAATATACTGCTTAAGGGTATGAGCTCCAAAACGATATTTGTGGCTGAGAGGACTGCCGTTTTTTCTGTGTTTGTATTAGTTTTAACTATTCTAGTTTTTGCCCCATACATTTTAAAATATATAGACCTAACTAAACAGTGACCGTAATTGACTTGTATTACTTTGCGTCACATGATATTGGACTTCATAACTCTAATATCTTTCTGAACTGATCAACCACTTCACTTTTGGGAGGGTCAGCAACGAAATAGGATTACTTGCCAGTAGCATCCCGGGACCTCGGAGATCAGCTACTCGTTATATTTATATCTCATTATATCTGCACACCTGTTTCATAAAGAGTGTCTTTACTAATCTAACAAATTGACTAAGCTGAAATGACCTCTCCACTGAGCTATCAGTGCTGTTAAGGACGTGTTTAGTAACGCTACAAGACCTAATGCTCAAGTCATACAAACTTTAGTTATGTAAATGATTTACAATTTTTCATTGCATCATATGTTAGTGGCAGTCCTCATATCTCAAGTAATTGTCGTATCGATTTCGTAAATAAATTATATTTTCATGTTTTTTTTTATATGTATATCAATGCATTTGGAGTTGAATACACCTTCATCAGGATTAAGTCTTCAATGGCAGAAAATTGTGATAGCAACTGGTGACTTCTGTTATACAGGCCCCTCGTCTTGATCACCACCATCCCTCACGAGTATCTCAGTGTCAACTGAACTTTAGACTCCAGTTGACTGTGCCCATAGACCTGGACAGCGGACGTTACTAGGAAGGCTCATTGACAACCTTTTGTTTTCTTAATAAAGGGTGGGCCCCTCGTTCGTTTGGTGGTGGGGTCCCTTAGGGAGTTTTGGACTTTGATCAGGTGTTTCAGACTTCGTGGCATGCGTACTGGCAGCATTCCAGTTCTTCCCCAAACTCCCATTCAAACTAAATCACGGACATCAAAACTTAATTTACTGTAGCATTTAAAGGGCATCTCTGTGTCTTTAAAAAATTTATTTAGACCATCATTGGAACTGCTATTGCATTTCAGTGTCTGAATGATTCTGAGCAGATCCAAAGATCCCATTGACTAATATGGGTTATAGGACCTACTGTTTTACTTTTAATGAATACTAGTGGTCAAGCACTTTAAAACTGTTGGGGTAAGTTCTGTGGTGGACACAGTTTTCACTGTGTATCATAGTTTATGCGCAGATTAGTACTCATCTGTGTAATTAAAGTTTTCATTTCCAATGTTTTGAGCGGATTGGAAATTGACTTTAACTGTTAACATCTGTAGTCATGAGTGTCTGGCCCTAAGCCGCCTCCTTAAGCAAGAGTTGGCTGCTGGACCTTACTGCTCCGAGAGACAAGTGCTAAAGCCGAGTGCTTGCAGTGGTGTAGCAAGAAAATAGGTCACTGATTTCTACACGGAGCGTAAAATAAACAATAATCAGGGTTCAAGGTCCCCTAAGGTTACTAGGCCAGGTGCCACTGCACCTGTTGCACCACTGATAGCTAGGCCAGAGTACTTTATCATCCAGTGGAGTTCCTTGGTATTATGTAATAGAACACAATGACGAACTATCTCTATTCTTAACTCCACGTCTACTTATCATCAAGGTAAGTAGATGTGGAGTTAAGAATACTAAATCCACACTTACCTTTATATACCTATTTTGACCATACAATATTGGTTGATATTCTTTTAGGTCAATATTGCGATTTCTTCTTAGGAGTCTTCTCCTCATAGTCTTAGGAGCCGTATTTATGAGGCCCATGCCATCAGCAGGGTGTGCTCCACATCCTCCTAGCCTAGGGAACCATGCCCATGCCACCAGCAGGGTGTGCTCCACATCCTCCTAGCCTATGGAACCATACACATATTCTCTCTGGGCATAGTCTTAAAGTAAGGTGTACATCACAAACTTGTGCTGCTGGTGCATCTCAGAGCTGTCAATGATGGAACTTGAATGCCTGAGGTAAAGGTCATCTGGCTAGCAGTATTCTTATGTTTTGAGACACTCAGCCTCCTTATCTATGTGGGAGAACAACGTCTTGCACATAAGGGAAGTGGCCATCGCCACTACAGACTATCTTAGTGGCTTCCCAGAGACAAAAATGAGGCTGTATTTGAGAGTCAGTTACTTATTTTCAAAAAGAGACTACTGGCTCAGAGACTCACTTCCTACAGATCTTCCAAACCTCCTAGAGGATTTGCATTTGATGGAGCAGCTGTTGGAATGACCAACGCCCAAATGCCTAAATTGTCTAGGGGGCTCAGTGGACTGTGGTTCCAAAACCTTTACCATGATTGCATGGTAGTGCCTGGTTGGTAGCAGATCTTTATGGATTTTGTTAAACCTGTCTTTGGGGTCCCGGAATGTGATCTCTAGTATGGAGGTGGCCAGGAGTATTCATTCATCCACTGGAGCATTGCCCAGCTGGAGTCGCCCGGAGCAGATCCAGGATAGCCAGCTGGTGCAGTGATGTCAGTTGAGACAAGGACGCTGGTGCTCAGACCTTGGGAGTTGTTCCAGGGTCTGCAGGAGCTGTACTATCACTGGAGCTTCAAACTTGGAGGATCTAGGAAGGAGTCAAAGCCGAGCATGGAGGACAGCATTAAGGCAAAGACAGCAAGTGGGTCAGATGGGAGCTGAAAGGTGTTTGGAAATCCATTGTTAAGCAGCTCCAGATCTGGTTGATCAAATTAGTTTCACATCTTTTGTGAAGTGCACTTTCCAAGAAAGGACACCTACAGGAAAATCCAGAAAAGATGAAGACAGACGGATGACAGTGAGGGCCAAATTTATCAATATTTGGCGCAGTGCAATGCAATGCAGCAAGACAACTTGCTGCGCTGTGTCAAATGAAGAGGGCAGGAACGTGCCATATTTACCAAGATATTGCGCATTTCTGCTCTCTCACTGCACTGGTGCACTATGTGCTGTCTAGCACCAATGCAAGCACCCTTGCGCTATGGTGCAAGGTTGCCTACGTTGCAGGCAGGATTGTTTTTGTGCAGTAATAGACACCTTCCTGCACAAAAAGAATCCTTACAGGCTTTTTCCTCTTTCTAAGTGTCCTGCAGAATGCAGCACGCTTAGAACGAGGAAACAAGGCCTCTATTGGGAGGACATACAATTTTGACTCATTCCCAAGTTTACTACTCATGGTATTTCTGGGAATGCACCAAAAAGCATGGTGGATGTATAGGAACACTCGGTCTTCAACCATGTGACTCCTTCTTGGGGCAGAGTAACGCAAGGCCACCGTTGATCAAACTGCTCTGCCCAGCAAGTCAGTGGTATCCAGACCACACCTAATGGTGAACTTTGCTGCATCTCTCCCGTCTTTCACTGCTTGGGAGAGGATGGCCCGGGCTTCTTTAGGGACCTGTGGCAGTACTTGCACAACTGTCTCTCATAGTGTATGGGAGAAACGGCCCAAAAGGCATGCAGTGTTCACCGACTGCAATGCTAGGCTGGTGGAAGAAAACAATCTTCCCATGTGTGTCTAGCCTCTTGGATTCCCTGTCCGGGGAAGCGGCAGGGAACGTGCCATGGGATATTGAAGCTTGGACCACCAAGCTCTCAGGGTTGGGGTGTTGGCTGAAGAAACTAGGATCACCCGATGCAGGGCGATGGTGGCGTGCTATTGTCCTATTCACAGGAGCCCCTGTGCTAGGCTTGGACCAAGTGCCAAGAAGGACATCCGTCAGTGCTTCAATGAAGGGCAAAAGGGGTTTGGATAAGGAAGCCCCAGGCTGAAGCACTTCGGTCAAGAGGTTAGTCTTGACCTGAACGGAGGGCGGCTCCGGGCCTAGGACCTCTGCTGCCCTTTTCACCACCATTGCATAAGACGCTCCCTTCTCCATAGCCACGGTAGGTGGAGAGAGTATCCCAGTATCTGGAGATGTGTACCGTCCATTGGCCTCTGCTAGTTCCTCATTCCAGTCCAAATTCTCACCAGGGGTGTATAACTGGTGTTCTAAAGGGTCCTGTGACGTGACCCCTCCCACTCCTCACCTATGCCTGTATGCTACTGAAAACGCTCAGACAATGACCTAGAGCCTCTGGGCTTCGTCGGTGCTGGAATTGGCGTCGATCGATGCCGTTCTGACTCCAAGTCATCAGGGATAAGAATGGGGCTGTTGCGCCGGGACCTTTGCCACCGGGACCGGTGCCGGAGAAGGTCACGTTGGCATGACCGGCGCCGATATGGAATCATCGGCGCGGAACCTGATGGGGCCTCCTACAACCCCATGGGGCCTGAAGGCGCACCGGAGGGTTCAGCCCACTCAAATACTCGGCCTCGTAAAACTCTTATTTGAGCGGCGGTCTTTCCGGCTCCTGGAAACGGGGGGAGGCGCAGAGTCAGACCTGGCAACAGCTCAGCAGAACCATTCCTGGAATCTCTATGTTCCTCACTCGTCAATCCTCGAAAGATGAGGTGAAGTCGAAATCCATCTAGACTTCTTATTATTCTTATTCCCAGAGTGCGACGAAGACGACTTGGGGCTCCTGGAGTGGTCCAGCAACCTCATCCTCGATCGGGACCGACAACTTCTAGGAATCGTGCTAGATGGCGTCGACTGCCGTGCCGCAAGCAACTTTAGGAACCGCTCCCTCAAAGCCTTTAGCACCATGGCCCGGCAGTGCAAGCACGACTTCAAGTCGTGGCCCCACTCAAGAAACCATAAGCACACAAGGTGCGGATCGGTAACCGACATGGCGCAGCAGCAGACGCCACACAGCTTGAACCCTACCTTTCTAGAGGACATTCCCTCGACACACAAGAAAAAGAGGGGTAGCTCTTCTCCAGATCAGCGCTAACTGGCGCGAAAAGAACTGACGTCTGTGTGCCTGGGTGGCACCTATATAGGTGATCACAACGTCACATCCGGCGCCAACAACGCCACGCAGAGCTGAACTGACCCTCCCAACAGTGTGCAGGTGTATTGCTCACGCAAAAGTTTCCAGATCCAGTCTGACGCCTGGGAAATTCAAAGGTGAGGAATCTGCAGCTAGAAGTCTCTATCAGATATCGTTTTTATAATGGGAGAGCGGCTGGGCCTGAATCCGTAATTATTTTTTTTTAATGGGAGAGCTCGTCAGGTACCAAACACCCTCTTATATGTGAATCCACTCAAACACTTCTGCTTCATATGATACAAAATTGATCAAAGAAACACATCGCAGGCGTATTTGTAAAGGATGCATTCACTCAGGAGGGACTTGGCGCTAGGGAACTAAACCCAATGATTATTCTAACGAAATCCAGTAACACTCATTGTATCAACCTCAGAAAGATGAAAGGTAAATGGACTCATTGGGATTTGACAATGTGGCCATGGTTGGCAAATATAGATTCTTGCAGAGGATGCAGTAGTCCATTGAGCTGGTACCCCCGGCTTAATGCAATCATTTTGAAAAATCTAAATAATTTAAAGTATATCTTTCACTCCTTTAAAAAAAATTGAGAAGAAACCTGAAGGGGTAGTAACTTTATTAAGTTATTCAACCTGTTGGTCTAGAGGCAATTTCTCGATTTTATTTTTTTAGGCCCCGAGTTGCAACCCTTGGTGTCTAATCATCTCCACTTATGTGGGTGTATAATTGGTCATGGGTTCATTATTTATCCCATCTGCATAGTACTCCTCCCATTTGTTCCATAATTTTTTATGCTTTTGGGGACTGCCTCTGGACTCCTATGTTGAGTTCTGGAGCATATGGCATCTATCAATGCCACATTTCCATACAGTGACATTTTGAGATGTTTGACTTCTTCAATTCTGGGTGATGTCCCTTTTCCCCCAATGTTCAACAGAGTCTCAAAAATATCTTCTCAACATTTTTAAAGACCTTGTCTTTGAATGTCTTAAGTAGGGCCTTTAGGAGAGTGCCTCTTTCGGACATGTTAGCCCCCATTTTTTGCCTGTAAAATTATGTAGTTTCGACTGGAAGTGCACAGGGTCCCTGCCAACCAGGACCTCTGTGCCAGATCTCCTTCCCTAAACTGTACCTTTTGTTTCCACAATTGGTACCCTTTTAGCTCACATGTAAGTCCCTAGTAAATGGTACCCCTGGTACCAAGGGCCTTGTGCTTAAAAAGGGTCCTGAAGGGCTGCAGCATGAATTGTGCCACCCTAAGGGACCCTCACCAAGCACATGCACACTGCCACTGCAGCCTGCGTGTCTTGCTGCAGACAAAACTGAAGAGTTGACAGTGCTCACATCCCTGTGTGCCACACCCATAGACACTGCATGAGACATAGGTAAGACGCCCCTCTAAAAGGCCTTAGCCCTAAGGCAGGGTGCACTATATCTCCTGTGAGGGCATTCTGCATGAGCAGATATGCTCCTTTACTATCCTTGTCGATTCCTGGATATTGTAAGTGACCAGGGAAGCCATAGTACGTACATGGGCTAGACACTGATCATTACGAGTTCCCCAGCTCCATGATGGCTTCACTGAAATATGAGATGTTTGGTACCAAACATCTCAGCATAATAAACCTGCACTCATTCCAGTGTCAGATTTATTAAACATTGCACACAGAGGGACACTTGAAGGGGTCCCCTGAAACCTACCAATCTCTAGTGTGGTAACTAACTGACCTGAGCCAGCCTGCTACCATCAGACAGTGTTCTGACCTCATGGGGAGAGTGTCCGTGTGCTCTGAGGTCGAGAACAATGCCTTTCCTGGATGGAGGGGTTCACATCTCCCCCTGGCCAGGAAGAGCGATCCATGGCGGGGAGCTTCAAAGGCCTTGCTGCCTTTGTAATGCGACCCCCAGCCTCTCCTGTTAGAGAGAGCTGGGCCCCTTCCTGTCCTCATCCTCTTTTTGTCAGAAGGACAGGCAGGAAAACAAAGAAAGGATAGGAAGTGTGTCCCCCCCCCTCTGCTAACTCCACCCCTCAGGTGCTGAAGGTGAGGTGAAGCACACTTTTCAGTGCCCACCATCTAGAAGATGGTGTGACGTATCCAATCAGGGCTAGGTCCATGTCCCCCTTTCACAGGAGATGGGCACCATAGAGGGTGTATACACCTCAGGTAAGAGGCCCATTGGCCACTACCAGTCACTCCCTTGTAACACCCCTAAATCTAGTATTTAGGTGGCATCCCCAAACCCTGAACTTCAGTTCCTGATGACCTAAGAAGAGCCGTACACTACAGAGTCACACCAGCAGAGAAGACTGCAGACACCAACTGACTTGGCCCCCAGCCTTACCAGCCTCTCTGCAGCCTTCGACGATCCTGCGCCAAAAGACGACCCATCCTGCAGCCCAGCAACCTTCAAAGCCTTGTGAGAACTGCCTGCCTTCGACAAAGATCAAGACTCCCGTGAACAGCGGACCTGTTCACCAAGCAACCATCTCCAAAGAAAAGACTCTGTGACCTAAAGAACTGCGAAGCATACCACCGGTTGCACCTCTGCACCCAATGCCTCCGACCCGAGTCCAAGTGGCCAACCGGTTTCAGCAAGGTTCCCCAGCGCTACAGAGCCTGAGTCCACTGTGAACTGACCTCTTCTGGACTCCTCAACGTCGCCTGCAGTCTCTGCACGGAGACCCCCTAAACCGCGACCTGCTCAGTTGAGCCGTTTCCGACACCAAAAGGCACCTCTGCACCCATTCGTCCTGGGCCTTGATGAATAGGACCAAGGGTGTTCCTACGTCCCCGAGCATCACAACTTACCTGCCCAGCTGTTGGTTTCCTGGTCTTGTAAGTCGATCTTATCCCTATGTAAGCTGAATGTTTTCTTCCTCCAATAGTAACATTGCAAAGTCTGAAAATTGCACTGTGTCCATTTTTCAAACTGAAAAGTATTTCTATTGAAAAATGTATTTATCTATGACGAAGTTCTGTGGGTCTACAAAATAAATATAACCAAGTATTATTTTTATAAATTGGTCTAGGATTTATTAATTGAGTGTGTGTCTCATTTATTGCCTGGATAGGTCAGACAGTGTGGCTGTAACTCGCCTCATGCGCCGACAAACCACCCCAAAACACCAGCAGCGTCCCACATGAGGGAACCAGAACCCGAGGTGTCATCAGGAGCTCAGGCAAGGTTTTCTTGCCGTGCCCGTTTACCAGTAAGAGGCCATTAAACCAGGCGAGTTACAGCCACACTGTCTGACCTATCCAGGTTCTACGGACAAGGTCTTTCACTGGGTTGTGCTCGGTACCGTGACGCTCCGACGGACCCTGCCCACATTACATCATTGCAGATACCCCCATACCGGGGGCGGTCTAACTTAGAGTGAGCCCTCTTGTATAGCAGACTATAATAATACTAAATTATTTTCATATCTTTTTCATTTATTCGTGACCAGGGCACTGTACTATTCAGTGTTCTAGACTCTGCCGGTACACGATGAAGCAATAACTTGACCCTATCAGGGTGAGTGTTTACTTATACAAAATAAGTTGGAAATTTTGGTTGCTATTTACATACACATTTTCAATAAATGTTTTTATTTGAATCATAGCCAACTAGCATGGTCACAAACAAGTCTGTGTGATGCATGCGTTAGTAGCTCGAGTAAGTTTCACTCACTGAACACCACAGCAGCAATGTAATGATTATAATTGATGTTGAATTAACTTTTATGTTATTTTTTCATAGGTTGAGACTCTAATCTAACAGGTACCACTTTTTTTGGGTGCTGTACGAGTGGACACTTTATTATACCATTGGGGTCCACCACCAAAAAGTGTAGTTAGATTCTAAATGGTCCTGAAGAATTGCCTTCTATTTGAATCAATGGCAAGAAACATGTTGACCTGTTCAGCGCACATCCCCAATACTTTATAAGAGGGGTGTGTACTAATAACGTTTTTTAACTAAGAGAGCGACCACGTTCATTAAAATAATTCTGAGTGGATCGCTTCCTCTTATTTTTAACTTCACCTTTACACTTTCCACATCTACACTTTCCACAGAACCCTCAAACACACACTATATCTTACGGCATCAGGAATAAAGATCTCCGCTAAGAGGCCCCAATTCGGGCGCCGATCGGGTATTGCAGCGCCGACCCGATAAGGAGCAGACCCGATGATGAGGCAATACATCCTGTGACTTGGGTGTGTGAGGGTCTTTTTCCGAAAGGAGGAAATGTTCTCCTGCCTGTCGTGATTTTACAACTATGTATCACTGACTTGATATCAACCTACTGCATTCTTTAGGAACAGCATACCATTCGGTTTCTTGTACAACTAATGCTTAACACTACCCTCTTATAAGCCTAACTGCTCACCCACACTACCACAAAAGAGAGCATTAGTATTATCTACTTTAGCCTCTGGGGATCCACAGGACTCTCTGCACACTATACCTTATTTTGGTATAGTATATAGAGAGCCAGCTTCTTACAGGGCCAATTTTGGACTTCGTTCCACTGGGTAGCCCCAGAACAGACCAGAGTGTACAGAAAATTTCTTACCAAAAGGACTCCAAAGACGGACAAGCCCAGTGTGTATTAAGTTCCCTATTGTGGATTAACAACATAAGCATTCCGACCCTGAGCACTTCCGAAAATCCTAGAGTCTCCCAGAAGTCATGTATATCTTATGAATGTATTTAAATTGTATGAGGCAAAGCCTATTTGTGATTGACGCTTCACAGGAAAATGAGTGCAAATATCTATTCCTTATCTTCTATAGGGCCTATATCTGATTCCCATATGTCCCTCAATTTATTCAAGAGGATTTTGCATATGTGAGATTCTTTTCCAAATAAGTGGAGAGGGGACATTACCAGTTTCGCCTCCATTGGACTGAACTCTGCTACCTTTTCAATGCTGGATATATAGGGCATCAATACATTTCCAAGTTGGCAGTATTTGTGGAAATGGGTTTGAAACAACCTGTGTTCACCCTAAGTTCTGCGAATGTCTTTAATTATCTATCCCTAGTCACGTCTTTTAGATTAGAAATTCAGAGTCAGTGGTAGTGTGGGCGAGCAGTTATGCTTATCAGAGGGTAGTGTTAAGCATTTGTAGTACACAATCTCTGCACCAATATTTTGGCCAGGATTTTGGCTTTATGTGGATTAAAGAGATTGGATAATATGAGGCATCTAAGCATTTTAATAACAACCATGAGCAAGAGGAACCCCACGGAATACAATGCTCTGTCATCCCCTATTCTCAAAGTGGTGCAACCATCTCATTGTTGACTTGTAGGGGAACTGGAACTCTGTAAAAGAGTATTCCTTCAATTATCTGAGGCAAACTCTACTCTCCTTTAAAGTATCTCTAACAAAAGCCTCATTTCTCGTAGCCATCCATCCAGGACTATCAAGCACCACAGATTTGGCACCTGTCAAAGAGTAGACATGGTAGCTAAAGAAAACAAGCATTGGCAAAGCCAATAGGTCTTGCCTTTGCTAGATCTGATGGCTTTGTAGATGTTTTTTTTAGCCAGGATGTGGTGCAGAGAAGAAAATGACACAGAGAGCCGCAGGTAATAGGGGAGCCATGCACATGATGAAGATCAAGGAGAAAGAAGACTGGAAAGGAATTTAGAGAAAAGGGCATGGGAGAGCAGATGAAAAAGGTGATGGGGAAGAGCAGCGGTAGTGAGCGGAGGGCACACAGTGAAGCTGGTGAAGTAGATGGAGTGAGACATGAGGGAGTGCACACGGGGAGGTTGCGAGTATGTGTACAGGGAGGGGTGATGACGGTACACACTGAGGCTTGTGGAGGAGAGAACCGGTAGGTAAGAGAAAAGCATAGAAGTCTCTGTGTGATTGGGCAGTAAAGGCACCAACCACATAGTGGATAAGTAAAAAACAAACTGTCTAGCAAGACTTTGTGTCGGGGGTCAACACCGGATAAATGAGTGTGAAAAAGAATAATGGGGAAATTGAAAAGAGTGTCCAGGGTTAACAAGGATGCACGTGACATAAATTCACAGCAGAGGTAACGATTTTTACATGCATGTCCCAAAGCTAAATTTTTGCATGCCACAAAGCTTTCAATCGACGTTCAAGAAGGATGCAAAAAAAAAAGTTGTAAAGCTAATTGAACAAGCAAAAGCAGAGAAAACGAAATCCTCAGCGTTCACAGGTGTTTTAATAAAGGCATTCAAATTTCAGTTACGAATGTTATTAAAGCGCCAAGGAATGATTGTGTCGGGGTTGTACCCTGCAGAAATTGTTAACATGGTAGAAGAAGTTAAACAAGCATTGGCCGCGCGGCTGTGAAAGCGAAAGTTATGGCAGGGATGCGCTCTGTGGTGGGGGAGGGGCAGAGCGAGGCGCTTGGGAGAGCAAGGCTTAATGAGCCATGAAAGCCACATGGCGGCTGCGCGCGTGAACGCGCTCCTGAACGCAAGCTTGAGGACAGGAAAAGATTGTGGTAGCACTTTGAAAAGCCACTAACTAAATGTCTCGCAGAGCAGCGCATGCGCTGGCTCAGCGAGACCTAAATAGGTCTGAAGTCTCTTTCGATAAAATGAAGAAGAAAAATGCTCCTAATTTCTTTTTTCTTTTTTTTTAAATGGATGGTGCTTAGAAGCAGATACCCTCGCAAACAAGAGTGGAGGGACATTCCAGTCAAAGGTTGGGCACAGTGTCTGGGATACTTGCTGAAAAAGAAATTGTGTGACTGGCGTTTATGTACATGGAACGACAAAACCTCAAGGTGTCAGCATCAGTTTTCAGTTAGTTTAGCAGCCATTCATAGGAACACCATTCTTTAACTTTTTTTAAATAGAAAATGACTGTATGGAGTGTTGTTTTGATTCAAATGTTCTTTGTTATAGAATGATTAGTTTTAACTGGAGTTTATGTTTTGCTTTCTGCTGATTTGCCATTCACAAACAGAATATAAATACACAAGGACATACAGTTGAATACATAAAACATATTACACACAGTACATGAAACTGCAAGGGAAGATAATTGAAAAGTCTACATTTGAGTGTGGGAAAAGAAATGCATTTCAGAATTTTTGACCATCACAGTTCAGACAGGCTTAACCTTTAGGAATATTATACCCACTGTCATAAAACTAGCTTCAATGTAGAGGCAAGGGGCATTTCTAAGAAAGTCTGGCATCATATTGTTCCTACGTCCTACGGTCTTAACACTATTAATCAGTGCCCTTTTCCCATTCAAGGACATTTATCCTAGTTACAGTTTTGAATTCCTGTGCCCAGACATATGCCTCACATCTTGGTAAGATGGTGCCAAGAATAACTGTTGCAGTCACTGACCAATAACCACATTCTTATCTTTTAGGGTGGGTGGGGGGGTGAGGAGGGGGTGTCAATGATCATTTTGCTCTGAGAGCGCCTTTGCTTTCGCTGCTGATTAATAAGGGTACATTGATTCTGCTTGTGCTGTCTACCTTTCGAATTCTTTCCTTTTCCTGTTCCGGCTTATAGCTCAAGGGGGATGTTTTCACAGATTTTGGACTCGTTGTGGCTGGCCTCTGTCTGCATTGATCTACTGCAAGAATTCAAAAAACCTGCAGTAGACTTCAACCCTGTTGGTGGATCATTTGGGGGCTTGTTGGCCTTGTGCTCAATAATAGATCTAGGAAACCCAGCAATGGACTGTGTCAGTCTTGTTGTGATTAGTCTTTTTTTTTTAATAAAGATTTTATTGCTGTATATGCAACAACAAAAGTACAATCAGACATTGATATTCAATTAATAGAAGAAATTATACAGCTGTAACTTGTCGCTCTAGAAATAGCAACACACATTTATGTAAATACCTCCATGTACCCACCCTCCCAGGATGATCTGGTCAGAGTCAAAAAACAAAAAGAGCCCGTCCGTTAATCATGGGCTACATACTGGAAAACAGTGTTTTCTTTAGATAACCCTCACCCACCAGGGTTTCCCCTTGAGACTCTCAACATAATTGAAGATGTTCTTTTTGAGGTAGACTGGGTGTACTAGAGCCTGAAAAATGTAGCGATGGAATGCTGCAAGTGGACCCTAACTCGTAATTTTTTTGAGTTTGAAGGCACCTTATACCTACAGAAACACAGGACCAGTATGGGAAGCACCTTCACTCCGAACTTGGCAGGCCTCCAAGTTCACAACCTTGAGGCACATAAGATCCTATGCCCTCAAAACCCATATTACCAACACATAAAAATGTGGAAGAGATACATCGATGATTTCTTGGTCATCTGGGAGGGCAGTGAAGTCATAGCAAATAATTTCCTAGGGTGGTTGAACACAAAATCAATTTTTGGAGTTCACTCACACAATGAATAAGGAGTAACTGATCTTCCTCGACCAAAATATCATACCTGACGAACGAACACTCAGAACCACCACCCAAGAAAAACCTACAGCAAAAAAACTGTTTACTCTTATATGACAGTTTCCATCCCCGCGACCTCAGAGAAAACCTGCCTTTTGGCAGTTTCTCCGACTCGGGAGAAACTGCTCCAGACTCAGAGATTATAAAACACAAGCTGATCATTTTGCAACCAAACTAGAGGCAAGACACTATCCACCAAAATTCACATCACGTGCCATGAAACGGGCCAAAAACAACAACACAGAAGCCCTGTTGGAGATCCCTCCTCTGAAAGAAAAAGAGGAAAGACCCATCTGCATCACTACTTTCAATACAGCCTCCAACCAAGTGAGCAAGATTATCTACAAACACTGGCACACTTTAAATGGCGGCACTCTGCAGTTCCCCAAACCTATTTTCTCCCATAGACGGGAACAAAGCCTTTAGGAGATGTTAGTACATACACGCCCCGCAAAACCAACATGGACAGAGCGCAAAATCAGGGTACCATATCCCCCAACATGGGACACTACCCATGCAGCAGATGTAGCGTCTGTCACCTAAAGGAGGTCACGAAAAACAATCTCATTTAATAACACCACCACATGGGATTTAAGAAAATTCACCAGTTGCAATACCCAGAGGGTTGTATACTTCACAAAATGCCCCTGCAAATTGCACTATGTTGGAATGACGATACGAAAAATAAAAACTAGGATCTGTGAACACCACAGCAACCTCGGGTGTGGTCAAGCAACAACCAAAATGTCAACTCACTACATCGAAAAAAGACATCCAGTAAAGGATTACCAATGGGTATCCTAGAACAAGTGAACTACGAATCCCAAATGTTCGAAAAAGAACAATAGGTGTTCAGACTTAAAACACACATCGAGAGTCTGAACGACAACATACCATGGGGTCAATTCATGTGTTGACAGCCCATGGGTCAATACCATGAATACTAGTCCTCTACACGTATGGAGCATACGATTCAGAACAATGATCTACCTTTATACCCAGTTTTCGCTCTCTCAAGAATACACCACGTATGGTTAGCAACTAAGCACTTTCAGTGCGACTTATGACCACACCACTATGTAGGAATCCTTTCTACTAATTCTCACCCTTTTTGATTTTAATTAATCACCATATTACTGATGCCAATGAGCCCAAAGGTCAGACTGAATTTGTTGTAACACTGCAAGACATCCAGTGCTAGACAGGCACCTCTGCTAGTTTTCAATATATCAGAAACGTGGAAGTAGTTCAGTTTTGTGGCAGCCATTTTGAAAGTCAGCGCTCTATTCTTCACACACATGTTTACACCGACGCACCCTAGCCGCATCCTGAATATTTCGACTTGGGGCACAGAGGAGGGTAACATACAAGCCCTGGGCCAGCTATCCTAGGTCACTGAGCAAGGGAGTAGCTTTAGAGTAGTAAGTGCGGCATAGCCGCTTTGACCAGGAACAATACATGAGCTTTGGCAGTCACTATAATTGCAATGTTGAACCACCAAGTCATATCCCTTACCTATTACAGAGTGTGACTAGAAGCGTCCCTTCCCCCGGAAGACTCATGATGCGAGCATAATATATGTATGTGGTGTTTTTTTACGCGTGTAACGTGCTCTATGTAATGTTGTGTGTCACAAGGCTTATTTGTTCCACTACAAGTGATCACCTCTGAGATCGGTTTTACTGCTTTATCACAAGTTTATCACACAGAGGTGCTTGGTATTGAGAAATAGACACAACATGCTTAATATTATCAATTTTAATTGTGTGCCCATCAATAAATACAGCCAGTGGTTCCTGGTAGACTAACTCTCGCATTATGTATTTACAGATTATCAAGTTATAACACCAATTTGGTGCTGTATGTATATGTTTCATTTTCTTTAGCACGCTGAATGAGCGCAGCTACATGGTATAGAAGAAGTGGCATGGAGTTTAGTTCCTTGGTCCTGAAGAAAAGCCATGGGGGAAGGCTTGAAACATGTAGACCCTTAGAAACTGAGGAACATTATTGCCTTGAGCCTCGTTTTCACAGTTTTTAATTGTACAGAATAGAGGCCCAAATAAAGAATTTTTTACCTACTAGGCAGGTATTTTTAATTCTCACACATAAGAGCCCCCACTCCTATTTTTTCATCTAGTGTTCATCATTTTTTATACATCTATAAGTGCTCCCACGTATTTCGTAGGTCGCCGCACGCCCCGTTCTGCAACGGAAAGGGATGGATCCAATGATGAAACATGCCGCCAAGGGGAAACCCTGGTGGGTTATCTAAAGAAAACATATTGTTTTCCAATATATGTGGAGGTTTAGTCCATAATTAACGGATGGGCTCTTTTTGTTTTTTTGACATGTATTAGAAGGAGGACAAGTCCCTCTGGTTTTCCTCTACCTCCCGCCTTTTGTTCTAAAAAGATCTAGACAGAGTCACAGTGTTTCTGGTATGGCTCTGGATCTTATAATGTTTTGGGGGGCAACCACTAGCTTCTTAAATGGGGTGGCATTTATTAATTTCCTGCAACCAGTCCAGTGCAGATAGGGATGCTAGCCCTCCAGTGCTGGGTGTTATTTCTCTGAGAGATGCAGTAAAGATTTGTTGCATCGTTGGCATCAGGATCTTCCCTAATGTTTAGTAGGGCCATCTAGGGAGAGGGCATGATTGTCCACCCGGCCACTTTAGAAATCGAGTTCAAGATCTTTCGCAGAGTAAAACTAATTGTGCATTCCCAATTTTCTGTGGAAGACAGAGCCATTTCTGGTATGTCATCTTGAGCAATAAGGAGATGATATCCTAGCAGTTTAGAAGTTTGCAAAGTGTTTTCCTGTTGTAATAAGCCATATATTTGAGCTGCATTAGATGATAACAGCCAACATAGCAACCTCCCTTGGGGGACAGGAAAGCATCTCTTCAACCTCCCATTAGCTCACCCACATCTGCCTCCCAATGAGTTGTGAAGGAATCGGAATTGATGACAGGAGTCCTATTAAGTTTTTAGATCATTCTAGACTCAGTCAGTTTAGCCTCTTATGGATTAAATTCTGCAGTCCCATCAGTTTGTGTCAGATGAGGGGACGTTGTGTGCTTAAGTTGCAGATAGCAACAAAATTGAGATTTATGGAGAGCAATTTCTTGCTGCAGACTCAAAAAGGCCTGGCACTATGACTGAAGTAGTTGGTCTTTTATTGGGAAATCCCTATTTGGTCTCATCACTCAAATTATGAAAGGCAGAGACTTGCAGTAGTTTCACATGTCAGCTTTCCATCCCATTTAATGACCCGGAGGGAGATGGACCAAACCTCCAGGAATCCTTGGTTGCTGGTGGTAAGCAGGGGCAGTCATAAATGTAGTGCAGAGAGATGGTGCTTCCCCCCATGGATCATCACTGAGTAGCATGCTAGGCCATCACGAGGCCCAAACATACAATCATTTATAACTATTAGATCCACTGGGGGGGTGGAGGGGGAGAGATACTGTAGTGGACCCAACACGATTTCAGAGAGTTGGTTACATACAATCCTAACTTTTTTTTTTAACTCTATGGTTCAACTTGAGGCCCAGATCGTTTCAGATCAATTAACTCTCAATCTGGCGATTCGCTGGAAACAATCCAGTGCCTCCATCACTTGGGGACTAGACACAAGCAGTCTGCTTAGGGTAGGGAAAGAAGCAAATCTGCGTACAATGCTACCAGAATTTTGTGTTCTGTTGACAACCTTGTTCGACCTCAACCAACAGCGAGAGAGTGAATAATAGGGGGGAGAGCGGACATCCGTCTGTTACCACTTTGGGTGAGGAATGCTTCTAACAGCATTCTGTCAACCCAAACCATGGGCTTATGATAAGTGTACAGGAAGCGGATAACCCTGCAAACAAGCAATACCACCTGAGCGAGAGGAAGGCTTTTTCACAATCAACCAAAAGAACTGATAAGGTTTTTTTTTATTGTAGTTAGTCTTGGCCTTACTGTTGGGTTTAACTGTTTTCGATAGGCCAATCAGTTTCAATGTGGCCATCATGTCAAGTTTTTCTTCTGGCCTTCTTTATGTCTTTATTCAAAGTGGCAATATCTAGTTTTTGAGACTCTTCTATTATCAGCAAGTCGGTGCAAGATAGTTCTGTGGATTCTGACTTTTGAGAAATGCAGAAGCTGCAGACTAACTTATTTGGAGAACCAGTAGGAAAATATTCTCTTGCCGAGAGCCTGTGCTTCGTGGTGCTGGAGCAGTGAAGATTACCACATGCGTCTTTTGCAGTAAGATTAGTATTCGAGGGTCACGTTTCCTAAATAGGGTTCGGTAGGCAAAAGTCTTGGGAGATTTGGAGATATACCTCTACAACCTTTTCCATCCAGTTATCTTGAATGGTAATCTTCTTTCTTTGTCAGCAGTCGCTTTGAAAGCAAAATGAAGGGAGGATCTGCCAGCTGGAATAGGGTAGGACATTAGCCAGGCAGCAGCAGGAGGCAAATCCTTATTTATTAAAAGCTTCAAAGCTAGGCTTGGAACTGCACATCTTTTCCTTTCCTCTTCAAGGCACCTTCTTCTCTTGACTCTCCTATGCATAATTGCCTTGATCGGGGTGCTAGAGCCAGTTGGTAAGGAAAAGGATGACAAATATAGTTCTACATGGAGCAGCGGAGGGAACTGCAGGTGATGAGACTAAGGCCTCCAGTAGCAGTGTGGGGAGATACTGCAGAACTCCACTGGGCTCACTGTTGGCAAGTTGTACCATGTGCATGTATACCTGCTTGCTGTCTGTCATTCATACCTGCATCCGTCAACAACAAAAACATGAGAACAATTGTTGCCATTTACTACTTGCATGCTCACTCATGTGCAATGCAACCTCCGTCAGCAGCAGAAAAAAGGGTTTTGGACTTATGCTGGTTTTTTAGGTCTCGCCTGGCGTTAGCAGCGCTGCTCTCGCCATGCGAGGGCTTTTTGTAATCGATTCAACATGTGCACGCGTACGGAGGGACAAAAAATGCACGCGCATGTGGACAGCCTGACGCCGTCTTTGTTTACCTTAAATGGACTTGCGCGCGCTCGTCCACTTTTCCGACGGCCTAATTAGCTTGCGCGCTCTCGCACTCTGATTGACTCCTTGCCGCCGCTCGCCCACAGATTGTCCAGATGTAATTCACACAGGCGCTGCGCGTCGCGGCACTCGCCGCCGCTCGCCCACATATTGTCCAGATGTAATTCACACAGGCGTAGTGTTGTTTGGTGCCTGGTCGGCTGCAGCGCCTACACGCAACTGGATTTGCTGCTCAGTATAACACAACACAATCATCTTTGGAGTTGGGCACGTCCGTTGCGGGTTCGCGGGAGGGCGTGAAGCGCTTCAGGAGGAAGTTCGGGTAGGTGCAGCATGTGACACTGATGTGCATTAGTGGTGATCTGGTGCGTGGGGTGGGGGAGGCCGGCTGCTGTCACCCATCACTGACAGGCAGCTCGGGTCATGTGCTCTGCGCACCAAAGTGGCTAGAGACGCACAGGCGATGAACCAGCGGCACTCGCCGCCGCTCGCCCACATATTGTCCAGATGTAATTCACACAGGCGTAGTGTTGTTTGGTGCCTGGTCGGCTGCAGCGCCTACACGCAACTGGATTTGCTGCTCAGTATAACACAACACAATCATCTTTGGAGTTGGGCATGTCCGTTGCGGGTTCGCGGGAGGGCGTGAAGCGCTTCAGGAGGAAGTTCGGGTAGGTGCAGCATGTGACACTGATGTGCATTAGTGGTGATCTGGTGCGTGGGGTGGGGGAGGCCGGCTGCTGACACCCATCACTGACAGGCGGCTCGGGTCATGTGCTCTGCGCACCAAAGCGGCTAGAGACGCACGGGTGATGAACCAAAGCATGGGCTGCTCAGGGGATGCTGAGCCGGGCAGGGGTATTCGTCTGTCACAGTCTGCTCACATAGTACAAGAGGGCTCGGGTCATCTGCGACTAAGCGCCCGCTTCAGACAGGATGTGCTTGTAAACACAACATCCCTTCAGCAGGACGTGCTCGGCTAGCATAGAGGTCTCAGCTAAAACAGGTTTTCTGTTGATACGGGTGGTCTCGGGCAATGCAGGGGACACTCGGCAGTTTCAAAGGGTGCGTAGCCAAGACATGCAGCGCTTTGATAACCCATGGTCTCTATAAGACTAGGCGACGATCTGCAAATGTTGGTGGATGCGGGAGTGCTCAGCTAATATATATGGGGGGAGCTCAGTTTATATTATCGGGACGCTCCGATAATCCATGGGGTGCTCAGCTGATGCGTGGAGTCTCAGATGATACGTGGGTGCTCTGCTTCTGCTCAGTTTCTGCAGGAGGAGCTCACCACAACGTCCCTTCCGCAGGATGTGCGTGCTCAGCTACTACACGGTGCACTGATAAAATGCTAAGGGCTTCGAGTTATGACAGGCGGTGTTTAGCCAGCACGTGCGGTGCAGCAGTAAAGTAGTGGGTATCTTGCGAATCCAGTGTGTGGGGGTGGCGGGGGCAGCGGTGGTCCGGGGGGAGACTGCTAGTGCAGGTGACATTCTCTATTGCCTGTGGTGCTCGGTTAATGCTGGTGGGTGGGGGACTCCGTTGATATGCCGAGGTCTCAGATAATACTACCGGTAATACTATCGGCTGATTGCAAGCGTGCCCGGTTTGTTTAGGGCGTTCTCGTTAAGCATAAAGTCTCTTAAACAAGAGGGGCGAAAGGCCAGCAGAACAGAGGTTTGCAAAAAATCACCTGCGAAGAGAAGCACTTCTCTACAGAAGACTTATCCACAAGAAACTGTTTTTTACTTGATGTGAGAGTAAAGCTTGACTCTTCGTCAAGACTCGCATACCAATGAACTGGCTAAAAACAAAGCTCCCAGGGCTTGGAAACCGAGAGCAACAGCACAGAGGGCCTCATTGAAGAAGGATTTATTTCCAGGGCAGACACACGAGAGAAAGGGCACGCCGTCACTGCTGTGCGCCCACCAGCAGCGCATGCGCAGAAAACGGAAATGCAGCTGTCTGGCCGACAAGCCAAACAATTCACACAAAAGCAAGGGAAAGTTACTTAGGCAGGGCTAACTGGCGGTACATTATACTTACTCGTGAAGCAGAGACATTGCAACTGAGCCGCTAAGGGATCAGAGAAACTACATCTGTACACAAGTCACTCACAGCTTGAGCAAGCAGAGACGTTGCAGCCACAGTACAAATTGACATGAAGCGGCTCACATGTGCCCTAATGTGGGCAAGAGAAATGGACCCCTTGCCATCTGGTTGGCTATCGTAAGTAGTTCGCTGGGGTGTAGTGGGCCCATTATCCCTTGGGCCCTGGTGCCACTGCACCCACTGCATTAACGATACCCTTGAACCTGGACGCAGACATTGCAACAAAGGTACAACTCAACATGCAGACACCGGAAAACTACTTCAAAACTGGTCAATTTCAAGGACATGGGAAGCAGGGACTTCAGTTAATACATCCAGACCACGGGAGCAGAGGTACTGGGCAACAACTGCAACAAATGTATTCTTCGTATGAAAGGCTTCATAACACGGTTCTGAAGTCTAAGTGCTGCGAGCAAGATCTGTTACCCAATTTAATGGAACTCTATTTCAGAGCTCCGAAAGGAAGAGCTGGTCGTCTCGGGATTCTGATAACCTGCAGGTCACAGCAGATGCAGGTACACATTGAACTACTTTGCAATTTCACATACTGATCCAGTAAGCAGAGGCTAGGTGCATTAAGTAGATTAAGGGTTCATCCTCAAAGGCATATTTACTAGGAGAGAGAATGTGCAGCCGGACAATCCTGCAGACACACTGCAACAACTTTGTTTCTCTTCACAAACAAACTCGCAAAGAAGTCTGTGCAGAAACTGTCCAAACTCAGACTCAGGAAGCAGATACACTGCAACAACGATACAAGTCACAACAAGCATTAAAAATGCAATAGGTCTCGCCTTTCATTAAGTTAAAGCCATTTGCTTTGCTATACAATACCATTAGCAAAGCAAATGGCTTTAACTTAATCAAAGCGAGACCTATTGCATTTTCAATGCTTGTTGACTGTGTAAGTGCAAGGAGACCTTTCAAACAGGTCTCAGTGCCCAGACCCTTTAAAAGGTATATGTCTAATTGGCTCACCCACTATAAGTAATAAGTTAACTTACAAAGAAGTCCCTAGTATACGTTACCAAGGGTACCCAGGGCAAGTAAGTTAAAGTGCCCCTTGTGGACTGCAGCACCTACTGTGCCACCACAAGTGTGACAGTGCAAAGCTGAAAGCTGCCAAGTTTGACAGGAAAAGCAAAACTGCTAGCTCGACTTTGCCATTTAAGGTCACACCTTCATTTTTAATATTTATAAGTCCCCCCTAAGGCAGGCCTATGAGCCCTAAAAGCACAGTGCATTATATAAAAAAGTTGGACATGTGCTTTGGGAACTTTACATGGCCAGAAGGTTAAGACCTTGCATTGTCGTTTTTACTGTGAAAAGGCTAGTAGCCCCTTAGTGAATAGTTACACTCTGACCACTCAGCAGTGCTAACTTCTGAATGGGACTACTAAAGGCGGTCCTTCAAAGTATCAAATGATTTGTTGCATTAAATCAGACTTGTTGCTCGAATTGAATTTAATGTAACTTGTGTACAAATGGCAACTTTAGAAAGTTGACACTCTGCCATAGTTTTCCAGTGACTGTTTACGGCTACACACAAGCTGCTGTCCTTGAGACAGCCTTCTGCCCTCCTGGGGAGAAGTGAGAAAGACTCTCAGAAAATAACAGAAAGGGCCTGCTGTTGGAAGAGGTGTGACCTTTACCTGGCAGGAAAGCCAAACAGGGTGTGAGCCCGAAAGGCAAGTTTCATAGGGGAAGCTGCCTTTGAAAGGCAAATGGTAGTCGCACAGAAGGGGGGCTGCACTTTTGTTTTAGCAGACAGGCTGGCATGTCGGGGAAAGCCGTTGCCAAACCAGTTTTCCTATGGGAGTCACCCAGGTAGCCAGACCTCTGGGATGTTCTAGGGAGCTCCACACACCAAGAGATGGGTTCTACCATACTGGGAGTGGCCAGCATTGTGCATTCTGGGCTAGTAGATGCCACACTTCACAGAAGTCACCACTAGGCAGGAGGGAACTGGTAGCCCATTGGCTAGTAGTTACCACATCACCTGGGGGGCAAGAAACTGGCACCTAGACTTCCGATCGCACAAGTTACTAACTTGTGTAACGATATATCTGTAAGAGACAGTAGTTAGTGACAGATTCCTTACCTTAGAATATCCCCAGGCGTCAGGCTGGATCCGGAAAGTTTTTGCGTAGCAGTACCCTTGCGCGTCGGTAGGCGGCGTCGTGCGGCTCCGCGTCCGTCGTCTGCGTCGTGATCGCCGGGATGACGTCGCGGGCAGTACTTAGACGCCGCCCCTGCGCGCTGACGTCAGTTCTGTACACGACTTTCCGTGCCAGGAACGCAGAGCCATGCAAGAAGCTGACATAGGTGTCTGAAAAATACTAGGGCCCTGAAAGGGATGTCCTTAACCCTAGAAATCAGTTTGCAGAACGGGGAGGATGGGTGGGGCGGTAAGGAATCTGTCACTAACTACTGTCTCTTACAGATATATCGTTACACAAGTTAGTAACTTGTGCATCTGAAAGAGACACGTTAGTGACAGATTCCTTACCTTAGAATAGATACCCCAGCAATACCAACCCCGGTGGTGGGTCTGCGAACAAAGATCAGACAAGGAAGTCCCGGAGGACAGAACGGCCAAAGAAGCCGTCCCTCCGGACCTGGCTGTCAAGGCAGTAATGCTTGGTAAACGTGTGCAGCGAGGCCCACGTAGCTGCCTGACATATATCTTGCAGCGGAACACCGCGGCCTAAAGTCGTGGTAGCAGCCGTTGCCCTGGTGGAATGGGCCCGCAGCCCAACAGGAGGCTCCTTCTTAGCCAAAGAATAGCAGGCTTTGATACACAAGGTGACCCAGCGGGAGATGGTTCTCTTGTGCACCGCCCGACCTTTTTGGCGCCCACGTAGCCAACAAAGAGCTGGTCATCCACCCGGAAGTGTTGTGTGCGGTTGATATAAAAGGAAAGCGCACGTTTTGGGTCCAGACGGTGGAGCCTCTCTTCCTCTCTGGAAGGATGCGGAGGCGGAAAGAAGGTGGGCAAAGTGATGGTCTGCCCAATGTGGAAGGCAGTAACCACCTTTGGCAAGAAGGACGGACGCGTCCTAAGAACAACCTTGTCTGGATGGACAGACAGAAAGGGAGGTTTGCATGATAGAGCCTGGAGCTCACTCACCCGCCGAGCGGAGGTGATGGCCACCAGAAAGTCTGTCTTCAAAGTAAGAAGACGAAGAGGACAGTTATGTAGAGGCTCAAAGGGAGCACACATTAAAAAGGTAAGAACCAAGTTCAAGTCCCACTGAGGCATGACAAACGGAACAGGAGGGAAGAGGTGTGTAATGCCTTTTAGAAACCTGTTAACAACAGGGGACTTAAAAAGAGAGGGCTGATCAGGGAGCCTGAGGAAGGCCGAGATTGCATAAAGATAGCCCTTGATGGTACCCAGGGCAGAACCCTGTTGGGCCAGAGAAAGAAGGAACAGAAGAACCTCAGAAAGAGGGGCAGAGAGGGGATTCACAGCCTTTGCTGTGCACCATGCCACAAACTTGTTCCACCTGCAGGCATATACCACCTTAGTGGAGGGACGCCTGGCTGCCAGAATCACATTACAAACTTCGGGAGGCAAGTCGAAAGGAATCAACTGCCGCCGCTCAATCTCCACGCAAGCAGGTGGAGACTGGACAGGTTCGGGTGGAGGACCGTCCCCTGCTGCAGCGACAGAAGATCCTCCCGAAGAGGCAGACGAATCGGGGGATCGACGCTCATACTTAGTAGCTCGGGATACCAAACTCTTCGAGCCCAGTCCGGAGCCACAAGGATGACTTGGGCCCGGTCGCGCCGAATCTTCTTCAACACTCTGGGTAGAAGTGGTATAGGCGGAAAAGCGTACAACAGACCGCAACTCCACTCGCGACGAAAAGCGTCGCCGAGCGAGTGCCGCCTTGGAAATTCCAACGCGCAGAACTGATGACATTGCGCGTTCTCTTCGGTGGCGAATAGATCTAACCAAGGCTCTCCCCACTGTAGAAAGAGTCCTTGCGCCACTTCCGAGTGAAGACGCCATTCTCATGCACCTGCGGCTGAGTTCGTCCGCCCTGGCGTTCAGGGAACCTGCCAGGTGTTGAACCATCAGGAATATGCCCTGATATTCCAGCCATGTCCAGAGGCGCAGAGCCTCCTGACATAGGGTCCACGACCCCACCCGCCTTGTTTGTTGCAGTACCACATGGCGGTGGTGTTGTCTGTGAACACCTGCACTACCTTCCCTTTGACAGAGGGAAGGAATGCCTTGAGTGCAAGTCGGATCGCCCGGAGCTCCAGAAGGTTGATATGGAGCCGGGACTCCGCCGGAGACCAGAGGCCTCTGATCTCCGCCTCTCCCATGTGACCGCCCCATCCCAGAAGGGACGCGTCCGTCACGACTGTGTGCTCTGGCTGGGGAAGGGAGAGGGATCTGCCCATGACCCATTGCCGGTTCGAGAGCCACCACTGCAACTGTTTTGCAGTCCCCTCCGAGATCTGGACGTGATCGGAGAGGTTGCCCTGGTGCTGCGCCCACTGGAACTTCAGGTCCCACTGCAGAGCCCGCATATGCCATCTGGCATGATCGACCAGCAGGATGCAGGAGGCCATGAGGCCCAGCAGCCTCAGGGTCATCCGTGACCGAAACCCAGGATAGAGGCTGAAAGATCGGAATCATAGCCTGAATATCCCAGACTCGCCGTTCGGGAGGATAGGCCCGAAACTGCGTCGTGTCCAGAACTGCTCCGATGAAAATGAGCTGTGGAGAAGGAATCAGGTGCGACTTCGGCACATTGATGGAGAACCCCAGCGAGTGCAGGAGTTCGGCCGTGGTCTGGAGGTGGGAGACAACTGCCTGGGACGAGCCCGCCTTCAGCAGCCAGTCGTCGAGGTAGGGGAAGACTGGAACCCCTGCCCGGCGCAGATGAGCTGCGACCACCGCCATCACTTTCGTGAACACCCGAGGGGTACTTGTGAGGCCAAAGGGGAGCACGGTGAATTGAAAATGCTCGAGGCCCACCATGAACCGCAGGTAACGCCGGTGGGCAGGCAGGACGGGGATGTGGAAATAAGCGTCCTGCAAGTCCAACGCTACCATCCAGTCTCCAGGGTCTAGGGCAGTCAAGACCTGAGCTAAGGTGAGCATCTTGAACTTCTCCTTCCGGAGGAAGCGATTGACGTTCCGGAGGTCCAAGATAGGACGCATGTCCTCCTTGTCCTTTTTGGGCACCAGAAAGTAGTGGGAGTAGCAACCAAGTCCTACTTCTGGGGTCGGAACGCGCTCGATGGCCCTCTTGGCCAAGAGGGCCGCAACTTCTTTCTGAAGAAGCACCAAGTCATCCCCTGACATGCGGTGGAATTGAGGTGGCATGGCTGGGGGTGGTCTCGAAGGGAGGGAGTAGCCCCTTCGGACAATGTCCAAGACCCACCTGTCCGAGGTGATGGCACGCCAGTGGTGAAGGTGAAGGCGGACCCTGCCCCCTACTGGCGTGCTGTGCACCGGAAAGGAAGGACTAGGAGGGCTTGGAGGCCGCGGACGGGGCGGGGTTGGTGGCCTGACCCGCACGCTGGTTGCCTGACCCGCCACGGCGGAAGCCACGTCCTCGGCCACGCGAAGACGCTTGCTGCGCGGGCCGGTGGCCGGGCAGCGGACGTGACTGGGCGCCCTTCCGTGGCCACGAAAGGGGCGAAAAGCAGATGGCTGCGGAGGGCGTACAGCAGAAAGGCCCAGGGACTTGGCCGTAGCCCGTGAGTCCTTAAGACGCTCCAGCGCATGGTCTGCCTTGTTCCCAAAAGACCGACCCCATCAAAGGGCATGTCCATAAGAGTGTTCTGGACATCACCCGAGAAACCAGTGGTTCTCAGCCAGGCGTGACGGCGCAGCGCCACTGTCGTTGCAATTGATCTACCCAGCGAGTCGGCGGTATCAAGGCCACATCGAATGGTGAATTTAGCCGCATCTCTTCCTTCCGCAATGGCGCGGGAAAGCAGTGTCTGGACCTCCTCAGGACACTGGGGCAAAGCTTGCGCCACCGAGTCCCACAGAGAGTGGGAATATCGGCCCAAAAGGCAAGCGGTGTTGACAGACCGCAAGCCAGCACTGGAGGAAGAAAAGACCTTCTTCCCAAATTGATCCAGGCGTTTGGATTCCCTATCCGGAGGAGCGGTAGGGAAGGCGGTTTGGGAAGCAGAGGCTTGGACAACCAAGCTCTCAGGAGTGGGGTGTTGGGAGAGGAACAGGGGGTCGTCCGGAGCGGGGCGATGGCGTCGGGCCACGTTCCTATCCACAGGAGCCCCTGTGGCGGGCTTGGACCAGTTGCCCAAAAGAACGTCAGAAAGTGCGTCATTAAACGGCAGCAGTGGCTCCGAGGAGGTAGCCGCCGGCTGAAGCACTTCCGTCAGGAGGTTAGTCCTGACGGCCACTGTAGGCAATTGGAGGTGTAAGGCCCCAGCTTTGCAAAGTTTGCTCCCTCCTCCGTTGCCACGGAAGGAGGAGACAGCATGCCAGGGTCAGGGGAGGTGTCCAGCCCACTGGCATCCCCAAGTTCCTCAGCCCAGTCCTGTTCGTTCTCACACTGCCGTGTGAGAGGGTCCTCCGACCCCTCCCAGTCCTCTTCGTCCTCCTCAGGTTCAAGAGAAGGAGGGACACGCGGGACCCAAGGTCTCAACGGCGTCGGAGCCGGCGTCGAGCGACGCTGGTCCGGCGCCGTGTCCGGATCCGGAGAGAACTGGGGAACGACGCCGCCCGGAGCCCCGGGCGGCGTCGGAAACGGCACCTGAGACATCGGCGCCGGCGGAGGTGTAGTTAGGTCAACCGGCGTCGATGGGGGTTGTGGCAGCACCGGAGCCGGGATCGAGGCCGGGGCCGAAGCCGGGACCGAGGCTGGTGTGACAGGCGGCGCCGGGACCGGAGTCGTCGGCGGCGCCGGGGAAACCCCATCAGGGCCCGCGGGGCCCGAAGGCGCACCAGGAGGACCTTGAGGCCCGAAGAGGCGGGCCATGGCCGACAGGAATTCCTGTATCTCGGCTCCACAGGCACTCCCGGAGCCGCGGGGACGGTGCAGACAGGAGCCTTAGCCGAGTCGCGAGACCGGCGAGGCGAAGTCGTGGAGCGATGACGCTTCTTAGACTTTTTATGCTTCGACTTACCGGAGGAGTGCGAAGACTTGGACCCCGACGACCGATGAGGACTCCGCGACCGGCCCCTCGACCTCTCACGTGACCGTTGGTGTGGCGCGGAGCCGACTGCCGGACCTCGAGGAGCTTTCGAGACCGCTCTCGCAAAGCCTTCGGGTGCAAGGCCCGGCAGTCGGGGCACGACTTCGTGTCGTGGTCGCGACAGTAGAGACACTCTAAATGCGGGTCTGTGATCAACATCATACGACCACAGACGTCGCAGGGCTTGAAGCCGGGCATCCCTACCGACACCTTCGGAGTCGATAGACTCGTGAGAAAAAACAGTGAAAAATCACCAAAAATATAGTCAAAAAATGAATAGGGCACTGCTCTTCCCGGATCTGCGCTTACTGGCGCGGAAAAATAATTGACGTCAGCGCGCAGGGGCGGCGTCTAAGTACTGCCCGCGACGTCATCCCGGCGATCACGACGCCGACGACGGACGCGGAGCCGCACGACGACGCCTACCGACGCGCAAGGGTACTGCTACGCAAAAACTTTCCGGATCCAGCCTGACGCCTGGGGATATTCTAAGGTAAGGAATCTGTCACTAACGTGTCTCTTTCGGATACATCTGTACTGGAAAGACGACCGAAGAAAATAAGTTACTTACCTGTAAACTGTGGTTCTCCAGTATTGGTATCTTTCATAGATTCACATGCTTGAACCATTCCCTGTCGTCGAAGTGGGAGTCCCACGGTACATAAAAAGCAGTAAGTAATGACTAACATTAAAGTTAATAGAGAAAAAACATTCACTTTAATATCTCGTCCTAGTCATTAGGAATGGTCCAAACTCCAGCCAATCAGGCGACAGCACCCTCTAGAACCCTCTCCACAAAGGCTCCAGGCTCTCAGATTTTCAAGCACAAGTGCAATATAAGTATCTAAAATAAACCAGGGGAGCCTCTATGGGGAGGAGGGTGGGTCGCATGTGAATCTATGAAAGATACCAATACTGGAGAACCACAGTTTACAGGTAAGTAACTTATTTTCTTCTCCAATATTTGGGTATCTTTCAAAAGATTCACATGCTTGAATCTGAATAGATAGCAGTAGTATTATAGGTATGTATGCTGATATAAGGCATGCGGTAGAAAACGTACCTAATCCTGTACGTAGAAAAATGCATCACAAATACATATACATATAAAGACATTCGCCTGCATATATGTATTTAAATATACAAGTGTACATAACAATGTATACATGATACAACAAACAATTCAAATATCAATGAAATAAGAGCAATAGTCAAAACATATAGGAAGGTGGGAAGGCGAGAGGCTCACCTTATAGAACAAGATTACGGAGAACCGCTTGTCCTACAGCTGTGTCCGCATTGCTTTTAGCTTCCAGACAGTAATGCCTGGTAAAAGTGTGCCTGCTGGACCAGGTTGCTGCTCTGCAGATCTGCTGTATAGGCACACCGGCAAAGAGAGCCGTCGAAGAGGAGACAGCTCTCGTAGAGTGAGCTTTCACTGTCGAAGATAAAGGTTTGCCTGCTTGCTGATGGCAAAACTGTATCGCTGATGATATCCAACGTGCTATCGTTTGCTTAGTAACAGGATATCCCTTTCTGATTTTACCATAAGCCACAAAAAGCTGATCAGTTTTGCGGATGCTGGTGGTCTTTTGTAAGTAGAATTTTATACACCTTTTTAGATCCAAGGAATGCAAAGATCTTTCCGCTGGTGTTGGCGGATTTGGGGAAAAAGTTTTCTATATGACTGGTTCATTTAAATGAAAATCCGATGGGACCTTAGGAATGAAGGTAGGATTGGTACGAAGAATAACAGAGTCCCTTGAAAATTGAAGGAAAAGGATGACGAATAGTGAAAGCATGTATGTCGCTTCACTCGTCTGGCTGACGTAAGAGCCAGCAGAAGAGACGTCTTCTATGTAAGTATTTGAGGTCTGCTCTATGAATGGGCTCAAATGGGCTCTTCATAAGTTGTGCCAATACAATGTTGAAATGCCAAGGCGGAGGTGGACGTCTAATTGGAGGGAACATTATAAACAATCCTTTAAGAAATTGTTTCATAATACTTGATGACCAAAGCGACTGTGACCCATTATGCTGCCGAAATCTGGAGACTGCGGCGAGGAAAACCTTAATGGACGAATGGGAGAGGCCAGATTTAGCCAGCTGCAAGAAGAAAGGTAGTAACTGTTCTGGCGGAGAGTGAATAGGATGTACTTCTGAACTTGCACACCAATGGCAGAATCTCTTCCACTTAAGCTTGTAAGTTTTGATAGTGGACGGCACTCTAGCGTTCGCAAGGACTTCCTGACAGTCAGAAGGGATGGTCAGGTCGGCGAACTCAGTGTTCAGGAGCCAAGCCGACAATCGTAGCAATGTTGGGTCCGTATGGCAGACTTGGCCGCGATTCGTTGTTAGCAAGTTCGGTATTGGATGTAACAACCTGAGTTTGCACTCCGATAGGAGGAGAAGCTCTGTGAACCAGATCTGGCGAGGCCATATGGGTGCTATGAGTAGCATTCGGCAAGGTTCCTTCCTCATCTTCCGTAGCACCCTTGGGATTAAAGGAATCGGAGGAAAAGCGTAAGCATAAATCTTTGACCAATTTATCAAAAACGCATTCCAGCACAATCCCTATTGGGGTAGCCAACTGGCGAAGAATTGGCATTTGCGGTTCAGACTGGTCGCAAATAGGTCTAACTTCGGTTTGCCCCATAACTGGAAGATGCAATCCAGCGTCGATTGGTGGAGTTCCCACTCGTGGTTGGCTAGAATATTGGCCACTCCTGGAACATGTTCCGCTGTTAACGTTATCTGGTGCGGAATTGCCCAATCCCAAATCTGCTGGGCCTGTAGGGATAGCATAGTCGATCTTGTCCCTCCTTGTTTGTTTAGATAGTGCATACTTGTTGTATTATCTGTCTTAATTAAGACTGATGCTCCTGAAATTGAGAAAAAGGATTTCAGGGCCAGGAATTTTGCTTTTAACTCCAATAAATTGATGTGTAAGGACCGTTGCTGGCTATCCCATTTGCCCTTGACTGACAGCCTTTCCAGATGTGCTCCCCACCCCTCGAGGGATGCATCGGTTGTAATTATGTAATTCGGAGAATCTACTAGGAACGACTGGCCTACGGCTATGTTCGGGATTTGAGTCCTCCATTGAAGCGCCTCCTTCATCTGAGGTGTTATCTTTATAATATATTCGAAGGACCCTGACATTTGCAGCCACTGACTGTCTTCTTGCAAGGGCCTCATCCGCAAGCGGCAGTTGGGAATGAGGGGAATGCAAGAGGACAACATCCCCAGAAGCGATTTATACTTTCGAACTGAAGTGGACTTTTTTTACGAGTAGAGCTGCCAGTTTGCGAATCTTCTCTTGCCTTTCCAGCGAGGCAAAGGCCTTCGCCTGGTGAGTGTCCAAGGTTGCTCCTAAAAAAGTTCTGACTCGAGGGAATTAGCTGCGACTTTGGAAGGTTGATGGAGAGACCCAAGGACTGGAAGAGAGAGAGGCATCTCTGAGTATGATGGTTTGCCACTACCAAGGATTTTGCTTTTATGAGACAATCGGAATTATCATTGCTCACCGCTGCTGCTGACATCGGGGGTGAGAGCCGTCCACAGGAGCCATAGCGGACTCCATCTCCCAGGCTCCCCCTGCTACCGATAGGCCACTCTGCGCCCGGAGGCGCTTTAAATTTCAGCGAGGCGTCCCGCAGCGCGGGAATGATCATTGCTCACCGCTACTGCTGACATCGGGGGTGAGAGCCGTCCACAGGAGCCATAGCGCACTCCATCTCCCAGGCTCCCCCTGCTACCGACAGGCCACTCTGCGCCGGAGGCGCTTTAAATTTCAGCGAGGCATCCCGCAGAGCGGGACGCGCACGGGACGCGCCGGGCGAAGCCCGGGCCAAGGGCGGGCCCGTCCGAGGCTGGGCCACCCCTCTTGGTCCTGTGATCGAAAGAAACAATTCACCGGTAAGACTTTTGAAAACTTTATGAATTTGCACTACGGGATAACGGCAAAATAAACGAAATGGGAAAAAGGAAATTGGCAGTAACAAACAAGCTGCGGCTAAAACAGCACTGATTACAAATTATTTGAAAAGCGCAATGGGTATCATTAATAATGAGATTGTCCAGGTTGAGGAGCAACTAGCTGCTACTAAAACGGCACTGAATGCTGTCCAAAAAGAGACTAAATCGGTTACGGTAGAAGATGGTGAAAATAGATCTGGTTCTAAGCTTGAAGTACAGGACTCGGGCGCTGAAAATGGTAGGATAAACAGTAACCCGAAGGACAATAGCTTTGATTTCTCTAACCTACCCAAGTCCGATTTTGCGATTAGGCCTGGACCTTGTGTATTGACAATCTCCCCTGAAATATCGGTAGTATCCAACTCCAATTCACCAGAACTGATTTCACCACCTGCGAAGAGGTGTAAGCAGCAAACTGTACCAGCACCGTTAAAAAATAGCCTCCAGAAACCCCAAAAAAAGGGGAAGACATCAAAACAGGATGAAAGAAATTCGCTGATCGGTCCTGAAGATGCAGCACTACATATGCAAGGCATTGAGACACTTTTAAAAAAGTTACATGGGAAGATAGATACCATCGAGAGACGAGTCATGTCCGAGATAAAAACTGTGCAAAAAGATATCTCTACACTAATGGAACTGGTCTCAGCTTTGCGGTCATCAAATGATAACAATATATGTCCGAGACCCATGCTCAATAGGAAGGATAAGGAATTACAGCAAAATGAGCAAAGTTCCAGTGGTGAAGTAGTAGAGACTAATAGACATCAACCCCCTGTATTGCAAAGTAAGGAAGTACTAGGATTTTCTAGATTACAACCAGCTAATAGAATAAATGGTAATCTACAAAACTGTAAAAATAATATCCAATTGATTGATAATCACCATCGACCGAAGACGCACCAGGGGGGATCTTTTAGCTTGCCCCCCCAAGCTACTCCCTATGTCATTGTCTTAAAAAATGCCCCAAGACTTCGTGAAAATTGTATCGAAACATGGGACTTACAGAAGAACCAGGTTGTACACTGGTTCTCCAGTAACACCCATTGTAGCCCTAGGCTCTTATTCCAAGAAATAATTATGTTAAGAAGAGTAAGTTGGGTGGGTGAAGGGGAAAAGTTATGTGAGGGGGATTGCATTGTAGTAAATTTCCGCCATCCTGAAGTGGTAGGACGCCAATTGGAAGAGGTCTCGGCAAAATATTCCTGGCGATATGATGATTGTAATGAGGGCATTATTGCTTTACCTCTTGGATATTTCTATAGATCTAGTCCTGAACCATCCCTTCAAATAGGCAGAACTAACTACACCCCTGTTAATTTTAGGTTACCACTTATGCCTAATAGGTTTGCCCCCCTTGGAAGCTGTAGTGAGGTTGATTGACTGGGCTTAAAAACAATTAAATTAGATGATAGCTCTTGTTTCCCAAATCAACTCGATATACCTAGGGAAGAAGTATGTAACACAGTGGTGAAGATGAACGAAGGTAATCCTTGTATTCCTTCAAAAGGAATAGAAGTAAACCCTATGGAAGCGCTACAACTAAATGTTTGTAGCAACCCTACTCTTCAGAACAGCCTGATTGGGGTAACTTCAACGGGCTGCTCACTGGTTGGGTCACTTCAAATGATGTCATGGAATATTGCAGGGGTCAAAAATAAATTGCAAAATTCATTATGCCTAAAAAGTATTCAGCACTGCTCCTTGATTCTTTTACAGGAAACTTGGCCGACAGAAGCTTTTTATATAAATGGTTTTAAAACAATTTTTACTAATGCAACACCGTCTAAGGCGGGGAGAGCGAGTAGAGGCCTGGCAGTATTAATTTCTATATTAGCACCCCTGACCCTAACGAAAATCTATACAAACTCACAGTACTTCCAGCTCTTAGTTTTTACTGTCAAGGGAAAGCAGAATATTGTACTCATTAATTTTTATAATAATATTTTTGACAGTACAAGACGAGATAATTTTAAAACCGGAGGTAGAATTGGATACATTTTTGAAAGAACTGAGGGGCGACAATTTTATAATTTGGGCAGGGGACTTTAATAGTGAACTATGTGAATACATTATAGGGGACCAATGTGGTTATGAAGACGTACTTGGCGACCAAATTTCTCATTTCCCTCACAATCTATATGGCGAAGGTATTAATCATGCTATGTTTAAATTTAACTTAGAAATCATGGAGCCAGGACCTTATGAGGAAGTACATGTTAAATATACATATGAAGGGGCCAGGTCGTCTTTATGTATTGACCATTTTTAAATATCCAGAAATTGCGGGTGCCTGGTTGAAAAATGTTTTATACAACCCAGTCTGCTAAGTGACCATCACCCTGTCCTGCTAACACTAAATTCCAAATTATATTACAGAGTGAAGACTACCCCCCTTGCAACTAACATTAAAACACAAGGTGAAAATGGGATATCGATAAAGTGGACAGGCGTATATCCCACAATTTTTGTGGAGGATATAATGCAAAAAAATAGCCACCATATAAAAAAATGTTTGGATATACTATCTAGTAACATAGATATTGTTTTGGCCTTCCAAAACATCTCTGACTCAATTTCTAAGGAACTGAAAGGTAAAAATAAGAAAAATAGCGATGATTGTCCGCGTTGGTTTAACCATCACTGTTCCTGGTTAAATAGGGACCTGAAGGAAAAATTAAAAAGTAAACCAAGGAATAGAGAAAAAATGTGTTGTCTCCGGAAGAACTATAAGCAACCTTTAAAGTTGAGAAAAATTGAAATTAGGGAGAACGCTTGGGATAACTTGATTAAAGCAGGCGAGATAAAGAACTCTATCCTCTTCTGGAAAACTATTGATCAGCCCTTGTTTAAAGACGTTTCTTCGGCAAGGGTTGACAGACTAGTTACACCAGCAGAATGGTAAACCCACTTTGAAAATATTTTTAATCCCTCACAACAATTGATCGAAATTGAAGAAAATCGCTATATTATTTTGACAAACAAACCCAAGATAGAAATAATCACCATAGAAGAGATAAATACAGCTTTAAAAAATAGTGCAAGTGGGAAGGCTGCAGGGCCGGATGGGGTCCCTATTGATGTTTTTAAACACAATGAAGAACTCTGGTCCCCTATTTTAGTTAACCTGTTTAATGCTATTATTAACGGGGTGCTACCATTAACTTGGGCTGAAAGTATGATTGTCCCTATTTTCAAAAAAGGTGATCAAGGCAGAGCAAAATGCTACCGGCCAATATCCCTCCTGGATTCCACCTCAAAACTAATGGGCAGAGTTCTGTTAGCCAGGTTGGAATGTTGGATAAAAGATAAAAACATCTTAACAGACGCCCAGTATGGTTTTAGAAGGGGTATTGGAACGGTGGAGTAATGCGTAAATCTTGAGCTGCTTATTGGGAAATACACACTGGCTAAAAAAGGTTTACTCCACCTTTGTTTTGTCGACCTCTCTAGTGCGTTCGACTTGGTAAACCATGCCAAGTTATGGCAAACTTTGGCAGAGATGGGTGCCCCCGGCGATATTATACATTTTTTAACGCAGATATATGCCCACCTAACCTCAAAAATACGCTATGGCCAAAAGGGGGAATGCACTACGCACTTTAGAGTTACTAGAGGAATTAGACAAGGCTGCGTCCTCGCTCCTCTTATATTCTCCCTTTATATTAACGGTATTGATCTTTTATTACAGAGTCTGCAAGCTGATGCCCCTATTATTGGTAAACGAGTTACCCCAGTTTTATTATATGCAGATGATGCAGTCCTAATATCTAGGACTGCAAATGGCCTCCAACTTTTGATAGATAATTTTACTAACTTCATGACTAAAAGGGACTTAAAAATAAATCTGAGCAAAACATTAGTCATGACGTGGGAAAATGAAAACAAAGTGTAGAAACCATAATGTTGGGGGAACCCCTATCGAAAGGACATCTACCTTCTCTTATCTGGGGTTACTTTTTAATAGCAAAGGACCATGGACTGCACATGTAAATTCTTGTAAATTAAAGTTTGTGAGATCAAGTGAGGCTCTTTTCAGATTTTCACAGAAAATAGGGAATAAGCCTATACGCGAGATATTAAAATTATACGGGAGCAAGTGCATCACAGGGGTTTGTTACGGTGGAGCGCTCCGGGGTATGGCAGATATCTCCCCTTTACAAACCCTTGAGAATAAATTTTTGAAAAGGGTCTTATCGGTCTCGAATTCAACAGCTACTTATATAGCTCATAAGGAGCTAGCTGCACCTTATATGAGTGACCTGATCAATGCAGCTGCCCTCATATTGTGGCATCGAATCTGGATTAAAGAAGAAGCTCACTTTACTAAAGACATAATTTTGGATTGCCTTAAACTAGATTATCATAGGAATATACCATGGTTACATTATATCTGCAGTCTCTTAGTAGAGTGCAACATGGAAATAAATGTCAAAGATCCTGTGAGCATCCAGACCTATAGTAAAATGGAGCTCAAGAGGAGATTCCTGAAATCTAGAGAAAATAAGAGGGTCGCCGAACTTAGCACAAAATCAGGTGTTAAATCTTATTGTGAAGGGCCGATCTTTTCTGGCACGCAACCGTATCTCATTTTTACAAGAAATGGACAGCACAGATTTTATTTGACAAGATTAAGGTTGAGCAAGCTCCACTTTCAAGTAGCTTTCCCAGAGATGGGTAAATGGAGCCGAAATCTACCTAAGTGCCCGTGTGATGGTAAAACCCCCCAGAGTACTTTGCATTTTATACTTTTTTGTAATTTTTACAGGGACATCAGAAAATTGATTTTACGACCTCTTTTTATCACTAATAAGCTGTACTCTTATAAATCTGCTTTTTATCACGTCTGTAATCTGGAAGATGCATTGATATGTAACGCAGTTATCCTTTTTACTCAGATGGCAATCAAACGGAGAAAGGATTTTACATATTTGGAAATGCTAAACTATGAATTTGACTAGACTGAATTTCTTAAAAATCTTAATCTTATACATCTTTGATATAAAGTTTTTAAAGTTAATGTGCTGCTATTTTTGAGGTTTAAACTTAATTGTATGTATTTTGTTGACCTCTGTGATGACCCATAATCCATATTGTGCATACTTCCTAACATCTAATGTTATATTTTGTTTACACTTGTAATGAAATGCGCCCTCATGGAAATCTGTGATATGAATTGTATTTTTATGATGAAATGTTTTTATTTGTAGAATGCTTTTATGGATATATACCGAATAAAGCTTGTTTGATTTGATTTGAGACAATCGTCCAGATAAGGAAAGATTTGAATCCCTGCCTGTCGTAGGTGGGCCGCCACAGGTGCCAAGATCATGGTGAACACTCGGGGCGCTGAACGAAGGCCAAATGGTAGAACTCGGAATTAATAATCCATGCCAGCCACTCTGAAGCGTAAGAATTTCCTGTGCTTGGGGAGAATGGGGATATGAAAATAGGCGTCTTGAAGGTCTAAGGTAGTCATGTAATCTTCTTGATTTACTAATTGAAGCACCTCCTGAAGAGATAACATGCGAAAGGTTTGCTTTTTCAGGAATTTGTTGAGGCAATGAAGGTCCAAGATGGGACGCCATTCTCCCGATTTCTTTCTTATGAGGAAAAATCTTGAATAAAATCCTGTTTCACGCTGTAAAGCTGGTACCACTTCGATAGCTCCTTTGTGCAACATTATCTTTATCTGAGATAACAGTTCCTTTAGATGAGAGGGAGAAGGACCTCGGGGTGGGCAGTTTGGAGGGATCTTTTGAAATTCCAAAGTGTGACCGTTGGAAACTATATCTAAAACCCATCTTTCTTTTGTTATTGTAGACCATTCGGGGGGGGAGGGGAGGAAATACTTCCACCAATCTTGGTAGGATAGGTGGGAACTGTGGCTGGTATTGGCCGTTTGTCACTGTTTCTTGGTGTTCTCTCTGCCTCTAAAGTGCTTGTAGGAAGCGGCAGGAGGTTGCTTGTACGACTGCTGATGTTGTGATGATGAATATCGAGATTGACCTGGATACGGTTGGTACTGTTTGTATTGGTTATAACCTCCGCGAAAGGAGGACGAGCCACGTCTCCTGGCTCCACGAAAAGGCTGCTTCTTGAACTGCAGTGTGCCTAGAGCCTTTGCAGTATCTGTATCCTTTTTAATAGTTTGTAGCGCTTCGTCAATGTGGTGACCAAATAAGGATTCGCCATCGTAAGGCATATTGATGATTTTTGTCTGAACTTCTTGTAGGAAAAAAGTAGCTCTTAAACAGCCCTGTCGTCTCAGGACCGCCGCCCCAGCCCATTGACGGAAACCGGTTGATGAAACATCCACAGCGCAGTCAGTAATCGCAGCAGAGATCCTTTTCTCCCTCCTGAAGAATTCTCCTCGCCTCAGCCTTCGAGTCCTCAGGCAACATTTCAATAAAAGTCGAAATGTCTGACCACATTTGGCGGTCGTACCTGCCCAAAATGGCAAGAGAGTTGGCCGCTCTAACAGTGGTTGCTGCCATGGTGGAGAATTTTTAACAATAGAGTCAAGATGTATTCCGTCTCTATCAGGAGGAGCAGACAGGGGAGAAGCAGGATTTCTGGCACGACGTTGAGCAGCTTGTGAAATTACCGAATCCGGCTTAGGCTGTCCTATAAGGCAGGCAGGCGAGTTGTCCGGCGCCTTATACTTTTTCACCAATTTAGGTAAGACTGCTGGAATTGAGGCTGGTGTTCTCATTACCTTTAGGCCTTCCTCCCATATAAAATCTACTTTGGGGGTTGAGCGAATCTGTCTTTTGGTCTGTTCCTTAAAATCGTAAAGAAAACAATCAGCTTGTTTGGTTACCATGGGAAGCTGAAACCTTTTTGCAGCTCTCTCCATAAGGGTATGAAAACCTCCTAAATCTTCGGGTGGTGAATCTACCGGAGGTGGGGTGGAAGGAGAAGGTGTTTGTATTTGGTAGTCGTCCCACTCGTTAGGTAGTGATACCTCGTCCAGTTCGCCCTCCTCTCTCTCATCATCAGTGGTATGATGATCCTGCGGTTGCGTTGCTACAGGTGGTGGAGAAAAAGGAGGGGGAGATCGAATGACCAAGGAAGGCTGCGTAATAGAAGTTTGAGGAACTGAAGCAGCTGGTTCTGAAGGAGGGAATCTGCGGTAGTAATCTTCCACCATATGTTGTAGATTTGATAGTAGGGAAACAGGCATTTGAATGATTTGTTCCCTTTGCCTATCTAGGTTGGGGTCCTGAGGATAGTAAACGTACTCATCATCCTCATCATCCTGGCACTTTATCCGAAGGACTGCGAGCCGCCAAACATGCCATCGTCCTCTGAATCTTCCTCCTCATCTCCATAATCAAATATCACTTCTGGAGGACAGGGAGATACCTTACTAGGAGAAGTGTGAATAGGTAAAATCATTTCTTGAGAAGCTCTTCTTTTAGACTGAGGAACTGTAGCTGACAAAACAGTGTCCTGGGTATTTTTCCTCATTACGCAGAATCTGAAGTATTTTCGTGAGATGACGCAAAATAGTCGACGGGATCAGCAACGACGACAATGTTTTCGTCGACAGTTCTTCCGTCAACAGTTTTGACGTCGACGAAGATCGTCGACGGGGGTCAGTGTTCGTAGTCTTCGGCTCCATTGACGCGGCCACCGTCGACGAGAGTACCATCGACGAGAGATTTTGTTTCTTCAGAGTCACCGACAGCCGCAGCGGTGATGAGAGATCCGTTGACGATTCTTTTAACGAAAGTCCTTTTTTCCCCGTCGACGTTGAAGACGATGCTGCCGTCAACATAGATGGTCTAACCCTACAGAGATTATAGTCGACGGAGAAGAGGACGACGACATGATGAGCTTGGACTGAGGTGAAGAGAAGGTCCACATCGTAGTTGTGGCGACGGAAGCTTTCGTTGAAGAGGGTGTCGTCGACGGCTTCGCCGACAGAGCGTCTTTTTGAGGTGACGGAACAGTCTCCTGTAGAGACCTAGAGGTTGGTTTTATTTTGGAGGCTGTAGAAGGAGTAGAGGGCACAGATTGACCCTTGTGAGAAGCTAACTCCTTTTTAGAAGAAGAAGAAGGCTAATCATAAGATTTTAAAGTGTGATGTTTCTTCAGCACCTTAACAGCCGTAGGGAACACCAACTCCACCTCACTTGCCCTCTTTTTAGAAGCATTAGTTTTGAGGGAGGAATCACTATCCTCATCTGACAGAGGATTGTCCTTAGTTTTCATCTTCTGTAGCCACAGAAGAAGACGTCCTTCTCTATCTCTCAGTCTTTTGAGAGAAAGTTCTACAAATTTTACAGTCTATCACCTGATGATCAGGGTGAAGGCAGTAGATACACTTCTTGTGGGGATCATCCGAATGAAGTCTGAGTTTCCCACAAGTCTCGCAATGCCTGAAAAGAGAGCTCTTTGAAGAAGACATGCTGATCTGAAGATGAGAAAAAATTTCAGTAGGCCAAAGAGAAAGTACTGAGCCAAGCTCAGGGAGACTCCCTTCACACGACGTGTGGTAGAAAATCTGAGAGCCTGGAGCCTCTCTGGAGAGGAATCTAGAGGATGCTGTCGCCTGATTGGCTGGAGTTTGGACCATTCCTGATGAATAGGACCAGATATTAAAGTGAATGTTTTTTCTCTATTAACTTTAATGTTAAAGTCATTACTTACTGCTTTTTATGTACCGTGGGACTCCCACTTCGACGACGGGGAATGATTCAAGCATGTGAATCTATGAAAGATACCCCAATACTGGAGAAGGAGGACTTCCCTTCTGTTTCCTAGAACCAGCAAAGAGAGGCTACACAAAGACTGGACTGCACCATGGGCAAGCAAAGAGAGGACTGTGCCTGTGGTGTACAACTCGAGGAACAGTCACACCAGATAGGGAATGTGGCTCAGAGAGTCAGTTGGCTGATTCCCTGTTACAGCTACAGGGACATGAAAGCTGAAGAAGCCTGCCTTAGCGAGCAAGAAAGCCTGACTGCCGAAATGCAGCCTGGAAGAACGAGTCCTGACCCTCAAAAGTTGCAACCAAGTCTGCTGGGCCTGGGAGATTCATTGGAGTGCAGTTTGGTTGCCCAGCAAGAAAGTCACTGCAAGTTAAAGGGAACCACTGGTTTCGCTCTAACCGGAGACCAGTAGCAACTGGTTTTTGGATGGGCTTTGAGGGACATCGACCCTTGTGGCCAAAGTCGGTCCACTGTGTTCGTGGATCAAGGGGTGGCCCCAGTAAGACCAGACACCTGCTCAGCTTCCTTAACATCTTCAACTTTCTGCATCGCTTGCATCAGGACCACTCCGTTGATGTCTACTGCAGTTAACCCACAGAACCTGCAACTAGATTGGAAACTATTTTAACCGACTTGCTCCTTGTGGGAGCTGATCGCCACAAGAGTGTCTATATAGTCATTTTCAAGTTACTTGTCATGGCTAATCCTAAACTGCGATTCTTGTAGATTACAATGATTTGTTGTGCTAAGTGAAAAACTGAGATTTATTGTTTCTTTAAAAATGCATATCACCGGAACCCTCTGGTGGATTTTTGTATTTGAGATGTCCAAGTAAAGAAAAATACAACCTATTTTTATAAATTGGTGTCTGATTTTTATTGTGTTGTGTTTTCTTCCTAGTCAACTGTTTCAGTACTTCTTAATGCTTTACACTTGTACCTTTGATAAAGCCTGACTGCTCTGAGCCACAGCTACCCAGGACTGAGCTATGGTTTAACAAATCAACCTGGCTGGCCATATACTAAATTGTGCCTTTGTTACACAGTAAGGTTGCACAAACACACCAAATAATAAACCACTTTCTTTACAGTTGCCATCTATGGACATATATTCTCTATTTTTTTTTAAATGAAATGCACACATTTACAAATGTTCTTGGCTGTTCTTGGCTATTCATGGAGACATTTTAATGTTTATCATTAACACAGACAAAATTCCATGATAAAAAACTAGAAGGTCAAGCGAACATTCGAGGAGTGTTAGAGCCAGGTCCCAAATAATAGCAAAGCTTATTTGTATCTTTTAGGAGCTTTATTTAAGATGCATTTTTATATTCATCCTATTTATTTGACAGTGAACACCTACATGAAGGCTTAGCTACTACATTCAGTAATATATTCAGAAGGAAATGACACTAGAAAGTCAATTTTTCTTGATTTAAAAAAATCTGATTTTGAATAAGGATTGTATAGAATTTGATATTTCATCAATAGTGAGTATTTGAATAAAAGGTGGCAATAATCCTTGAAGGCTTGCAACATATATTTGATTCAGAGAGCCAATGGATCATATTTGATACTGAATGAAGCATTATCCCTTCAGAGTTTCAAGTTATGAAGCAGTGCAAGTGGTGATTAAAGTAGAACCAGCTTCAAAATCCCAAGAACGTCCACTATACAAACTAAGAACGTAAAGACGTGGAACCCCAATCCTTCTGGTGCCAGCAGTAGAGCAAGGGCTTCATATGAGGCTGGATTCAGGCTGTGAGGGGATGCCAACTTGACATCTGTGCATTCCTGACCGCACAATGGGGTGTAGCACTTCTATTCGTATGAGCAGTCGTTGTCTTGCTTGCACTTTGGAGGTGGTAGAGGAGTAGGACATCTTGTAAATGGAATTGGACACTGGCCAGGTTTCTCTGTCCTCATATCCATACATTTCTGGGTGCAGCACTTGTGTGCAGCTGGGCAGTTCGTGGTCTTGATTAAACTTTGGAGGTGGTAATGGAGTTGGACACATTTTAGATGGCAGCTGACACTAGCCAGGTTTCACTGCAGGAGAGTGCACTCCCTCCACTGGTAGCAGCGCACAGAGCCCAAGGAGGATAGCAGGGTGCAAGATGGCGCCTGGAGTCTTCATCACAGCATCAACAACATTATCTGAATCGCTCCTGCACCTGTGGCTTGTGGTTCATGAAGTATCAATACGCAGTGCTGCTTCAATGTGTAACTTCCGTACTGTGTTGTGCTGTTGCCTTCAATGCACGGCTTGCCGCAGGCAGTTCTGGCAAGTTGGTCTAAATAATAGCCCTGTTGAAAGATGACGTCATGTACACAAAGGTAGATAGAGTGTAGAATGTAAATGCATGAGAAGTAACCATGTTTGAGAATAGACAAGGGGATTAGAGAGGGTAGAATCATACAACAAGTGCCCCAATAAGAGCTTTTTAATGGTCAGCACTCAATACTTTCAGGTGCTGTGAGAGCTAGGACAGAGAAAAACAAGACAGTAATGCCCAACAAACGAAGAAATAGAATTGGATGCTAAGGTCCTCATTCCGAGTGTCCCAGTAATTTTCCCTACAACTTCACAGTAGGAAGCTGGCTCTTTGTGATATACCAATACTTGGTTATATCGATTAAAGAGTCCAGAGATTCCCCCAGAAGTGTACAAGGCTTCTATGCAAAACCAAAGTGCTCTATTTGTGGTAGTGTGGTCGAGCAGCCTTAGGCCTAACGCAGAGGAGTGCAAGACATTTGTTATACACACAGTGATTAATAAAGAACACGATTCAAAAGGAGATCCACACCAATTTTTAAAAGTATGCTTGAGAATGCCAACTTACAAATCCAGATTTCGGGGTTTCAGGTCAACACAAGGCAAGGTTCAAGTTAGCACCAAGACAGCACCACCAGCGGCACAGGGGTGGCCAAGTGCAGAGGTCAAATTCAGAGTTGGGTACCCAATGTTAACCAATGGAGACTGAGGGGGATTAAAGATGCGCTGTTTACAGGTAGGTGAAAGGTGTCGGGGGTCAATCTCCGGGGGTTTAGGCAAGCACTGGAGGGGCCACAGGGCAGCACCAAATATACACCCTCAATGGCACACAAGCAGCAGGGTGCAAACCAATGGAGGAGATCGGTTTCAGAAAAAGGATGCAGGCTCTGGCCAGGACGCCGGACAAAGAAAACCAACAGCTGCCCAGGTAAGTATTGATGCTTGGGGACATAGGGATACCATTGGTCAAGTTCCCCAAGGCCTAGGGGCTTCGGGTGCAGGGATGTCCTTAGACACTGGAAAAGGCTTACCGGAGCAGGTTGCGGTTAGGAGGGACGTCATGCAGAAGCTCCAGGAGCCAATGTGGAGTTTGGCAGGGGTCAACCCATGATGGACTCTTGCTCAGAATCGCTGGGGAAACCTTTGCAAGACCGATGGGCCACTTGGACTTGGGCCGTGGCCGTCTGGTGCAGAGGTGGGTCTGGCGGCAGTTTCACGGTTCCTGAGGGCAGAGCTCTTGGGCTTTGAAGAGGACTTCTTCTGGACAGGTCCGCTGTCCACAGGGGTTCGTGATCTTTATTGAAGCAGGAAGTCCTCCCAGGGTTTTGGAGGTCACTGGGCCTGCAGGAGGAGTCGACTTTTGTAGCAGGGGCGAGAGGCAGCAGATAGGCTGGCAGGGCTGGCGCCGAATCAGTCACTAGTGCTTCTTCTTTCTTGCTGTTCTCTTCTGTGTCTGGGCTGCGTAGGTAATCAGGAATCGAACCTTCAGGGTCTGGGGTGCCACCTAAATACTAGATTTAGGAGCGTTACAGGGGAGTGACACGTAGGGACCAATGGGTACCTTACCTGGGGTGTCTACACCCTCTATTATGCCACCCTCCTGTGGGAGGGGGCATAGTACTAGCCCTGATTGGATAAGTCCCACCATCTTCAAGATGGTGGGCACTGAAAAATGTGCTTCACTTCGTCTCCAGCACCTGAGGGGTGGAGTTGGCGAAGCGGGGCACACCTCCAATTCTCACTTAGATTTCCTGCCAGTTCTCCCGCCAAAGTGGGGGTTTGAACCGGGTGCTGCCATCTGCTGCTAGCAGCAGAGGCTGGGGTTGCATTACAAAGGTGCCAAGGCCTTTGAAGTTTCTCTCTTGTACACTGTGCCTGCCTGGGGTAGGAGATGTGACACCATCTGCCCAGGATGGGCTTTGTTTCTGGCCTCAGAGAGCAAGGGCACTCACCCCATGGGTCCAGAAATATATCTGGTGGTGGCAGGCTGCCTAAAGCCAGTCAACAGACCACACCAGGGTTGGTAGGTTTTTAGGGTGTGCCTCCGAGGTGCCCTCAGAGGTGCCCTCTGAGTACATGTTCTAATAAATCCAACACTGGCATCAGTATTAAGAGTTGTTTGGTACCAACCACTCCTGGGTTCAGTAAATCATCATGGTGCTGGGGAACTCGAGTTCTTAAGTTTCCAGCCCATGTACGCTCTATGGCATCCCTGTCACTTACACTATTAAGAATAGACTTAAATATTGTAATAGCATATATGCTCATGCAGATATGCCCACACCTGAGATATAGTGCACCCAGTCTTAGGGCTTGTAAGGCCTGCTAGAGGGGTGACTTACCTATGCCTTAGGCAGTGCTGCTTGACATGGCACACAGGCAGTTGCCATGTAGACTTTGTCGTTTTTCTCTGCACCAAGGCCTGCAGGCTGCAGTGTCAGTTTGTATGGTCTTGGTGAGGGGTCCCTAGGGGACCCTCTTCAGTCCCAATGCCCTAGGTACCAGGGGTACCATTTAATAGGGATTTACAGGGGGGGGGGGTCTGAAGTTGTGCCAATCGTGGTACAGTTTTAGGGAAGGAGCTCTGGCACAGGGGACCTGGTTGGTAGGGACCCTGTGCACTTTCGATCAGAACTACATCATTTTCCAGGTGAAAAGTGGGGAGCTAACCATGTCAAAAGAGGCATTTTTTCACATTCACCCCTGGAATTACCGATAATGGCTTTCCCTGTACCTCCAGTTTGAAGGCAGCAAAAGAATTCCGGGTCCAGAATTGCGGTAATTCCTCATTTATTTTTGGAGTTACTGTTATCAGCATCCAAAATCTCCATGTGAAAATAAACAGGTCCGCAGTGTTCTTGCATATCTTAAAATTCTGATGGAACGAGTTACTGCTGTTACCAGCCCGATCAGAATTAAGAGGCCACTGGTAATGAGGGCCTAAACACAGATCTTTTATGACTTTCAAATGTTAGCAACAGTATACACGTTTACCAATAATATTTCTTTATTAATTAAAAAAATAGATATATATTCTATATGAAACTGGAAAGCTCATATCGGACATTTTCTAGAGTTGCCAAGCAATAGAATTATAAAGTTAGAAAAGGATACTCACTTATAGTCCTAGTTCTGCATCTTAGGAATCTACACGGAAGTCATAAATGTTAGAATGGTTCTTCACCTCCTGCTTTTTTCTGAGGTCCACACGCAGCAGGGAACTATTTTAACATTCATGACTATCAATGAAGATCCTATGACACAGAAGCCATTATTTCACTTAAATCCCAGACTTGGGAGAATCTGTTAAACATCCTTGTCAAAAATAGAGTAACAGCACACCAGAGAATCATCATGATATAATCGTGAACATCTTCTGTTACGGTAGCAAGACATCCATTTCTCTGCATATTGAGTAATTATCAACAAAACTCTGAAACCATATATCTACATATAATCTCTCTCTATATACTTCAACATGGAACATTAAACCGTTTTTATTTGGCACTTCTGTACAACATTGGCAGCTAACTCCTCAGAAACGCAATTCGTTTTGCAACATTGCCAGCTCCAAATTTAGTGTTCAGGTTACATATGAGCTGGCTATTTTCATTCTGTAAGTCTAGGTCATCCTGCCTGGACCAGATAGGATATCCATCAGGGCGCACACAATTTTTTAGGAAGTATTTTGTTGCCTTAAGTTCTCCACTGTTTTTCAGGAACGCCTGAGTGACAGTTGCTAAGCTTAACCCAAATTCATTCATGAGGCTCTGTAAAGACTTTGTGGCTTTATCAACCTCCGTTTGAGAAGGTGAAGGACTGCAAGGTGCTACACTTGCTTGAATATGGCTCTCATCTATTTGAGAGTCTTCACCACATACAAACTGGTTCAGTCTTAAGGGCTGCCAGCATGGCAATGGTTCTTGGCTTCCACTGCACTGTGTATTCCTCTTGGGATCCTCGTCCAGTTCTGATACTCTAGGATTTTCACTTGTTACAAAATGCTGCAGCCCTTGTGTTTGCTCGCAAACCAGAAGTTCTGGGCTTCTTCTGCACTGTTCATTCTCCTTGGGACCATAATCCAAAGCATCACCTTCCTGTTCTGCTACTCTGGAATCTTCATTTGTGACAAACTGTTTCATCCCTGGTGTTTGCTCACAAATATGATGTTCTGGGCTACTTCTGTGCTGTTCTTTCACCTTGGAACCCTCTACCAATGCAGAGTCTCTGGAGCACTCATCCAATACATACTTTTTCAATCCAAACATCTGCTCTGAAGATGGGTGTTCCATGCTCCTCTGGTGCACTCTAGTCTTCTCAGTGGTAAGATTGGCTAGGTCAGGGGTGTCATCTTCAGACTAGAAAACAAAAATACATGCTTAGTTGCAAAACTTGCAGGTACAGTTTCAATAATAATGAGAAATATGAAATATGTTCCCTTCCCCTCTATCTAACCACTACCTTGCTTACAGAAAACAACCTAATTTACTAAACTGAGAAAGCGAATTATGTTACTTACTCTGTAAACATCTGTTCGTAGCTTGTAGTGCTGTAGGCTAACATGCACTCCCTACTTCTGCCATCTAGTGTTGGGCTTGGACGTTACAAGTTGTTTTTATTTTCGAAGGAGCTTCGAGTCACGAGGTATCCTGCAACTCTTCCTTTAGTAGGGAATGTGCATGGCACAAAATCCATTAGTAAGACTATTTACTGCACAGCAGGCAAGTGTAAGTATATAGTGGTTAGAGTGAGGAATATGGTGACCATACAAATAGTGTATATTTACTTAAGATTACAGAGACTGTGGGGAGGAAAGTGGGCCACTGTGAGCCTGATGGGCCTGGGAGGCTGCAAGTGCACCTGACTGCTGTGAGCCTGATCAGCCTGGTAGGCCGCAAATGTACCTCACTGCTATGAGCCTGATAGGCCTGGGAGGTTGCAACTGATGGAGGATCCATGCCATGGTCAAAGACCTGTTGTGCTTCCTTCATCCAACGATGTCTGCTGCGGCAAGAGACTATAATCAAGAGGGAAGGCGTGGACTCTGCTGACTTGCCATCTAAACTGCGAGACCTAGCGCACAAGCATCACAAGGCTTCAGGGTGACCAGAACAAAAGAACTGAGATGCATTCCAACAAAGTCAAAAGCAGAAACCTCAGACTTTCTAAAGGTAAGAACAAGTGAAAGAGTTGCGTTCTAGTGATAATCTGCACCTATGCCTCAACTCATGGCTCTGCCACCAGATATGGGGGGCATTAATGCACAAGTTACTAACTTGTGTAACGATATATCTGTAAGAGACAGTAGTTAGTGACAGATTCCTTACCTTAGAATATCCCCAGGCGTCAGACTGGATCCGGAAAGTTTTGCGTAGCAGTACCCTTGCGCGTCGGTAGGCAGCGTCGTGCGGCTTTGCGTCCGTCGTCGGGATCGCCGGGATGACGTCGCGGCCAGTTCTTAGACGCCGCCCCTGCGCGCTGACGTCAGTTCTGTACACGACTTTCCGCGCCAGGAACGCAGAGCCATGCAAGAAGCTGACATTGGTGTCTGAAAAAATACTAGGGCCCTGAAAGGGATGTCCTTAACGCACAAGTTACTAACTTGTGTAACGATATATCTGTAAGAGACAGTAGTTAGTGACAGATTCCTTACCTTAGAATATCCCCAGGCGTCAGGCTGGATCCGGAAAGTTTTGCGTAGCAGTACCCTTGCGCGTCGGTAGGCGGCGTCGTGCGGCTCCGCGTCCGTCGTCGGCGTCGTGATCGCCGGGATGACGTCGCGGGCAGTACTTAGACGCCGCCCCTGCGCGCTGACGTCAGTTCTGTACACGACTTTCTGCGCCAGGAACGCAGAGCCATGCAAGAAGCTGACATAGGTGTCTGAAAAATACTAGGGCCCTGAAAGGGATGTCCTTAACCCTAGAAATCAGTTTGCAGAACGGGGAGGATGGGTGGGGCGGTAGAGAATCTGTCACTAACTACTGTCTCTTACAGATATATCGTTACACAAGTTAGTAACTTGTGCATCTGAAAGAGACACGTTAGTGACAGATTCCTTACCTTAGAATAGATACCCCAGCAATACCAACCCGGTGGTGGGTCTGCGAACAAAGATCAGACAAGGAAGTCCCGGAGGACAGAACGGCCAAAGAAGCCGTCCCTCCAGACCTGACTGTCAAGGCAGTAATGCTTGGTAAACGTGTGCAGCGAGGCCCACGTAGCTGCCTGACAGATATTCTGCAGCGGAACACCGCAGCCTAAAGCCGTGGTAGCAGCCGTTGCCCTGGTGGAATGGGCACGCAGCCCAACAGGAGGCTCTTTCTTAGCCAAAGAATAGCAGGCTTTGATACACAAGGTTACCCAGCGGGAGATGGTTCTCTTGTGCACCGCCCGACCTTTTTGGCGCCCACGTAGCCAACAAAGAGCTGGTCATCCACCCGGAAGTGTTGTGTGCGGTTGAGGTAAAAGGAAAGCGCACGTTTTGGGTCCAGACGGTGGAGCCTCTCTTCCTCTCTGGAAGGATGCGGAGGCGGAAAGAAGGTGGGCAAAGTGATGGTCTGCCCAATGTGGAAGGCAGTAACCACCTTTGGCAAGAAGGACGGACGCGTCCGAAGAACAACCTTGTCTGGATGAACAGACAGAAAGGGAGGTTTGCATGAAAGAGCCTGGAGCTCACTCACCCGCCGAGCGGAGGTGATGGCCACCAGAAAGGCTGTCTTCAGAGTCAGAAGACGAAGAGGACAGTTGTGCAGAGGCTCAAAGGGAGCGCACATAAGAAAGGTAAGAACCAAGTTCAAGTCCCACTGAGGCATCACAAACGGAACAGGAGGGAAGAGGTGTGTAATGCCTTTTAGAAACCTGTTAACAACAGGGGACTTGAAAAGGGAGGGCTGATCGGGAAGCCTGAGGAAGGCCGATATTGCACAAAGATAGCCCTTGATGGTACCCAGGGCAGAACCCTGTTGGGCCAGAGAAAGAAGGAACAGAAGAACCTCAGAAAGAGGGGCAGAAAGGGGATTCACAGCCTTTGCTGTGCACCATGCCACAAACTTGTTCCACCTGCAGGCGTATACCACCTTAGTGGAGGGACGCCTGGCTGCCAGAATCACATCACAAACTTCGGGAGGCAAGTCGAAAGGAATCAACTGCCGCCGCTCGATCTCCACGCATGGAGGTGGAGACTGGACAGGTTCGGGTGGAGGACCGTCCCCTGCTGCTGCGACAGAAGATCCTCCCGAAGAGGCAGACGGATCGGGGGATCGACGCTCATACTGAGTAGCTCGGGATACCAAACTCTTCGAGCCCAGTCCGGAGCCACAAGAATGACTTGGGCCCGGTCGCGCCGAATCTTCTTCAACACTCTGGGTAGAAGTGGTATAGGCGGAAAGGCGTACAACAGACCGCAACTCCACTCGCGACGAAAAGCGTCGCCGAGCGAGTGCCGCCTTGGAAATTCCAACGCGCTGAACTGATGACATTGCGTGTTCTCTTCGGTGGCGAATAGATCTAACCAAGGCTCTCCCCATTGTAGAAAGAGTCCTTGCGCCACCTCCGAGTGAAGACGCCATTCGTGATCCATCATGCACCTGCGGCTGAGTTCGTCCGCCCTGGCGTTCAGGGAACCTGCCAGGTGTTGAACCATCAGGAATATGCCCTGATGTTCCAGCCATGTCCAGAGACGCAGAGCCTCCTGACATAGGGTCCACGACCCCACCCCGCCTTGTTTGTTGCAGTACCACATGGCGGTGGTGTTGTCTGTGAACACCTGCACTACCGTCCCTTTGACAGAGGGAAGGAATGCCTTGAGTGCAAGTCGGATCGCCCGGAGCTCCAGAAGGTTGATATGGAGCCGGGACTCCGCCGGAGACCAGAGGCCTCTCTCTGATCTCCGCCTCTCCCATGTGACCGCCCCATCCCAGAAGGGACGCGTCCGTCACAACTGTGTGCTCTGGCTGGGGAAGGGAGAGGGATCTGCCCATGACCCATTGCCGGTTCAAGAGCCACCACTGCAACTGCCGTGCAGTCCCCTCCGAGATCTGGACGTAATCGGACAGGTTCCCCTGATGCTGCGCCCACTGGAACTTCAGGTCCCACTGCAGAGCCCGCATATGCCATCTGGCATGATCGACCAGCAGGATGCAGGAGGCCATGAGGCCCAGCAGCTTCAGGGTCATCCGTACCAAAACCCAGGATAAAGGCTGAAAGATCGGAATCATAGCCTGAATATCCCGGACTCGCCGTTCAGGAGGATAGGCCCGAAACTGCGTTGTGTCCAGAACTGCTCCGATGAAAAGGAGCTGTGGAGAAGGAATCAGGTGCGACTTCGGCACGTTGATGGAGAACCCCAGCGAGTGCAGGAATTCGGCCGTAGTCTGGAGGTGGGATACGACTGCCTGGAACGAGCCCGCCTTCAGCAACCAGTCGTCGAGGTAGGGGAAGACTGGAACCCCTGCCCGGCGCAGATGAGCTGCGACCACCGCCATCACTTTCGTGAACACCCGAGGGACGCTGGTAAGGCCAAAGGGGAGCACGGTGAACTGAAAATGCTCGAGGCCTACCGTGAACCGCAGGGAACGCCGGTGGGCCGGCAGGACGAGGATGTGAAAATATGCGTCCTGCAAGTCCAACGCTACCATCCAGTCTCCAGGGTCGAGGGCAGTCAAGACCTGAGCTAGGGTGAGCATCTTGAACTTCTCCTTCCGGAGGAAGCGATTGACGTTCCGGAGGTCCAAGATAGGACGCATGTCCTCCTTGTCCTTTTTGGGCACCAGAAAGTAGTGGGAGTAACAACCACGTCCTACTTCTGGGGTCGGAACGCGCTCGATGGCCCCCTTGGCCAAGAGGGCCGCAACTTCCTTTTGAAGAAGCACCAAATGATCCCTCAACATGCGGTGGCATGGCTGGGGGGGTAGTCTCGAAGGGGAGGGAGTAGCCCCTTCGGACAATGTCCAAGACCCACCTGTCCGATGTAATGGCACGCCAGTGGTGAAGGTGATGGCGGACCCTGCCCCTACTGGCGTGCTGTGGACCTGAAAGGATAGACTAGGAGGGCTTGGAGGCCGCGGACGGGGCGGAGGTGGTGGCCTGACCCGCACGCTGGTTACCCGACCCGCCTCGGCGGGAGCCACGTCCACGCGAAGACGCTTGCTGCGCGGGCCGGTGGCTGGGCATCGGACGTGACTGGGCGCCCCTTCCGTGGCCACGAAAGGGGCGAAAAGCAGACTGTTGCGGAGGGCGCACAGCAGAAAGGCCCAGGGACTTGGCTGTAGCCCGCGAGTCCTTAAAGCGCTCCAGCGCATGGTCTGCCTTGTTGCCGAAAAGGCCGACACCATCAAAGGGCATGTCCATAAGCGTGTTTTGGACACTGCCCGAGAAACCAGTGGTCCTCAGCCAGGCGTGACGGCGCAGCGCCACTGTCGTCGCAAGCGATCTGCCTAACGAGTCGGCGGTATCTAGGCCACACCGGATAGTATACTTCGCCGCATCTCTTCCTTCCGCAATGGCACGGGAAAGCAGTGCCTGGGCCTCCTCAGGACACTGGGGCAGGACCTGCGCCACCGAATCCCACAAGGAGTGGGTATATCGGCCCAAAAGGCAAGTGGTGTTGACGGACCGCAAGCCAGCACTGGTGGAAGAAAAAACCTTCCCAAATTGGTCCAGTTTTTTGGATTCCCTATCCGGGGGAGCGGTAGGGAAGGCGCTTTGGGAGGCGGAGGCTTGGACAACCAAGCTCTCAGGGATGGGGTGTTGGGAAAGGAACAGGGGGTCTCCCGGAGCAGGGCGATGGCGCCGGGCTACGTTCCTATCCACAGGAGCCCCTGTGGTGGGCTTGGACCAGGTGCCCAAAAGAACGTCCGAAAGTGCCTCATTGAACGGCAGCAGTGGCTCCGCAGAGGTAGCCGCCGGCTGAAGCACTTCCGTCAGGAGGTTAGTCCTGACAGCCACTGTAGGTAACTGGAGGTGCAGGACCTCAGCTGCCCTACGCAGCACCGTAGCAAAGTTTGCTCCCTCCTCCGTTGCCACGGAAGGAGGAGACAGCATGCCAATGTCTGGAGAGGTGTCCAGACCACTGGCCTCCCCAAGTTCCTCAGCCCAGTCCTGATCGTATTCACATTGGGCAGTGAGAGGGTCCTCAGACCCCTCCCAGTTCTCTTCGTCCTCCAAATCAGGATCAATGTAAGGAGGAGGGACATGTGGGACCCAAGGTCTCAGTGGCGCCGGAGCCGGCGTCGATCGACGTCGGTCCGGCGCCGAGTCCGGAGAGAACCTGGGGACGACATCGCCCGGAGCCCCGGGCGGCATCGTGAACGGCACCGGTGAGATCGACGCCGGTGGAGGTGTCGTTAGGTCAACTGGCGTCGATCGGGGTTGCGGCAGCACCGGAGCCGGGGCCGAGGCCGGGTCCGGTGTCGCTGGCGGCGCCGGGACCGGAGTCGCCAGCGGCGCCGTAGGAACCCCACTAGGGCCCGAAGGCGCACCGGGGGGACCTTTAGGCCCAAAGAGGCGGGCCATGGCCGACAGGAACTCCTGTATTTCGGCCGGAGTCGCCCCCGAACCCGGAAAGGGTGGGTAATGCGGCGGCGGCTCCACAGGCACTCCCGGCGCCGCGGGGACGGTGCCGACGGGACCCCCTCAGCCGAGTCGCGCGACTGGCGAGGGGAAGTCGTCGAGCGATGACGCTTTTTTGACTTCTTATGCTTCGACTTACCGGAGGAGTGCGAAGACTTTGACCCCGAAGAACGATGAGGACTCCGCGACCGGCCCCTCGACCTCTCTCTCGACCGGGGCTTGGCGCGGAGCCGACTGCCGGACCTCGAGGAGCTTTCGAGACCGCTCTCGCAAAGCCTTCGGATGCAAGGCCCGACAGTCAGGGCACGACTTGGAGTCGTGGTCGCGCCCGAGGTAGTAGAGACAATCCTGATGCGGGTCCGTGATCGACATCATTCGACCACAGGCGTCGCATGGCTTGAAGCCGGGCATCCCTATCGACACCGTAGGATTCGTAAGACTCGAGAAAACAGTGACAAAAAGTCACAAAAAAATCAGTCAAAAATTGACTGGGGCACTGCTCTCTCCGGATCTGCGCTTACTGGCGCGGAAAAAGAAAGAACTGACGTCAGCGCGCAGGGGCGGCGTCTAAGTACTGGCCGCGACGTCATCCCGGCGATCCCGACGCCGACGACGGACGCGGAGCCGCACGACGCCGCCTACCGACGCGCAAGGGTACTGCTACGCAAAACTTTCCGGATCCAGTCTGACGCCTGGGGATATTTTAAGGTAAGGAATCTGTCACTAACGTGTCTCTTTCAGATGTCTAGGGTTACCTGGGTTGGGGGGAGGATACAGTAGTGTAACGCCTTCTGAAGAAAGCAGTCAGAGATTCAACCCTGTATTTACTTACTATAAACTGAATTGTGTAGTATCTTGTTCGGTTGTATTGCTTAAAGTACTTGCTTTTTCTAAAAGACAATCATTGGGCTGGACATTAAATTATTGCGTCTGTTTGTTAATTGTTGAGTACTGAGCTCTTGCCCTCACAATACCTTCCTGTGAAGCCTGTGTCTGCTCCCCTTGTTATCCTTAAAGTCAAGCGCAGAAAGGGCTATACTTGGTATAGTTTGCAGAGCCACAGTAGGACGGACATCAGGACAAGACTCGCTTCAACCACAGTTGGGGTCCACTAGCCAATATGCTCTGTGACTCCTTTGCAACGAGTTTAAATGGAAACCAAAAAGGAGGTTCCAACAATCATGTTCTTTTTCATAATTTGTATCTTCTGCCCTGTAGGCACTCTGCTAAGATGAGGGCATGTACACACCTTGTTACTGTTTAGTGACCTTGCTACTGTTTTGAGCAGTGCCCTTCCTCTGGTCAATATTTCACACTGGCATGTCTTAACCAGTTCAATAAATAGTTACTTACCTGTAGCTTAATTCCTCCAGAATTGGTATCTTTTATGAGTTTAAACGTTTTAATTATACCCAGTCACCAGACTGGTAATTTCCGGCATGTTAAATAGCAATAAACGGCGTTAAAATGGGCTTACAACCAAAAACAGCGTTTCTTTAGCAGAACATTTATCTCGTTTGAAGCAGCCCAAACTTCAGACTGCACTCCGCCCAGAGGCTGTCACAGCTCAGATTTCATAGCACATGTGATGAATATAGGAATATCTTTGTGAACTTCTGACTAGGGAGAAGAGGAAAGAGAGTTGTGTGAAAAATACACTTGACGACTGGAGTTGAAGTTAAGAAGCTAAATTCTTCTCAAGCATAGGATATTTCACAGATTTGCATGCCTGAATCAGAAAAGCAAGCAGAAATCTCAATGACAAATTGGGATGCTTGCTCACCCTTAATGAAACAGGTTTTGCAGGCCTGCTTGAAACCACGGTGGAATCCGCTGTAGTATTCAGGTCCAGGCAGTACTGTTTGCCCTTCGGAATAGGAGTCCAGCAAATGTCTGGGTGTGACAGTCATGCCTTGAGCACTTCTGTCACTAATATGCTTCGACATGAATGAACAGTTACTTTACTCTGAGTGGGCAATTCATCTTTCTGTGGCAGAAGGTGAAGCAGGCTGAAAACCACTGCAAAACGCCCTGCTCTGTCAGTGTAGGCCCTGTCTAAGCAGTCACAAGAAACAAAGAGGGAAACCTATGCTCTAACGTTTATTGCTATATTGAATTTTTGACACCTGTGAATATTCAGAGAATGTTGCACCATCCCCCAGAGGACTTTGGATTTGGAAAGAAAGAAACGGCTCGCCCAGATGAAAGTCGGATGGAACCCTGGGCATAAACATTGGATTAGTACAAATGGTAACTAACTTTGGAGAAACAGACAAAAGGTTCCTTAATTGTAAATACCTGGAGTGTTCCGACGCTCATTGCTGACATTAAGGTCAAAAGGAGTGCTGACTTCCAATTTTGACACCTTATTCAGTTCACACAGAATTGCAATGTGGCATACTGCGAAAAACACCCCCAAAGAAGCCCTTCATAAAATATTTGAAAACTTTTGTGGAAAAGAAGGCAGTTGCAGTTTTTTTTTTTTTTTAAAACAGTTTTTTATTGAGTTACAGTTCGCAGGTGTATACACATATACAGTAAGTTATGTGGCACATGGCAAATCGACATCACAATGCAGCAGTACACGAAGGTACATCTGGTGCTGTGTGCATAGGGCCATCAGAGCAGTGAGCGAAACTCAGGTTTTCTCTGTTTGTGAACCATATACCATAAAATAGGAAGAACATTAAACAAAAACAAAATGAAATAAAGACAAAACATCCCCCCTCCCTTCCCTGGTCCATTGGTCCACACAGTACAGTAGGGTTTAGGAAAAAGTTGTGTACACTGGCTCAATTGTAAAAAAGAGATCAGACTCCATCAGGTGGAGTAGGCAATCCCATACATCCCTGGGCATCAACAATAAATTATAACATGTTGTTACTCAATTCCAAGCGAATCAGCCATAGGGGAAAGGGGGGCTGCGGGTGATGCAGGCACAGTTGGCGACAGCGGGGAGGGGGGGGTGGGGGGGTGAGTGAGTCAAGGGCTTTAAGTGTCTCCAACATTTGGTCCCAATACATAGAAATGGGAGTTTTGCGATGGCCTCGGTACTCCTCCTATCTAAGGATAGCGCTCTCCGCAGTACCCCACCTGACCATTTCCGTCTGCCAGACCGCTGCTGTAGGGGGTGGGCAGATTTGCACCTCATGGTGATGGCCCGTTTTGCCAACAGTACAGCCAGGTCCGCAAATTTATACTGCACTTTCAATGTCTTGGGGCGTTTATGCAGACCCAGTAGGCAGCTATCCGCAGCCATCCAGTCGGCAGTGCCTGTGACCTCTCGGACTCTGTAACCAATCGTTTGCCAATAAGTTCGCAAGCGTGGGCAAGACCATAACATGTGGAGGAGGTCAGCATCCGCCTCCTGACACCTAGGGCAGGAAAAAAAGAAGGAAGCTGCATTATAAGTTCACCTCTTACTAGCTATGTCAAACCAGTGCCCTCTGAATGTGAAATACCCCAGACCTTCTCGAGCCAAATGCAAATAGTAGAACTTGATGAGGCTGTAGTGAGAGTGGGTGAAGACTTTCAAATTTGTGCAATACATAAAAATATTTTGTGCTATATGGCTTATCCATTGATGTAGTGCAAGCCTGGGCTTGATTTCTGCATTCCCGAAGGAAGTCTACATGCCCAGACTCCAAGTGGTCAGGTAAACACGCTGTGTGATTCAATGACTTCAGGCTGTGGTTCAACACTTGTGTGTTCTGCTTGGAGACGATACTGGGGTGGATTTTCAACACAATCCGTGGATTTTCAACACAATCCGTGGATTCTGAGACCAACTGATGTACCAAAATTGATTAGGCTATCCTGGGTGATGAGGATCAGGGGCCATGGCATGCTCTTGGCCTTCAATAGGACCCTGCGGGTCATGGAAACTGTTAAAAGGCGTAGACAAAGACATTCAACCATGACATAAAAAAATGCATTGCCTTGAGTAACTTCTTGTCAACAACTGGCATTTCTTGGCCTGATGGGTGGTGAAGAGGTGCACCTGGGGTGGCTCCAGTATTTTAAAATTTGCAGCAGTTGGTCATGGTGGAACTCCTACTAGTGACATTATAACAGGGAGTGGCACGGGTTATCTATCAACTTGATAGTTCTGTATACCTAGCAGATGATCTGCGGGTGTGTCCACCTTGTTCGCAATGGCCCAGTCACAGAGCAGTAGCAGTTTCTCCAAGAGGGTCCAAATATATATATGCTCTCCTGTCTGGTGATGGAGTACACCGAGGTCGAGTTGTCAGATCTGATCAATACGGAATGATTTCTCAGCTATGGTAAGTACACTTGCAGGCCTAAGCTGATAGCTTGCACTTCTAAAGCATTGGTGTGTAGGCAAAAACTAGCTTCAAAATTCTCCTTGCATGTACCCCAGGAAGTCTACGTTTGGCAGATCAGTTTCTTGTTCAGATATCCAAATCCAGACTCCTCTCTTATGGGGACAGAGCATTTACTATACCTGTGCATAGGATTTGAAATTCCATGCATTTACACCAGAGTACAACATTCTAACTTCTTTTAGGAAAGTGTTGAAAACGTATTATTCTTAATCAGTAAGGATAAGTTACTTACCTGTAATCCTAGTTTATGCTTATGACTTTGATGAGTATACCCCTGGAAGAGAACTAGGATTACAGGTAAGTAACTTATCCTTCTCTTCCAGGGGATACTCATCAATAGTCATAAGCACTGAATAGAGTAGCATGCTCATCCCCGTACCCTGCGGACGAATACCAGCATATCAAAACCATTTTACCAAAACATATATTACCCAAACAAATTTCTCAAGGATGCTTGACCAATCTGAGCATCCGCTTGAGTGTCAGAATCAAGGCAGTAATGGCTTGCGAAAGTATGGACCGAACGCCATGTGGCTGCTTTACAAATTTCTTGAATAGGTACATTCCTAAGCATCGCTATCGTAGCAGCTTTGCCTCTTGTAGAATGCGCTCTCGGCTTGCCCGGGAGCTGCTTATGTGCCAGTTGATAAGATAACGTGATACACGACACTATCCATCTAGAAATGGACCTTTTAGAGGCAGGGAAACCAGTGTTCAACGGACCATAATTCACAAACAGTTGGTCAGACTTTCGTACACTTTTTGTTTTATCAAGATAGAATTTTAACACTCTTTTTAGATCTAGAGAGTGTAGAGCTCTCTCAGCCGGAGTGACAGGGTCTGCAAAGAAAGTAGGAAGAGTAACTGACTGGTTGATGTGAAAATCCGAGATCACCTTAGGAAGGAACCTCGGGTGAGTACGTAACACCACTCTATTCGCGTGAAAAACGAGATAAGGCTCTGTAGAGCATAAGGCTTGTATCTCGCTTACCCTGCGGGCAGATGTGATTGCCACGAGAAAAGCAGTCTTCCACGAAAGATGCTGAAGGGAAGCTTTGTGAATGGGTTCAAATGGGGGAAAATGAGGGACCCATTAGTTTAGAGAGGACCACATTAAGCTCCCAGGGAGGAGATGGAGACCTAACGGGTGGATAGACCTTTTTTAGACCCTCCAGGAAATCCTTAACAACTGGCATTTGAAAGAAAGAAATCTGAGTGGGAGATTTTCTATATGCTGTTATCGCTGCCAGGTGAACCTTTATGGAGGAGTATTACAAACCTGTTTTGGCCAAATACAATAAGTATGGTAACAGTACCTGTTCCTGACCTCGAATAGGGTCAAGACCCTCAGCAGTACACCACATGTAAAAACGCTTCCACTTAAAAGCGTAAGACTTCCTCGTAGAAGGTCTCCTAGCCTCCTTCAAGATCTGCATGCAGTCTTGAGAGAGACCTAAATGACCATATTGGATGAACTCAGGAGCCATGCTGCTAACATGAGGGACGGCAGGTTGGGATGGAACACCTTGCCGCCCGCCCTGGTCAGCAGATCCGGATGACATGGCAACCTCCTGTGTGGTACTTTGGACAGATGAAGAAGGTCCGGGTGCCACCACTGGTGAGGCCACTCTGGAGCAACCAGGATCATCTCTGTCTTGGAATTGTACAGTTTCCTGATCACCATGGGAATGAGGGGAATTGGTGGAAAGGCGTAGAGTAATCTTCGGTCATCCGAAAAGCCAGGTATTGAGGCTCTTCCTGAATGCTTGCAGTGTAGGGCTTATTCTGATGCTGAGGGGGGAGTCTTGGAACATGCCATGAGTGATGCCATATGCAAGGTCATAGGCAGTACAGGGCGGAAGTTCTAGTTAGCGCTGCTAACTATAACATGGAAATTTCAGTTTTTGGGTTTTAGTTCTGCATCTAATGATGGTTTCTATTTTTACATTGGCGCTCCCGCAAGAGTCTCTGAGACTTGTGCGAGCCCAACCATCCAAATATCTGTATTATTTTTACTCTTGATATCTCAAAAACTACTGAACGGATTTACACCAAATCACAAAAAGCACAATCTGAGGACCAAGATCTAGCGACCTGCCGAACTTGGTGTAATTCCGTTCACCAGTTTTTGCTATAGCCTTGTCTAAAGAAGTCTATGGAAAAAGCATAGGGATTTTGCATTTTGGGACCCCCTTTTTTCTCACCCCCGCTTGACAGATCACCCCAAAACTTCCCAGGAAGGAGTGGAGGTGAATTAACTTTTTTTTGTGGAAAGTTGTGAAGATTCGTCAAACGGGGCCAAAGTTATTAGCAAACCAAAAACACCCAGTCTATGGAAAAGCAGCCCTAACTGTAACTGCCTAGTGGCGACTGCCGCTAGTTTTTTTTATAATGTTCGGTGGTGATGTACGAGCTGAGCAAAGCTGCATGGCCATTGCTAACTTATCACTGTTGAAAGGGTTAAGAAAGCTCGAAAATGAAACTCTGGGAATAACTGAGCCAGTATTGGAGCAGGACATCATCAAGAAGTGCGATCTAGATGTATGGGGTGATGCATCAACCCCATTTAAGCCATCTGCAACTTTCCTGCCAGTAACCTCAATAGAAACAATCGACATTTAATCATATAATGGATGGAGTAAAAAAAAAAAAAAAAAAAATCCATAAACAAGGCAATAAGAAAAGTCCCAGAAGAAATGCTACTCAAATGTGATACCGCAATCTGATAACCAAGTTGCAATCCAATAAATAGATCAGTGTAAGAAATTCAGACAAAAGGGGCAATATAGTGCTTTCGGCCCATGAGTATGTACTTGAAAGAAGCCTTCAATCGGTTGAATGATACCAACTTATGTAAGCTGCAACCGGAGTATTATATCGGTGGTCAAACAGCAGTACAAAGCCGATCTCGTAGGATGGCGTAATAATGGTTTGATCAACCAGGAAGAGTACATGTCCTTATGCAATGATAACTCAAAAATACAGGTGCTGTATTTGATTCTGTAGGTACACAAGAACCCTAAGGAGCCCCCTGGTCGACCAATCATATCTGCCCAGGGTAGTCTTCTGGAGAACACGTCAAAATACATTGAATATTTTCTCTAGTAATATGCAAGTAATTTACCCTCCTATGTGAAGGACACAGGTGACTTTTTGAAACTAATATAAGACGGAGGATGATTATATTCCGATTGCATTAGATGTAACAGCACTATATACGAGTATCCGCCATAGTGATGGCTGGAGTGCAGTAGGGTACTATCTGCAAAGATGCCAGGTCAAATTATACAAAGCAAACACAAGGAGATGATGGACGGAGCGCTGAAACTTTTCAGACACTCACCCCCGTCACAGATCTGGGTTGAATCCATCATCATTCTTTAGCTCAATTTGCCACCTCAGTTCAGACCCAGCTATATGCAAATCAGTCTTGACCCTGTGCCTCATGGGAACAGTCCAGCCCGAACTGCCAAGCCAGGTCTTCCCTGAATCGGAAACAAGCATCCTGGGACCGGTTTCTGGGTAACACCCTTCATCAGCCAGGCTAGCTTGAATCCAGTGGCAAAGTGAGCAAGGGACCCACGTCTGGGCATACACAGATGTTGCAGGCAAATGGCTAAGAGCTGTTTGGAGAGCAAATTGTTTCCTTTTTGGTAATGAAATATTCCATCAACTACGGGCAACTGCGATGGGCACCTGTTTCGTGCCCAGTTATGCATGCTTTCATGTAGGCAGGTGGGAGGAACAGGTGCTCCGCAGGTGCCTTGGTTGGGCATGGGACAGTCATACTGTCTGGATGAGATTTATAGATGATCTCTTTGTGGTGTGGCGAGGGTCCGTAGAAACTGCAGAATTGTTTGTAAAATATCAACACCAATATTTTGAACTGACATTTCGCACACATCAGCAAAACTAGTGTCACATTTTTAGACCTAGAAGCATACATTAGCGATAGGAAGTTAGAAACACGGCTGTTTAGGAAAGAGACTGCTGGCAATACAACTTTGCATGCATCCAGTTTCTGGCCACGGCACATCAAAATGAGCATCCCGTATGGCGAGATGCTGCGGGCAAGAAGCAATTGCAGTACCACTCCCAACACACCCCGATGTCAGGGGGAGATGAAAGAAATTCATGCAGAGAGGGTAGAGTGAACCGGTAATAGACCAAGCACAAAGAGAAACCAATAATAGATAGGGATGTAATCCTGTTCTCGGGGCAAAAACAAAACCAACCCAAGGGAGTGGTAAGATTCATAACCCCTTACAACAACCAGGACATAGCACTTACAGCCCTGTTTAGAAGGCACTGGCACATAATAAAAACAGATCCCATGATTGGCTAGCTCATACCCAGGATTCCTCAAATCACTTATAAGCGTGCACAAACGATGAGGGACGTACTTGTAAAAAGTTGCCCCGAGATGGTCAACCAAGTGAGCTGGTTGCAGCCCAAAGTGGGTTTTGAAAAATGTTCCAGATGTAAAGCCTGCACGATAGGCCAGAATACGGTCGAACACACATCCCCTTTCAAGGACAAGTCAAATAAGATTAAGGGTGCGTATAATTGCAGAACTGAATTTGCAGTCAAGGTATTAACGTGCACAGAGTTTGTTTTAGGTAATGTGTAATCTGAGTTTGCGAGCACTGTACGAGGTGATAGAATACTGTGCGCACAGAGGAGGAATGGCAGGAAGGATTTTGCACTATAAAAAGGTACAACCAACATGCACATTGCATTTTTTATTTTACAGTACAGTTTGCCTTGATAAACTTATCGTTAGTTGCGATCTGCAAAAGTGATTATTCATAGGATGTAATAAGACTGGTAGGGCAGAGTTGACAGAGCTATTAACTAAGGGGGCGTGGCCATGTGATAAGATGGAAAAGTGACATTTTTTAGGCGTGTTCCAAAAGCCCACTAGGGCTGATAGATTCCAAATGTATGGGGTTATATATTAGCACCTTTGAATATCTGCTGAGTTTAGCACATATGCACTTTAAGTAAAGTTGTCCACTTGGACTCACTATGGGTGCAACATTGCCACCAGTGTAGTTGAGCAATCACTTTGTCTGTCCGAATTTGATTAATTGCACCTTTTACTGTAGAGCTGGTATTTATGAACTCATTGTTAACTGCGCTCTGCACAAGGGATTATTCATATGGTGTTCTACGAATCGATGGGCAATCTCCATATGGAGCTACTTTTACATGGTGGCATGGCTAGGTTAGCAGATTGTAAAAATTAATTTTTATTTGAGAGCGTTATAAGCCCACATGCTCTGATTGATTCCAAATGTATGGGGAAATATATTGGCACTTTTTTACATCTGCTGAGTTTATAAGATATGCACTTTAAGTACCATTGTTCACTTTGACTCAATTATGGACGCTGCATTGCCACATGTGCAGCTGAGTTATGATATTGCCTGCCCGCATTAGATGTGATTGTCAGAAAGAAGAAACCAGAATGAACATTATGTGATCACATGCAACAATATTGTGAAAACAAGCATGGCTGCAGTATTTCATTCATTTGGATTTATGAAGGACTGACATTTAGTTTACTTTAATTTATTTTCATGCGAGTTTATTTGAAGAATTTTCCTAATGTGCATGTTGAACTAACATGCCAAAATGTTTCTCCTTGGTGCAATATCTCGCTAGTCTTGTCTTCATGTCTATGATGATGCAATGAGTGAAATACGCGCGGAAATGCCGCGCATGTCGTGATCAAGGCAGCGCCTGACGGTCGAAACACGTAATGGTGGACATGGTGGATGAATAAAAGCAACTGAATTGTATTTGGTGTCAATCCTTTTGTGACGAAACTGAGGATTTTATTTTTATTGGGGGCAAACCCTCCCATACCCTCCTTTATTAATTACCCTTCCCACCATTTACCCCTAACTGCCCCTAAACCTTAAAAATACCCTAATCATCCTATACCGCTACCCACCCCCATCCCTAAAAATACCCTTACCACCCTATGCTCCTACCAGTCCCTAAAGAACAAGTTACTTACCTTCGGTAACGCTTTTTCTGGTGGATACAGTATCTGCCTGTGGATTCCTCACCTTCTGAATTACCCCTGCGCCAGCATTCCACGGATATTCTTTTCGTAGCTCTCCCACGTCGACGAGGACGTCATAATAGCACGAGCAGCACGGCTCCGCTCGCGACTCCGTATGACGTCACCGGAGCCATAAGAAGACCTCGTCGGCGTGCTGACGTCAGTTGCACCCATTTTTCCGTGCCCTCGGGGCAAACGGGTGGACCGACAACATAATACCAGTATACAAAAAATATACATAAATACATACAGTATATAGGAAAAGAGGAAAAGCTAAAAACCAAAGCCTTTCCTAACAAACTGCATGGCAAGCCATATGAAATGCAACAATGTCCAACAATAACAACTTTTTTCGGTATATGCAGGTGGACAACGGGGAGGCGGTGGGTCAGTGAGGAAGCCACAGGCAGATACTGTATCCACCAGAAAAAGCATTACCGAAGGTTAGTAACTTGTTCTTCTGATGGATACACCTGCCTGTGGATTCCTCACCTTTTGAATTGAATCCCCAAGCTGTTCCTCTCCCGGAGGAGGGTGTCCACACGCCTATACCAAAAAATCTTGCAGCAGAGCGTGCAAAATGGCCGTCCCTCCTAACCTCTGAATCCAAGCAGTAATGCTTTGCAAAGGTGTGGAGGGAGGCCCAAATTGCCGCCTTAAAGATGTCTACAACAGGAACACCTCTAGCCAAAGCAGAAGAAGAAGAAGACTTAGCTCTGGTGGAATGAGCTCTAATACCTTCAGGCGGCTCCTTCTTGGCCAAGGCGTAGCAGATCTTGATGCACAAGATGAGCCACCTGGAGCGTGTGCGTTTGTGGACAGCTTTGCCCTTCATCCTTCCAATATAGCCCACAAACAGCTGGTCATCCAGTCTTAAGTCCCTGGTTCTGTCCAGACAGAAGCTGACAGCCCTCCTAGGGTCAAGGCGGTGAAGTCTCTCCTCCTCCTTGGAAGGGTGAGGGGGAGGATAGAAGGTAGGTAGGGTAATAAACTGCCCTAAATGGAAAGGAGTGACCACCTTAGGCAGGAAAGCAGCCCTGGTCCTGAGAACCATCTTTTCTGCATGAATGGTTAAATACGGAGGTTTAGAACTAAGAGCCTGAAGCTCACTTACCCTCCTGGCTGAGGAAATAGCGATCAGAAAAACTGTCTTGAAAGTAAGAAGCCTCAACGGGTATCTATGACGAGGCTCAAAAGGAGAACCCATCAGTAAAGTAAGAACCAAATTCAAATCCCACTGAGGCATAATGAAGGGAGTGGGAGGAAAACTATTGGTGAGGCCTTTAATGAACCTCATAACAATGGGGGACTTAAATAAAGGCGGCTGGTCCGGCAAACAGAGGAAAGCCGACATGGCCGACAAGTAACCCTTTACCGTAGCCACAGCACAACCTTGCTGAGCCAAGGAAAGTGAAAAACTAAGTACATCAGATAAATGGGCCTTCAAAGGATCAATGGATCTCTCTCCACACCATTTCACAAACTTGGGCCACCTAGAGAAATAAACAGATTTGGTGGAGTGTCTCCTGGAAGATAAAATAACATCCACCACATCCGGTGGGAGAGAGAAAGAACTCAGGTTGCCCCGCTCAATCCCCAGGCATGAAGGTGCAAGCTCTGGAGGTGGGGGTATAGAACCTGCCCCCGCGACTGCGAGAGGAGGTCTGCCCTGAGAGGGAGACTGAGCGGAGGGTGCAAAGAGAGGTGAAGAAGATCTGTGTACCACACCCTTCTTGGCCAATCCGGAGCGATCAATGTAACTTGGGCCCGGTATTGGCGAATCTTCCTCAGAACACGAGGAATCAAGGGTATGGGAGGAAACACGTAAAGGAGTTGCGAACTCCAACCCAATTGAAACACGTCCCCCAACGCTCCCTGCATCAGATACTGAAGACTGCAGAACAACGGGCAGTAAGCGTTCTCCTGAGTGGCAAAAAGGTCCAACCGAGGAAACCCCCACATCCGAAAGATGTGATGGACCACCTCCGGATGAAGCCACCACTCGTGATCGGCCGAGTATCGCCGCCTGACACTGTCCCACGCACATTTAGCACCCCGGCTAGATGATTTGCAAACACACAAATCCGATGGTCCTGAGCCCGGGACCAGAGTCGTAGAGCCTCTCTGCAGAGACGATATGACCCTACTCCTCCCGGTTTGTTTATGTACCACATCGCGGTAGTGTCAGTCAGGACTTGAACCGGCTGACCGCGAAGGGAGGGAAGGAAGGCCTGGAGAGCCAAAGGTATTGCCTGCAATTCCAGAAGGTTGATGTGAAGCAACCTTTCCTCCGGAGACCAAAAACACTTGATCTCCAGATCCCCCAAATGAGCTCCCCACCCTAGAGTGGAGGCATCCGTGATTACTGTGGCCACCGGTGGAAGAGGTTGAAAAGGCTTTCCTTGAAACAGGTTGCCCGGCACACCCCAACAAGACGGCTCCGCTGCAGTGTCTCTGGAGATTCTGACCTTCTCCCCGAGATCTCCATTGTGCTGATACCACTGCCTGCTGAGGCACCACTGGAGTGCCCACATGTGCCAGCGTGCATGGTTGACTAACAGTATGCAGGAAGCGAACAGACAGCAGGCATAGGACCTTCAGGACTGGAACACCCGCTCCATAGTGAAACAAAGGAATCATCTCCTGAATGTCAGAATCCTCTGCGGAGGCGGGAAAGCTCGACACACAGTAGTGTCCAGTATTGCCCCTATGAACAGGCTGCGCCGAGAGGGCACCAGGTGAGATTTGGGTACATTTATCGAGAAACCCAAGTTGAACAACAGTCGCGTTGTTACTTGCAAGTGACGCAGCACCATCTCTGGCGACTTTGCTTTGAGCAGTCACTCGTCCAAATAAGGGAAAACCGGAATCCCCGACCTTCTGAGATGTGCTGCCACCACCACCATCACCTTTGTGAAGACCCGTGGTGCGGAAGTGAGACCGAACGGAAGGACCGCAAACTGGTAGTGCAGAGACCCCACCGTAAAACGGAGATACTTCCGATGCGACTTCAGAATCGGGATGTGGAAATACGCATCCTGCAAGTCGATCGACACCATCCAGTCTTCCTGCTGCAGCACCAGAAGAACCTGAGCTAGGGTAAACATCTTGAACTTCTCCTGCCTGAGGTAAAAATTCAAAACCCGGAGGTCCAGGATCGGTCTCAACCGACCATCCTTCTTGGGGATCAGGAAATAACGGGAGTAACATCCCTGACCACTTTCCTGCTCCGGAACCACCTCTATCGCACCTTTCTACAACAAGGCAAGAACCTCCTGCTGCAAAAGCAGCAAATGGTCCTTTGAACACCAGTCCTGGCGAGGAGGGTAAGGAGGTGGAAACTCTTTAAAAGGTAGGGCGTACACATTTTCCACAAGATTCAAAACCCAACGGTCCGAAGTAACCGATTTCCAATCTTGTAGAAAATGGGACACCCAGCCCCCTACAGGACCAGCATGTTCCAAGATGGGGGATCTAGAGCTGCTTTCCCGTGGTACCGGTGGTGGGGACAGGAGAGGAGGAGGAGGAGGAAGACTTTAGTCGAGAGGCTCCTCGCAGACGGCCTCTACCTTTTCCTCTGTACGACCTGTACAGAGGTTTCTGCTGTTGCTGCTGCTGTGGCTGTTGACGGCCTTGAAAGGAAGCCGTCTTCCCAAAGCCTCGATACATTTTGTATCCATAGCCCCTGGGCTGGGACTGTAGGCCCAAGGATCTTGCAGTAGCCCTACTGTCCTTGAAGCGCTGCAGCGCAGAATCTGCCTTTGCTCCAAACAATCTGGATCCATCAAAGGGTAGATCAAGCAAAGTAGCCTGTACATCCGGAGAGAAACCTGAAGACCTAAGCCAGGCATGCCTCCTGGTAGCCACCGAGGCGCCCATTACCCTGGCGACCGCGTCTGCCGTGTCCAGACCCGACTGAATGACCTGACGAGCTCCCGCTTGTCTGTCTGATAGAGCTTCCAAAAAATGAACACAGTCATCTTCAGGCAACTTAGGAGCTACTTGCTGGACAGTGTCCATTAGTGCATGAATGTACCTTCCTAGCAAACATGTGGCGTTTGTGGACTTTAGAGCCATACTTGCTGAGGAGAACACCTTTTTGGCAGACTGTTCAAGTTTTTTTGAGTCTCTATCCCCCGGGGTGGTAGGGAAAGACCCAGTTGACTGCTTAGAACAAGAAGCCTGAACTACCAAGCTTTCTGGCGAAGGATGGGCAGAGAGGAAATCTGGATCACCTGGAGCAGGCTTATAGCGTCTTGTCACTGACCTAGAGACTGCAGGGGCAGACAAGCACTTCTGCCACACCTCCATAATAGGCTCCGTCAATGCATCATTAAAAGGCAGCAGAGGTTCAACAGAAGAGGAGGGAGAATGGAACACTTCAGTCAATATATTTGACCTCACTTCAGCTGAGGGTAACTGAAGGTCCAACAGATCAGCAGCCTTCCTGATGACTGTGTGGTAAGAGGCAACGTCCTGTGAAGGGAAGGCCTTAGGAGAAGAAAGCTCCCATTCCGGAGAAGTATCTAGGCCACTGGCCTCCTGTAGACCCTCAAAGTCGTCCACGGAGTCGAGGATCTCCCCTTTCTCATGTTCTTGCTGGTACTCCTCTTCCTCCAGCAATCTTTGCGCTTCCCTCCTGAAATGCCACTTCGGGATCGGCGTCGGCGGCGCTAGCCGCGGCGCCGGTGACAACGGCGTCAAAGGAGGACCTTCCGAAGTGGGCAACGGCGCCGCTCGAATCCGGGAAAACGTCGGCCCAACACCAGACGGCGCCGGAGATTGAGGTATCGAGTCAAAAACCTCGGCGCCGGAAACTGCCATGACGGAGCCGTCGGCATGAGAGGCACGAAAGGCGCCTGGGCATACTGCTGGGGAATGCCCAAATTAAAGGCAAGCGGACCCACTGGGCCAGACGGCACACCGGTAGGGTAAGATGCCTTGGCAAACATGCCAAACATCGCATTAAGGAAATGCGACGGATCCGCTCCTGGTCCTGAAAAAGGAGGATAAGGATCCGAAGCCCCTTGGTCTGGATCCATTCAAGGCCTTACAGGGGGCTTAGGCTGTGGCACCGGAGACACCGGAGCCGGTACAGGCGAAGCCGCAGGACCCAGAGAAGACTCTCTGGGTGCCGGAGAGTCTCTGGGCGCCGGAGAATCCCCCGACACCGGAGAGTGGGCCAGAGTCGCCTGCGGAGAAGGAGTAGGAGACGGCAAGATGGCATCCTTCTCATGACGCCACCTCAAGGGGGAGGCCGAACTCGAAGTCCTGCCCTTTGAAGACCGACGCCGAGACCCAGGTCTTCTCTTTTTCTTATGCTTCCTCGACTTTGAATTATGCAAGGTCGACGACTTCGATCTCTTGCGATCTCTCTTCCCTTTTTTTGCCAGCGCCATGAAGTTTCGCCTCACGCTCCTTCAGCGCCTTCGGGTTCATCTTCCGACAGCACGAACACCCTTCGACGTCGTGATCCGAAGAAAGACACCATAGACAGTCGTCCTGGGGATCTGTGATGGACATATGACCCTCACACTCCCGGCAGGGCTTGAAACCTGACTTCTTCGAAGTAGCCATTCTCACTGCAACACGAAGTATAGATAGAAACAACGGTATCCCATGTAAAATGGAGAGTCCTAGAAAAAACCGTTACGCGCCGATGGCGTGGAAAAAAGGGAACGGACGTCAGCATGCCGACGAGGTCTTCTTATGGCTCCGGTGACGTCAAAAGGAGTCACGAGCGGAGCCGTGTTATTATGACGTCCTCGTCGACGTGGGAGAGCTAAGAAAATAATTTCCATGGAATGCTGGCGCAGGGGTAATTCAAAAGGTGAGGAATCCACAGGCAGATGTATCCATCAGAAGCCTAAAAATACCCTTATCACCCTTTAAACTTACCCCCCCTAAACCCTAAAAATACCCTTACAACCCAAAATCCTTACCCGCCCCTAAACCCTAAAAATACCCTTACCACCCTATACCCTTACACACCCCTAAACCCTAAAAATACACTTACCACTCATACCCCTATTCACCCCAAAACCCTAATAATTCCCTTACCACCCTATATCACCCCTGAACCCTAAAAACACCCATACAACCCAATACCCTCATACACCCCCTAAACCCTAAAATACCCTAACCACCGTATACCCCTACCAACCCCTAAACGTCAACAATAAGAAGCCATGCATGTTAAAGGCACAAACAATTACATGTGTGGTAAAGTCATGCGTGGTAAAGGCACTGCGTGGTAAAAACATTGTAAAAGGATGTTTCCCCTGCCGAGATAGGTTTACTTGTAGGCAGCTATGACATTAGCATGAGCCGCGCAAAATGTATTATTGCTAATGGTCCTTTGTGCCCCAACTCTAAAAATGAGCAGTGGCATCCTATGTATTGCATGATAATGACGACACAAGTCTAAATTAGACTCATCTCTCACTTAAATTCACTAATAAGGAGTAAAACTGATTCTGCTGGCGAAGGGTGTCTCCTCGGAAGCAGAACTCTGCTCCATCACAGATTCTTTTAAGTGCAAGGAGGACTCACCTTCTAAGTCTTCTTGGTCTATTTGGCCTCCTTTTTCATTACAAGCTGTAGATGTGGGCTCTCCCAGTTTGTGAGCTGATTCTTCGTGATCTCCGCTGCCAGCTGGTGACAGTGATGTACCACCTGCTGGTTCACTCTCAGTTGGGATGCTATTTTAACAGTCTTCAGTTCAGCTTGAAGAAATTTTGCTCTTAATTTTTTTCCAGTCCAGGATTTTCTTTTTGCAGATAGGAAATATTTGCTCTTTGCTGAGCTGGGCATTCTCTATCGATCATGGCTTATCTGTCTGTACGGTGTTAATTTTTCCTACTTTCAGGTTCAAACTCACTGAACTATAAAGGCAGCCCAACTTAGAATTCAGTGCGTCAAAACCTATCTTTATTAGTCCTTTTGCTTGCTCTGATCCTTGGTTGGTGTCCCTTTCCTGCATTTACTCCGTAAAGTTCATCTGGCATCTTTATTTTTACCTCATACTCTGCCTGCTTTGAGTTTTTTTTTTTTTTACTCCAGATTAGGATTTTTTTTCTTCCTTTACTCACTTTGCTGAAGTACAAGTATTTAAGGTGGCTGAGGGAAACTATAGGCCTTTTCTTTGATCGAAGAAGACCTTAAGATCTGCGCCTGATGGCCCCTACAGGAGGAAGTGAAAAAGTGCAATGTCGTTTAATGGTGAATTGATCTGTGGAGATGTTTTATTCACTGTGACTCATCTCCTTTTCTCGTTATCCTGGTTTGCTTCTTAATCTTCCCTAACAAATAATTCCGCAGCTTCCAGTTCACCATCAGTCAGTTCTTGCTTTTTGATTATATCCAGCAATATGGAAAGGACTAACAACAGCTGCAGAGGTAGAAACAGTCAAGGCTGCTCAGGTGTGGGGGTCGGGTATGGGGGTGGAAAGGAAGAAAGGCAGAATAATATTCTTGAGTCCTGGCCCTTCATATTCCACACCTAGGTCACAGTCCGGGCTATCTTGGACATTAAGTTGAGTGGGGTTGTAGGCTATTTCAGATGATGATGTCTCCCTCTTATTCAGAGTCCAAAATATGTATAGGCAATTGAGTGGAACATCTTAAATGGTTATGCTGGGTCACACATAAAGCTAACAGGGATCTAGGGATGATGGCGTGTCTAGATACTGTTGTGGAAAACGCAATGATGGGGCTGTCCTTAAGGGCAACAATGGTAGTGGCTGAAATAATGTGGTATCCTGAGATGCTAGAGGAAAAGACACTATGCAGGCGAGCAGGATCGTTGCTGGAACCACAATGGTGAAGGTCCTGACTGGCTACATGTTGGTCCTGGAGAGGACAAGAACATAAGTGGTGGATAATACATAATCACTGAGGGTTGTATAAGTATCGACATGGTCTTTGTTTGCAGAAGCGCTGATAATGAACCTGGGGCCGCAGTTACAGCCGAGAAGGCTGCTGACAAAGGTGGTGATGGCAATTTAACTGACAAGACAGTTGCAAATTTTTATTTCTTGATAGCTGATGGGAGACCACCCGTTGACAAATTAAATGAAAATATGAAAGACTCAAAGGGGCTGGATTCTTGTGAGCTACTGTTCAATGTTTTCTCTTTGCAAACAGGTGACTTTTTTGGAGGCGGAAACAGGTGCTTCCATGGAAAACTCGAACCTAAGGATCTTCACTTGTTTGGTAGGACTAGGACAGGCACTGGACACATATTCATCTCCTGAAGAGGGGTCATCCCCATGAGAGAGGACACTTTCTTTTTCCCCCCTGAAGGTGAAACACAAGTCTCCTTTCCCGGTCCTTAACAGTTATTAAGGGGGGGGACATGTTTTCAAATATCACAAAGAGCTGCAGTATGCATGGGGTACCAAGCTGTTCAGGCATTAAACATGTGAGTCTCTTGGGTGAAATACCTCTAACGGTAACGGAATTCTTCACTAGCTGGCCAGATTCGACAAAAATAAAACACGAGAACTCCAGTGCAGCAGAAGTCACAGCTGGTTCTAATCCAGGGGAGATAAAAATAAGTGGAGTTTGGGTGCCATAACACTCCCCCCAACCCCATTCAGGTCTTTGATCCAGTACAGAGCACAGGAACGGAGCCCTGTCAGATCATCAGAAAATGGTAATCATACCAATGCATAGGTAGCTCCAACTTGAATTGCACGCCGCTATATGAGTGGGGTTGGAAGAAGAGGAGCTGCTGAGATCTTGAGTGTCACAAAGGAAGAAACAGAAGATGTGCAAGGAGCGTGCTGGAGCAGTCGTAGATAAGGGAAGAAAATGGGCAGAAGATGAGGGGACAGTAGGTGAGTGGAAGACAGGGATGAGATAGTGGGAAGTAAGGCGAGGGGATGATGCAAGGACATAGTGGTGTGCGGCAATAGATAGTGGAGGAGTCGAAGGGGCATGGGGAGAAAAGGGATGAGGATGTTAAAAAAGAAGAGTGAAGAGCACAGCAGTAGTGTAAATAAAGTAAAGCTTTTACCTGGTGTGAGTCACTATCAGCCCGTTCGGAGGATTTAGGTAGTGACGCTAGTTAGCTATCAGCTGGGTATCAGATGTCTATAAATGGATAGGAGCGACATCTCTCGTTGGGAGTCCGTGCTACAACATAAAATGATGCCACAACTCCTGCAGAATGTGGAGAGAGGCCCCCAAAACCACTTTATCTTGCAGATATTCATATGCCTTGGGTTGACTGTGGGCACCTGAAGAGCGTGGTTCTCTCTCCACCATAGGAGCTATATTACGCCCTTCGCTGGGGTTCAGTCTACACTTGGTCAGAAGAACCCCACTAGAAGGCGTGGGTTTTCAAACCTCTAGTTATGCAACCTATGGGTTTAACTAGAAAAAGTGCAGTGTCCTGGAAGGTGCACCTTTCCAAAGCCACCAGTTAATTAAGATTCTATGGTATACATTCATGGAGAGATGCTGCGCCCCAAACTACTAGTTAAGCAAGTCCACCCAGAAACTGCAGCTTTTTATAGGATGCAAGTTAGTGTAGGATTAAGGGTCGTAGGAGAGGCCGGAAAGTAATAAACTTTATGTTCTGGAGGAATGTGATTATGATGTAAGCAACTGTACATGAGGATCATCAAATAAGATGTTTAAACTTTAAAAGTGTTCCTTAGGATAAGTTACTTACCTGTAATCCGAGTTCTCTTCCAGGGGTATCCTCATCAAAGTCATAAGCACTGAATATTCCCGCCCATGCGGGGGGACCCCGGAAATAATAAAAAATATATATGAAACGTATATATACACAGCTCTCTCTCTATATATATATATATATACACAGCTCTCTCTCTATATATATATATATATACACATATATCATTTTTTCACACATCAATGCAACCCCTATAAAAGAGGCTAATCAATGTAACAATAAATAACTTCTTTTACAATCACATACTATAGAATATAGACCACAGGAGGGCAAACATTACTTGAACTCTTTTAATGAGTAGACTCAAAACCAATCTGCAAAAGAGCAAGCATTGTTATCCTATAGGCTGCATTGAAAACCAATAGCATAGAAATTGAAAGCAATTGCAAACACAAAAACTGGCACCGAGCCTTTAAGGCAGCCATGACCCCCAGCTTCCCATCATGCCTCAGGGGTGACAGTTAGGTAAGTTGTTCTTTGCGGAGACCCGAGGGTCAGGGCACAAAGATATAGCTAAACAAAAGTCTCATTTGCCTGGGGAGGCGAGTGGGTTGCTTATGACTTTAATGAGGATACCCCTGGAAGAGAACTAGGATTACAGGTAAGTAACTTATCCATCTCTTCTAGGGGATCCTCATCAATAGTCATAAGCACTGAATCGAATAGCAAGCCCATCCTCCGCCTGCGGGCAAATGAGAAAAAAAAAAATTACCAAACAAAGAATCAAATTTATTCAGCGTTGGAACAAATTTCTCAAGGAGGCCTGGCCTACTTGAGTGTCTGCTCTGGTATCTGAATCAAGACAATAGTGTCTTGTAAACGTATGTATCGCTCTCCAAGTGGCTGCCTTGCAGATCTCAGAAATCTGTACATTGTTAAGAAAAGCCGTTGTAGCTGCCTTTCCTCTAGTGGAATGAGCCTTGGGCCTAGACCAAAGTGGCTTTTGTGCTAACTGATAAGCCAGTTTGATACATGACACTATCCACCTGGAGATGGAACGCTTGGAGGCTGGAAACCCTCTTCTGACTGACCCGTGATTAATGAACAGTTGATCAGATTTCATAATTGCCATAGACCTGTCCAAATAGAATTTCAAAACCCTTTTAAGGTCTAAAGAGTGAAGGGACCTCTCAGCTAGAGTAGATCGATTAGGAAAAAAGGTAGGCAGCGAAATGGATTGGTTGACATGGAAATCCGACACCTCCTTCGGAAGGAAGGAGGGGTGGGTTCTCGAAACAACTCTATTGAGATGAAAGACTGTGTATGGTTCTTTTGAGCAGAGAGCTTGAATCTCGCTCACCCTGCGAGCTGAGGTAATTGCCACCAGAAAAGCTACCTCCCACGTAATGTGTTGGAGGGTTGCTTTGTGGATAGATTCAAATGAGGGACCCATCAGTTTAGATAGAACCAGGTTCAACTCCCAGGGAGGCGAAGGAGGTCGAATAGGAGGATAAACCTTCTTTAACCCTTGCAAGAAGTCCTTCACTACCTGCAGTTGAAAGAAAGAAGGTTGCGAAGGAGACCGTCTGTATGCCGTAATGGCAGCCAGGTGTACTTTTATGGAAGAGAATTTTAGACCTGCCTTAGCTAAGTGAAGTAGGTAAGGTAAAATCACTTGCTCCTGCCCCTTGGTAGGATGGTAATCATTTTGCACACACCACAAATAGAAACGCTTCCATTTACAAGCATAAGTGTGTCTTGTGGAAGGTCTCCTTGCTTCTTTCAAGATGGTCATGCAGTCCTGAGGGAGTCCTAAATGGCCATATTGGAGGACCTCAGGAGCCATGCTGCCAAGTTCAGTGATGGAAGGTTGGGGTGATGAATGCTCCCGTTCATCTTGGACAGCAGGTCCGGTCTGCACAGCAATCTTTTGTGTGGGCATTCTGATAGGTGCAGAAGGTTCGGGCACCACCACTGTCGTGGCCAGTCCGGAGCGATCAGGATGGATAAGTTACTTACCTGTAATCCTAGTTCTCTTCCAGGGGTATACTCATCAAAGTCATAAGCACTGAATAATCTCCGCCCACGTGCGGGAACCCGGAGCATATATAAAAATACATATATATGTGTATGTAGTAGAAAAGGAGTACATAGTACGAAATAACACACACATATACATGTATTACATAAAAAATATGCAGCCTCAAACATATCCAATAGGCTAAGAAGCCAGAATTACATGTATTTCTCTAGTATGAAAATGCCATATAAACATATAATGTAAGAGAAGGACATGTACAGTAAGAGCATTCCGCAAAAAACCTTTTATTTTCATCAAGAAAACAGTAATGCCAGGCAATTAGCCCAAATAAGGCTGCATAAATAAATAACATCCCTGTACAGAAAAGGAAAAACTGGCACCTCGCCTTTAAGGCCTCAGAGACTCTGAGCACTATGCCTTTAAGACCTCCAGGAGCCCCTGCTCCCATCATGCACCACAGGTGACAGTTAGGTCAGTTCTTTTGTACGGTATAAGAAACCTGTAGGAACCTGCATCAAAGATGCAAGAATATCGAGTAAACTGTCAATGCTCGTCCGGGGAGGAGGGCGGGTTGCTTATGACTTTGATGAGTATACCCCTGGAAGAGAACTAGGATTACAGGTAAGTAACTTATCCTTCTCTTCCAGGGGATACTCATCAATAGTCATAAGCACTGAATAAAGTAGCAAGCCCATACCCACTTCCGTGCGGACGAGCAAAACACAGAGAACTCAATTAAGATACACATTTTAAACAGTATTTGCAAACAAGTTTCTCAGCGAGGCCTGCCCAACCTGAGCATCTGCCTGCGTGTCAGCATCTAAACAGTAGTGGCGAGTAAAGGTATGAACTGATCGCCATGTAGCTGCTTTACAAATCTCTGCCATGGGGACATTCCTCAGGAGAGCCGTGGTAGAAGCTTTCCCCTAGTGGAATGTGCCTTAGGCTTCCCCGGAAGGGATTTGTTGGCCAATTGGTATGACAGTAGAATACAAGAAACTATCCATCTAGAAATGGATCTCTTGGAAGCTGCAGAACCTGTATTAACAGGACCATAGTTAATAAACAAACGTTCCGAATTCCTCAGTGTCTTTGTTTTGTCCAAATAAAACTTCAGAACCCTCTTGAGATCTAGTGAGTGAAGAGATCTTTCCGGAGGATTCGAAGGATTCGGAAAAAAGGTAGGTAAAGTGATAGTCTGGTTAATATGGAAGTCCGAGACCACTTTAGGCAAAAAGCTAGGATGAGTTCTGAGAACTACTCTGTTAGCGTGAAACACAGTATAAGGTTCCTTACAGCAAAGAGCCTGGATCTCACTGACCCTGCGAGCAGAAGTAATGGCCACCAGGAACGCGGCTTTCCATGTTAAATGCTGTAAGGAAGCTTTATGAATAGGCTCGAAAGGAGACCCCATCAACTTTGTTAACACAATGTTAAGCTCCCAAGGAGGAGAGGGAGACCTGACTGGTGGATAAACCTTTTTAAGCCCTCAAGGAAATCCTTTACCACCGGAATTCTAAACAAAGAAGCCTGGTGGGGGGACTTCCTATAGGCTGTGATTGCTGCAAGGTGGACTTTGATAGAAGAGAACTGAAGACCAGATCTAGCCAAATGCAGCAAATAGGGTAAAATCACCTGTTCCTGACCCCGGATGGGATCATGTCCATTGTCCACACACCATAGGAAGAACCGCTTCCACTTAAAGGCATATGATTTCCTCGTGGAAGGTCTTTTCGCTTCTTTGAGAATAGCCATACAGTCTGGATTCAATTGTAGGTGTCCATATTGTATGACTTCAGGAGCCATGCTGTCAACCGGAGGGAGGACAGGTTGGGATGGAATACTCTCCCTGCCTGTTTGGATAGGAGATCCGGGCGGCATGGCAACCTCTTGTGTGGTACTTCCGATAGTTGAAGGAGGTCCGGAAACCACCACTGGCGAGGCCACTCCGGGGCTATTAGGATCATCCTGGAGGTGGTCCTGTACAGCTTGTTGATTACAACTGGTATCAACGGAATCGGTGGAAAGGCGTACAGTAAGCTCTGAGACCATTCGATCAAAAGGGCATTCCCTCGAGATCCTTGTTGGGGACACCTGGATGCGAAGGCGGGGCATTTTGCGTTTACCGCGTCTGCAAACAGGTCGATGTCTGGCGTTCCCCATTCTCGAAAGATGCTTTGAGCGACTTCGTTGTTGAGAACCCAATCGTGGGCTTCGACGAAGTCTCTGCTGAGGAAGTCCGCCTGGGAGTTGAGAGAGCCCGGTAGATGAATGGCTACTATTGACAGGTCTCTCGCTAGAAGCCAGTTCCATATGGTTTGAGACTCTATGGAGAGTGTCCTTGATCGGGTACCTCCCTGTTTGTTCAAATAATACATCGTCGTTGTATTGTCCGTTTGGATCAGAATGGAGCGAGACTTGAACGACGGAACCAGGGACTTGAGTGCTAGATGTACTGCTCTCAGTTCTAGCAGGTTGATGTGGTAGCTCTTTTCGGAATCGGACCATAGACCTTGTACTTGCAGAGGGCCCATATGAGCACCCCAACCCTGGAGAGAGGCGTCCGTGACTAAAGTCTGGGTTGGAGGGTCCTGATGGAAAGGGACTCCCTTCATCAGGTGCGATCGCTTCATCCACCACCGGATGGAGTCTTTGGCTGATTGATGGAGAATTACCTGATCCTCCCAGCGCCCTGATACTTGCATCCACTGGTCCTCCAAACATTGTTGTAGTGGACGCATGTGTAATCGTGCGTTTGGTACTATAAAGATGCACGATGCCATCGATCCCAGTACTGATGACACCTGTCGAACTGTTGGGAGATGCGTGTGAAGAAGAGTCAGACATTTTCCTTGGATTGATGACAATCTCTCCTCCGAAGGACACACGCTTGCTTTTTTGGTGTCCAGGAAGGAGCCTAGGTAATGGATCTTTTGCGTTGGATTTAGTATGGATTTCTTGAAATTGACGTGAAGGCCCAAGTTGTGGAGAAGCTGAAGGCAGCACGTGAGATGATCCTGCAGCAGAGTTGGAGATGAGCTCTTCAGGAGCCAGTCGTCTAGGTAAGGATATATGAATATTTTCTGCTTGCGGAGAAAAGCGGCCACCACAGCCATACATTTGGAGAATGTTCGGGAGCTGATTTGAGCCCGAACGGGAGAACTGAGTACTGGTAATGTTGAAAAGACACTCGAAAGCGTAGAAATTTGCGATGTTTCTTTGAGATTGGTACGTGGAAGTATGCATCCTGCAAGTCGATGGAGCACATCCAATCCTCTTGATGAAGCTGTGGGAAAATTTGATGGAGTGCCAACATTCGAAATTTTTCTCTGCGAATGTGTTTGTTCAACAGTCTCAAGTCCAGAATAGGTCTGTATTCTGTGGCGGGGCCTCTTTTTCTTACAAGGAAGTAACGAGAGTAGACTCCTTGATTTCTTTGAGGAGCGGGGACTTTTTCTATAGCTCCTTTCTTCACTAAGGTGTTTATCTCCTTTTGTAACAATCGTTTGTTGTGGTGAGAAATGCCTCTTGGAGGTATTGATGGAGGAGGAGTTATGAATCTGAGAAGATAGCCATTCTGAACAATGTTGATGACCCATTTGTCTTTTGTTATACGTCTCCACTCCTCCAGATGTAATGAAACACTTCCTCCCACCGGAGTGGACAACAGCTTTGGAGGAAGACACATCTCATTGCTTTTGTGGCTGCTTTGGTGCTGTTGACTGTTGTTTGTTTCCACCTCTGCCACGTCCAGGTCTACGTTGCTGGAACTGGGATCTTTGTTGCGTCTGACCTTGGTTCTGCGATGACCAGTTAGATGATTGACCTCGCTGTTGAAAAGAGCGTTTATCATAGGGGCGAAAACGACGACGAAATTCTTTCTTCTTTTCGAGGCCTACAGCCTTGAGAGTATCCAACTCAGTTTTCATTTTTGCCATTTCGTCGTCAGCATGTGAACCAAACAACGATGATCCATTAAAGGGCAGATTGGCTATCTTTCTTTGAGCATCGGGCTTGAGACCTGTGAGTCGAAGCCAGGCTGATCTTCGGGAACAAACGCCATGTGCGTACCCATGAGCTGCCAAATCTGCAGAGTCGGCCGCTGTACTAATGATCTGATTAGCAACCAGGCCCCTTCCTGTACAATCTGTAGAAAGTCCTTTTGATCCTCTTTGGGTAATCTGTCTGTGAATCTCGTCAGAGAGTCCCATAAAGACCGGTCATATCGTCCCAGTAGAGCGGCTGCACTAGCCACTCTCATAACGGATCCTGATGTATTGCACATTCGCCGTCCCAAAGAATCCATGTTTTTGCTATCCTTCTCTGGAGGAGCAGATGACATAGAGGTATTTGCATGTGCTTTTCTGGCGGCGGCGACTATAAGAGAATCCGGTGGCGGGTCAGACCGCAGAAATAAAGGATCTTGGTCTGGGGCCTTATACTTTTTGAAATCCTTGCGGGACCCGAGCCCACTGTGGCAGGTGTCAAAAAGTCTTCATCGCAGGCTCTAATAATCCTGGTACCAAAGGTAGAAGAGGCTTTGCAGAAGCTCGATGGTGCAAAGTTTCGAATATAACAGATGTAGAAACCTGAGGCACAGTCATGGTTATATTCAACTTGCTGGCACCTCTACAGAGAACCTCGTTGAATGTCCCCATATCGTCAACAGGAGAAACTCTGGATGGTGGGGTTGACGATATAGTAGGGGAATAGTCTCTATACGATGACCTTGTTGATGAGGTCGTTGTAGGAGACCTCTGTCTTCTCCTTGGCGTATGTGATCGGCGGGGTTCTGAGCGTTCTTTTGAACATGAATGCCGTCTTAATGGAGATCTGGAACGTCTCGGGGACCTACCAGCGGAAGATCTTGCGGATTCCGTGGGAGGAAGTCTTTCAGTAGATCTGGGTTTGTTCTTCCAGTGCCTAATGTCCTCCAACCATCTGGGTGACATATTGATGGGAGGAGATTTGTCTCTCGCCGGAGAGCCCTCCGGTGTAACCTGAATAATAGTTATACCAGGCGAGGAAGAAGCTTCCCTCGACGTCGACCGTGATTTTGAAGATGATTTTTCTAAACCTTCAGCTGGAATAACTTGCTTGTCCCTCGACGTCGAACGCCTCGACGTCGAACCAGAATGAGCCACCATCGACGACGACCGTGGAGGTGAAACTCTTGACGGTGGAGATCTATGGGACGAAGCCCTCGACGTCGGTCTCTTCGACGACGACCGCTGGTGTTCATGCGGTGTCTTCGACGTCGACCCTGCCCTCGACGTAGACCGCTGACGGGTCCGAGAGGGTGAATTGTAGAGACTCGACGCCGACCTTCGAGAAGGTGGCGGAGATCTCGACGTCGACCTCTGAAATAATGTCGACGGACGTTTCGACGTCGACCGAGGTCTATCATGCTTCGAGCCCGAAACATGCCTCGACGTCGACTTACTTTTCGACGGCGTACTCCTCGACGGCGATTTTGCCTTCGACGTCGATCTCGATGTCGGTCTCACTCTCGACGGCGATCTTGCCTTCGACGTCGATCTCGATCTCACTTGGGTCATAGCTCTCGACGTCGACTTACTTCTCGACGGCGATCTTGTCTTCGACGCCGACCTGACTTGTTTGGTTGGTCTCGACGTCGACGACATGCTATGATGTTTTTTCTTACTTCCAGCTTTTGGTGAAGTAGATTTTCGCCGTTTCCTTGGAGAAGAGGGCCCTCCAGATGGATGATGACTTTCTGGGCCACTTTTCTTTCCTTTCACCATCAAGGCTAGAAGTCTGATCTTCTCTCTGTCTTTCAATGTTCGACTTGAAAGTTGACGACAGTGGTAGCATGTCTCTGTGTTGTGAGAAGAAGGAAGACACACGACACAGACCGAATGAGGATCGGATTTGGCCATCTTCTTCCCACAGGAAGGACATTTATCGAATAAAGGTGGCATATCTGACTAAAAGAATGTCAATTAGTCAGAAAAAGACTGATATTAAAACCAGTAAAAAGAAATATTGTTAGAATATAGTTAGAAATATAAATTCTGACTGGAAAAGTCAAAATCAGTTAAGCTCAAGCTCCAGGTTCCTCACAGAAGGAGCCGGAAAAAGAACTGACCTAACTGTCACCTGTGGTGCATGATGGGAGCAGGGGCTCCTGGAGGTCTTAAAGGCATAGTGCTCAGAGTCTCTGAGGCCTTAAAGGCGAGGTGCCAGTTTTTCCTTTTCTGTACAGGGATGTTATTTATTTATGCAGCCTTATTTGGGCTAATTGCCTGGCATTACTGTTTTCTTGATGAAAATAAAAGGTTTTTGCGGAATGCTCTTACTGTACATGTCCTTCTCTTACATTATATGTTTATATGGCATTTTCATACTAGAGAAATACATGTAATTCTGGCTTCTTAGCCTATTGGATATGTTTGAGGCTGCATATTTTTTATGTAATACATGTATATGTGTGTGTTATTTCGTACTATGTACTCCTTTTCTACTACATACACATATATATGTATTTTTATATATGCTCCGGGTTCCCGCACGTGGGCGGAGATTATTCAGTGCTTATGACTATTGATGAGTATCCCCTGGAAGAGAACATCCTCGCCTCGGAGTCGGAGAGTTTGGTTAAAACCTTCGGGATGAGAGGAAGGGGAGGAAAAGCGTATACAAAGCTTCCTGACCAGTTGATCATAAGGGCATTCCCTCTCGACCCTGGTCGATAGAACCTTGAGGCGAAGTCGCGGCAATTTTTGTTTGTGTCGTCTGCGAAAAGATCAATGCTTGGACGACCCCATTCTCGGAAAATTTCTTTGACGACTTAGTCGTTTAGAACCCAGTCCTGCTGGTACTCGAAGTGACGGCTGAGAGCGTCTGCTTGTGAATTCTGCTCCCCCTGCAGGTGTATTGCTGTACTTGTCAGATTCCTTGCAAGGAGCCAATGCCAGAGAGCCTGGGCTTCCAGAGACAGAGACCGCGATCGAGTCCCTCCCTGCTTGTTCAGATAGTACATGGTGGTCGTATTGTCCGTCTGAACTAGAATGGAACTGGTTTGAATGGATGGGAGAAAAGCCTTGAGGGCTAAATGCACCGCTCGTAGCTCCAGCATGTTGATGTGGTACAATCGTTCTTTTGTCAACCATCGACCTTGAGTCTGGAGGGACCCCATGTGTGCTCCCCAACCCTGGAGGGAAGCATCTGTGATTAATGATTGAGAGGGAGGAGACTGATGGAACGGAACCCCTACCAACATTCTCCTGTCGCATCCACCAAGGAATTGATGCTCTGGCTGCTTTTGACAGCTGTATCCTGTCGTCCCATCGAGCCGTTCGTTGATCCCACTTGTCCTCCAGATCCTGCTGTAAAGGACGCATCCTCAGCCTGGCGTTGGGGACAAGAAAAATGCAGGATGCCATCAACCCTAGGAGAGAGGCAACCTGACGGACTGAAGGTAAGTTGCTGCGCAGAATCTGATCGCATTTCAGAGTGATAGATGACAGTCTCTCCTCCGAAGGAAACACTTTTCCTATTGCGGAGTCTATTGTTGCACCTAGATAGTGGATTCTTTGCGTGGGATGTTGAGTCGATTTCTCGAAGTTGACATGGAGACCCAGCCGTTGGCAAAGGTCCCGACATTGTTGATAGTGGTTCCTCATGCTCTGGGGAGAAGGACCTTTCAGAAGCCAGTCGTCGAGATAGGGGTAAACAAAGATACCTTTGCGCCGTAGAGCGGCTGCTACTACTGCCATGCATTTTGTAAACACTCGGGGAGCCGACTTCAACCCGAATGGCAGGACTTTGAACTGATAATGGGTCGATCCCACCAGAAAATGCAGGAACGTTCTGTGATGTGGATTGACTGGGACGTGAAAGTATGCATCCTGCAGATCCAGTGAACACATCCAATCCCCTTGTTGGAGATAGGGATATATTTGATGGAGAGCCAACATGCAAAACTTCTCCTTCCTGATTGATTTGTTGAGGGCACAAAGATCCAGGATAGGTCTGTATTCTGATTTCCAACCTTGGGTATACCCCTCGACCTCGCTGCGATATAGGCACTTCCTCGATGGCTGATTTTCGCAGGAGGGTGGAAACTTCCTGCTGCAGTATCTGCATCTGGTGGCACGTAGCTTTTACCGGAGGGATCGTAGGAGGCCGATGCCGGAAACGTAGAGAGTACCCATTCTGCAACATAGTTAACACCCATTGGTCTTTTGGGATACCACGCCACTCTTCTAGATGGTTGGTTATACTTACCCCCACTGGAGTGGGAAATGGCGATGGGGGAAGCAAACACTCATTGCTTCGATGGAGTTTTTGCTGAGGCAGCAGATTGACGAGGGGCTCCTCTCCCTCTGGGACCACAACGTCCCCGATAGTGGGATTTTGATTGGCTCTGCTGATGTTGGTGCCTCTGCCACTGAGGGGTTTGAACCCTCTGATGGAAGGGCCGCCGATCGTATGGTCTGTGTCGCCGCCTGAACTCCTTTCTTCTTTCAAGCTCTACTGCCTTCAGGGTATCAAGCTCAGTCTTCATCCTCGACATCTCATCTGTGTGAGTGCCAAACAAGGAGGATCCTGAAAAAGGGAGGTTGAGGATCCGTGACTGAGCTTCAGGTTTTAGCGCAGTTAGTCGGAGCCAGGATGACCGTCTGGCACAGATGCACAAGTTACTAACTTGTGTAACGATATATCTGTAAGAGACAGTAGTTAGTGACAGATTCCTTACCTTAGAATATCCCCAGGCGTCAGGCTGGATCCGGAAAGTTTTTTGCGTAGCAGTACCCTTGCGCGTCGGTAGGCGGCGTCGTGCGGCTCCGCGTCCGTCGTCGGCGTCGTGATCGCCGGGATGACGTCGCGGGCAGTACTTAGGCGCCGCCCCTGCGCGCTGACGTCAGTTCTGTACACGACTTTCCGCGCCAGGAACGCAGAGCCATGCAAGAAGCTGACACAGGTGTCTGAAAAATACTAGGGCCCTGAAAGGGATGTCCTTAACCCTAGAAATCAGTTCGCAGAACGGGGAGGATGGGTGGGGCGGTAAGGAATCTGTCACTAACTACTGTCTCTTACAGATATATCGTTACACAAGTTAGTAACTTGTGCATCTGAAAGAGACACGTTAGTGACAGATTCCTTACCTTAGAATAGATACCCCAGCAATACCAACCCCGGTGGTGGGTCTGCGAACAAAGATCAGACAAGGAAGTCCTGGAGGACAGAACGGCCAAAGAAGCCGTCCCTCCGGACCTGACTGTCAAGGCAGTAATGCTTTGTAAACGTGTGCAGCGAGGCCCACGTAGCTGCCTGACAGATAACCGGCAGCGGAACACCGCGCGGCCCAAGGCCGTGGTAGCAGCCGTTGCCCTGGTGGAATGGGCACGCAGCCCAACAGGAGGCTCCTTCTTGGCCAAAGAATAGCAGGTCTTGATGCACAAGGTAACCCAGCGGGAGATGGTCCTCTTGTGCACCGCCCGACCTTTTGGCGCCCACGTAGCCAACAAAGAGCTGGTCATCCACCCGGAAGTGTTTTGTGCGGTCGATATAGAAGGAGAGCGCACGTTTTGGGTCCAGACGGTGGAGCCTCTCTTCCTCTCTGGAAGGATGCGGAGGCGGAAAGAAGGTGGGCAAAGTGATGGTCTGCCCAATGTGGAAAGCAGTAACCACCTTTGGCAAGAAGGACGGACGCGTCCGAAGAACAACCTTGTCTGGATGAACAGACAGAAAGGGAGGTTTGCAAGATAGAGCCTGGAGCTCACTCACCCGCCGAGCGGAGGTGATGGCCACCAGAAAGGCTGTCTTCAGAGTCAGAAGACGAAGAGGACAGTTATGCAGAAGGCTCAAAGGGAGCGCACATTAAAAGGTAAGAACCAAGTTCAAGTCCCACTGAGGCATCACAAACGGAACAGGAGGGAAGAGGTGAGTAATGCCTTTTAAGAACCTGTTAACAACAGGGGACTTGAAAAGGAGGGCTGATCAGGGAGCCTGAGGAAGGCCGAGATAGCACAAAGATAACCCTTGATGGTACCCAGGGCAGAACCCTGTTGGGCCAGAGAGAGAAGGAACAGAAGGACCTCAGAAAGAGGGGCAGAAAGGGGATCCACAGCCTTTGCTGTGCACCATGCCACAAATTTGTTCCACCTGCAGGCGTATACCACCTTAGTGGAGGGACGCCTGGCTGCCAGAATCACATCACAAACTTCGGGAGGCAAGTCGAAAGGAATCAACTGCCGCCGCTCAATCTCCACGCAAGCAGGTGTAGACTGGACAGGTTCGGGTGGAGGACCGTCCCCTGCTGCTGCGACAGAAGATCCTCCCGAAGAGGCAGACGGATCGGGGGATCTATGCTCATATTGAGTAGCTCGGGATACCAAACTCTTCGAGCCCAGTCCGGAGCCACAAGAATGACTTGGGCCCGGTCGTGCCGAATCTTCTTCAACACTCTGGGTAGAAGTGGTATAGGCGGAAAGGCGTACAACAGACCGCAACTCCACTCGCGACGAAAAGCGTCGCCGGCGACTGCCGCCTTGGAAATTCCAACGCGCAGAACTGATGACATTGCGCGTTCTCTTCGGTGGCGAATAGATCTAACCAAGGCTCTCCCCACTGTAGAAAGAGTCCTTGCGCCACTTCCGAGTGAAGACGCCATTCGTGATCCATCATGCACCTGCGGCTGGAGTTCGTCCGCCCTGGCGTTCAGAGAACCTGCCAGGTGTTGAACCATCAGGAACATGCCCTGATGTTCCAGCCATGTCCAGAGGCGCAGAGCCTCCTGACAAAGGGTCCAAGACCCCACCCCGCCCTGTTTGTTGCAGTACCACATGGCGGTGGTGTTGTCTGTGAACACCTGCACTACCTTCCCTTTGACAGAGGGAAGGAATGCCTTTAGTGCAAGCCGGATCGCCCGGAGCTCCAGAATGTTGATATGGAGCCGGGACTCCGCCGGAGACCAGAGGCCTCTGATCTCCGCCTCTCCCATGTGACCGCCCCATCCCAGAAGGGACGCGTCCGTCACAACTGTATGCTCTGGCTGGGGAAGGGAGAGGATCTGCCCATGACCCATTGCCGGTTCGAGAGCCACCACTGCAACTGTTTTGCAGTCCCCTCCGAGATCTGGACGTGATCGGACAGGTTGCCCTGGTGCTGCGCCCACTGGAACTTCAGGTCCCACTGCAGAGCCCGCATATGCCATCTGGCATGATTGACCAGCAGGATGCAGGAGGCCATGAGGCCCAGCAGCCTCAGGGTCATCCGTACCGAAACCCAGGATAAAGGCCGAAAGATCGGAATCATAGCCTGAATATCCCGGACTCGCCGTTCGGGAGGATAGGCCCGAAACTGCGTCGTGTCCAGAACTGCTCCGATGAAAAGGAGCTGTGGAGAAGGAATCAGATGCGACTTCGGCACATTGATGGAGAACCCCAGCGAGTGCAGGAGTTCGGCCGTAGTCTGGAGGTGGGAGACGACTGCCTGGGACGAGCCCGCCTTCAGCAGCCAGTCGTCGAGGTAGGGGAAGACTGAAACCCCTGCCCGGCGCAGATGAGCTGCGACCACCGCCATCACTTTCGTGAACACCCGAGGGGCACTGGTAAGGCCAAGGGGAGCACGGTGAACTGAAAATGCTCGGGGCCTACCGTGAACCGAAGGTAACGCCGGTGGGCCGGCAGGACGGGGATGTGGAAATACGCGTCCTGCAAGTCCACCGCTACCAACCAGTCTCCAGGGTCGAGGGCAGTCAAGACCTGAGCTAGGGTGAGCATCTTGAACTTCTCCTTCCGGAGGAAGCGATTGACGTTCCGGAGGTCCAAGATAGGACGCATGTCCTCCTTGTCCCTTTTGGGCACCAGAAAGTAGTGGGAGTAGCAACCACGCCCTACTTCTGGGGTCGGAACATGCTCGATGGCCCTCTTGGTCAAGAGGGCCGTGACTTCCTTCTGTAGAAGCACCAAGTGATCCCCTGACATGCGGTGGAATTGAGGTGGCATGGCTGGGGGGGTGGTCTCGAAGGGGAGGGAGTAGCCCCTTCGGACAATGTCCAAGACCCACCTGTCCGAGGTGATGGTGCGCCAGTGGGGAAGGTGATGGCGGACCCTGCCCCCTACCGGCGTGCCGTGCACCTGAAAGGAGGGACTAGGAGGGCTTGGAGGCCGCGGACGGGTTGGAGGTGGTGGCCTGACCCGCACGCTGGTTGCCCGATCCGCCACGGCGGAATCCACGTCCTCGGCCACGCGAAGACGCCTGCTGCGCGGGCCGGTGGCTGGGCTGCTGGCGTGAAGGGCGCCCCTACCGTGGCCACGATAGGGGCGAAAAGCAGAAGGCAGCGGAGGGCGTGTAGCAGAAAGGCCCAGGGACTTGGCAGTAGCCCGTGAGTCCTTAAAGCGCTCCAACGCATGGTCTGCTTTGGACCCAAAAAGACCGACTCCATCAAAGGGCATGTCCATGAGAGTATTCTGGACATCCCCTGAAAAACCAGTGGTTCTCAGCCAGGCGTGGCGTCGGAGCGCCACCGTCGTTGCAATAGACCTGCCCAGCGAGTCGGCGGTGTCAAGGCCACAACGGATAGTGTATTTGGCCGCATCCCTTCCTTCCGCAATGGCGCGGGAAAGCAGTGCCTGGACCTCCTCAGGGCACTGGGGCAAAACATCCGCCACCGAATCCCACAGGGAGTGGGTATATCGGCCCAAAAGACAAGCGGTGTTAACGGACCGCAAGCCAGCACTGGAGGAAGAAAAACCTTTCTTCCCAAACTGATCCAGGCGTTTGGATTCCCTATCCGGAGGAGCGGTAGGAAGGCGGTTTGGGAAGCGGAGGCTTGGACAACCAAGCTCTCAGGAGTGGGGTGGACAGAAAGAAACAGGGGTCGCCCGGAGCAGGGCGATGGCGTCGTGACACGTTCCGATCCACAGAAGCCCCTGTGTTGGGCTTGGACCAGGCGCCCAAAGAACGTCAGTGAGGGCGTCGTTAAACGGCAGCACAGTCTCCGCAGAGGAGGCTGCCGGCTGAAGCACCTCTGTCAAGATGTTAGGCTTGACCGTTAAAGTAGGGAGCTGGAGACGTAGGGCCCCAGCAGCCCTACGCAACACCGTACCAAAATTGGCCCCCTCCTCCGTAGCCACGGGAGGAGACAGCATGCCAGTGTCAGGGGAAGTATCCAGACCACTGGCCTCCCCTAGACTCTCTGTCCAGTCCTCATCATACTGACAGTTGCGCGTCAGAGGGTCATCAGACCCCTCCCAGTCCAACTGGTCCTCCTCAGGTTCAAAATAAGGAGGAGGAGGGACAGTTGGGACCCAAGGTCCCATCGGCGCCGGAGCCGGCGTCGAGCGACGTCGCTCCGGGTCCATGTCCGGAGCCGGAAGGAACTGGGGGACGACGCCGCCCGGAGCCCAGGGCGGCGTCGAGAGCGGCACCGGAGACATCGGCGCCGGCGGAGGTGTCGTGAGGTCGACCGGCGTCGATGGGGGTTGTGGAGCCGGGATCGAGGCCGGGGCCGAAGCCGGGCCGGGATCGAGGCTGGAGGCACGGGCGACGCCGGGGCCGGAGCCGCCGGCGGCGCCGGAGCAACCCCATCAGGGCCCGCGGGGCCCGAAGGGCGCACCGGAGGGGCCTGAAGGCCCGAAGAGGCGGGCCATGGCCGACAGGAACTCCTGTACCTTGGCCGGATCCGCCCCCGAACCCGGGAAGGGCGGGTATGGCGGGGGCGACTCCACAGGCAAGTCCGGGGCCGCGGGGGCAGGGACGGTGCCGGGAGGAGCCTCAGCCGAGTCGCGAGACCGGCGGGCGAAGTCCGAGAGCGACGATGCTTCTTGGACTTCTTGTGCTTAGACTTACCGGACGAAGAAGACTTCGACGCCGACGACCGGTGTGCACTCCGCGAGCGACCCTGGACCTCTCACGCGACCGGGGCCTCCGTGGAGCCGAATGCCGGGCCTCGAGGAGCTTTCGAGACCGCTCTCGCAAAGCTTTCGGGTTGAGGGCCTGGCATTCGGGACAAGACTCGGTGTCGTGGCCTCGGCCGAGGCAGAAGAGACACTCCCAATGCGGGTCGGTGACGGACATCATCCGCGCACAGGCGCCGCATCGCTTGAAGCCGGGCATCCCTACGACACCTTTAATTTGGGGGAAAAAAAACAGTGAAAAAATCACCAAAAAGTATGGTCAAAAATTGACCAGGGCACTGCTCTTCCCGGATCTGCGCTTGCTGGCGCGGAAAAAGAAGAACTGACGTCAGCGCGCAGGGCGGCGCCTAAGTACTGCCCGCGACGTCATCCCGGCGATCACGACGCCGGCGACGGACGCGGAGCCGCACGGCGCCGCCTACCGACGCGCAAGGGTACTGCTACGCAAAAAGCTTTCCCGGATCCAGCCTGACGCCTGGGGATATTCTAAGGTAAGGAATCTGTCACTAACGTGTCTCTTTCAGATTCCGTGTGTATAGGAGTGCGCAGACAGTGTCGCTCCATCCTCTGCAGCGCTGATAACTTGATTTGCCACCAAGCTTCCTTCCTGCAATACCTCCTGAAAGTCCCTGCGATCTTCTTTAGGTAATTCATCTGTAAACCTTTGAAGTGAGTCCCACAAGGACCTATCATAACGCCATAAGAGCGCCGATGCGCTGGAGACTTTCAACATGGAGGCCAACGTGCCGCAGACGTTTCTCCCCCACGAATCCTGTGCTCTGCTTTCCTCATCGGGAGGAACTGTTGATGAGGAGGCCACAGCATGTGTCTTTTCCGCAGCCGCAATTATTACAGAGTCAGGAGGTGGGTCAGATCCAAGAAATAATGGAACCTCTTCCGGAGGCCTGTATTTCTTCAAGATCATCGCTGGCGCGGTCTTGAGCGTTGCCGGTGTAAGAAATGTTTCCATCACCGGCTGAAGGAGTCCCGGTACCAAGGGTAACAACGGTCTGGCTGCTGATCTTTGATGCAAAGTCTCAAAAATCACCGAGGATGAACTCTGCTGGGTAGGCATAACAATGTTCAACTTTGCTGCCCCTCTGGCCAGAACATCCTAAAAAGAACTGACGTCATCCACCGGAGAGACCCTCGAAGGTGGACTATCTGTAAGGGTCGGAGAGTAGTCCCTCTTTGAAGATTGGGTAGAAGAGGGTGACCGTGTCGGTGACCTGCGCCTTCTCCGATGACCCCGAGACGTAGATCTCCTTCTTGAGGAGGCTGCCGGAGTACGCGTATGATCTCGACCCCTCGATGGAGTAGTAGGAGAGAGATCTACTGCTTTTACCAGCCGGGCCAGTGGAGACCTGTGTAGAGGGCTGGAGTAGTCCTGAGGACCTCGTGCTTGTGCTGTTCCAGATTTCTGCCAGTGATGCAGAGGTAACCTCCACCTAGGAGAGAGGTGCACAGATGGAGATTTCTGCCTCTCTTCTGCAGGAGCCTCAGAGCATGAATGGGGACGTACAGGTGAAGACGCCGGACTGCTCAACGTTGAAATAATCACCTCCGGTGACCTTGAGGACGATGACGAAGTGCATCTTGAACTTGCGTGATGGGTCGACGCCGACTGATGAGAGTGTCTCAACGTTGAATGCGGAGTCACTGTGTCCTGAACCACCACTGATGATGATTTAGCCCTCGACGTCGGTGATGGTGATGGAGAAATGCTCACTGGACATGAGGAAGACAGAGACCGGTGTCTCGACGTCAAACGGCTCGTCCGCGACGTCGACTGCCCTCTGGGGACAGATCTGTGCCTCGACGTCGATCGTCGCCTGGTTGACGACGACGGAGGTGTCCGTCTGGACGTCGAACGTCCTTGAGTTGACTCCGACGGATTCCCCTGTCTCGACGTCGAGCGCCCGTGAGGTAGCGCCGGAGTCTTGTGCCTCGACGTCGAACGCCTGTGTAATGACACCGACGGAGTCTTGTGCCTCGACGTCGAACGCCTATGTGATGACGTCGACGGAGTCTTGTGTCTCGACGTCGATCGTCTACAAGAAGAAGCCGACGGAGTCTTGTGCCTCGACGTTTGAAAGCTGAGCCAACGCTGACGGAGACCTACTCCTCGACGTTGAGCGTCGCCGGGTTGACATCAACGGAGGGTCCGTTACCTGATGACTCGACGTCGATACTGTCGTCTTCGATCTTGGCATCGGTTGGTGCACCGGCACTGTCGACTATGGAGGTCTCGACAACGACATCCATTTCTTCGCCGCTGGTAAATTCGACGCCGATCCAGACGCTGATGGAGATCAGATCAGGATTTTGCTTCTCGATGTCGATCTGGCCCTCTTTTTCTTCTGTCTCACCGGAGACCTTCCTCTCTCAGAACGTCCATAGAGACGTATCCTCTCTCTCCTTAAGAGTTCACCTAGACAGCTTCTTGCAATGCTGACAGGTCTCCGAGGAATGAGAGTCAGGAAGGCAGAGAATACACACAGAATGTGTGTCAGATCTGGCCTTCTTCTTGCCACAGGAGGGACAAGGATCAAAAAAGAGATGGCATTATGACAGAAAATAAATCACTTTCTGTCAAAAAAATGGTTGTACCTCACTCGAAGACCTAAAAGACGTCGAGTGAAAGGAAGAAAACCACAAATAATTGGAGGAATATTTGACAAAAAAGTCAAAAAGTCAGAGCTGTGAATTCCAGGGTCCTGACTGAACTTCAGGGTCCTGACTGAAGGAGCCGGAAAGAACTGACCTAACTGTCACCCCTGAGGCATGATGGGAAGCTGGGGGTCATGGCTGCCTTAAAGGCACGGTGCCAGTTTTTGTGTTTGCAATTGCTTTCATTTTCTAGGCTATTGGTTTTCAATGCAGCCTATAGGCTAACAATGCTTGCTCTTTTGCAGATTGGTTTTGAGTCTACTCATTAAAAAGAGTTCAAGTAATGCTTGCCCTCCTGTGGTCTATATTCTATAGTATGTGATTGTAAAATAAGTTATTTATTGTTACATTGATTAGCCTCTTTTATAGGGGCTGCATTGATGTGTGAAAAAATGATATATATATATATATATATATATATATATATATATATTCCACATGTAGAATCGTGCGCAGCTTCCAGCACAAACAGAGCCCTCCAGTCGGAAAAGGTCAAATCTGATTTTATTCGTAGCATGCAAGCCTTCTGGTACAGCATGACGTCATGCGTTTCGACTTAATGGCGGTCTTAATCATATGCAGCGCCGAGTAGCTGCCGTTCTCCACTTATATACACTGGAATAGTAAACAGCGAGGTAAGCCACCATTCACAAAAGCTCGGTTAAAATGTAACCTTTACGCTGTCGTGTTCATTACACAATATAACTTGCAATCGGGGCTTCTATTTCATAATAGTTCTTTACGCATAGTGCAATTATTTCAAATAGTGTCCAAATTCAAAATGTTCCACTCATAGTGATATCCGTGAACGGACTACAACCCCCATGATGCATTGTAATTGTATTGTAAAGTACTCTCTTGTGCCCACCTTGTCGGAACAGTCTCAAGTTCATATCTCAGTTAGTAGAATGAGAAAAGAATCGCACATCCTTACGTGCATCGCGGAATAGTTCCATTTGTGCTGATGGCCATCAATTCCCATTTTACCCTGGCACGCTCGGCTTCGTGTTTGGGAATATCCGATGTTTCACACCAGTGCGGCTGTCTGCTTTATCTTTTGCCTTCTCCGAAGTGCAGGTGAACTCCCTCCACAAACCCTGGCTGCTGTGAAATGCCCAAGAGTCTTTAGCCATGAGGCCTCCCTTCAATTCAGTGGCAGAGCCTCCCGTCTCAATGGTGGCTCTGCAAGACCAATTTGTCAAGTTCATTGTGTGGGCAGCCGGTGGGCGTCCTCTAACCACACATCCAAATGCAGGCGGTGACGTCACCAAAGAAGCCCCGACCCGCCTGGAAGGGCATCCTTTTCGTCGATAATGCATTTGGAGATATATATATATATATATATATATATATATATATATATATAGCTGTATATATATGTTTTCATATATATTTTTTATTATTTCCAGGGTCCCCGCGCATGGGCGGGAATATTCAGTGCTTATGACTTTGATGAGGATACCCCTGGAAGAGAACTAGGATTACAGGTAAGTAACTTATCCTAAGGAACACTTCTAAAGTTTAAACATCTTATTTGATGATCCTCATGTACAGTTGCTTACATCATAATCACAATCCTCCAGAACATAAAGTTTATTACTTTCCGGCCTCTTCTACGACCCTTAATCCTACACTAACTTGCCTCCTATAAAAAGCTGCAGTTTCTGGGTGTGCAAATTTGGTATCAACACCAGCCAAATCACTGCCACTTTCCGCAAAGAACCTATAACAATTAAATGTAGACTCACCTGCAGAACTGAGTACGCAGTTTATATACTTGAATGTAAATGCGGTCTTAGGTACGTGGGCAGTACTAAACTGCAGGTCCATCTTCGCATCCTCCAACACCTGAGGGCGATTGTCAACAGTGACCCAACGTACCCGGTAGCTAGACATTTCAAGGAGGTTCACAATAACAACCTAGAACACTTCAAATATATCGCTGTGGACTGTGTGCCCCCCCTGAGACGTGGAGGCAACCGTGAGAAGTAACTCCGACAACTAGAGACACGCTATATCTTGGAACTCAACACTAAAGCGCCCACAGGCCTCAACACTAGTGAGGATCTGCATAACTTTCTGTAACACCTCACTAGAGCCAGCTGATCCACCACTGGGTTTTAGCACCACAGTCTTTGCCTTCTCAGTTTGTCTGTCACTCTCGCCCATATCAACTCCTGGTTTATGTGCCGCTCTGTTTCCTTCCTGCATTATTATCATTATGTTTTGCATTTGTCGCATTTTTTGTACTACTTTTGACGGTCTGTATGTACATTGTTACCGACCATGAGCTGGTTTTACCTCCATCATTACATGATCTGTCGTTACATTACCACAGTGCCATGGGGGTAGGCCGTTTTAAATCGATAAGGATATGCTACTTATCATGACATGTATGTGTTCAGAATCTATATACCTATACAGCTCACTGGGGTTCGATGCTGTGCTGTATCTTTGTTTGAATAATGATTTCCTTTATTGGGCATTATGCCTGTTTATCCAGTGTCCCGGCTGGTACCTGGCTACAGTTTTCCCCCCGTTGCTTTCACAAAGCCACCGTCAGCATATTTACCATCGGCATTTGACATTTGCGGTGGATTTTAATCACTATGTCACTTAGCACACCTGAACACTCCACTTGGAGTTTCAGTTCGCACCCTATACTAATCCCTTGGGCACTCTTATACCACAATCATCCAGCACTCCAGCACTTTCCCGGTTCCCATTTCCCTCCTGCTTAATTTTTAAACACTGATACAGTAGCGGTCCACACCCGCTTAAACACCTTTTCCAAGGCGGTCACCACTCGGGATCATTTTTAATATTCCACGTTGCCACTCACTACTTCGCATTTGTGCCTTTTTATCGTCAACACTCACCATGATACGCATTGGGTTATCGCTCTGCCACACAGCTCTTCGGAGTCACCTTAGGTCCTCTACTTTGACCTTGGTGTCAGGCCATCTTCACGGTGGCCCACTCGACCTCAACATTAAGGATACACTTGTCTCCGTGCCACACTATGGTAAACGTTAGTCTATCTACCATGGGGACTGCTGAGCTCCTCGGCATTTTGAGTGTCTAGCATTTGGGCTATTCGAATGGGCTGTTCATGTGTACTCTTCCATCACAGCAGCATGACTTCACAGCAGAATTTCCCCATTGCACATTATCACTGTAATGTATTTTACTTTTGGTTAACTTTTTGTACAGTCAGTCTGTCATCCATGACACCTGAATGCCAGTAACACGTCAGCAACCAAGTCATTTGCATATGACTTACCTCACACGGAGCTCGACCCGCGTAGGCCATGTCGGAAAAGAGGCGTAAAATATGTAAATTAAGCATTCTTCGCATAATTTGTGTGGACATAGTAAAAACACTACTGTATCTATTTAAGTTGTCACTCACCTGCAGCGCGCCATGTGATCAAGGCCGCAGTCTGGCGGCCGAAACACGTCATTTGACATGATGGTGCAATAAACTAACTTGCTTTCACTTCTACTGGAGTCTGTGCCCGAGAGATAGATAGATATATATATATATATTTTTTTTTATTATTTCCGGGGTCCCCGCGCATGGGCGGGAATATTCAGTGCTTATGACTATTGATGAGGATCCCCTGGAAGAGAACCTAACCTTACTGGCAGTCTAGGCCATGGTGGAAAGAACAAATATTAATCCAAAAAGAAATCTTCCCAAGAACCTTCCCTCTGGACCTATTACACAAAGACAGCACTGCTGATCCCTGCAATGAGCAGTGATGAGAAATATATAACTAAGGGGTAGAGATAGATCCCCAAAGGTTAATTTAGTATAAACAAGCTGTGGAAAACTGCAGGTGCATCAGCTAATGAAGACTTTGCTTTTTAAGGCAATAACTTTGCAATGAATACAAAGTTCTCTAGATCGCGCAGTGTAAAGTGAAGCTTCTTTCTCTTATCAGCAGACATGCAAACCATAAGATATGGCGCATAGGGTACTAATAAAACCAGAATCTTTTCTGTCACTAGTGACTTAACATTTTATATTGTTTAAAGGTTTACTGCTGATTTCTCAACCTGATGAGAGAACATGTCACAAACACGGGATGAGGTTACACCTAGAATGAAGTGCAGATGAAATAGAGGAAAACCAGAGAAGCCCATTTGAAACTTGAGCAAATTAAATACTAACAAAAAACATACATTTGAAGAGAGGAAGCTGCACCTTAATAGAAAGAGAGGGGCGGCTGATAAAGCTGAAGAAATCTCATGTTATAAAAGAATTCACTGATACTAATGGTCACCTTCCATGTCTTCAGGCCTCCTCTGAGAAAATGGGGGCCTTTAATGATTTTTATTGGAGGAAAAAAACAAACTAAAGGGTTTCAGGAAGCTGTTCGCACACAAACCACTATAAACAACCCATAAAATGGCCCAACTACAATTTAGTTCATCATAAAAATTAGACTACCTGGGTATGGACACCAGGAGTTGAATAAATTCTGGTTGAGCTGGGTGCCCCAATCCAACACAACACCATCAGTCACGCAGTCTCTAAATAGAAGATTGCAAGAGGTAACAAAATATCCAGGTTGCCAAACCTTAGCAGAGCTATCTTGACCAAGAAAATGGAGACGTAAAATGTTAAGAAGGGGCTGCTGGCAGCTTGACTTTGCCCCGATACCCTGCAGGAAGTTTTGTGTGAAGGGAAGACCTCTTTTTCCCATGAATCCACAGGCTGCACAAAACCTTCTTGAAAAACAAGAAAACCACAAATGAAGTGGTAGGACTTGAGGTACATACAGAGACTACCTCACATATCATGAATGGCTATTTGATGAACCAAACAATTACCTCAAGGAATTGAGGAAAACTATTTGACAGCTTAAACCGGTGGTTTTCCTGACAACGTGTGTTTCCTCTATTTACGCTCTCGTAGCTTCTAATTTGACAGTTTAAATAGATGGTTTTCCTGACAACGTAAGTTTTTCCTCTGTTTAAGCTCTCCCAGCTTTTTTTTCTGCACTGCTCTATGCTAAGGTACACTGGAAATGTTCCTGAGAGAAGATGGTTTACATTATTTGTGTTCTTGGCATGCTTTTCTGAGCTGCTGACTTAATGTTTAAAAATGAGCCCTTACTGAGTAAGGTACTGATATGTCAGATGTTTCTGAAAGAAGCTCAAGAAGGATACATGGTACCCATCTGTTCATAGTGTGTAGTGCTGTAGATTCACATTTTCTGCATACGTGTACCATCTACTGTTGGGTAATGTGTTTTTCTTAAAAGAAGTTTCAGGTCACAAGCATCCATGTGGCTTAACCCTTAACCCACAATGCACCAGGCGAAGACTTTACCTCGGACTGTTTTTGTCCCAGCGGCTGAGTAGTTTAAGTGGAGTATAATGTTAAAGACCGAGTAGTAAGTGCTGTGCATTGAGAAAAATGAAAGTGTTAAGAGCATTTGTGATCATTGCTGGCATCCGGGGACGAAGATGAATACAGGGTAAGTAACATTTTCCTTTCATAGTATGTGTGGATGTAGATATCTATTCTCTACCACAGACTGTAAAGCAGCTCCTCCAATAAGGGATGGCTACTGAGCAGATGATGCAGATGTTTGAAATAAGGTTATTAATACAATTTTGCGAACTAAAGCATGCTGGCGGGCTTGAAATCCGCACAATAGTGTTTGTTGAATGTTATTTTTGTTGACCATGTACCACCTTTGTAGATGGCTGCTAATGGAATGTTTCTAAAGAAATCCGTAGTGGCTTCTTTCCTTTGTATAGAATGTTCTTTGGGTGGTACACATAGTGTACGCTTGGCCTTAACATAGCAGGTGTAAATACAATATACAATCCATGTGGCAATGCCTGCCCAGGAAATACGATTTCCTACATGTGGCTTAGCAAAAACTACAAACAATTGCTTTGTTTTTCAGATGGATTTGTTTCTATCAAAGTAGTACATGAGAACCCACTAAAAATCTAATGTGTGTAATCCCCTTTCCATACATAGTTCGGATGCAAGAAGAAGATGGACAACTCAAGCTTGGTTTACATGCAATGGGGAGACACCCTTTGGTAGGAATTTTGGGTTAGCACCAAGGACTACCCTATCTTTGTGCAGAAAGGTTCTTCTATAGCAAAGTCCTGCAACTCACTTGTGCTTCTCAGAAGCGATGGCCACCAGAAAGGCCCATCCCATGACAATGCCATCTTCCTTGCATGTCACAGGAATGTAATGGCTTAAAAGTGTGGCCCAAAGTCTAATGAGGACTATATTCTGGTTCCAAAGAGGCACTGGAGGGGTCTTTGGAGGGACTGTTGAAGCACCTCTTGGCGTTGTCATGTGAGGTTTCATAAGAAAATTGTTTACCCCAGAGTATTTTGGGGAAGTTTGATCTGAATGTCAGTTGTGTGTAGCAAGTACTGGATGAGGTGCCAATAAAAGATCCACTTCACAGTCTTTCACCTCTGTGGAGTCTTTCCTTGCCCTTGAAGACTCAACTATTCTACACTCGCTACGCAACTTAACCTAATCTCTCAAAGGAAAGGGCAGAAGACGTACATTAATATGATAGTGGCATTAGAAAACTATTTACATCGTTTCCCGAAAGCAGGTACTGTACTGGAGAGATACAATTTTGGCAGAATGGTAGAGTTTGATAGGGACTCCATTAAAGACTATATTACCCAATTAGGCAAACCACTTGTATCTTTTGAGCAGTGTTTACGATTGAATAAGGAACCAATTTATGGTCAATTGTTGCTTGGGGCTGCCCATCTCTTTCAGGTATTACTGAAAAAGGCAAGAGAATTCAACATACTCTTCAGTGTTTTGGGGGGGAGGGGGTGATCTCAGTAGTAGTAGGCAATTTTCATTCATCCCAGCTTTGTGGCATAGTCCAAGTGAATGACAAGCCCATTAATGTCCTGACTGATTCTGGTGCTTGGTTGACACTGGTCTAGTGTTTCTAGCCAAAATTAAATTTCAAGGATGAACCTGTACTGGAAGGTATATTTCCCTCAGAGGAACACAGTGTTCTAGTTAATTGGGCATTGTGTTAGATTCAGATCCACCGGAACCAGTAAAACTGAACCTGCCAACTCCTATTTATGAAGTAAAATCCATGCTGGATGACCAGAGCAATCATACCTTTGAAACGGATTTCCCTAAGGTGTTCACTGATAGCCTGGGGTTCCTAAAAGGCTATGCCCATAAAACATGTTTGAAACAGGAGTCTGTGCTAGTTGTAAATAAGGTGAGGGGTGTACTATTCAGTAGGAGAGATGGGGTTATAGGTGAGTTGGGCCAACGTCTTTCTGCAGGAATAACAGTGGAGATGGAATACTCTGACTCGTTGGCTTCTGCAGTAATAGCATGCAAGCCTTTGGGAGATTGAACAGATATATAGAAGTGGCCAGATCCAAGGTCTTTACCACCTTAGATCTTACATAGGCTAACCATCAGCTTAGGCTTGAGAATGACTCACAGAACTAGGTCTATGTGACTCAGTTTGGCACTTAACGTTTCACCAGGATGCCATTTACTTTAGTGACCGCATCGCCCATATTTCAAAGTCTCTTGAACAGAGTTTTGCAGGCATACAAGGTGTCCTGTATTATCAGGATCATATGTTGGTGTATGGAAGGACTCCAGCCAAATTACAGCAGTCCATCAGGTGTTGGGAGTTGTGGGAGCCAATGGCTTGGCTCTGAAAGCAAAGAAGTGCTTGTTTTGCAAACCTGAGATTGTGTATCTTGGGCATGCTGTGTCATCTCGCAGCATACAACACAAATAGGATGTGGTTAATACCATTGATGCCATATCCTTTCTAAAAGGTAAGGATGAACTAGGTGTTTTCCTCAGTATAGTAGAGTTCTATTCTCAGTACATCAATGGGCTAGCTGCGAAGACCGATAGTATGTGGGACCTTTTGAAGAAAGGTGTTCCTTTTGAATGGAGTGACGGCCTGAGAGAAGAAACCAGTGTTAGTTTTGGTATTAATGCTGGGGTCAGACAAGGAGATATTCTGGCTCCAGCCATATTCAACATTTTCATCAATGAAGTCGATAACTTTTTGCGGGCTTTAAATCTTGACAGGCCAGTTTTCAATTGGGGGTGAAAATGGCAATATTACTATTTGCGAATGATGCTGTCCTTTTGTCTCGAAGGGAAATCGACATTTATAAACTTCTCAGTGGATTCGAGGATTATTGTAGCACGAAGGAGCCGCAGATCATCACTTCAAAAACAAAATATATGATTTTGAACAATAGAGCCAAAGCCCTGGAATACATTTAAAATATGCTTTCATGGTCTAAAGAAGTGAAATAAGGACGAAACTAACTACATTTAAAATCTATGGAATTCTCCTGGAGTGAATAGATCATTAAGACTATTTGGGGATTAGATGTGATGCAAAAATGTCCCTGTCTCCCCACTTGCAAAAAAAGTGAAGTCACACTGAGCCAGTATGCAAACGCAATATAAAGATTTCCTAACAACTGTGGTCATAGGCTAATTGCCCCTGCCCTTGAGGCTATTCTGGTTCAAGTCGTAGCCATGGGTATCTATGGGTCTGAATTGTGGGGCAATAAGAAAGGTACGGGCCTGGTGAGATCAAAGAACAGGTTCTTGCAACAGCTCAATCTTGGCCAAGGGACCCAAATGGATGCTCTCAGGATAGAGCTGGGCGCCTTACTTCTGACAATCAGTGTGTAGCTCTCCAACCCCTTTTATATTGGATTAGAATATGGACTAAGCCTTAGCTGAGTAATTATCTGAACATTATGCGTGCGCTTTGGTCATGGGCTGAGTCAACAAAGCTACCTTGGTAAAATGACATAGCTGGTACGCTGAATACTATTGGCTGCCCAGGGTTCTAGTTCAATCCTGAGAGCCTGTCTGCTGTTAGAGGGCAGATGGTGTGAAAGAAGCTTTGGGATTATAATGTTGTCCACCTGAATGGAAAGTTAGTGGCTCGCCTCCATGTCTTTTTTACTGCATTTGAACATTTTTGGGATAAACTTTACGCAGATATAAAAAGTGCTCTTTATATCAGGTTTAGAATTGGAACCTTGCTAGTGAAATTGTATACTAGCAATTGGTCCGATGGAGGGAGTAGTTCATTGGCCTGTAGTTGCGAGTTGGGGGTTATGAATCTGTTGTGCATTCTATGCTACTATGCCACATCACACTTCAGGTCAGAAGATTGCATCTCCACCCTCTTTTTATTAGCAATAAAATCAAATTTTGTAAGGATGCCATGGCTTTATGAACACGTACGGATTTAACTTAATCATCAACCAGGTTCCTACATATATTTAAGCAGCATGAAAGATAACCAGACCATTATTATCGATTTTCTGCACTGTGCATCTTTTGCTTCTGTACTTCTGCACTTTATGAACCCTTTGCACTAGCACTTAATATGTGCTATGTTATCTACTATTCCATGATGGTAACAGAGGTTGGACCCTTTTAGAAACAGCACTTGCACCTTATGGATATTCAGTTTACAGTAGGAATAACAGTATTTTATGTCTATAGATATTGCATGAGTCTTCTAATAACAACATGCACACTTTTCATTATTTTAGGAGCTGTTATTCAATGTTGGATTATAACAGAGGTTGGACCCTTTTAGAAACAGTTCTTACACCTTAAGGATATTCAGTTTACAGTAGGGACTGTAGTATTGTAAGTGTATAGATACTGCCTGTTTCTTCTAATAACAGCATGTGCACTTTCCTTTATCTAGGGAGCTGCTATTCAGTGGTGCACTTTTCTTTATCTAAGGAGCGGCTATTCAATGTAGGATTCTCTTAGGATGGTATACAATTCTTTCAGAAACTAGATATGTTTTGAAAACGTCCAAAACTGTGAGCCGTTTGCACATGTAGCCTGTAGGTTATAAGTGGAAAGGACATTTTTAGGTGTAAGGCATCAGCACTAGCACTTTACTACTTAGTTTTTATTGCGAATTGTGTTTCAAATTTTTCATATAAAGTAAATTCAGGGGGGCCAAATATTTATATGAATTTGTGTCTTTGTAGATGACAATGTAGTTTTATAGGTTGTTTTATGCTAACATTTTAAGATGTTTTCGTTGTGTATTGTATGCCTCACATTTGTAGGCTGACTCAAGTCTGATTCAGTCTGACTGTGAAAGGGAATTTCTAGTGGTAATAAAAAAAAAAAGGTAACCAAGATACCAGTTTTGCAAGGATTTAATCTACCTCTTAACTGTTTCTTGTAACAGATGCTAGCACTAAGGATCGAAGGGCTGTTCTGATACAAATCTCACATCACTCCCAATTGAGAACCTTTGCACCTTTCAAACCTCTTGAGGCAAATGCTGAGTCCTAATATCCTGTAATCGAGACCGAGACAATAGTGGTTTTTCTGGCCATAAGAAAGTTTAGGAAATTTCTGTGGGGCAGACAGTTCAAAGTTTGAATAGACAACAATCCGTTGGTTGGAGTGCTTAGCAAGAAGAGGCTTAATTTGCGATCTGACTAATACAATAATACTCCCTACAAGAGCCAAAACTTAGAAAACTTCCAAGGTATTGGTTATGGTTGGTGATGATGAACAGTTTTTATGGTGTGTACATAACTTTTGAGGCTATCTCGAGTGTAGAGTGGAATACACCACGAGAAAGGATGTTGTTTTGAGCATGGCAAAGGAAAGGTTAGTTGCTGAGAGGTCACAAGCCAGGAAGACCATGATCTTGTAGCCACTTGGATATTAAATGGTGAATCGATGGTGGATCTACTCATGAGAGTTACAGGATTGGTGGCACCAGCTGTCCTGCAGGAAATACTAGTAATTTTGGCACAAGGTCATCAAGGTATTAGCACAACAAAGCTCAGGTTGCATCAAGAATATCGGTTGTCAAGCATTGGCACACAAGTAGAAAGGCGAGTGAGAAATTACTTTGATTGTCAAGCGAGACATACAGTCAGGAGAATCTGTACTTCTCCCCTGGTGTGTAGAGATTCGCCCAAAAGACCCTGGGAGAATCTTGTTTTAGATTTGGTTGAGCCAATTCATGTAAGTTGTGTTCCACCTTATCTACCTGTGCTGGTTGATATGTTTTCCAGGTGACTTGAACTCAAGGTAATCACAACCTCAGACTCTAACATGATAAAGAAGTTACTACATGATGTTTTTTCCAGAGAAGGTCGGCCTTCTTCTTTACTTACTGGCAATGGTCCACAGCTAGTCTCAAACAAGATAGAACAGTGTCAGCAGCAGAGGCATTGTTCATAAAAGGTGTTCTATTTATCATCCAGAAGCTAATGGTTTGGTGAAGATGTTAAATAGGACCGTTAAGGAGACAATGCAGTTTGCCAGGATAACCAGCAGACCCTTGAGGGAGTTGTTGGATAGCTGGTTGAAGGTATACAGGATGACTCCCTAATCTACCACTGAAGCAGTTGCTTTTGAAACGTTGAGTGGTAAGAAGGTGATTTCTTGCTTGTCTGTAGATTGAGTGATATGTAGAAAGTAATGTATCGTTAGTTGGGATTCTTGTTGTTCAACATGAAATGAGAGTGCAAGGATAATGTGCACAAAGGAAATCTACGACTAGCACAAAGAAGGGTATTCTTCTGATGTGAAAGTAGGTGATGAGGTGGTGGTAACATTACCCACTGCAAGTGACAGATGATAGGAGAATATGGAATCTTAACCAAGTTTACAGGTAAAGTAACTGATGAACCTGATGGATTATTGAGACAGTTATATTCTCCATTGTTGTTTTTTTTTTGGGGGGGGGTGTTCTTGTTGTGCTCCTATATTATAGGTCTGGTGGGGAGGGAGGTTTGTGTCATCCTGTGAACTGTATATTAGTTGTTGAAGCACCTCTATGCATGGTTATGATGGGTTCAGGGAAAGAATCCTTTACCCAAGCGTATTCTAGATCTTGGGCTTGAACTTATTGTCAATTGTGTAAATCAATCACTGGGTGAGGGACGAATAAGGATTCACCTCACTTTCTACAGCCTCAATGGTGCCTTTCCTTTCAGTTGAAGAGTCAACTATTCTAGTTGCCTTATGGACGACCATACAGGGTCATCTGGAGTTGCTTTATATTTATTTTTTCTACCTAGAGACCTGGTGGAATAGGAGCGAGGTGACTATCCTGGTCTTCACCTAGTCCTTAAAGTTCTCTGGGGCAATTTTGTGCATGCCCTAAAGCATCAGAAGGTACTGTACAGACCTCTAACACTAAGAAAGGGTCTTGATAAGGAAGTCACACTCAATCTGCACCATGTTCATTTTAACATACTACGGTGCAGCCCTTTGTATTACCATGTGGTATTATCATCCGGTGAGTAAGACTTAACTGGGTATAGGTCCAGGTCTGTGTAATCTGGTGGGCTGAACTGGTAATAATCCCAGGGTTAGTCTCCTTCCCCAGGCACTAAAGGCTCATAATAAGGGTCTCAATGTATTATGGGCCTCCCAGGTCAGACTCAGTTTGAATTGACTGTGGAGGGGACTGTGGGGGTGGCGGTGTGTAAGGGCATGGGTGTGGAGAAAGTGGTGGTGAACTGGCTGCCAAGTCCGTGACCCTCTTTGAAATGGGGGCAGGGGGATCTCAAAAGAGTACTTCTCTGGCAGTAAGCCTCTTTTTGGTGATTTGGAAGGGGGTTTGTGTGTATGGGTGCTTTTCGAATGGATTTTTACTGTGAAAGGTGTATGAACATGTTCTTATGCCTCATGTCCAACACAACTAGGAGATGGCGCGCAATCGGGCCCTCAATAGAGTCCGATCTAACCCCACATTTATGTGTTAAAAAACCCTGCTGTTTAGCGGTAAATCCTCCAATCAGGCCCTCTTTCTGGGGGAATAACAGAAACACTGTTCGGCTCTTGCTTGGCTGTCCCGGCCCCAGTTTTTTTGGGGGGGGGGGGGAGAAATAATGGTCTCTAGTGACGGTTCCGCCTCCCCCCGACCCCCCAAAGAGCAGAGCCTATTGAGACTAAGCCACTCCCTCATCTGCCATCCTGGGGTGCCAGAAAGACTGTGGTCACATTGTCCCCTTTCTGGCACTACCTGTTCTGCTTTGATAGGTGCTTACGTGGAGATGAGATATAACCCCTCCCCGAACGCCAATCAAAGAGTGTGAATGCATGTTCATGTGTGAGGTCAATGTGCTATGCTCACAGACATACACACACCAAAAACAAACAAAACAAAAAATTCAGGCGGCAAGGGAAACTTAACCTAGTTTCCTGAAGTTGTTTTTCAAAATGAAAATCTTTCAGGTGCTTGCACGAGAATGATTTTCTCCCACTGGTGTCTGGAGAGACGTTCACATCATCCGCACCAATAAAATAGTGCGGTGGACATGAAATTCTCATCCGACCCACTAATGCACAAGTTACTAACTTGTGTAACGATATATCTGTAAGAGACAGTAGTTAGTGACAGATTCCTTACCTTAGAATATCCCCAGGCGTCAGGCTGGATCCGGAAAGTTTTTGCGTAGCAGTACCCTTGCGCGTCGGTAGGCGGCGTCGTGCGGCTCCGCGTCCGTCGTCGGCGTCGTGATCGCAGGGATGACGTCGCGGGCAGCACTTAGACGCCGCCCCTGCGCGCTGACGTCAGTTCTGTACACGACTTTCCGCGCCAGGAACGCAGAGCCATGCAAGAAGCTGACATAGGTGTCTGAAAAATACTAGGGCCCTGAAAGGGATGTCCTTAATTCTAGAAATCAGTTCGCAGAACGGTGGGGCGGTAAGGAATCTGTCACTAACTACTGTCTCTTACAGATATATCGTTACACAAGTTAGTAACTTGTGCATCTGAAAGAGACACGTTAGTGACAGATTCCTTACCTTAGAATAGATACCCCAGCAATACCAACCCCGGTGGTGGGTCTGCGAACAAAGATGAGACAAGGAAGTCCCGGAGGACAGAACGGCCAAAGAAGCCGTCCCTCCGGACCTGACTGTCAAGGCAGTAATGCTTTGTAAATGTGTGCAGCGAGGCCCACGTAGCTGCCTGACAGATATCCTGCAGCGGAACACCGCGGCCCAAAGCCGTGGTAGCAGCCGTTGCCCTGGTGGAATGGGCACGCAGCCCAACAGGAGGCTCCTTCTTAGCCAAAGAATAGCAGGCTTTGATACACAAGGTTACCCAGCGGGAGATGGTTCTCTTGTGCACCGCCCGACCTTTTTTGGCGCCCACGTAGCCAACAAAGAGCTGGTCATCCACCCGGAAGTGTTGTGTGCGGTTGATATAAAAGGAAAGCGCACGTTTTGGGTCCAGACGGTGGAGCCTCTCTTCCTCTCTGGAAGGATGCGGAAAGAAGGTGGGCAAAGTGATGGTCTGCCCAATGTGGAAGGCAGTAACCACCTTTGGTAAGAAGGACGGGCGCGTCCTAAGAACAACCTTGTCTGGATGGACAGACAGAAAGGGAGGTTTGCATGAAAGAGCCTGGAGCTCACTCACCCGCCGAGCGGAGGTAATGGCCACCAGAAAGGCTGTCTTCAGAGTCAGAAGACGAAGAGGACAGTTATGTAGAGGCTCAAAGGGAGCGCACATAAGAAAGGTAAGAACCAAGTTCAAGTCCCACTGAGGCATCACAAACGGAACAGGAGGGAAGAGGTGTGTAATGCCTTTTAGAAACCTGTTAACAACAGGGGACTTGAAAAGGGAGGGCTGATCAGGCAGCCTGAGGAAGGCCGAGATGGCACAAAAATAGCCCTTGATGGTACCCAGGGCAGAACCCTGTTGGGCCAGGGTAAGGGAACAGAAGAACCTCAGAAAGAGGGGCAGAAAGGGGGTTCACAGCCTTTGCTGTGCACCATGCCACAAACTTGTTCCACCTGCAGGCGTATACCACCTTAGTGGAGGGACGCCTGGCTGCCAGAATCACATCACAAACTTCGGGAGGCAAGTTGAAAGGAATCAACTGCCGCTGCTCAATCTCCACGCAAGCAGGTGGAGGCTGGACAGGTTCGGGTGGAGGACCGTCCCCTGCTGCTGCGACAGAAGATCCTCCCGAAGAGGCAGACGGATCGGGGGATCGACGCTCATACTGAGTAGCTCGGGATACCAAACTCTTCGAGCCCAGTCCGGAGCCACAAGGATGACTTGGGCCCGGTCGCGCCGAATCTTCTTCAACACTCTGGGTAGAAGTGGTATAGGCGGAAAAGCGTACAACAGACCGCAACTCCACTTGCGACGAAAAGCGTCGCCGAGCGAGTGCTGCCTTGGAAATTCCAACGCGCAGAACTGATGACATTGCGCGTTCTCTTCGGTGGCGAATAGATCTAACCAAGGCTCTCCCCACTGTAGAAAGAGTCCTTGCGCCACTTCCGAGTGAAGACGCCATTCGTGATCCATCATGCACCTGCAGCTGAGTTCGTCCGCCCTGGCGTTTAGGGAACCTGCCAGGTGTTGAACCATCAGGAAAATGCCCTGATGTTCCAGCCATGTCCAGAGGCGCAGAGCCTCCTGACATAGGGTCCACGACCCCACCCCGCCTTGCTTGTTGCAGTACCACATGGCGGTGGTGTTGTCTGTGAACACCTGCACTACCTTCCCTTTGACAGAGGGAAGGAATGCCTTGAGTGCAAGTCGGATCGCCCGGAGCTCCAGAAGGTTGATATGGAGCCGGGACTCCGCCGGAGACCAGAGGCCTCTGATCTCCGCCTCTCCCATGTGACCGCCCCATCCCAGAAGGGACACGTCCGTCACAACTGTGTGCTCTGGCTGGGGAAGGGAGAGGGATCTGCCCATGACCCATTGCCGGTTCGAGAGCCACCACTGCAACTGTCTTGCAGTCCCCTCCGAGATCTGAACGTGATCGGACAGATTGCCCTGGTGCTGCGCCCACTGGAACTTCAGGTCCCACTGCAGAGCCCGCATATGCCATCTGGCATGATCGCCCAGCAGCCTCAGGGTCATCCGTACCGAAACCCAGGATAAAGGCTGAAAGATCGGAATCATAGCCTGAATATCCCGGACTCGCCGTTCGGGAGGATAGGCCCGAAACTGCGTCGTGTCCAGAACTGCTCCGATGAAAAGGAGCTGTGGAGAAGGAATCAGATGCGACTTCGGCACATTGATGGAGAACCCCAGCGAGTGCAGGAGTTCGGCCGTAGTCTGGAGGTGGGAGACGACTGCCTGGGACGAGCCCGCCTTCAGCAGCCAGTCGTCGAGGTAGGGGAAGACTGGAACCCCTGCCCGGCGCAGATGAGCTGCGACCACCGCCATCACTTTCGTGAACACCCGAGGGGCACTTGTAAGGCCAAAGGGGAGCACGGTGAACTGAAAATGCTCGAGGCCTACCGTGAACCGAAGGTAACGCCGGTGGGCCGGCAGGACGGGGATGTGAAAATAAGCGTCCTGCAAGTCCAACGCTACCAACCAGTCTCCAGGGTCGAGGGCAGTCAAGACCTGAGCTAGGGTGAGCATCTTGAACTTCTCCTTCCGGAGGAAGCGATTGACGTTCCGGAGGTCCAAGATAGGACGCATGTCCTCCTTGTCATTTTGGGCACCAGAAAGTAGTGGGAGTAGCAACCACGTCCTACTTCTGGGGTCGGAACATGCTCGATGGCCCTCTTGGCCAAGAGGGCCGTGACTTCCTTCTGCAGAAGCACCAAGTGATCCCCTGACATGCGGTGGAATTGAGGTGGCATGGCTGGGGGGTGGTCTCGAAGGGGAGGGAGTAGCCCCTTCGGACAATGTCCAAGACCCACCTGTCCGAGGTGATGGCACGCCAGTGGTGAAGGTGATGGCGGACCCTGCCCCCTACTGGCGTGCTGTGCACCTGAAAGGAGGGACTAGGAGGGCTTGGAGGCCGCGGACGGGGCGGAGGTGGTGGACTGACCCGCACGCTGGTTGCCCGAACCGCCACGGCGGTAGCCACGTCCCCGGCCACGCGAAGACGCTTGCTGCGCGGGCCGGTGGCTGGGCTTCGAACGTGACTGGGCGCCCCTTCCGTGGCCACGAAAGGGGCGAAAAGCAGAGGTTAGCGGAGGGCGCACAACAGAAAGGCCCAGGGACTTAGCAGTAGCCCGTGAGTCCTTAAAATGCTCCAGCGCATGGTCTGCTTTGGAACCAAAAAGACAGACTCCATCAAAGGGCATGTCCATGAGTGTATTCTGGACATCACCCGAGAAACCAGTTGTTCTCAGCCAGGCGTGGCGACGCAGCGCCACCGTCGTTGCAAGCGATCTGCCCAGCGAGTCGGCGGTATCAAGGCCACAACATATGGTGTATTTAGCCGCATCTCTACCTTCCGCAATGGTGCGGGTAAGCAGTGTCTGGACCTCCTCAGAACACTGGGGCAAAACAGTCGCCACCGAATCCCACAGGGAGTGGGTATATCGGCCCAAAAGGCAAGCGGTGTTGACGGACCGCAAGCCAGCACTGGAGGAAGAAAAAGCCTTCTTCCCAAATTGGTCCAGGCGTTTAGATTCCCTATCCGGAGGGGCGGTAGGGAAGGCGGTTTGGGAGGCAGAGGCTTGGACAACCAAGCTCTCGGGGTTGGGATGTTGAGAGGGAAACAAGGGGTCGCCCGGAGCAGGGCGATGGCGTCGGGCCACGTTCCTATCCACAGGAGCCCCTGTGGTGGGCTTGGACCAGGTGCCCAAAAGAACGTCAGACAGTGCATCATTAAACGGCAGCACAGTCTCCGAAGAGGAAGCTGCCGGCTGAAGCACTTCGGTCAGGAGATTAGTCCTGACAGCCACAGTAGGCAATTGGAGGTGCAAGGCTCCAGCTGCTCTACGCGACACCGTTGCGAAATTTGCTCCCTCCTCCGTAGCCACGGGAGGAGACAGCATGCCAGTGTCAGGGGAAGTGTCTAGACCACTGGCATCCCCAAGTTCCTCTGCCCAGTCCTGATCATATTCACACTGCTGTGTGAGAGGGTCTTCCGACCCCTCCCAGCTCTCCTGGTCCTCCTCTGGTTCAAAATATGGAGGAGGAGGGACATCTGGGACCCAAGGTCTCATCGGCGCCGGCGTCTAGCGACGTCGGTCCGGCTCCATGTCCGGAACCGGAGAGAACCGGGGAACGACGCCGCCCGGAGCCCCGGGCGGCGTCGGGAACGGCACCGGGGAGATCGGCGCCAGCGGAGGCGTGGTTAGGTCAACCGGCATCGATCGGGGTTGCGGTACCACCGGAGCCGGGATCGAGGCCGGGGCCGGAGCCGGGATCAAGGCTGGCGGGACAGGCGACGCCGGGACCGGAGTCGTCGGCGACGCCGGAGCAACCCCATCAGGGCCCGCGGGGCCCGAAGGTGCACCGGAGGGACCTTGAGGCCCGAAGAGGCGGGCCATGGCCGACAGGAATTCCTGTATCTCGGCCGGAGTCGCCCCCGAACCCGGGAAGGACGGGTAATGCGGGGGCGGCGCCACAGGCACATCCGGAGCCGCGGGGACGGTGCCGACAGGGGCCTCAGCCGAGTCGCGAGACCGGCGAGGCGAAGTCTTAGAGCGATGGTGCTTCTTAGACTTCTTGTGCTTCGACTTACCCGAGGAGCGCGAAGACTTGGACTCCGACAACCGGCGGGGGCTCCGCGACCGGCCCCTCGACCTCTCACGGGACCGGGGCTTGGTGCGGCGCGGAGCCGACTGCCGGACCTCCAGGAGCTTTCGAGACCGCTCTCGCAAAGCCTTCGGGTGAAGTTTCCGGCAGTCAGGGCACGCCTTCGTATCGTGGTCTCGGCCGAGACAGTAGAGACACTCTAAGTGCGGGTCTGTGATCGACATCATTCGACCACAGGCACCGCATGGCTTGAAGCCGGGCATCCCTACCAACACCTAGGAGTCGAGAAGACTCGAAAAGAAACAGTGAAAAAATTCACCAAAAATGTAGTCAAAAATTGACTAGGGCACTGCTCTTCCCGGATCTGCGCTTACTGGCGCGGAAAAAGAAGAACTGACATCAGCGCGCAGGGGCGGCGTCTAAGTACTGCCCGCGACGTCATCTCGGCGTTCACGTCGCCGACGACGGACGCGGAGCCGCACGACGCCGCCTACCGACGCGCAAGGGTACTGCTACGCAAAAACTTTCCGGATCCAGCCTGACGCCTGGGGATATTCTAAGGTAAGGAATCTGTCATTAACGTGTCTCTTTCAGATGTGGCTATACAGCCAACATCTGTTTATTGAACGACTCTTAAACTGTAGCCAATACCATCCTATGCAGCTCTTGCACATTAGTTTGAAAACATACAACATTCCACCTTAAAATTTAAGGTTGAACACTGCTCAAAACTAGACTCCATAACATTCTTAGATCCCACACTTAACTTTCAATAACAATTGCTGGGCTACTGATCTTTTCAGATAAAAAAAAACCTAAAACATCCATCCCTTCAGTATTTCTCCTTTGTGTCTGCTGAAAGCTTACCTATGCTGGGCCTAGTTTCCCCTCCACCACACTAGTACACGTTCCCCATTTCACAAATTGCACAAGAACCTCTACCTTCGTCCACTTCCACCAAAAGTTACTATTTTCTTTCATGTACTGGGAGTACTACCCCAATAAATCCACACTTACACAATTAGGCTGTAGGATGCAGTGTAACAGTATAAAATGGGATTCAATTAGCCATTGTACAACTAAACTGCTGACTACAAGACACTAAAGATGACACACACAAAAAATAATTGTAAAGGTTTGTCAGTAAGCTATGAATTTAATTCAAAGCTATGTGAAATAACCTAAGAGTTTAGAACCACTGTAGAGTGACAAACCTTTAGCCTCCCTAAATACTGTATCTAAGTATTTAACTACTGAATTTATTAATAACAACTGATGTGTGCAAAGCACAATGAAAAAATCAATATTGATGTAAAAAAGTGACATTAAAATAGATTCTAGAATAGAGACAATTAAGTAGGATCAGAGCAATCCCAGGAATGAATAGAACTGGACAATACAAATCACATGCAAGTGCTTGAACAAGCAGTTAACAGTTTTTACCTCAAACTCTTCATTGGCCTTTTCAAAAATGTGTAGGGATCCCTTCACTGGGGGTGCCTTAATCCTGCGCTTTATCGGAAAGTCTTCATCATCGCTGCTCTCCATACATTTGTGTCTAATCCGAGGCCATTGTTTCCCTTTACATTTAACAGGAACACTGGATTTGCTACTCCCCAGGTTTTCAAGTTCATTCACGAATGTCTTCTTTCGCCGCTTGATTTGCACTTCTTCCTCCGCACTGCTCTCCATGTCTTTAAGTTCAACCACTATAAAAGATAAGACAGCAAACACTGAGTTACCCCCAAAAATTTATTAGACTATTTTGGGTGAAAAACAAGAAACTTGTATATAAATCATATTGAATTCCCATGGTGGCAATTAAAAACAGTGTTGCGCAAGCAGTTGTTTTATGGAGGTGCTTTAAGGTTAACAGCTTGTCGTTTGTTGACTGGTTGAGGGAAGGGACAGTATTCAAAAGCAATAAGGAGATATTATTTCTGGTCACTGGAATGTTTACCCTTCCTATAAAAAATAACGTTATATCAAAAAGCAACTAATCGGAGCACAAAAGTAGCATGTTAAAATTCTTTTATATACATTTTCAATGTTTTGCAGACATAAAGCTGTATTTTCAACCTTTGCTGAGATGCATGGATGGGAAGGAACAAACATACGGCTCGCTAACGTCCTGCATTAGTTGCATAATTTGTGCGAAGTGGAGTACGGATCTGGATCAATGAAAATATAGGAAACATAACAGCCACAGCCTATTAGTGAATAAAAGACATTCGATCATGTAGAAATGGGGATTTGTAGGTAAGCAGAATAAATTACTATTCCCTACCCACATATCTTGAGGTGAAATAGTGCCCAAATAGTCTACACATCCTTGAACTTCACATATTTTGTTGCATTAGTGCATCCGAGATTCATGTATTCAAATGCGTTTTTTTAAACCACTTATCGACTCACCATATGCACATTTAAGAAAAAAGTTTTTATTGTAAAACATACCTGGATAAGTCTCCATGTACAAGTAAGCTTCACCTTCAAGCAGCTATTATATTCTGTGGCGGTATTTCGCTACCAAATTTCTCAATACATTTTCAACTCGGTCACATTTGCTGAGATATGACAATTGATAGCAATCTAAGACATGCCACATATTCTGTATTGTACAGAGGCCGTCGGCTATGCCTGGGCTACTCAAGGTCATTTAACATGTTTAGGTTGCAGCAAAATGTATTGTTTACTATTCACTGGGCTTACAACCCGCTCACAGCATACAATTGGTTGTTTTCTTTGTCACTTTTACTTGCAATCTTTTGATTGCTTTGCTCTTGTAGGCTTCTGTTGAGTAACCCAAGTCTATAACATTAGTTCTACAATGTCTGACTTTCCTGCCCAAAGATGCCTGAACGTAGTTCAGTGCACCAACGCCTAAACGTGAAAGTCCAAATTGTGGTAGCCCTATATAACCCCACTCAACTCGCTGGTTGATGTAATGTCAGTGTTTTCTAGGTTACTAACAGTCTGTAAATGTTTTCAAAGACGTACTGGTAATTCAAACCCAATTTCAATCTTTAGTATGACACACAAGCACAGCAAGAAGTTAGAGACACTGTATGGCTAAAAAGTGTTTATTTCAACAGGCCAATTCTGTTGCTTAGCACATGGAAAATAACCACACATAATTTGATGACTACAGCACTGGTACACAAAAAAATGAGAATATGAATATTTCCAACATAGTAAGAAATTCATTTGCCAACCTTACAACCAAACACCCAACCACCTACTTCTATGTGCTACACTATGAGAGTATGGAGTAGATTAAACTGAATCTAGTTTCTTGGGAGACAACGTACTGTGTACCTGTTTTCAGCTAAGTGCTGTGGTTATCAGCAGGCTGGAAGCAAGCGTTCCCCCTAAAGAAAATACACAACAGGTGGATAAAGTTCTCTTCTTTTGACATCATCAGCATTCAGCACAAGACTGGAGGCTGCAGCAGTACATCAACCTGGCAGGTTCTATCAGAAGAATATCAGGCAGCATCTGGTGTAAAGACCTCTCTGATTTGATGGTGATTTCAGAGGGTATTCAACCCTCTTATCTTTCTTAAAGATTGCATTGACATGTCCCTGTACATCAGATGTAGGTATTAATAAGGTATAAATACGTGAACATGGACTACACAATTTGGGTTATAGCTGTTATTGGAGTTTGGAAACGGCCCCTTTCCCAAACTATTGTAGTATGAGGAACTTTTACTTGTGTCACTACCGGGAGGGTATGACATCTTTTGTGTGTCACTATTGGGGGCTATGACATCTTCATACATTAGGTTCAGAAGGATGTGAAACATTCATGGGTCAGAGTAATGTGACATTATGCATTTTCCCCAAGAAGGTAAAGACCGCCATGTTATAGAAACTAGGAAGTAAAAGTTCGCCATTTTCCAAGTAGGCCTACGACAAATTGAGTCATAATTTGGACAAAATTGAGTCAGTCATAGGGTCTACACTACACTCCCCTTCCTTTCTTGCGTTAGCTCCTCTCTGGAGCATGAAGCAAGTATGTTTTGTTCTTCGTCTTTTTTATGTTGCTTTCAACCTATCCGAGGTCTCAAGCAAAGCTTTAGTAATATTGATGTACCACTAGGGCACTTTAAATTGTGCTCTGCAATGAAAGATTTCCAAACTATCGTAACGGAAAGTTTCAATTCTATTAAGGATTCGGAGGCGAGGATTAGGCTGTTCTTTCCTTCCTTTTATTCAACAGCAGCCATTCAAAGATTATGCAATACAACTACATTTCCCATCAGTCCTTGGGGAAAAAAGTAACAAACAGTAGTCCAATCAGCCCGACTCCCATCGTTCAACAGATCCCATTGACGCTCTGTAGTCCTCTTTTTTTCTGCGAACCTCTTCTAGACCACCTCAAGCTATTCTTGTTTATTGGCGTCTGATCCTAAACAAACAAGTATTCGCGTTAGAGGAACGAACAAGATAGTCTAAACGAAAGAGTATAGAAAAAACCTGTATAACACGAAATGAGGCAAAGCAGTCATAGCAATATACAATAAATGACTTCAGATCAACCAATGGCATACTTAATCTTCATTACAACTTGAGACCATTATACAATTTACATTGTAGACAGTAGGGTGGGAAGAGCACGTCAGTACAACTTTCAGGGCGGGGTAATCCTCTCCTCCGAGTCCTTGATAGAATTGAAACTCTCCGTTGCGATAGCTAGGAAATTTTCATTCTATGTCAGGACCGGAGGCGAGGGTTAGGCTAGTTTTAAGCTTCTCCACCACCTGATATGCCAAATGTGTAACCGGTTTGAAGTAGAACTTCTTGAAAGTAGAATCTGAGGACCAGTCCGCTGCGTTAAGAATGTCCTCTAAACGAGCGCCCAGGGTAAACACTTTTGACACCATAGCCCCTCTAACAGAGTGCGCTCCAAACTGGGAAATTTCAATTCCCGCTTTCTGCATAGCCAAACGGACCCATCTGGCAATGGTGGGGGGAAGACACCGCCCTATGTGGTTTGTTGAGAGCTATCAGTAACTGATTCTCACCCTGAGGGCAAAGTTGGTCTGTCAAAGACTCCTACGCCTTCAATGTGCGAACCACACATAGTTTAGGAATCTGTGAGAAAGCAGGGTAGAAGACAGATCGAGAATTGCATTTAGTTCTCCTAGAGATAGTAAAAATACCTCCATCTGGTGTAAATACTCTACCTGTCAAGTCCAGTGCTTTAACATCACAGACCCTGCGACAAGATATCAGATATAGTAGGGTGGCCAGCTTTGCTGACAACTGCTTCCAGGACAGGTATTTATTCGATGGCCAGGATTTAAAGAGGTTGAGAACTATATTCACATCCCACAAGCGGGAGTACCTGGGTTCTGGAGGTACGGACAACCTAACCCACCAGCAGGAGTTTGCGGACCAGAGGGTGTTCACCAACCGGGTGGCCATCCACCGGTAGGTGGCCAGCCGATATTGCCGACCTGAAAGTATTGATGGTTCTGTACGCCAGCCCCGAAGAGGCCAAGTCTGCCAGAAAGTTCAGAATCCATACAATGTCCGCCCCCACGGGATCCAAACGCCGCTGGTTGCACCAACCCAACCATCTGGACCAAGCGGACCAGTACGTCTTGTTGGTGCTGTCTGCCCAGGCGAGTAGCTCCCAGCTTTTGTAGAAATGCTTGCGACTTTCCAGCGTTCCCTGTAATCCGCCACAACATGAGACGAAGGGCCTGCGAGAGCACCAGGTGATGTTGGTTCCCCAGGGGATCCCGGAGCAGATCCGGAAACAGGGGTAGAGGGATTGGAAAATCCCAAGAAAGTTCCATCAGAACTAGAACCCAGACTTGAGATCTCCATATCGGGGTGATCAACACTAGGTCTGCGGACTGCCTCCATACCCGAGTGGATAACCTCATTATCATCGCAAACGGAGGGAACGCATATGCCTGCTCTTAGCTCCAATCCAGAAGTAACGCATTGGTTGCTGTCGCATTGGGATCTGGCCTCCAGCTGCAGTAACTCTCCAGCTGGTGGTACAGCCAGGAGGTGAAGAGGTCGATCGAAAAGGGACCCCAGCGGTCCTGGAGAGCTTGAAACACTCTCAGTTGTAGCTTCCAGAGACTGGCATTGTGCCAATGGCGAGAGTGCCAGTCCGCTACCTGATTAGATATTCCCAGTAAGTGCTCTGCTGAGAGTGCAATCCTGTTGTCTAGGCAGTATGTCCAGAGAGAACGAGCTAGGCCGGATAGGGCCTTTGACCTGGTGCCTCCGGGATGATTGACATATCTGACCGCCGCTGTGTTGTCCATATTTAGTAAGACGCAACACTGGACCCTGTTCTTGGTCCAACACTTCACTGCAAAGGAACCTGCCATTAATTCCAGATAGTTGATGTGAAGGTTTTGTTCTTCGGCAGACAATTTTCTGCCTGTGTATAATTCCCCAAAGCGAGCTCCCCAGCCCGAACCGCTGGCATCCGATTCTATTACCAAGTCGGGCTGAGAGCCGAAGATGGTGCGGCCATTCCACGCTTCCATGTGAGTAATCCACCATTGCAATTCCTCCAGTGCCTCCGCCGTTAAAGAGACATACTGGGAGTAAGTGAGGCCTTGTTCGAAGGTTGGCCAGCTTCAGTTGCTGTAGAGCCCTGTAGTGCAAGGGTCCTGAGAATATCGCCTGAATTGACGATGACAGAAGGCCCACAATCCAGGCCAGGTGGCGGAGGAAGATACGAGATTTCATTACCGTCTTCCTCAGCTTGTTTTTGATCTTGGACAGCTTGCGAGAAGGTAGGCTGAGGGTAGCTGCCACCGAGTCCACCATGAATACCAGGAACTGGGTAGACTTAGAAGGAATCAAGGAGGACTTTTCCGAGTTGATGACAAAATCCAGGGCTCTAACAAAGAAATCGCCATCTGAAGGTGGTGAGCCAGGCGTGTGGGGCATTGGTCCATGATAAGAATATCGTCGAGATACATTATCATTCTGATCCCATGAGCCCGAAGGTGCTCCATCACCAGTTTCATAACCTTGCTGAAGCACCACAGAACAGAGGATAGCCCGAAAGGAAGGGAAGTGAATGTGTACACCTGACAGTTCCAGAGGAATTGGAGGAACCTCCTGTGAGGGCCAAATAAAGGGACCGTAAAGTAGGCATTTCCGAGGTCCAGACGAGCCATCCAGTCCCTGAGTTGCAGAAGGTCCCTGAGAAGATGGATGCCATCCATCTTGAAGTGGAGGTAAACCAGCCACTCGTTGAATTCCCTCAAATTGATCACTGGGGGGTAACCTCCGTCCCTCTTTTCGACTAAGAACAGATTGCTGAGAAAACTCTGTGGGTGCAGTATTGTATTGGCAATTGCTCCTTTCGAGAGTAATTGATGAAGTTCGGTTTCCACGAGAGCTGAGTGTTCCTGGTAGAAGATCAGGGGAATTGGACGTATAAGCTGGCGAGGGGAACCTGAAAACTCTATCCAGTACCCTCTGATGGCCTGGGGCTGTAGGAGCCGTTGCCTCTGCCTTTTACACCTCTCCTCCGAGGGTACGTTCTGGTGGCATAGAAGTTGCCGAACCTGGCTGGGTCCTGCCAGTGGCCTCGACTATGGTCGGTGCCTCTAGTGGGGAGCTTGGTAACCTGTGCGGCTGGCCAAGCGCCCCCTGACACGACCTGCTCTGGCAAAAACACGGGGTGGGAAGATGCATCGAATAGAGATCTGGGCCTTGTCCAGGAAGGTAAAGGTGTTTACTAATTTCCCTAGTTCTTTAATGAATGGTTCCCTGAAGAGATTACCATCCGCTATCAGGCCTGCCTCAGAAGTGGAAAGGTCACCTAGTTTAGGATCCATCTTGATCAAAAGGGATGTGCACCGCTCCATGGCGATAGCACAGTTGGCATTACCCAGCAGGATAATGGCCCTCTGGGCCCAACTGGACAAGGAATCTTACGAGATCAGAGACCCCCGCGCTTCTGCGTCCTCCGTCATGTCCAGGACAGGGGGCCGGCGATATCCAGGAGCTTGTTCTGGCATGAGCATCAGGACCTGTCAATGCCCTTCTTGGGCTCCTTGACGGACTTGGCGAGGAAAGTCACCATCTTGGGGTCAATTTCCGGGGTTGGGGCTACCTTCCTTTCTAGTGCAGGCCGAGGGCACTCTGTGCGAAGACAGTTCCTTACTTCCTTATCTAGAGGCTCTCTCAGCCTCCCAGCGATGTACAAGGCCACTTTAGGGCCGGGGACCATTCTGCCGACGGTGGGTGCACTAGGTCGTCCGGGTCAAGCATGTCCAAGCCCCCAGGAAGGGGGGCTGCGTCAGAAGCATCACACCTGGGGAGACCGGAGTGGTAGAGGGCCTCCAGTGTCTGCTGGTGTCCTTGTCCCCGTCTGAGGTATTGTGGGAATCACCACCCTCCACTGGGGTAGGTGCGAGGGGAAGGGGAATTGGGTCTGGTTGCGGGTCTGCCAATGGGACTGAGGCTGAGGAGGGGGTTGAGACTGTATAAAAGCCAGTTTCAGGCATTCAAAGGCGTCCATATCAACGCTGGTAGTCTCTGACCGTTTTGCGTATCCCCTTGGGGTGCGCGAGTGGGGGCCCCTGGAGGTCCAAGGGCCTGAGGCCCGGAGAGGTCTTCCCCTGATTCGAGGGGTCGCTGGCATTGTGCCTGTAGCTCTTCTATGCGCTTCTCCAGGGGCTCCACTACATTATGCAGCCCTAAAAATGGAGACATCCATAATCTGACAGAAGCTGTCACCGATGGGGAGGTAGGTGATATCCTCCTCCTCCTCATAATAATCACCGAAATCATTATAATCCTCCATCATGTGAATATAGATATATATATATGTGAATATATATATATATATATATATATATACACACACACATTATACTACAGAAATATAATGCAAAAAGCATTTCCCTTACTGTCCACTTGTGAAAAATTGCAAAAGCTTTTTCCAAAACCGCCAATCATTGCTTATCGCAGAGAGCCCAATTTACGTTCTCTTATTGTGAGAGCTGAACTCAAACAAGTTGTAACTAATGCTGGGGTTCATTGCTGTGACTCTAAAAGGTGCATCACCTGTGAATACCTTTTACAAACGTTATCAGTAACTAGTTCTGTTACGAGAAGGACCTATGGAATAAGACAGCATCTTACATGTCGTTCAACATGCATTATTTATGTGATTCAGTGCCAGCGCCAAAGCTGTAAAAAACAATATGTAGGCCAAAAAGTGAATGACCTCCATACACGATTCAGGAACCACAAATCGGCAATAATTAATAGGAAAATTTACCAACCTGTAGCTAATCATTTCAACCTTGTGGATCATTTACTATCAGATTTGAAGATTTTCCCTGTGGAACAGGTCTTAAAGGAAGAACTACTGGACTCCAGAGAAAACTTCTGGATGTACCGTTTAAAATCACTGCATCCAGATGGACTGAACATTACTGACAATACCACCGGATTACCGCATATCTCAAGAGCTCTCAGGACTGCATTGACTCCACATTCCGAATGGAATCTTCACTCATGATGCTTTTTGAAAATTCAGCTATGTCATCTGTGCAGCCATTGAGCAAACCATTTTGTACTACCTGAGGAAGGCGAAAGATCCCTTTCAGCTATCCTGAGCGTGCTGTAGTCTGTCTCTTATGTGGGATCAGTCGCTTTGAATAAATATATATATATATATACATACATATACACACAACCAGGATCCCAAGGTTAAACCACACCGTGTAAAACACGGGCACAGACTCTGTTAAAGATGCAGAAAGTGAAATTTATTGCATTATTATGTAAGGATGACGCGGTTCGACCGCAAGCCTGCGGCCTTGATCACATAGCGCGCTGCATTTGTGACAGGGTATAAATAGGATGGGTAGTGATTCTTCTGTTTCTAGAAGTGGAAAACATTTTTACGTGGTGCTATATATATTGCATGCAAAAACAATCCTCATGAAAACTTCAATCAAGAAGCAGGCACGGACCCATCAAGGTGCGATGATTTCTTATTTTATTGTTCTTCTTTTGTGCAAGTGCATGCCCCTGACGCGTTTTGGCCGCGCTCAAGCAACCTTGATCACATGATATCATCATATCACATGACATCATATATATGCCAAAACAATCCTTCCAAATTAAAGAAAGAAACTGCACCCAGGGATGGACGAAATCTTGCATCGGTTTATTTAAAACAGGCCACTATGGACAAAGAGGACGCGTTTCGGCTGTTCAACAGCCTTAATTATTTATATATACACACATATATATATATATATATATACACACATATATATACACATATACACACATATATATACACATATACACACATATATATACACATATACACACATATATATACACATATACACACATATATATATATACACATATATATATACACATATACACACATATATATATATACACATATATATACACACATATATATATATACACATATATATACACATATACACACACATATATATACACATATACACACATATATACACATATATATACATCCTGCAAACTCGTCTCAAAGTTCCTGATCATGGAAAAAGACGAAGCGTACCCAAAAGATGCAGTGCTCTACAACTTTATTGTGTGCCCAGCACCGCCGCCATTACGCGTTTCGATCCTCATAGGATCTTGATCACATGACACGTTACCAAATACATCCCACATTTAAAGTGACAGTGCATGACTCATTGTCATAGACATGGAAAAAACCTTCACAATGTTTCGCTGGTTTCTCAACACGATAATCTAATGTGCAAATAACGCTAATAGTACAAATCAAAGAGTACAAATTATTAAAATACACCCTTGACCATGGACATGTCTTTCCAATAAATTGCCCCTTGATCCATTCTCTTTTGAGCGATATGATGTACACATATGATACTAATCATTGAATTGCTCCAATAAATACATAAATAACATAAATAAATGTTAAAACTACTTCAAGGTGAGAGTTCATAAACATTTTCCTATATCTCAATGGACAAAGCAATTTGAAACCTCTCAGTATACATATCAATTATTGCACAATTGCGATACCATGCGAACCAACATTGTCATAAAGCCCAAGTGGGCTATAATTCTTATAAGCCAAGTCATTAATAAAATTACAAGTGTAAAAATAGTGTGACATAAAAAGTGATAATAAAACCCGAATGTGCAAAACTAGTGCAAATTAAAACAATCAATTTAAAAAAACTTTATATATATATATATACACTATAGGAAATTGCAGCAGCATGGACATATCTAGACTTTCTATTACACAGTTAAAGAAATACCATTTTACAAGTGTGTGTAAAAGTCCTCACTAAAGTTTAAACCATTAGGTGTCTTTGTGTCCATTTCTAAAATGTATTTTGTTTCCAGCTTTCTCAGAAGGCCTTCCCGATCCCCACCTCTCCTTAGTGGTGGAATTGAGTCGACCACAAAATATACATATACACACATATATATATATATATACACATATATATATATACATATACACACATATATATATATACATATACACACACACATATATACATATACACACATATATATATATACATATACACACACACATATATATACATATACACACACATATATATACATATACACACACATATATATACATATACACACACATATATATACATATACACACATATATATACATATACACACATATATATACATATACACACATATATACATATACACACATATATACATATACACACATATATACATATACACACATATATATACATATACACACATATATATACATATACACACATATATATACATATACACACATATATATACATATACACACATATATATACATATACACACATATATACACACACACATATATATATACATATACACACACATATATACATATACACATATATACATATACACACATATATATACATATACACACATATATATACATATACACACATATATATACATATACACACATATATATACATATACACACATATATATACATATACACACATATATATACATATACACACATATATATACATATACATACATATATATACATATACATATACACACATATATATACATATATACACACACACACACACATATATACATATACACACACATACATATACACACACATGTATATACATATACACACACATATATATACATATACACACACATATATATACATATACACACACATATATATACATATAACACACATATATATACATATAACACACATATATATACACATATAACACACATATATATACATATACATACACACATACACACACACATATACACACATACATATATACACACACATATATACATTTTTTGTTTTCCGAATAACTTTGGCGCCGGTTGACGAATCTTCACGAAATTTTCAAAACTAGTGATCAGCTCCGGTCAGCTCCTGTCTTGAAAGTTTCGGGGTGACTCGCCAAGCGGGGGCCGAGAAAAAAGGGGGGTTCCCAAAACGTGTTTTCCCCATGTATTTTTCCATAGGAAACTTTAGACAAAGCTACAGCCCGAACTGCTGAACGAAATGACCCCAAATTTGGCAAAAAGGTAGGCCTTGGTTCAGATAGAGTCCTTTTTGTTAAATGGTGTAAATCCGTTCAGTAGTTGCTGAGAAATTAGAAAAAGAAAAAATATCGATATCTGGGCGGAGCCTAACCACACATCTCATGGTGAGATCTGATTGGCTGTCAGCACTTCGTCCTGGAATTGCTGGCAGCCATCTTGGGACCAATATACATGATAGCACCCCATTGAAATGTATTGTAGTGAATAGAAGATTTTGAGGGTCACCAAAAGGAGAACTATAAAGGGTGATAACAGACTTTAGTTACATTAGAATTCATTTGTTGATGGTACCATACTAATTGTAGGAACTGTGGTGTGTTCTAAGGTGATTTTACCCAGTGAAAAACCTTCTGCTGGGATATCATGAATCATGTTTGAGAGAAAACTATTTTCTCATGCTTGTCCCATAGAGGTTTGGAAGGTGCTCCAGAAGCTAAAATGAGAGCATATTTTCTGTAAATTCACATTATCTTTCTCAGTCATGTGAGAATGAAGTCTGACATTCTCAGTAAAACATGTACATCCAACAAGGGCAGAGACTGTCAGTTGATTCCTTTGTGTTCTACTGCAGCTTCCCAGAGTGTTCTAAAGAACAACTAGAGCGCTAACAGCCTTACTTATGACAAAAGTATGGCACACCTGAAGCCATCTTGATTGGAATAAACTGGTAACACTTAAAACATTTAATTTAAAAAGGAACAAAATGAGGGGCTTCATCTTGTCATAGAAATTATGGTTAGTGCTGTAGAAAGAAAAATTAGGGCATGTTTTAAGTGAGATCTCAACTCCTCTTCTATTTCATTAGAAAATTCTGACATGCAGACTGAAACAATCACTTTCAATACCAGCAGTAGACTTCCAGTTAACTCCCTGGTGAGCAGTAGCTTTACTACAGTGATCTAATGAGCACCTATAGTGCTAACATTCTGAATTTATGGCAAATGTGTGACACATCTGAATGTCTTCTTGATGGAATCAAAGTAAAAAACTGAAAGCATTTCCTACTGAGGAGACTGCAGTAAATGAGGAAATTAGGAAACTTCATAACAAATAAGTCCCCCAAGATGGCCACCTGAGAAAAAAGAGCCCAAATGTAGCACAAATATCACCCAGATGTAGCCCACATATAGCCCAATGACAGAAGTGTGGAAAACACTTTTTATCCTTTGTTTTTTTGCAGTTTTATATAGTGCAGGCTGGTCAGATATTGGAGTGATTTACATGAGCATTGGTTACATCATACAAGGACAAACTCATTTTGGTTGTAGGCATGGGGAGATTAAGTGATTTGACCAGAATCACAGAATGTCGAGCTGAAGCAGAAACTCCAAGTTGGCTCCCCAGTTGCAAAGTCTGCAGCTCTGGCAGTAACACCACATTCTCTCCCCTGAGCGTAACATTTAATCAAGTGGTCAACTGGATGGGGGGGCGTGGCTTGGACGCATGGCGGGCTAGACGCTGATTAGAGCAGCTCCTGCCCCGTAAAACAGAATCCTACCTATATCCTGGCGGAATCGTGCCCATTCTCGCACAAAAGGGGGTCGGAACCCCCCCCCTGGTCCCGAGAATCCGGACCGAGTGCGGTTCCGCTTGCCAGCGGACCGGGAAAGCGGCGTTTCTCCCCTGGTGCGGCGGCGGCTGCACTTCAAGTAAAATGGCGGCGCGGACCGCGTCTGCCTGATTGCCTGCCTCCGGACGCCTGCTCCGGGTTGGCCTTGCCGCGGGGACCTGTGCTGCTGGGCCGATTGCGGTCCGAAACTCCTGCCACATCAAGAAGGGCCCTCGGGGGACTCTGACCCGGGGTGAGGTCCCGCAAACGCCTGCCTGCTGCTGCCTGACGGAGTGCCCGGGGGCAAGTGCCACGCGACCTCGGGGCTTCGGGAGGGCCGAGGTAGGCCCACTTAGACTGAGCTCCTCCCTGCGAGGTCTGCGGCTACTGTGACACGGTCCACTGGGGCAGACACCGAAGCAGTAAAGCCTGAAATACCCACGGGGGACCCATTCACAGAGAAGCCTGTGCCTTGCTCCTCGAGACGGCGGCGAGGGCAGCTCCTTGCTAGAGACACCAGCGCTGCGGAGCCGGCAGGGGCCCGACACCTGCCTTGTGGAGTGGGGGGTCCGGATGGGTTTGATATCCGGAGGGGTGTGCCGTGACAACCTGCTGGCCTGGTACGGCTGACGGCGCCCGGGGGCGCGCTCCATGCGGGTACGGGACCTCGGAAGGGCCGGTCCTGGCCTACTCCGGCTGTTTTCTCGCCTTGAAGGACAGTTGGCGGCCCTGTGTGATCTACGTGGGCAGGCTGCGGGCCAAAGGGGATTGGGCCTCTGCTTGCGGGCGCGCTCCCAAAGGTGGCCGATTCATACACTCCTGAGACAGCCTTCAGGGGTGGGTGCCGACCCAATTGCTAGCGGCTCATGAGCCGCCTAAATACAAGTAAGAGGACTGCCATTTGAGGGGCGGTTGGTCGGCGGGACTACATAAGACGCTGTAAGTACGGCCCTCATCGGTGCTGCGGCCTGACTCTGCTACGGAGCACCGGAGGGGGATCCTCATTTGCAGGGACCATAGGGGGGTGGGAGCGTAGCTGATGGGGCGAGGCGCTATTCCGCCACACTGCAGTCTAGACACTCCAACTGTAGTGTGCTGTGTAGGCCTGGCTAGGCCGTTGTTTGGGCGGGGCTGCGCAGTGCCAGGCAGTTTGGTTGTACAACAAGGACTGGGATTTGCTTTTTGCTGACTGTTATTGTTGCTTACAATGTTGCGGGGGGTTTTAAGGGGAGGGTGGAGGCTATGGGGCGGAGTCCTGAGTCTTCAGACCACGGGTGGGCTATGAGAATGAGGTTCTACTGCCTGAGGGTGGGGGGGGGAATGTTTACATTGTTTGTTTTACTGTTCTCTGCTGGGAATGTTCTATGCCGGGTCACCAGAAGTCATGAGAGCTTTCGGAGGGAATTGGGGGGTCCCCAACACTACGCCTTACAGTTCTCATCCCCCTTCTACACCAGGGGTCTTGATCACCCAGAATTCTCTACTTATGGCAGGCGATCAACGGACCTATAAACTTATAACATGGAATGTTAGAGGGCTCAACAATAGGATCAAACGGATTCGGATAGCAACATATCTAAGGCGGTATAAGATAAGTGTGGCCTTTTTACAAGAGACACATCTCTGGGGGGATTGCCTGAAATATGTTCAACGGCGGTGGAGGGGCCAGTTTTTTGCGACCTCCTACTCGGGGTTTGCCAGGGGGGCACTTATATGGGTGGCGCCTGGAGTCCCCTTTAAAGTTTTAAAATATTGTCCTGACTCAGATGGGCGCTACGTGGTGGTAGAGGTGACATTGGATGGGAGACATGTGTTTAGTGAACGTTTATGCCCCACACACCGACGATGGGGAATTTTTGGGTACGGTCCTGGGGAAACTAGACTTGGCACCCGATGTGGAACTGATTATAGCTGGGGACTTTAATTGTGCCTTTGATGGGGAACGGGACAGGCACCCCCCAAAAGTGGATGCTAAACCCAAGACTCGCGAAGCCCTGCGGCAAATGCTTAGCAATTACCACTTGCTGGACATCTGGCGGCACCGCAACCCTGATAGCCGGGTGTACTCCTGTTATACTCCGGCAGCGAGCAGGTACAGCAGGCTGGACTACTGTTTTATACAGGAAGCGGCGGCCGGTCGGGTTCTAGAGACACAGTACCTGGCCCGCTATCTGTCCGATCACTCCCCCCTGCTGGTGACCTACACTTTGGGCCGCCCGCGCTCCAAAATACCGTTATGGAGACTTAACACCGAGGCTTTGACGGACCCGGTTTATAAAGAGGCGATCGCGGCAGGGTTGGAAGGCTATTTGGAGGTGAACTGGAACACGGCCAGTTTGAGGGCGTTCGAATGGGACGCGATGAAAGTGGTGTTGAGGGGAATATGTATGTCCACGGAGGTGGGGGCGAGGAGAGTGATAGAACGGGACCTAACAAACCAGGAGGACCACTTAAAGGCTCTAGAGGCAGCCCTTCCCACAGACCCGGAGGGACCGGCCAAATGGACAGAGCAACGACAAAAGATAGGGGATCTCTGGGAGTCATTGGGCAAATACAATAGGTCCACGAGTAGACGTCGCTGGTACACTGAGGGTGATAAAGCCGGGCGCCTACTGGCACGCTTGATTAGGGAGGAGACTCAGCCTACCCCGATACTGGCCCTTAAATCCGATCGGGGTCGGTTGGTCTATACCCAGCATGAGATTAACGCGGTATTCGCCACACACCTCCAAAAAATATATTCCGAGCCCAAGCCCAATGTTGCCCCACAGACTTTGGAGGCCCACCTTGCGGAGGTGGACCTACCTTGCCTGGACCCGGAAAGTCAGGAAACCCTGGGGGCGCCCTTTAGAGGAGAGGAGGTGAGAGTGGCGATCGCTCATTTGAAAACAGCTAAATCCCCTGGGATGGACGGCCTGGCGGCGGAGCTATATAAAGAATTTGGGGGAGTCCTGGTTCCTAGGCTCCTGGACATTGTTATGGAGGCCGGTGAGACGGGCACACTACCTGCCTCCATGCGTGAAGCGCTGATTGTAATGATTTCCAAGCCGGGGAAGGACCCCTTACTCCCGGCCTCCTACAGGCCAATCTCTATGCTCAATGTCGACCTTAAGATCATTAGTCAGGTTTTGGCCAACAGACTACTTCCGTTTCTCAGACGATTGGTGCATGACGACCAGTCTGGTTTTATTCCAGGAAGAAACACGTTGCGGAATATCCGTCGTCTGGCTCATGTCATGCAATCCCTAGAAGGCAGAGCCGAGCAGAATACCTTGGTATTCCTAGACTTCGAACAGGCGTTCGATTCGCTCAGGTGGGAATATCTGTGGCAGGTGCTATTAAAAATGGGAATCGGTGAGGGGTTTGTGAACTGGGTGAAACTCCTCTATACTCAGCCGGTGGCAAGGGTCCGTACGGGACGCTATGTCTCGGATGCGCTATCAAAAACCAGGGGGACGCGACAGGGGTGTCCGCTTTCCCCCTTGCTGTTCGCCCTGGCAATGGAGCCATTAGCATGCCATCTCCGTGGGGTCCTCCAGGGGCAGGGTATTCGAATTGGAGCCCTGGAACATATTGTATCACTGTACGCGGATGATGCGCTGGTGTACCTGCGGGAGCCAACCCACTCGCTTCCGATACTGATGGCGGCTCTGGGTCAGTTTGCCGAGACCTCTGGACTGTGTCAATAATACTAAATCACAACTATACCCGGTCGGGTCGGAGGCTGAAAGGGGCGAGGTCCAACTCCCCGAGATGGGGATACCTTGGGTGTCAGATGCGTTGCGCTATCTCGGGATTTGGATAAGTAGGGACAGAGAAGTTTTTTATCACCATAATATGGGGAGGATACTTAGAGGTCTCCGAGGCAGTATTGCCTTCTGGAACACGCTCAAGCTCTCATTGATGGGGAAGATCGCCTTGATTAAGATGGTGGTGCTGCCCCGATGTCTTTACACAATGCAGGGCTCCTTCTTTGAGCTCCCACACCAGGTATTCAAGGACCTCGATGCACTGCTTATACAACTACTCTGGAATGGAAAACGTTGTCGGGTGAGCCTGGAAGTCATGAAACGCACTTGGGGTAGGGGCGGTTTGGAAATCCCTGACCTGGAACTTTATTATTTTGCGTCCCAATTACAGCACGCAGTGGCCTGGCTCGACTCGGACCCTTCATGGGAACGTTCGCTCCTGGCCGACACATATGGGGACCGACAGTTGGGCGCGCTCCTTTGGCACACGAAAGGGCACCAGAAGCAATGTCCTCCATTGGGCGGATTGTTGGCTGCCATATGGGCCAGGGTGGTTAAACGAATTATCCAGGTTCGACCGTTTGCCCCGGAGGCAGACTTTTGGCTGATGCCGCCTTTCGCGCTCATTGAGCGGGTCATGTCTATCGACAAATGGAAGGCGGGAGGCTGTCTTATGCTGTCGGACCTATATCCGGATCAACGGTTCATAACATATCAAGAAGCAATGGACTCTTTTGAGTTGGGATCGGGGCAATTCTTGCAATACGCCAAAATAGCGGCAACGGCACAGCATCTATGGCCTACATTCCCGGAAGCCCCGGAACACACGCATACCCTGGTCATGATGATTGCCATGGCGGGAGGGCGGAAACTTGTCACCCACCTGTATAGGGCGTTAAGGGAAGACAGAAAAGGTGCACCTCTCAAAATAGAAAGTAGATGGCAGGAGGTGAGCCCGCAGGAGATTACACCACGGGAGTGGGGAAAAATTCATGAGGGCGTACGCAAGGTGGCGGTTTCCAATAGATTTAAGCAGATACAATACAACATGGTTCACATGACATACCTTTCACCCAAGCGCCTGCACACTATTGACAGTTCGAGAGACCCGAGGTGCCCCAGATGCCACTATGCACAGGCAGATTTCCCACACATGGTTTGGTCATGCCCGACGATCCAGGTATTCTGGACAGCTATCCTAGAGGACCTGCATAGAATAACGGGATGGAGGGTTGCCCTAGAGGTGCGTACTTGTCTCCTTGGATTGATTCCCCGAGACCCTAAACGCAAAACCAGCAGGAAGTTCCTGGTATTGGGGCTTGTGACAGCTAGGCGGCGAATAGCGATCCACTGGCTGGCACAACATGGGCCGCTGATAGTGAACTGGAAAGCGGACCTGAAGGAATGGGCATTGGCGGAGGAGGGGCACATACGTAGTACCAGAAGGGATGCCAAACTCCCGGAAGTATTGCAGGCGTGGGGGCTAATGGTCCAGGAGATAGGGAGAAGCTCCCCTAGTTCTACACAGACGGTGTCGACTGGAGATAGTCACGTGGGAATTAAATCCCCCAGACAAGGGGGGAGACGAGAGGATATCCCTGATTGAACTGCTGTTAGATAGACCTCTAGGGGGGGGGGTCAGGAGGGGGGGTGTTCAGTTACAAGTTACTGTGATTACTAATGATACTGTTCATACTAATTGTCGGTTTGGTAAATACTTCAGTGGCAACCCACATTGGATCAATAGCTTCTGACCAGGGATTGTACTGCCTATTGTTCAGGGTGGTCCGTGAGATATAACTGTTTAAACATGTGAAGTATACCATAAAACTGCAATAAAGAAATAAAAAAAATAAAAAAAAAGTGGTTAACTGGATAAACAAGCATTTGCAATGCAATAGGTCTCGCATTTTAGGAGTTGGAGATATTGACATTGTAAATGGGAATGTTTTCTAATTATATTCTTTTGTTTGCAGTGGCGTAAATTATTTAAATAAAAAAGTGCACACTATACCATAATATAAGCTTTTATAGCAACTGTACAGTAAAGCTATGGCTATTCAGAGGCACCATGCCTGTGAGGCAATTGCTGAGATGGCATATGTTATCAGGGTCAAGGCAGGCATAAAACGACATACATCACTAGTACTGCACATATGAAACAACTACTGCCAGGGCACCCAGTGTCCGGTTAGTGCAATAACCAACACAATATGAATCCAAGAGGGCAGCAATTGCTTAGGTCATGTAGTGCCTCAGATTATGAAACAAACCCGTACATGAATCACATTGGCACCCATAAGCCATCCCAGATGCGACAGCACACAAATTGCCATAAACGATTATCAAGCGCTAGGATATCTGCGCACCTCCTAGCTTGCATACAGTAGAAGTTTTTGCCTTGCAGAGTGATTAGCTCCGGGCCTACGGTGCTGAGCGCAGGAGGCACAGTGTCCATGTTGTTAGACTCTTTACGGCAGTGCCCTAGTGTTGGGCTCCGGCACCCACCAAGTGTTGAAGGGCAGCTATCAGAGAATTTTCCAAAAGGTGAAACGGGGGCCTCCTGCGAGGTCTCACCCCACGTCCAGAATCCTCATAAATAGGGGTTGGCGGCCACCACTCGCACTCCTCTTACAACACGGTGCAGCTGGCCGTGGCTTATACTCCTCTGGGGAGTGATGAAGCTGTGGTCTTCCTTCCTTCCTTTTCTTGCCATTTGGGGGCAGCTGTCCCTCTCAGCACAGAGTGGGAATCCTCTCGGAATTTGCACGTGGCCTCGGCGAAGCAGAGCAAAACACGGCAACGTAATGAATGGCTCGCACCGACACTGCCTAAGCGGCACGAGTCGGCAAGATTGCTGCACAGAGAACATAAATCGCGGCGCCCGCTGAATTTATAATGCAGGCCCACTATGCTTGATGTTAGCACGGCGCTCACTTACATCATTATTTTTTTTTAATCATCCAACCCGGGCCTCCTAGTTCCTCATTTGGGCACAGTGCCCACTTCATTTAATATGCACAGGCTTCATATTGTAATGAGATGGACACAGTACTGAAGTAAGCAAACTTCGAACTCATTTACGGCAACAAATGTTAAAGGGCACTGCCTGCTAGTTCTCATGGTGGCCTGTGAAGCGGGCGCTATGATGATAGAAATACAAACACAAAAGCGGAGGCCTGTGAAGAGACCACTATGATGATATAAATATGAAAGTCGCGTCCCATGAAGCGGCTGTCATGATGATATAAATATAAATTTGAAAGTGACAGCCCGTGAAGCGGCCGCCATGATGACAAAAATATAAACATGAAAGCGGCCAGCAGTGGAACTTTACCTGTATGAAGCTGCTTAATGAGCGTTGTTCCTTTGGGCATTCTCCAACATCCTGAGGCAGTGTTCTTGTGGCTGTAAACAGTAGGCAACATGACTGGCAATGTAAAGTGAGCGGGGTGATACTGGGCCCTGCTAACAGTTGAGGCCGCAGTGTGAGACTCATCAACCAGCTGGTGCCTGCACCCTTTTTATGCAGTACCTTTACTCCTCCGCCGGTGCTACTTCCATGCCCAGAGCTGCACTGTTACCTCTGCCAGCGTTGTTGTGGTGTTGTGGTGTGATTATCCAGGTGGCCCTAGCATAGGGTGACCAGATTCTCAAAACAACAAGCATTGGCCGCGCGGCCGTGAAACTGACACGCCGCGCGGCCGTGAAAGTGAAAGTAATCGCGGGTTTTGGAAGTGCAAACAGTGGCTTTTGCTGGCGACCAGCTTGCGTTCACGCGAGCCTCCAGATGGCGAGGGAAGCCATATGGCGCCTGATCGCGCGTGCACGCTCGCGTGAACGCAGGCTAGTCGCCAGCAAAAGCCACTGTTTGCACTTCCAAAACCCGCTTACTAAAACTCTCGCCAGAGCAGCGCATGCGCTGGCTCAGGCGAGACCTAAAAACATTAAGATAACAAATAATTTAAAAGTGCTTTGTCGCTATTGGAGAACTCAGAAAATATGTCCTCATTTTAGTTTTTAGAGCACTAACCATAATTTCTATGCAAATAAAACCCTCTCATTTCTATAATTTCTAAAGGAAATGCTTTAGGTATTACAGTTTTGATTACATCAAGATGACGTCAGGCGTGCCACACTTTTGTAATAAATATAGAATGTTAGCAATCTAGTTGTCTTTTGTCTCTTTCTGCACGTCTCTTGCCACTTTCTGCACCTCTCTTGTTTTTATGCAGCTCACCCTCTTCTTTCTGCACCTCTCTTGCCTCTGTCTGCACCTCTCTTCCCTCATTCTGCAGCTCACTCTCTTCTATCTGTACCTCTCTTGCCTCTTTTGCACCTCTCTTGCCTCTTTCTGCACCTCTCTTGCCTCTTTCTGCACCTCTCTTGCCTCTTTCTGCACCTCTCTTGCCTCTGTCTGCACCTCTCTTGCCTCTGTCTGCACCTCTCTTGCCTCTGTCTGCACCTCTCTTGCCTCTGTCTGCACCTCTCTTGCCTCTGTCTGCACCTCTCTTGCCTCTGTCTGCACCTCTCTTGCCTCTGTCTGCACTTCTCTTGCTTATTTCTGCAGCTCACTATTCTTTCTGCACCTCTCTTGCCTCTTTCTGCACCTCTCATGCCTCTCTCTGCACCTCTCTTGGTTCTTTCTGCAGCTCACTCTTCTTTCTGTACCTCTCTTGCCTCTGTCTGTACCTCTCTTGCCTCTTTCTGCACCTCTCTTGCCTCTTTCTGCACCTCTCTTGCCTCTTTCTGCACCTCTCTTGCCTCTTTCTACAGCTCACTCTTCTTTCTGCACCTCTCCTGTCTTTCTGCACCTCTCTTGCCTTTCTGAACATTTCTTCCTCTTTCTGCACCTCTCTTGCCTCTTGATGCACCTCTCTACTCTTTTTGCTCTTCTCTTGTCTCTTTCTGCAGCTCACTTGCTTCTTTCTGCGCCTTTCTTCCTCTTTCTGTACCTCTCTTGACTCTTCCTACACCTCTTACCTCTTTCTGCACATCTCTTGCCTCTTTCTGCACCTCTCTTGCCTCTTTCTGCACCTCTCTTGCCTCTTTCTGCACCTCTCTTGCCTCTTTCTGCACCTCTCTTGGCTTTCTACTCCACTCTTGGCTCTTTCTGCCCGTCTCTAGCCTCTTTCTGCCCGTCTCTAGCCTCTTTCTGCACCTCTCTTGCCTCTTTCTGCACCTCTCTTGCCTCTTTCTGCACCTCACTCTCTTCTTTCTGCACCTCTTGCTTCTTTCTGCACCTCTCTTGCTTCTTTCTGCACCTTTCTTCCTTTTTCTTGCCTCTTTCTGCACCTTTCTTCCTCTTTCTGCACCTCTCTTGCCTCTTTCTGTACCTTTCTTCCTCTTTCTGCACCTCTCTTGCCTCTTTCTGCACCTCTCTTGCCTCTTTCTGCACATCTCTTGCCTCTTTCTGCACATCTCTTGCCTCTTTCTGCACATCTCTTGCCTCTTTCTGCACCTCTCTTGGCTTTCTACTCCACTCTTGGCTCTTTCTGCCCCTCTCTTGCCTCTTTCTGCACGTCTCTAGCCTCTTTCTGCACCTCACTCTCTTCTTTCTGCACCGCTCTTGCTTCTTTCTGCACCTCTCTTGCTTCCTTCTGCGCTTCTCTTGCTTCTTTCTGCACCTTTCTTCCTTTTTCTGCATTTTTCTTGCATCTTTCTGCACCTCACTTGCCTCTTTCTGCGCCTTTCTTCCTCTTTCTGCACCTCACTCTTCTTTTTGCAACTCTCTTGCTTCTTTCTGTGCCTCTTGCTTCTTTCTGCACCTCTCTTGCCTCTTTCATCACTTCTCCTGCTTCTTTCTGCACCTTTCTTCCTCTTTTTGCACCTCTCCTGCTTCATTCTGCACTGCTCTTGCTTCTTTCTTTCTCTTTCTGCACGTCTTACCTATCTAGGTGTAGTTAGAAATTAGCATTTAAAAAACCTTAGAAATTCACTGAAAAAAAAGTCACAGGTTTCAGGGACGTAATAGATAGAAATTAGCATTTAAAAAACCTTTGAAATTCACTGATTCAATGATGTAATATGTGACGTCATCAGCAGTGCATTGCGGGGGCGCGAGTTATAGTTAGCTCAACTAACTATAACGGGCGAATTTCTCTGGTTTTGTACTAGTGAAATGTCCAACTAACTATAACGTCCCTGAAACCTATGGTTTTTTCAGTGTATATATATATATATCTATCAGGCAAACATTACATATCACTAAAGTTGACGACATCTCCATAAAGAATTGTGAGGGTATTCTCACAAGATGCAATCCTACACCATCTTCCTCCTGTAACTTCCTGCTCCTTTACAGACCTCCACCTAACAAGGCGACATTCCCAGAAGCACTTCTAGACACGGTTTCAAACCTGATAACAATACCCTCCAACCTATGCGTTCTGGGTGACCTCAACATTTGGTTTGACAAACCCAATATGACCCATCCAAAAATAATAATCAATGGCCTAGACGCACTGAACCTGCATCAGATTGTCCACAAACATCGCTGGACATATCCTAGATGTCATTTTTACTAATACCAAACTAGTTACCTTTCAAACTATAACTCCGGTCACATGGTCAGACCACCATTTGCTCGCTTTCCAACATAAAACAACACTAAGCGACTCACCTAAAACCACCTTACATGCATCCACAGGGCTCGACAAATCTAAAAAATCTTACTTGACCTGCAGGTCGAGTGAGTAGACTTTTCTACTCGACCTAACATCAATGCACTCGACCCACAAATTGGTCGCATATGAATTTTTTTCAAAACATTTGCAGCGCCAACAACCCAAGAAAACGTTGGCCAACCAAATTAACAGCAAATTTTAATTTAATCACCTAAGTACCTCCCTAAGATGTGTCAGACCTTCCACTTTTATCTCCCAGCCTAAGAATCTCCTTTTCTCCCACTGTAAAAAACACGAGTACCCGCATCACTTATGTTGCAAAGCACTTTTGTTTTGATCTCACAATGCTACGCACGCTTCCTGGATGTTATAGTGGGCTGATCAACACACGTCTGCCTGCACTGCATCCTGAGGTTAATCCATGTTAAACACTATTAATCCTTAATGCATCCAATAGAACAATTAGTTGCATTCATTTCCTGGTGTTATACTTTTGTGACGCTTTCTGACTACATAAAAGAGCTGATTTATTTTTTGTTCGAATTAAACAAAGGCAGTATAGAATTTAGACATATCATTTTGGAGACATTAAATACTTTTACGTTTCCTTTGTAGCTGAGTATGAGTCGCGTTTCAAAATCAAACTACAGTTTCTCCAAGTGTGCGTTTTGCGATGACCCTAGTGGTTGCCGCAGTTAAAGAAAAGAATATACATAGAAATCCCATTTATAAAGTACTTTGATAGTGTTTTCTAATTGCACCTCCTAATTTCACTGATAATTTTGGGGCGGCTCCTTGCCAGTACACAGAAGCACTCAGACGACGTCGGAAATTCACCATGATGTTGAGGAAAAACGCAAAGCTAACGTGCAATGGGGCGAACTTTGAGATAAGCTCTTTAAAGACTGGCCGGCTTTTCCCCTCAGAGCGTGGGTTGGTATTGTCCGTAAAAAGTAACATCCAGCAATGACTCTTCTGCGGGAGCAGGGGCAGGGGCTTGAGGCAGGCCCCTGCTGCCCCTGTGGTGCAGCCCCCTTCAGCAGGCTCCGGTTTCGCCAAAAGCCTGTGAATGCTTGTGAGGCCCAGGATTCGAGGGTCCTTCATCACATTCTGTGTGGAGGTGGTGCCATCATTTTGAGTTATGCCTCCGCCCAGGAGCCCTAGCGCCAGGGTCTGCCATGGACTGCTCCATTCCGGGGTGTCACTGGGACGGGTCGGATTCTGAGATGAGTGGAGACAGTAGGTGCTGGACAAGGCCTTCTGTCGCCTCCTGATAACACATGATGTATTTGTGACTTGAGCTCTCCTCTGGCTTCGCTTCTACTCCCAACACTCATCCTGCTCTCAGCACTAATGCACTGCTGAGTGTGCCTGCATGTACTTGCCTGACCAGAGACGGCGATTCCTGCATTCCAGGCTCTGTGCTTTCTGCAAGACCCTAACACTAGTTGTGGTCTTATGTCGAGGGCAGAAGTAGCCAGAGAATAAAGGGCACAGCAGCAACCCGAGCCCTCGTACAAACATTCAGAGACGCAGTATGTGCCGCACAGCTCTCACCTCCTGCGCTGCAGTGATCACCTGCTGCGGAACCGGCACCGATACCCGTAATCCTAAATCGCGGCTTGGCTTGCCTTGCCTATTTTTTCTCCTTTCTCCTCTATAGCATGCAATGGAAAAAATTAAGTGCGACTCACCTCTCCTGTGTAGACTGCAAGCCAAATCGCCCTGCACTCCCGACTCCACTGAAGAGAGCGCGTGGTGGCGTGCTGCGTCACTGCTGCATTTTAGCAGCACAGCGTGGGGGCTGGCCAAAATGATGTCGAGGGCCGTCACTGGTAGCGCTTTGCGCGCTACAAGATTGACGGCCCTGGGACCCATAGAAACGATACGCTGCGCACCACACCACCACCACTAAGCTAGGTGGTGCGTGCACTTGACTGCCTGTGCTTTTCCCGCATTTTCACGTTCATAGCATGCTGCCCCCTAGAGCCTTCACCTGGTACTGGAGCGGCAGAGATCACTCGCCAGGCCGGTCAAGTAGGCCTGAAAACTGTCTCGCCCTTGAAGAAATTCACTCGCATTTGCGAGCGGTCGAGTACATCTGTCGAGCCCTGATCCACCTATCGACCGTGGAACAAACTCAATTTGGAACACTTAGAAACACAACTAACATCCAGTACAGATCTGGAAACAATAAATTCTGTTAAAAAACTATATGAGTGGCTACAGGAGGCTTTTGATATTCTGATACCACTCAAAACCACACAACAGAACAAAAGAAAACAAGCACCTTGGAGAAATACAGAGATAAAAGACATAAAACTACAAATTAGAAAGCTGCAACGTGCCTGGCTCAAAACAAAAAACAAACAAGACAGACTTCACCTACAGAAAATTAACAGATTATACAAGTCAGCTATCAAAAAACAAAGAAAAGGTCCTATTCAGACAGAATTCAAAATGCTAAATGTGCAAATAAAGAATTCTATAAAATACTCAATGAATTTTGTAAACCAAATTGCCTAGAAGGAACTCATCCCGTTACTCAAGATTTCACAGACAAACTGGCAAATCATTACACGGACAAAGCAGACACGTTGGACTCGTACTTAAAACAGAGACAAAGCACCAGCACTAACCCTTTTACAAAACAATCCAGGAATACTCTAACTCAGCCTCTCCGTTCCTTCCAACACATTTCACATGATGAATTTATGGACCTGGTCAAAGCAAGCAGGCCTGCCGGCAGCCCTTCTGACCCGTGTCCACCGCAAACTTTCAAGACAATTCTTCTAACAACCTCTGCTGCCAATCCACTAAGAAGAATCATCAACGATTCCTTAACTACCGGAATATTTCCAGAAGAACTCAAAAAGTCTGGATCACGTCCTACCTTCGAAACAGAACTAATGTCATCCATACCCCACCTTTCTCGTCCAAACCGTACTCCACAAAAGCTGTGGTCCCTCAAGGCTCTATCATCTTGCCCATGCTTTTCAACATCTGCATGAAGTCATTACCGGTACTGATCAATGAATTTCACCTCACGTGCTATAACTATGCAGATGACACGCAAATACTCCTTCAACTGGAATGCCCCAAAGACATTGGAAACTCGCCAATTTTCAGTTGTCTCAGAGCCGTGGATCAATGGATGACGTGGAGCCATCTCAAATTGAATGCTTCCAAAACGGAAATACTCACTTGTGGCGATTGGAAACATTATGACCCGCTTGCAGCCTGGCCTGATGAACTGGGATCACCGCCTAAAGTATCGAAGGAGGTAAGAAACCTCGGAATGATCATGGACTCCAAGCTGTCGATGAATGACCAAGTGGACAAACTTGCAAGATCAAGCTTTGTTACTATAAAAACTCTGCAACAAATCTTCCCCCATTTGGGATTTCCACACAAGGTCCAAGCTACCATCTCCCTTGTTCTGTCCAAACTCGATTACGCCAATAGCCTCTACCACGGATCACCTTTAACGACTATGAAAAGACTACAACGGATTCAGAACTCGGCTGCCAGACTACTCTTACATATCAAACCGCGAGACCACATCTCCCCTGCCTTGAAAGCCCTGCATTGGTTACCGGTTGCCAGAAGATCCACGTTCAAGCTGCTTTGTATCACCCACAAAGCGATACATGGAATGGGACCGCTCTTCATCAGGAATATCACCAAACACATTCATCATAGGAACCTCTGCTCTAGAGTGGCACCTCGCCTCAAAATCCCAAGATACAAGAAAAAAACCATGGGTGGCACATCCTTCTCTGTTCAAGCAGCCAAAATATGGAACTCTTTATCCCCCAACATAAGATCCACCGACAACCACCTTATCTTTAGAAAACTACTCAAGAATTGGCTCTTCCCCACAGAAGCACCATACGCAAACAGAAATATACAGCATATCCCTCTGTATACAAGCATTTATTTTTGCTATAGATATGTACCTATACATGTGTATTGCTTTGTATAAACATGTCGAATAATTATGTTTAAAAAATAAATACATTTTTAAGTACAACACTTGAAAACCAGAGTTTATTGAATGCATTTTAATCTACTTATACTTACTTCCTTTATGCATCTATATACCTTCTATGTACTTGGATCTATGTATTTATTACTTTCCTAAAAAAAAAACACTACCCTATTTCTCACCCTATACCTCTATCAGTATCTTTAATCTACATATACTTCCTTCCTTTATGCATCTATAAACTTTCCATGTACTTATGGATCTATATATTTATTGCTTTCTTCTAATTCAGCATATCCAATGCACTACCCTATTCCTCACCCTATATCTCTATCAATATATGCTCTACATCCACTCTCTCATTCATCTCAAACCCCATACCACTTATGACCCCCAAATTAGCCCTTTCTAGACTCTCCCCTACTCTACCCCTCCTTGCACCATCTGACACCTTTTTTAGTATACTGATCCCCCAAAACAAGCCTTTCTAAACTCTTCCCTATGACTCTTCCCCTCCACATCCCTTTTTACTCATCCCAAGCCTCCCACTACAGCTATGACGTCCCAAAAAAAAAAAAAAAATCTCTAAATCCTTCACTCTTCCATCCCTCCACTATCCTTTTCAATCAAAATAACAGACTAACATGTCCACTTATCAAATTTCATATTTCACTATACTAATTCACCACTAATCCTTTATGGGTTCCGAGTAGCGTGCTACTCGCCGAAAAAAGCACTTCAACACCTCGTTAGGGGTAGCAAACACTATATAAATGCAACCCTTTTTCCCTCTTCTATCCCTCCGCTATCCTTCTCAATCCAAATAACTGACTAATATCCACCACTCAAATTACTTTCATATTTAACCATACTAATTCACCACTAATCCTTTATGGGTTCCAGAGTAGCGTGCTACTCACCCCATCAGGGGTAACAAGCGCTATATATAAATGCAAACCTCTTTCCCACTTCTATCCCTCTGCTACCCTTCTCAATCCAAATAACCGACTAACATATCATCCACCACTTAAATTACTTTCATATTTCACTATACTAATTCAACACTAATCCTTTAATGGGTTCCGGAGTAGCGTGCTACTCGCCACAAAAGCACTTCAACAGCCCAACAGGGGTAACAAGCGCTATATAAATGCAAACCTTTTTTCCCTCCTCTATCCTTCTCAATCCAAATAACTGATTAATATCCACCACTCAAATTACTTTCATATTTCACTATACTAATTCACCACTAATCTTTTATGGGGTTCCGGAGTAGTGTGCTACTCGTCAAAAAAAAAGAGAGAGCTTCAACACCTCATCAGGGGTAACAAGCGCTATATAAATGCAAACCCTTTTCCCTCTTCTATCCCTCCGCTATCCTTCTGAATCCAAATAACTGACTAACCTATCCACCACTCAAATTACTTTCATATTTCACTATACTAATTCAACACTAATCGTTCTTGGGTTCCGGAGTAGCGCGCTACAAGCCGAAAAAGCAGTTTGACGCCTCGTCAGGGGTAGTAAGCGCTATATAAATACAATTACAATACATACATACACACATGCACATTCATATACAAAAATACATACATACACACATATCCACACATACATACACACATACACACATATACACAAATACATACATACACACATATATATATTCACTGGGAAAAAACCATAGGTTTTCGGGACAGTTATAGTTAGTTGGACATTGCACTCGTACAAAACCCGTGAAATTCCCCCGTTATAGTTAGTTCAGCTAACTATAACTCGCGCCCCCGCAATGCACTGCTGATGACGTCACATATTACATCACTCATGACATGGTCAGTGACATCACCACATTGTAATTCTTAGTGCCCCGGGGAGGTGGCGGTTCCCGGGGCGTGTGGGGGGGCTCGAGCCCCCCCACACAGGAAATGTTGTTTTTTAAAAAGAAGCCCCGGGGGTGGTGGTCCTCGGGCTGCGGGAGGGCCGAGTGCCCTCCCGCACCACTTTAAATTGAAAGCCCCGGGGGTGGCGGTCCCGGGGCTTGGGGGCCCTTAGAGGCCCCCCAGCATTATTTCAATAAACCCCGCATGCCCCCGGGACTTGGGCCACCCGGGGCAATAGCATCGAAGCGCGGGAGACCGCGCTTCGATTTTATCATCGGCGGGATCCGCGCACCCTAAGCGCATCCCGCCGATTTTTGTTTTTTTTTAATGCCTTTTTCTGCCCAGGGGGTCCTTGTGGGACCCCCTGAGCAGACTTATGGGGTCAGGGCGTTTCTCCCCTGCCCCCTTTTTGCGTTTGCGCACTTGCGATTTCTTTTTTTTTTTTTTTTTTTTTAAATCTGCGGGATCCGCGCACCCTAAGCGCATCCCGCCGATTTAAAAAAAAAAAAAGTTTTCTGCCCAGGGGTCCTTGTCGGACCCCCTGAGCAGACCTAGGTGTCAGGGTGTTTCTACCCTGCCCCCTTTGTGCGTTTTGCGCACTTGTTTCTGTGCCTCGGTTCTACCGAGGGATAAAATGGCTGCCAACACTTCCTGATTTGGAGTGTTGACAGCCAATTAGCATGCAGCTCGTGATCGGGAGGGTACGTGGACCCTACGCGGCCATAGATATATATGTGATTTTACTTTTGATTTTCTCAGCAACTACTGAACGGATTTACACCATTTAACAAAAAGGGTTCTTTTCTGAACCAAGAACTACCTCTTTGCCAAATTTGGTGTAATTCCGCTCAGCAGTTCGGCTGTAGCCGTGGCTAAAGTTTCCTATGGGAAAATGAATGGGGAAACACGTTTTGGGACCCCCTTTTTCTCGGCCCCGCTTGACGAATCACCCCAAGACTTTCAGGATAGGAGCGGACCGGGCCACAAAGTTTGAAAATTTCACGAAGATTCGTCAACCGACGCAAGAGTTATTTCAAATAGAATGTTGCGGATTTCCTATGGAAAATAGGTCCTAACTATAACTATCTACTGGCGACCGCCAGTAGATAATATATATATATATATATATGCAGCAATATGTAAGCTACAAGAATGGTAGCTGCAAAGGGGTAATTTGCTGTGGAGTAAGACCCAAGAGGAGCCTCAATGCAGGCGAGGGCGGAAGGCCTTAGGACCAGCTCCTCCTTATACTCAATCGGGAGCTGCAAATTAGGCCGCCTGGGCGAGTCCCAGTAATTGTCAGGATAGTTGTTAGAAATGGGGGTCTCTAGTTGGCAGAGGTAGGTACCTTTGTCTAAATAGGGACCCTTGCTTCTGGTAAGGGGGATACACACTTTAGATAACCCCTGCTCACCCCCTTGGTAGCTTGGCACGAGCAGACAGGCTTATCATCCCAAAGGCAATGTGTAAAGTATTTGTACCAACACTCACAGTAACACAGTGAAAACACCACAAAAGGACACCACACCAGTTTAGAAAAATAAAGTATCTTTATCTAAACTAAACAAGACCAAAACGGCGAAAAATCCAAAACACACAGTTAAAAATATGACTTTCAAAACGTTTCAAGAACTTGTACCATAGAAAACTATGGATGCGTGACTTTTCACCAAAGTACCTGTAGATGCGTGAAAGTTACAAAAGCCAAACAGCCGCAGTCAGAAAATAAAGAGATGCGACACTCCTGAGACCTTGGGGAGTGATTCTTCGTGACGGTTCCAGTCCGCAGGTGATGCGTCAGACAAACTTGCCGCACAGGCACGATGCGTGGAAATCCGGGATGCGTCGGCGATCGATGCGGCGGCGTCCAGCGGCGCTGCGTCGGTGCTCTTCAGCCGCCATCTCTCGATGCGTCGATTTCTGTAGTTCTTTGAGTTTCTTCTTTCTTCCAGCTCCTAAACAGCAGCAACAACCTCCAGAGGCCCAAAACTAGCACAGGCATCTCTTGGCAGGTCAGAGCTCAGAGCAGAAGAGTTCAGGGGAGCTGGGGGTGAAGTCTTTGTGTCCCTGAGACTTCAGAACAGGAGGCCAGCTTACTTCAGGCCCTTGGAGATCTCCTTCAAGCAGGGGACACAGCACACAGCAAAGTCCTTCTCCTTTCCTTGGCAGGAACAGCAACTGCAGGCCAACCCCAGACACACAGCAAGGGCAGTACTTCTCCTCAGTCTCTCCAGCTCTTCTCCTTGGCAAAGGTTCCTCTTGAATTCCAGGAATGATCTAAAGTCTGGGGTTTTGGGTCTGATACTTATACCCCAAAATGTCTTTGTTCTCTTTGTGCAGGGGCTCTGAGCCCAGTTCAAACCAGTTCTGGGGGGCACTCTGCAAGTGCACAACAACATCCTTTGTCAGTGTGAGCCTTGACTCCAGACACCACAGGGGGGCGGAGCCAGCATTGTGGAAGGCAGGCACAGCCCTATTCAGGTACAGGTGCTACTCCTCCCACCACTCCAAATGCAGATCAGGCCTATTCAGCCTAGTGCTGTCTCATCCAGACTCCTGGAGCCACTGCACCTTTCCAGCCCCTGTCACTCCAAAGTCAGACAGTCAATACACAAACAGGCAGAGGCACACAGGAAGGTGGAACAAGAAAATAGCCACTTTCTAAAAGTGCTATTTTCAAGCACATAATTTAAAAACCATCTTTACTAAAAGATGTGTTATTAAATCCTGAGTTCAGGGATACCAAACTCAATTTTTCTATCTTATTCCTATGGGAAGTAATGCTTGTAAAATGTTACAAAGCATCCCCCATTCTGTCCTATGGGGCAAGATTGCCTTTCAATAGTTAAAAACGAAATTGGCAGTATTTCACTATCAGGACATGTAACACACACCAGTACATGTCCTACCTTTCACATACACTGCAACCTGCCCAGGGGGGGTACCTTGGGCCTACCATAGGGGTGTCCAATGTGTAAGAGAAGGGAAGGGTAGGGCCTGGCAAGTGGGTGCACTTGCCAAGTCGACATGGCAGTTAAACTGTGCACAGGCACCGCGGTGGCAGGCGTGAGACATCTTTTCAGGGCTACTCATGTGGGTGGCACAATCAGTGCTGCAGGCCCACTAGTAGCATTTGATTTACCAGCCCTGGCACACTCAGTGCACTTTACTAGGGACCTACTGGTAAATCAAATACGCCAATCATGGATAACCAATCACAATAACAATTTACACAGAGAGCATATGCACTTTAGCACTGATCAGCAGTGGTAAAGTGCCCAGAGTCCTATAGCCAACAAACCGGTCAGGAAAAAATAGAAGGAAGAAGCAAAAAGTTTGGGGATAACCCTGCAAAAAGGGCCATTTTCAACAATAGTTATTCTCTTACCCGAGATGCGGGTGTCACACTCCAGGCGGTGGCTCTAGTGACGGGCCTAGACTCTAACAAGACTTTCTCCGGTACAGCAGCGGCAGGTCGAGTTTTACTGAGGCGAGTGAAATGGCGCGCCGGCCGCCCGAGAGGCGAAACGCGATGGGCGCGAGCAGAGAGAAACGCGCCCCTAGTGGTCAGAGGACTGCACCGCGTGTGAAGAGCTTTGTGAGAGTAGCCGCGAAGGAGCGCAATACGTTCCAGTGGCCGCGTAGAATAATGCTGGGCCGATTTAGCTGCTGGTAAGAGTCCCCTGCCTAAGCGGGACTACACGAAATTACCCCCTACATACCAAAGAATACTGACAATAGACACAATACATCAAAACTTGGAGATAGAAGAGGTGAAACTTATCTGTAAGCTGCCGAAGCAGCAAAGAGGACTACAGAGCGTCGACGGGACCTGTTCAACGATGGGAGTTGCGCTGATTGGTGGACTACTGTTTGTTACTTTTTCCTCAAGGACTGATGGGAAATGTAGTTGTATTGCATAATCTTTGAATGGCTGCTGTTGAATAAGAGCAAGGAAAGAAAAGCCTAATCCTCACCTCCGGTCCTGACATAGAATTACAAAACAAGGGTGATAAATGCTTTCAAAAGATGGCCTTTTATTTTACAGTGGGTTTTCTTTAAAATCTTTATAATCCACCCGCACCAAGAACCACAGGATCGTCATCAAAAGCAAACCTGACATGACCACATCATCTGCTTTCACCAACCTTCCAGACACCTCTTCTCGTTTAGACTCCCACTTGCACACATCCTACGCACACGGAATACCAGATCTGGCGGTCGTGCCTTCTTTTATAATCGGTCCTAAAGCATGGAAAGACCTGCCACTACAAATACAAGCCTCCTCCTCCTCACTTCTAGAATTGTGCTAGAAGCCAGAAACCCTGGCTTTTCCAGTGGTCCCACTAGGCCCTAGGCTTAGATAGGCTCAAACTTGCTCAGTGCCACTCTACTCTCCCAGGTGAGAGTGCACTCTACTAATCTGCATAACATAATATAAAAATTAATCAATTAAAGACTTTGCATGTATTTGCACATCTCAGATGGTTTCTGGCTTCTTATTTATGTTGCTTTCACCCTGCCATTTCTAGCGACGCTCTTACACCCACAAATGTACTACTTTACGCCACTCTACTCCACATAATGCAACTCCACTACTATATGCCATTCCACTCTGCTCCACTCTCCTCTAGGCCACACCACTAACTTTTAGCCATGCTGAACAGCAGCACGCTGCTGTACAACATGGCTAAAAGATTTTGGCAAAGCTAATAATCTTTCATAGGTGAGAACTGTTGGCTTTCCCAATGCTTGCTGTTTTTAACCACTCCACTGTAGCTTGGGGTTCATTGGCATGAAAAATGAAATGTTGTCCGGTTTCAGCTTTCTTGGAGAAGGCAGCATATTTTCCTTAGGAAATTTGCAGCATTCCTATTCCCTTCTGTCCAGTCACCTGCCTCAGACCCAGGAAGAAAAACCTCTGAACTGACCTATATTGCTTTTTAATGCGACCTCAAGGGTTCAAACTAAGCAACCAGCTCAAGAAAAATTCACTTAGAATAGTTTATACACATAGTATATATGTCTTTATTAATTTTTTTATATAAGGAGTTTGGCGGGAAAAAGCCAGCGGCAGGACAAGTCTCCATTTGTGACTATGTAAACAGAGGACCTAAGGCCACTTTATATCGTAAAAAGAGATCTTTGAAAAGGAACTATATTCTAACAACAAACTGCATGTGTTGCGATTTGGGATATATCACAGCTGGACAGACTTTTGGAAAGGACAACGTATAAATATCCTATGACAAGGATGTTGGGCACACTTATGCCACTTTGCTTTTTCTTAACGTTGATTTAGCTCTTGCAGATACCCCTCACTCATCCCAAATAGGATGTTTTTGAGCATGTTTTGGTCCTGAGGAAGGTGGTGCCATTGTGAATCCCACCGAAACGCGCGTAGACCATCACTATATATATGGAGAGTCCTTGCAGAGACGGACACAACTATTACTCTGAGCGTGGAATTGTTCTCGCCCATATCTGTCCCTGTTATAGCTTTCTAGGATCTCCATTAGAGAGTATTTTGAGTTTGTGTATGAATGTTAGGTTGCTTGGGTTTATTTGAGGTGAGAATGCAGTAGTGAGGTGAAGTGTGGGGTGTTTTGATTGTATATAATTTTTTGTAAATAATTGTTGCTCTTGAGACCTTATATTTTGTCCTTTATGTCACATAGTCATAGATGAAGATCTAACTACAATGTGGAATAAGGCACCTGAAAGTGGTTTTTTAACATCTATTGATTGTTCAAATGTTATCATTTTATTCTAACTATGTTAGATATCTAAATGTATGAATTTCTTATTGTTCTATGTGACGATTAGGACAATTGTATATGAGATGTTATTTTATGATTAATTTACGTTTTATATAAAAAAATTAATAAAGACATATGTACTATGTGTATAAACTATTCTAAGTGAATTTTTCTTGAGCTGGTTGCTTAGTTTGAACCCTTGAGGTCGCATTAAAAAGCAATATAGGTCAGTTCAGAGGTTTTTCTTCCTGATTGTTGCATTCCCCCTCCTCTTGGACCTAGAAGTATTCGGGGGTACCTTTTCATTTATGGACCTGCCCCAGACCCTGCAGATGATAAACTACCAACTAACATGATGCTTAAACCACCATGCATTACAGGAGGGCCTTTTGTGCCGTTTCTACCAAAACTAAAGCTTTGAATATAGACAAAACTGTTCTATTTTAGTAAAGTCAGATCACAAAAGGTTTGGCCTCTCACTTATAATTTAGAAATGTTTTTAGCTATCTCAACTAATAATTTTCAATTCTATTAAGGACACTGAGGTGAGGATTATACTTTCAGCTGTCTTTACAATTCAACAAACAGCCAGATAGAAAATATCACCAATTGCAATGTTCATGGGAGCAAGAAGAAAAGATACTAGAAGTCACATGACACTTGCCATCCATAACCAGTCAGTCAATCTTAACAGTCTCTTTCTTAGCAATGACAAAAAACAGGGGAAGAACCTTCTAAACATGAAAATACATCCATCTGAACCACTATGATGTAGACCAGAAACAAATACTTCTATATCTTGCTTCTGATCATGTCCTATGGGAAAACTAAGTTACTTGTCTGTCCAGTTAAGAATTTCATTTAAAGCAACTGGCTGGAATCATGGAAAGAACAACAATCAAAGGGACCAAACTGGTTCCATACCTACCTCTTGCATGATCCAGCAACTCCACCGAGCTAAAGTCCCTGAGGAGATTAGTAAAGAGCTTCTTGAATGAAATCAACAACTGAGCTAGGACAGAGGTCCTAATAATGTCAGTATTTATGTGCTCCAACGAGAACAGAATCTTCTCTCAGATGACATGGAGCTTGCATAAGACAAGCAACTGTGAAGATGAATAATTTTCAGTCTCTGGACAGCCTTGAAGAGGACCCACCAAAATGGCTTAGATAGAAGAAGCTAGCAGCCCCACCACACTTACCAAGAGTCTAAGGGACACTCTGTCTCAATTAAGAGTTCTCATCAAGTCTTTCTTTATTGCTCTTATCTTCAGTTCCAGAAAATAAATGGGTTCTGTTTGAGCGTTTGCTCTTTCATTTTGCATATAGACTCCATTTGGTTTCTCTGTGTTAAGTTTCGTTCTTCATATGTTTCTGTCCTTGGTGAAATGTAAATTATGTTTCAGCATTGCTTGGAAATTATGTGACCTTCATGCAAAGATAAATCTGTGCCTCAGTTTGGGGCGTATTCTGTACTTTCCCAGACCGCAGAGTTTGTTACTGATAAGGTTAGGTTTCGCCATATCTGCAAGTTCCTTCTGTTCATGTATTAGCCTGTACAAGCTGGTTTCAGCCGGTTATTCTCACTCACCTGTTTGCTCACTAGTATAACTGTAACCCTCAGATATCCGGTGTTAGCCCACTCCTGTACACCCTCCCTGGAGGCTGTACGGACCTGTGCACGCTCGAGTGCAATAAATATTACTCGTTATGCTTTCCCTCCGACTACCTGATTATTTGTCTAACAGTGGAATGAGTGGTTTTGGAGCCAGGCGAGATGACCATGTTGCAGCAACTATAACTTTTCTCGTTTCCACATGCCGAGACCAAGTCCACTTGGAACTCCAGCAAGTCTGTTTGGTGGGCATAATGTTGGACTGAGAACTTGTAGCAAAGCAATTGCCCGCTGGAGGATTCAGAGAGTCTGAAGGTATGCTAACATGAAAATCAAGTTGTCTAGATAGATGACCATGCTTACCCCATTTGACCTCTGTAACGGCCACCATGGGTTCATTGGTTTGGTAAGACTCCTTGCGGCTGAAGTGAGGCTAAATAGAAGTGCTGTAGACTCGTACATGCTATCTTTCCAATTAAACTGCAGGACCCTGTGGTGAGGGGAAAAGGAGTACATCTAGACAGGCATGCTTAGGCTCTAGATGGATTATCAAGTTGCTTTTTCTTAGGTCTATAAGAAAATGGATGCCCTCCATCTTGAAATGCAAAAAAACAACCAACGGTGAGCTCTCCAAAGTTGTTGACCAGGTGTGAATCTCCTCCCATTTTCTCCACCAAGAGGATGCTGCTCACTTGAGGGGCAGAAAAGACAGGACTTAAGTTAGCAGTAAAGCGAGTGTTCCCTGTCCGATATAGGCTTCAGCCATCTCTTGGACGGAAAGGAACAAAAGTCCCAGACTGTACCTGGTCTTGCTAGCCGCCACATTTGAGGGCACAACTGCTCAGGGCCTTGAAAGAGGAAGTGGCCAGATGAGCATTACCTGCGATGCCCAGCTCCTCTACATAAAAAAAAGGGTTGATTGTAAACCCTTTTTAACTGAAGGTTGCGCCTGGTTGGTCATAAAGGTTCTTATGAATTCACCCAGTTCTTTATTAATGGGGACCCCAAACAGGAATCTGTCACTAGGCAAATCTAAGAAATTGCCAAATCAGGTGCAAATGATGCAGTTACTCCAGTGTTCATTACAGCAAGGGAGACAACTGTGAGTTTTTCAAAAGCCACAGAATAGACCGTACCCATGTGTGAGTAATTTCAACCCTAGCAGATCAACCGTGCTTAAATCATAAAAACAGCAGCAGCCAGCTAAAAATGGGGGCCGACGAGCAGACAGCGCCCTCTCTCTGGGCAAGTGTGTTCATAAAATGGCACCCAACCAAAAACCCAGAGAGAGGAAAGAACTACTCCGAATGCTTGTGCAAGCCGAAGTGACAAGAAGTCTTTGCCTGGGCACTAGGGCGCCCCCCACTCTGACAAGAAATGAACACTGAGTGACAGTACAGAGGCCCAGCTGCCGAACGACATCCCCATAGCCTACACAAACATTGTAGCACCTTCGAAAACCCAAAAGAAGCAGGTTAGGGGCATAGCGATACAAACACAATAATTAAAGCAATAACACTGTCAGAGGCTGGCTTAGTATATGGTGCTCACCTATGTAAGTGTAGCACCCTGCACTAATCCAGACAACCCTTATGGTGATTTTAGTGGTCTTAGACAACCTCAGAAAGCTCTCCAAGTGGTAGCTGTGGAGAGCAGCCTTCCATCTTAGCCCAGAAGGAGTGTAAAGCAGCTTGTTTTACCAGTACTAATCATATAGTGTAGGTTAAGTGAAAAAGTTATACAAATATGTATTTATTATAAACACTCACTAACACATTGCAATATCTCCTACCCGGAGATATAATCACAATACACACAATACTTTAGTAACAGAACACCTAAGTAGCACAAATACACAGTGGTCTCCAGGGGGTGACCAAACCATATAATAAAAAAGTGGAATGCAAACCACGACCTAAGTTGAGACTGGACCCAGAAAACGTAGAAGAGCCGGGAACCCAAGGAACCACCAAAGGTAAGTACCCAGGAACCCCACAGAGGCCGTGTGCAGAGTGGGAACACAACCGCGTGCTCAATACAAGTCAATGGGTAAGTCATGGTTGCAGTTTTTAAGAAGAAGGACCCTTCCCAGAGAGCCCTGAAGAAACCCAATGGAAGATGGAAGGTTGGAGAATCACCCCACTCGTCGATACCCCGGGAACCAGGATACCTACACCAGGGAAACCGGGTGCATAGGTGTGAAGTGACTGTCGGAAACCGCCGTAGACCACAATGGAGGACTTCAGTGAAGATGCTGCTGGCGAAGAAGGTAAGAGTCCGGTGGAACCCGGTGCAGAGGATGCGGTGCAATCCTGATTGTAAGAGATGCTTGAGCTTCTTGGAGCCCGAAGATCTCTGGTGAAGAGAGTCAACAAGCTTTGGTAACGGCAAGTCGACGCAGTGCACAGGGGTATTGCTCCAGCGGTTCAGACGAGGGATACTGGCTTCAAACATGCTGTGAAGACAGTGCAGGCCTCGGGGGAGTTGCAGAACCACCACCTGTGTTGCTGAACCTTTCGGAGTCCGTAGGAGCTCAGGAACAGCAGGCCAGTCAGCTTTGTTGCGGTGCCAGCAGATGCGGGGAAGTGAGTCCTTCACTTCAAGGGAGATTCCTTTGTGTGTCGTGGATGTCCACAGGCCTGTAGAAGAACCTGTATGCAGCACAGGCACAGATGACGCAGAAGACTGGCAGGACGACAAGACCAGGAGCAGCAGGAGTCTTCCCAGTTGCAGTCTCCGTTTCCGAAGCGAAGTCCAAAGTGCCCAGACGGTTGAAGATGAAGTGGTTTCGGATCTGAATCTTGTCCCACGACGAATCTAAGGAACCACCCACAGGTAAGCCTTAAATACCCTAAGGAAAGGGTTGGGACGATTCAGGGGTCCCTCCCACAGGAGGGACTGGACAGTTTCGCGCCGGAACGGGATCAAACAGCTCCCTGAACTGGTTCCAACTGGAGTATGCAAGGAGGGCACCAAATATGCCCCTCAAAGCAGTCTAGTGGCACTGGCAAGCGCCCCCACCCTATCCCAATACACTATGTCCTGTCTGGGAGGTGGGCACACCTCCCTGTGACAGGAAACCTATTGTCCTGCCTTCCCCTGCTCGAGCTTGGCTCAGCAGCAGGAGGGCAGAATCGTGTCTCTGGTCGGCAGCAGCCATAGTTTGCTATTCGGGTCTGGAAGACTGGTACCGGGAGCACGGAGAACCTTCCGGAGGGGGCCGACAGTGCATGGAATCATACCTCCAACACTGTTTAGGGTGTTGGGGTATGATTCCAACATGTTTGATACCAAACATGACAGAGTTCGTTATAGCCAGTGCAGAGTTAGCCATCGCGTAATGACGCATGGCCACTCTATCTATCGTAATGGCTGATGCACTTACAACCCGGGAGAATGGACACCGTGGATTGTAGGGGTGTCTTGCTCATGCAGGGGCACCCTCACACTTATAACCGAGCACCCTGCCTTCAGGATTGAAAGACCTGCCTTAGGGGTGACTTCTAGGTTTCCTTATATCTGATGTCACTGCACTTAAAACCTATATCTGTTCTAAGTGGTGCTAGCACCAGCTTACACAGGCTGCAATGGCAGGCCTGTGGTCACAATTTGAGTTGTCTCCCATGGGTGGCATAATACATGCCCAGTCCATGGAGGACCCCTGGTGTACCTATGACCTTGGTACCTTTGTACTGTATACTAGGGACTTACCCCCCCCCCTCCCCCGGTTCGCAAAGGCCAGAAGGGGGGGGGGGGAAAGGACATTCGAGGTGGGGACCACTAAATGCTGGAATAACCTACCTGCTCAATTACGCACATTGCAGTCCGAACAGGAATTTAGAAAGGCCTTGAAAACCTGGCTCTTTAGTCGCAATGACTAAATGTATACTGACCACTCTCTCTACTGCTGTCTGTATTAGCGCCGGGACACCCCATCCGGGGTAGCTGCACGCTCTATAAATATCTTTATTATTATTATTATTACAAGGTTACAGCAGTAGCCAATCCGGGGTGTACCCAAGTACTCACCATGTCCAATTTAGGGAAGAAGCACAGAGACTGGGGTCCTGATTAGCAGGATCCCAGCCAGACTAGTCAGAAAAACATAATGACACCAGCAAAAAGTGGGGGTGGCCATGAATGCAGAGCCTACTTTCCTACAAACAGTAACAAAATTCTAGTAAGAAACAGAACAGAACTAGAAGAGAACATGGAGGAGCTCATGCTGAAGAGCAGCAAAGACTTAAGATGATGGAGTATGGATGGGAAATGTTAATGAATAGTCAGCAATGTCATGTGATTTACAGTTTTTTCCTTCTACATCCCATGGACACTGTACTTTTTGGCAATGGTTTGTTTGGTTCCTGCTGAATAGTAAAGGAAGTTGAAAAAATAATCCTAGTCTTCTGTACTAACAGAGAATCTCCTAAGTGTTGTGGTTCTGTATCTCAACAGGAGTCAACATGGGCTTACAGGTTAAGGTTAATTTATTTTTGTAAAGTACTTCAGATACTACTGTCAAGCACACACTTTAACCAGTCTTGGTATAAGGGCATGCATCTGCATCAAAGTTGTCACTGGCCTCTCTGACTGGTCTCCAGCGTGTTCGTGCCATCTATCAAAACTGGGTGAGTAATCTAGACAAGATCTTGGTGTTGCAGTGGCCCTTCCATTTTTTTAACAATCCTCTTGACTATGCTCTAAAATATTTGAAGGCCATTATTTGTTTTTATGCCAGTTGTGATTTTTACTTTAATCTCCAGAAGATGGAAGCCACCAGGAATTGATGAATTTAATATGAACCCATGTACAATTTAATGCAGGTTAACTTGATGGGATTCTGAAAATGATTAGTTACACCAAGGCTAATTTGGGACTGCTATAGCTAGAGGTGAACACTTAATCAGCCATTTTGTCCATTTTTAATAGTTTTTTTTGCTTTTTTTCAAGCGGGAGCTGTGGAGTAAAGAGTGGAGATAGATAACCAACTGTTAGTGATTTTAAATCCAAGTTGTAAAGCAACAAAAGGGGAATATACTAAAAGTGGGGTTGCTGTGTAGACTTTATTTTTATTATCACTGTATTAAAGTAACTAAGTATTTTAGGCAAACTGCTGATTTCTGTTAACACTTATTATCACACTGTCCTCCCTTATGAACACATTCCAGCCACAGAGATCGGCCTGATTACTTGAAAACAATCATACAATTACACCTTCTACTCCCAACCAAAAGCAAGCATTTGTTAAGCCATTATATCTTGCCTTGTCAAGCCTTCAAGAACAAGTTACCTCCTTCGGTAGGGCTTTATCTGGTAGAGAATATATCTAGCCGCAGATTATTTACCTTAGAAATTCCCCATTTGTCAGACTGGATCTGCACGCTTTTTCGTGAGCAGTAGCACTGCACGCCGGTAGGTGAAGTTGTTTGGCTCCACGTGCATCATCTGCATTGTCTGCACCGGAAGGGACTTCCACGGCACCAATATAAGTGCCCCCCAGTCGTGCAGACATCAGTTTCTTGTCATGACTTTCCACGCCAGAAGCACGGAACCATGAAGAACACTGACCAGTGGTGTGGAAAACGAGAGCCCTGATCCTAGAAATCAGTTTGCAGAACATGGAGGATGGGTGGGTCGGTAAGTAAGGAATCTGCGGATAGATAGAGTATCTATCAGATAAGGCGTTACCGAAGGTAAGTAATTTGTTCATCTGATAAGGAATTTGCGGCTAGAAGTCTCTAATTTAGAATAGATACCCAAGCAATATCACCCCCAGTGGTGGGTCTGTGGACCAATTTCAAACAAGGAGGTCCTGCAGCACCGAATGGGCAAAAATGCCCATCCATACGGACCAGACTGTCCAGGCAGTAAAGTTTGGTGAACGTGTGCAGGGAAGCCCACATTGCGGCCTGGCAGATATCAGGGACCGGAATTCCGCAGGATAACTCAGTTGTCGCAGCTTTAGGTCTGGTGGAAATTATTATTATTTTTTTTAATTTGTTTATTAGATTTTGCAAAAACAAAGTGCAATACACAGTGATGTATCAAGTAATATACCCATCCCCAACGCCCCCCCAAGCCCCTCCGCCCCCAACCCGGCATGGCAATGAGATAGCATCCATCAATACAAAGGACATGTGCAGCATAGAGAGAGAATGTAGGCACACAATAAACAATAAGAAGTAAGATAGTTGCGGTAGCAGTCCAGATCCCGTTAAGGGCCAAGCACAGAGCGATCTGTAAAGAAACAGGTCATCACTGAGCAGGGTTGCTTAGCAGATACACAGTTAATGGGGCCCAAAAATCTTTGGGTCGGGAAGCCTCAGGTATTTCTTCAGCATAGGTCTCCAACTGATCCCTACAGTAGAATAGATCATACATCCATTTCTTAACAGTGGGAACAGATTTAGCACCCCAATGCAACGCCACAGCTCTTTTTGCCAGCAGAGTGGAGACTGCAACCAAGCGCCGATTGCAGGGCTTAAGACTCCCAACACTGCCCAGGAGACACACCTCCGGAGTGCAACGCACAGGCTCCAATACAACATCCGCCAACATCTTCACCACCTTAGTCCAAAACGCATACACTCCAGCACATGCCCAGTGAAGAAAGTCAGCATGAGCTTGCCCGCATCGGACACATACAGCACTCTCGCGCAATCCAAACTTACATAATTACAAAGGAGTATAATACAATTGGTGCAAAAACTTAAAGTGGATCATACGGAGATTGCAGTTTGATGTGAGGCGCCCAGTCAGCGCGCAGCAGGCCTGCCACTGCTTGATCGTGAGTGCAGTTCCCAGTACCGTGTTCCATTTCAGGAATGAAGGGTGGTCCCCGGGCTCATTCTCCCTCTGAGAGGCCTTATATAATCTAGTAATGAGGCCCTTTGTTTCAGCTACAGCTAGCACCGCCTGCAGTGCACGCATTGTCCTGGGCTCTGTCGGAAAAGCCGGGTATATATCCCTAACGGCTTGCCGCACCCGGACGAATATGAACCCTAGAATAAAGCTGCCTACGTCGATCTCCTTGTACACTTTGCAGGGTACGAAACTGCCCCTTTGTATATAAATCTCCCAGCGTATTAATGCCCACAGCCGCCAACTCCCGCAACGCGAGCTTCTCCCGCGCTGCCGAAATGTCCGGATGTGCTGCGATAGGTAGCAACGGGGCATACAGATAGGGAAGTCGAGCTCTCTTAGCTAGGGCCCTCCAGGCCCATGCAGTACAAAGAGCGGGGTTTATTTCATTTCTAGGGCCACCCGTGCCCCCAGAGAGAGTGGCGGCCGGGAGAGGCAAAGGGAGCACAGCCTCCGCCTCTATTGCAGTATGAGGTTGAAAACGCTGTGGGAAGTGCCAATAGTGCGCAAATTGCGCTTGTGCGCAAAGATAGTAAAGCCGTAAATCCGGAGCCTCGAAGCCACCCCGGTCAAAGGGCTGCACCAAAACATCCCAGCTGCATCTGGGTTTCTTGCCCCCCCCATACAAACGTAAGCAGCGCAGATTGGAGAGCACTGAACAATGCGATATTTAATCGGATAGGGATATTAACAAAAAGATAGAGCAATTTGGGTAATATAGTCATTTTAATAACTGCGATGCGGTCCGCCAATGAGAGAGGCAATCGCGTCCACCGTGCCGTTTGTTCGGTAATCCGTGTTAGCGCCCGACTCAGTGATCACCCGATCCGGATCCCTGTGCAACCATATCCCTAGGTACTTCACTGGGTCCTGAGTCCACGCCAGCGGGAACTCAGTCTCCACTTCTAGGGTTCCAGCAGTGAGCGGAAACACCGTGGATTTCGTCCAATTTATTCCCAGACCCGAATACCTCTCAAATTTAACATATTCCCTAAGCAGCGCCGGGAGGTAGGTGGCAGGCTCCCTGACGTACAATAACATATCATCTGCGTAAAGAGAAACCCCCAATGGCCGCTGACGAAAACGCAGGGCAGCCGCTGAATGACACTGCCGGAGCTTACAAGCTAACGGCTCTCGCGCGAAGAGCATTAGTGACAGGGGGCAGCCCTGACGCGTGCCCCGCTCCATTGGGAAAGAGGAGGAGATCCACCCATTGACTCGCACTCATGCCAGCGGTTCCATATACAGCACCCGTATCCATTGTAAAAAGAATGGGGGAAATCCCATCCTAGAGAAAACGGTAAACATATAGTCCCACTTGAGGGAATCGAATGCCTTTGCTGCGTCCAATAACACAGCAACTGCCTGGAAGTCGGGATCAAAGTAATGCAGTGTGGAAAATATCGTACGCAGATTATGTACAGTGGACCTGGCCGTCACAAAACCTGATTGATCCGGCAGCACCAGAAGAGGAATAAGCGGCTGCATCCTAGTAGCTATCATTTTGGCTAATATCTTGGCGTCGATATTGATTATAGAAAGAGGACGATATGATTCGCAGCGATTAGCAGATTTGTCTAGTTTTAAAAGTGTTACCAGCAATGCCTCTTTGAGAGTGGGCGGGAGATGTCCATTATCGTAAGCTTCTGCATACATCTCCAGCAGCCAAGGGGCCAGCTCATCAGCGTAAGCTTTATAAAATTAGCTTGGGAGTCCGTCTAACCCAGTAGCCTTACACGTGGGAAGAGACATTATGGCTAATTTAACATCTTCGACATCAAAGGGCTGGGTGATGTATTCCCTATGCCCTTCGGACAGCCACCCCAGCGCGACGTCATCGAGATAGTTGTGCATCTCCGTCTGGGGCACAGACGTTTCCTTCTCATACAGAGTCGTGTAGTATTTTACTATAACAGCGCTGATTTCAGGTGTTGTATAATGAGCTACATCATCCTCATCCAGCATCTCAGTAATAGAAGCCTGACTCCGCGGCGCCGAAAGTTTCTGGGCCAGAGATCTACCAGGGCGACCACCCTCCCCATAATAACGAGCTATGCAACGTCTCGATCTGTGTAACAATTCCTGATCCACAGTGCTGTTGTGCTCCGTAACGAGCGCTCGTATTGCTGCCAGCGTGCTGGATGAGGGGGACTGATCATACTCCCGCTCAAACTGAGATATTTCTGCAGCTAGTCTACTTATTCTACGCCTAATATCCCGCAACACTCCAGCCTGCGCTCCTATACATGTGCCCCTAATCGTTACTTTAAATGCTTCCCAGAGGACTCCCGCACTTTCCACCGAACCACTGTTTTCCCTGAAGAAAGTCCGGATCGCCTCCCCGACAGTTTGTTTGAACACAGGGTCAGTTAAGGAAGAGGGCTGCAGTCGCCACGTGAAGGGTGGTCGCTCACAGGTTGGAATCTGCAATTCAAGTAGAACAGGGGAATGGTCGGATAGTGTTGTTGCCAGGTGACCGACCTTCAAAGTCCAAGTACACACAGTGGCGGATACAATCCAGTAATCTAAGCGGGACCATGTCCCGTGGACAGAGGATGCGAAGGTGCTTTCCTGGATGCTGAATGCGCCACACATCGTGTAGGTTACCAGCGTCCATAATCCCTAGCAACGTCTCCGATGCCAGCTTAGGACGGGCAGCGCTGCTACTCAGACGATCAAGCTCTCCATCCAAGCACACATTAAAGTTGCCCCCCCAGATAATCTCGGCCGAGGGAAACCCAGATAACCGACGCCATACATCTGAGAAAAAAGAGGAATCGTCCAGATTCGGACCATATACATTCACTATTAACACACTCATATTGCCTAATTGGCCATAAAGTATCGCCACCCATCCCTGCTCATCCGTTTCAGTCCGCAGCACCTTAAATCGGACACCTTTCTTAACCAGTATCATTACACCCCGTGAGTAGGTAGAGTAAGATGAAGCAATTCGCACCCCAGCCCACTTAGCCCCAACATTACTTTCAGATGATCTAGTAAGATGTGTTTCCTGAAGAAGTGCAACCTGTACATCCATCCTATCCAAGTATGCCAAGACTGCTCGTATTTTTGGGGGAGTATTCAGGCCACGCACATTCCAGGGCAAACACATCACCCTACCGCCCATACCACTCGTACCGTAATACACTCCCTGAAAGAGAAGCAACCAGTGTGTCCTTCAATCCACCTTCTCCTTGTTTGTGATGCATCTCAGTAGCTCGTGTCATAGAAATAATTGGTGCCAATGCCGCACCCAGATCCCCAACACCCCCCCACCCACTTCCGATTCATACCAACGTTATACATCGTGTCAGACATGTAAAGATACCACCTGAAATCATTGCAACAAATGCATAAGTGGAAGCCACCCGCAGCCTGCCCATCCAACCCCCAGAACCCAACCCCCACCCACTTCAGCATCCCAAACTTTGCCAAAGCCATCCCAGGTACGCGAAACCCCCCCCAAACAAGAACAAACACAACATCTTTGCGGTTGGGGTACACCCATTCGGGGGACGCAGAGTGCAACTAGCCTCCCAGCCAACGGGAGGTGGCCGAGCAGGTCTAAGTCTCGTGCCTAAAGGTGAGGTCCGTTTCATGACAGCCCGCAGTAAACCGCAAACATAATAACGTCCTAAAGAGAGAGAATTCCACCCCTAAACATTACACATATAAAAACATCCCCATATAGCATCCCTGAGTAAGCAATATCATATATAAACAAAAAGGCAACAAGGAACAGCACTACAATTTAATCTTCGTCATCATGTGGCGTATTAGTTTCGCGTCGCCTGCGTTTCAATTGTTTGGCGTGTTCCATGGCAGCTTTAGGGTTAGAAAAAATCTTGGATTCACCATCTGGCCCTATGCGCAGACGTGCGGTATACAGCATGGCATAAGGTACTCCCTCAGATTGTAGAAATGTCTTCACTGCACTGAACTCCCTTCTAGCGGATTGTACAGCAACGGTGAAGTCAGGGAAAAAAGCCAGAGTATAGGTCTGGTGGAAATTAAGTCGCAAGCCTACAGGAGGTTGCTTCTTGGCCAATGCGTAGCATATTTTAATGCACAGCACTACCCATCTGGAGATGGTCCGCTTCTGCACAGCCCGACCTTTCTTCACACCAACACACTCCACAAAGAGTTAGTCGTCCATCCGAAACTCTTGTGTGCAGTCAAGGTAGATCGGCAATGCTCTTTTTGGGTCCAGGCGATGGAGTCGCTCCTCTTCCTTAAAGGGATGTGAAGGAGCGTAAAAGTAGGCAGTGAGCTGGATTGGCCTACATGAAAGGGGGTGAACATTTTTGGGAGAAAGGAGGCTGTTGTGCGAAGCACCAGATTGTTAGGATACACTGATGCAAAGATTGGATGCAAAGACTCACTTACTCTTCAGGCAGATGTAATAGCCACAAGGAAAGCTATATAATTTGTAAGACGCCTGAGGGGACAATTATGCAGAGGCTCGAAAGGAGCACACATCAAGATTGTTGAAGACCGGATTAAGGCTCCACTGAGGCATGATAAATGGTAAAGGAAGGAAAATATGAACTAGACCTTTCAGAAATCTATGTGCAATAGGGGATTTACAAAAGGAGGGTTGGTCAGGTAAGCGCAAAAAGGCAGAAAGAGCAGAAAGATAGCCTTTAAGAGTCCCCAGAGCAGGGCCTTGCTGGGCATGGGAAAGAATGAAAAGTAGAACTTCAAAAAGGGAGGCAGAAAGGGGATCAATGTCTTTTTCTGCAAACTATGCCACAATTTTTCTCCAACCGCAGGCGTACACCGTCTTGGTGGAGAAACACCTGGGTGCTAAGATGACGCTGCACTCTTTGGGAAGAAGGTCGAAAGCTGTCAACTGCCCCCGCTCAATCTCCACGCAAAAAAGCGGAGACTGGACAGGTTCGAGTGGAGAACCTTCCCCGTTGCTGCGACAGGAGATCCTCCCCAATGGGCAGCCTGATTGGAGGATCGATGGCCATGCTCAGTAACTCAGGATACCAAACTCCCCATTCCCAATCCTGAGCCACAAGGATGACCTGGGCCCAGTCGTTCTTGATCTCCTTGAGAACTCTGGGGAGGGGTGGTATGGGCAAAAAGGCATATAGGAGGCCTGTGCTCCATTCGAGACGAAAAGCGTCTCCGAGTGAGACCTGCCTTGGCACCTCTAGAGCGCAAAAATGCTGACATTGCACATTCTCGGCAGAGGCGAACAGATCAAACCAAGGCTCTCCCCACTGTTGAAAGAGACCTTGTGCCACCTCTGGGTGGAGACACCATTCGTGATCTGCTAGACATCGACGGCTGAGTTAGTCTGCTCTGGCGTTCAAAGAGCCTGCCAGGTGTTGAACCACCAGGTATATGCCCTGATGTTCCAGCCACGTCCAGAGACACAGGGTCACTTTACAAAAGGGTCCATGACGCCACCCAACCCTGTTTGTTGCAGTACCACATGGCGGTGGTGTTGTCCATGAACACTTGACTAGTCTTAACTTGTGGAGGGTAGAAAGTCTTTCAATGCCACTCAGATCGCACGGAGCTCCAGCAGGTTGATGTGGAGTCTGGATTCACGCAGGAGACCAGAGTCCTATCATCGCCACCTTTCCTAAATGGCCAGGAGTGACGGATCTGTCACTATGAGCTCCGGTTAGGGAAGGGAGATGGGTCTGCCTCTGACCCAATCGCAATTCGTGAGCCACTACTGCAGTTCTTTGATCTGGACCATGTCGGAGAGATTCCCCTGATGCTGTGCCCACTGGAACTTCAGGTCCAACTGCAGAGCCTGCATATTCCAACATGCATGAGTTACCAGCAGGATGTAGGAAGCCACGAGTCCCAACAGCCTTAAAAGTCTGTCTCACCAAAATCCAGGTTAGAGGCTGAAACATCAGTATCAAAGCCAGAATATCCTGGACTCGCCGCTCAGGGGGAATAAGCCCGAAACTGCACTGTGTCCAGAACAGCCCAGATAAAAGGGAGCATCTGAGAGGGAGTCGGGTGTGACTTTGGCATGTTGATAATGGCCCACAGCGAGTGCAGGACGTTCGCAGTAGTCTGGAGATGGGCGACGACACCCTGGGGCGAGCCCACCTTCCACAGCCTGTCATCGAGATAGGGGAAGACTGGCCCCCCCGATCATCGCAGATGAGCTGAAACCACCGCAATCACCTTGGAGAACACCGAAGGAGCGCTGGTAAGGACAAAAGGGAGCACCGTGAAATGAAAATGCTTGTGGCCTACCATGAACAGCAGGTAACGCTGGTGGCCAGGCAAGACGGGAATGTGGAAATATGCGTCCTGCAAGTCCAACACTACCACCCAGTCCCTGGGTCCAAAGCAGACAGGACTTAAGCTAACGAGCATTTTGAACTTCTCCGTCTTGAGGACGTAGTTGAGGGGCAATCGGTCTAGAATGAAGGCCTCCGTCCTTTTTGGGCACCAGAAAATAGCAGGAAAAACAACCACAACCCACTTCTGGCGTCAGCACCGTCACTATGGCACCCTTGGCCGAGAGAACCATGACTTCCTGCAGAGAGAAGACGGATGGTTCTCAGACAGCCTGTCTTGAGATGGTGGCATGGAAGGGGAGAGAGTAGCCCCTTCGGACAATTTGCAAAACCCACCGGCCTGATGTTATGGACTGCTAGTGGGGCAGGTGATTGCGAATCCTGCCAACTGGGTGCCCATGTTGATAAGAAGACAGATTAGGAGGGTTTGGAGGCTGCAGATACCGAGGGAGGGAGGTGAACTGACCTGACAGCTGGCTGCATGACCCATGAGGTCTGTAGGATACTGCATCTGTGGCGAGGCAGAGGCTGGAGAACATGCTCTGCGCAGTTGCTGGGAGGGTATTGGCGCCGTTGGAAACTCCTTCCGTAGCCACGAAAGGAGCGAAAAGTGGATTCAGGGTGATGTGAGGCCATAGAAAGGCCCAGGGACTTGGTCGTAGCCCACTGTTCTTAAAGCGATCCAGCACCGAAACTGCCTGGTCTTCAAAGAGACGGGTGCCATCAAAGGGCATGTCCATAAGAGATGATTGGACATCCCTCGAAAAGCCAGTCGGCCTCAACTAGGCGTGCGCCTCTAGGTCACTGTTGATGAAACCACTCTGCCTAGTGAGTCAGTTGTATCATGTCCACAATGACTAGGGAACTTTCGTGCATCTCTCATCAGCAACAGCTTGAGAGATCACAGCCCGGGCCTCCTCCAGGATCGTTGGCAGCACCTGCGCAACAGTGTCCCACAGAGCGTGAGAGCAGTGACCCAAAAGGCATGCGGTGTTCACGGACCGCAATGCCAGGCTGGCAGAAAAAAACATCTTAACCAAAGTGTCCAGCCTCTTGGATTCCCTATTCGGGAGAGCAGTAGGGAATGCACCAGGATTTACATGGGACATTGATGCTTGAACCACCAAGCTCTCTGTGGTAGGGTGGTCAGTGAGTAAATGTGGTTCCCCTGGACCAGGCCGTGGGCAATCGTCCTATTTACAGGAGCCCCTGTGTTAGGTTTGGACCAAGTCCCCAAAAGGAGGTAAGTGAGGGCTTTGTTGAATGGGAGAAGCAGTTCTGAAGGAGACTCCCGGTTGCAGCACCTCTGTCAAGACGTTAGTCTTAAGTGCCACTGAGGGCAACTGAAGGTCCAAGTCCTCAGCTGCCCTCTGCACCACCACTGCATAAGAGGCTCCCTCCTTCGTAGCCAAGGTTTGGGGAGAAAACATACCACTATCTGTAGAAGTATCCAATCCACTGGCTACACCCAGTTCCTTACACCAGTCCTGGTTAGGGTTCTCTTCACATGCCTAGTATTCCTCAGGGTCCAGCAGCCCCTCCCATTCCTCCAAGAGGCCTAACCCAAGAGAATAGGGCTCAGGCTCCAACCAGCACCGGATATGGTGTTGGGCGATGCCCTTCTTGCTCCATACTGTAATTGAGGATCAGAATGGGAATGGCGACACAGATTCAGCATCGGGGAAGGTCGAGTTGGTGCGACTGGTGCCAGTCCGGATCTAGGAACGGATCCTTGTGGCCCGACTGGAGCCAAGGATGGAGCCGCCAGCGCAGAACCAGATGGGGCCCCTGCTAACTCCTCAGGGCCCGAAAGGCGTACCAGAGGGGTTGGGCCACCCAAATATGAGCCTCATAAAACTCCTTCAGTTGGGCGGGGGTCACTCTGGATCCTGGAAAATCAGGGAGGCGCAAAGTCGGCCCTGATGTAGGCTCTACCACAGAGCCAGGCCTTGAATGTCTAAGCTCCCTCGATGCGTCCACCTGCAGACGAGGAGAAGTCAAAGAACTCTTCGACAACAACTTATTTTTGTGACTGGGCTTACCCAAGTGTTCTGGCGACTTGGATTGTAACAAAGACCTCAGACTCCGCAACCGCTTTCGGGACATTCCCCTCGACCGGGACCTCGAACGTTGAGTCGCCATGAGCTTGAGGGATCGCTCCTGCAAGGCATTGGCAGGGAGCTAGTCAGGAGGACCAGCAATGTCCTCAAAAACAGTTACCTTTGCAGAGTAAGTAGTTCATCAGCAGTGCCAGGTACTTCAACCACGAAGCAATGGATTCCTATATAGTGGCCTTGATGCAAGGGATGAAGGATGCTCCAAAGTTGCTGTGGCGGGATGTAGTCGACGGGGGTCTTCCTACAGGGATTCCTCGGTCCACGAAGATGGTGAGGGGGTCCTGGTTGCAGGATCGACGGCCCACAAAGCCTTCACCGGTCGCCACTGGACTACCAATCACCCGATGTTGCAGTCATAGGCTAATCCTTCCTGGGTCAACAACTCGCCTTCTGATGGCCCCAGCAACTCTCCAACAGCACTTCCGTGCTCAGCAAACTTGAGTGCAACTCTGTGCGTCGGGTCTTGGTCCTTAGTGCTGCACGGCAACGGTGGTAGCAGCTTGAAGACTTTGGGCTACCAACTTGCCCCAGCAGGGTTCTTCAGCTGTTGTGTCCCTGTGCTGCGAACAGGAGCCCAATCAGCTGGCCCTTTCGAGTCTCTTGACTTGACTGGGCTCTGGAGACGGCTTCTCCTTGAGCAGGATAAAGCAGGCAGAGTCCCTTCCTTTGCTAGCCACCAGGTGCAGCCCTCGTCAGCACAGCCTCTCTTTGCTGGTCCCTCGGTGCAGCAGGACAGTCCTTCTTCCAAGTAGGTCCAGATCTGAAATCTGGGAGCCAGGGGTCCCCCCTTTATGCTCCAAAGTGCCCTTAAGGCAGGATGTAGTAGGTAGCCAATGGACTCCAAGGTTCCCTCCAACCTGGTGACCACATACTGTGGAGTGTGGCATCTGTCTATCCCAGGATGCACTATTCTGCCCACTCCCAAGACGGTGAGACTCTCCTCTCGGTGTTCAGACCTCCTTAGCCCTACCTCAGGGCTACACGCTCCTGGGGAAATCGGTTTGGCAACTGTTTTTCCCTCTCTGCCTCCCGTACCAGCCTGTCTACCTCAACAATGGGGCAGCCCTCCCCTCTGCTGCTACACATCTGCCCTTCAAAGAACAGCTTCGCTGTTGAAGCCTGCCTTCGGGGGCTAACACCCAAGTTGCTTCCTGCAGGAGGGAGGCAATACCTCCCTAGCCTGCAATCCCTCACTGTTCTCCTTCCTGAGAATCGTTAGCACGTCCCTCCAGGAGGGAAGAAAGCTGTCTCGTAGAGCAGGCTCCATGTCTGCCCTGGAAGGCACAAGAGTTTAAAGGGCAACAAAGTGGCAGCTTCGCTAAAGCTGCACACTGCAACAAGTTACATTAATTTTGACTTGGGATACAAGTCGGGCTTAATGCAAAGAGTTGTTTGATACCTTGAGAGTGCCTTCTTTGGTTGTACCATTGTGGAGTTAGCACAGGTGGCTGAGGGCTCAGCATGTAACCTTGTACTCGTCAGCTGGGCGACCAAGTCTTCCTACAGTAAAAAACTGCAGTTTTGCGTGATTTACTGCCAGAACATGTAAAGTGCATGTCCTGCCTGTGTCATATGTTGTACCCTTCCTTTAGGACCCAGTAGGCCAGCTAGAGGGATGAATTACACGCATGTATAGGGGGGAGTGGTGGCTTTGCCATTACTTTCAATGGCAAAGTTGGACTAGTAATGCAGGACTGCTCTACTAGTCTGCAGTGGCGGACTCGTTTGACTTGGGGGACCTCCAGGGTCACACAATCAGTGCTGCAAACCCAGGGGTACTCCTCTAACTTACATACCCTGATTACCATTTACTAGGGACTTGCAGGTAAGTTAGACATTTCTAACTGGGTACAGCAATTGGACATACACTTTTAGGGTCAGGGCACTGAGGTCTGGTTAGCAGCTCTCAGTGCACTCTGAGTCAAAAACCAGCAGCATCAGTCGAAAAACTTGGGGGTGACCATAAATAAAAAGGCATTTACATGCTATAGCTTTATGTACTGTGCGTTTATTTGCTTGTCTTAAGGGGGCATAGATATATATCCAAGCATGTTGGATGTTGTAGGCACACTCGTCTCCTTCAAACCTCTACACCAACTCTCTTCAAGCAGTGCATGGCTGTTGCCCACTCTGGTGATACTAGACGTCCAGCAGAGCTGGACTCCTTGTCCTACCCTGCCAGAATTTTCCTTGGTAATTGATGAACTTCAGACTTGGCAATGTGCCCCTCTACAAATGTTTAGCAGCAGTCCCAACTATGCGGAACACATATTCCTGTTGAAGGAGGATGGAATGTACAAAGTTGGGTAGAGTACATCCTCCATGTTTTTGGGACTTCAGCCTAACAATTTGAAATGTATTCAATGTGGTGAAGAAAAGATACAAGGTTGGTTTCAGGTTATGTAGAAACACTGAAAAACTCCAAACTCTGCAAAAAATCTTAAGAGTTGCTCAGGAAAGGCAGTATTTTTAGGTTTCCCCACATAAAGTAGATTTAGAGTTTTTACTCAATCTAAATTTCAGTCTTTAAGGCTTCTGTATACTTTCAATCTGCTCCAGCCAAAGCTATAACCCACTTCACTGTATTCAAAATTAAAACACTCCAATCAGTTCATGTTAGCTGCACTCTAAATTCAGTTTCCAATGCTATATTGGGATTTATCTCTAGCATTTACATCTCTAGAGCCAGACCCCCCCTTTGCCTTTGAAGGAAGTGCTGCTTTTGCAAAGTAATTTTCCTAATTATGGCCACCTAAGCTAACTCTTTTCCGAGATAGAACTCGGTTCTTTTTTTGCAATACGATTAGGTTCTGCAAGCCTTCCTTGCCTTAATTCCAAGGTGGTGTCCACTTTCACATGCACCTGGAGATTGTTTTGCCAGTGGTTACAGATACCTCCCTCCGCTGATTTTGTTTTTGGAAAAAGGCACAGCTGTAAGCATACATCACTCCCACGTGGCTAATTTATGGTCTTCAGATTTTTTTATTTGTATCCTTAGGTTCAGATGATAGGGATAGCAAGGTATGGGTTGTAATGAAACAGCAGCTACTTTGAGCATGCATAAAGCCTGCATTCTATTCTTGTATCATCAAGAGAAAGCTTGGCGACATTCCCTACATGCAGCCCTTTATGTGGGGTCTCAACATCTGGTGGCTTGGAACTGTTCCCAATATTCTGTTATCTACAGGGCTCATTCTGCGATAGCTAGTCCCTCTTCCCTGCATAACTGTTTATATCATGGCTCTCAGCCTGGAAGTTTCTATTACCGTTACCATTTTCCCTACAGGAGGCATGCCCTGACATGCTTTGGAGTAGTTCAGTTCTATACAAGACTTCTCATTCATAGGCAGCCTACCACCCTATCTACATTGTATTCTTTATGCAGAGTTTCATACTGACACACTAATACAGACACACACTGGCACTGTTTGCATCCTAATTCATAAGCCAAGAGCTCACCTCTTGGCAGCTTGTGATGGATCTCTTCATTACTTTGCGAATTTTCACATTCAGAAACCCTGGCATGGTTCTCTCCATTGGTTTCTTCCTGCGGATACTCATACTGGCAATGAAACTCAATAGTTTCCTGCTGTGGCTCGCCAGGGATATGGCTCCTTTCTAAGGAGAAATGCCAGGTGTCTAAATGTCGCATCAGCAAAGCAGCAACATGAGCCCTTTTGTTTGCTTTATAAGTAGCTTCAAATTGATAAATTCTGCAAACATATGTAGGTTTTTATACTTGAATCCATGTCAGGAATGTAAGCTGCACTCACAGTATTTCATTAGAGCGCACACCTTAAGAGCAAAGGCCTTTGTATTAAGGAATCACATACGCATGGTTGGACAACTTATACATATGTATACATAGTGTTCCTTTGTTGCAGAACTCCTGTTTCATAGATCCATATTGTGGTACTGTAAAATGGCAGCCTAAGGGTTTATTTTGCAGTGGGTTGGGCTTATTTGCCCAGTCGCCAAAATAAACATGAAAACCTGTTGTTTTTGACCGCAATGTCGTTGGGTGATAGGAATTCTACACGCCTAACAACTACCAAAACAGCAGACACAAGATGGACCACATGGCAATTTCTCAGGTGCCTACCAGTTAAAAGCCTGCATGGGGACCATTGTTAGACACAACTGTATGATTAGCTGGAGACTGGAGGCAGCTGTTGGCATGCTGCTATAGTTGGCAGAACTCCCTGACTCATACATATGATGTGGAGTGATGGAGCATGGTTTTCGCGCAATGAAACCTGCTCGAATTGAAACCTCACTAACTCTTATTAACTGCGTGCTGTGAAAAACGTATGCGTATAAGAGCCTAACATGAAGGAAAATGCTACTGCGCAAGCGCGAACTAAAGCACTGGAGTAGCCTGCAAATGCTTTTGACTAACGTAAGGTAAAAAGACTAATGCAGCCTTAATGCATTTATTAATGATTGCTAGGAAAATAATATTAACTCGGGTTGCGTATGGGTAGATGCAACAGTGGTATAGCATTATAAATGATTAATAATGTCTGCGTTTGTTTTCCGTAGAAGTATGGTTTTCTGCTCTGCAGGAAACCTTTGGGTTAATAAAAGAAATAAATGCGGTTTAATTCCGAGCGAGAAGGGGATGGTGGAAGACAATTGTCCTCCCTGGATCCTATGTGCCTGCCAAGTGTTTGCATGAAGAAACAAAAGAATCTTCGAGCGAAAGAACACTTCCTTAGAGAGCGGAGCAAATGGGAGAGCGGCGCAAATGGGCAAACATGATACAGAGTTTGTTACATGACCGGGATGGAGGAAATGTGTACTATGACAGCAGCTTGAAATTGTATTTCCTGGGCTGGAAGTTGATAAGATGAATAAACGAACAATGAAGTCTCTGAATAAAGTGACATGACGAGAGTGGTGTGACAGTACACCCCCTTCCTTAACCAATGGAATGAGAAGAAATTGCCAGTTCTGACACAATTGTGGGTTGGTCATTTGGGTTTTAGGGTATAATTGAGGTTCCCGGTGGGAGGGGTTGAGAGCGCGTTGGTGAGTTCCTTGCTTGAGGAGAGGCCTGTGTTGCGATCTCCTATTCTTGAGCTGGCTGTTACTGTCTGCTGATTCCTGACTTAGTCTTTGCTTCTTGAAATCTTCTTGAGGGGCCTTACTGCTCTCGTGGCCAGAGAGTATTTTTCCTATTGGGTTAGTATAGACAAACTGAATTTGCATAATCATTTGCAAAAGTATTTTTCTCTTTGAACCTTTTGTCTCTTCACCTTACCACTCCTTTATGCACAATTATTGAGATGCGATCTATTGTAACTTCTCTAATTTTGTTTCTCGTGATGGTCTATGATTCATACTTTATTTGGTATTGAGGAGCATTTTCACATTTTTAGATAAAGTATTTTAACTACATAAATGAGTTTGTCTTTTTTAGAGGTGTTTATTCTTCTATTATAAATATAATGGAATTAGGTATTAGTTTGCCAAACCCTGTCAACATATGTAAACATTGCATCGCCACAAATTATTGCAGAAAATGATGTCGATATAATTGGGATTTTGGCAAGTCCGGTATTACACTCGCCCAGCGTGAAGAGACTTATTGGGTAATGAATTTGGGCCTGGTCTGTGAAAATGTATTAGTCTCTGATCGCTGGATCAGTTTTGTAGCAGCTTGATGGTTATAATTGATTATTTTGGCAAATTAATGGTTGAATTAATGATTTTGGTTACTAATATCAAGAGTTAGTGTCTTGTTTTATGTAGTCTGGAAGTACGGGTACGGAGTTGCCTAAGATCCAGGGATGTTATTTTAGCTGCAGAGGAAGAGTGTGGAAAGTAACACACTAGAGAAGTTCTTTGTCTGTTGTTGTAATATTGAACAACGAAAGGTTGTTGATATTATCTAAGGGACCTATTCTGAAGTAAGTGAGTAGCTGGTTGTAATAGTGAAAGTCCTCTTCCGAAACTTTAGAAAGTAAACCTAAAGTAGTACCAAGCCCTCTTTTCACTTGATTGAGAGTAGAGTGACGCTGGTCGTTATTCTACTGGAATTAAAAGGATTTCTTCGAGTGGACAGGAACTCTCTCTTTATTTAGTGGAGCAGCCAAAGTAGCAGTGTTTTGTGTCGTTTCTAATAAGAATTTATTTAGAAAGACTTTGTAGTTCATTGCCGTATTATTTTGTAAAGGGAGGGTCAGTTGTAGGAGTTATACTGATGTCACAAAAAACCACGCTGGCATTGGTCAGACAGTGGGTGCGTATTCAGAGAGTACTGTGCTGTGATTAGTTGGTTGGTGTGAGTCGTGCTGGTATTGGACGAGTGTGAGCGAATAGTGTGAGCAGAATTACAGAAGGATTTCCTTGATTTCTGAAATAGCTAGCGAAAGAGATAGTTGAAAATTAAATTGGTAAAGATGATACAGAATTTCTTTAGAAAAGATAGGCCAATAGTTACTAGAGAGGGAGTTCCTATACCTCCTCCTAGGTCGCCTGCTTCTTATATGTTGTGGGAGCGTGGATATCATTCGTGTACATGGTTGGAGAATTGGGTGAAGTATACGGAAGGTGATGGAGTTTTAGCTTTCCCAGAGCATGGTACCTTTAATGTAAGGATTTTGGAAAACTTGGAGACTAATGAATTCGTTGAAACCGAATCCCAGACCTATGCAGTATGAGGTGCCTGAAGAATGGGAACATGAGGCGTATAGGAGAGAGAGAGAGATAGGAACGGGATAAAATATAAGATTACAATGAGATGGTATTCAGAGGCTAAATGGGATGCACAGATGAAAAGATGGAGGAGAGATGTAATCACAGAGGGATTATATCCGGTGATGGTTGCCGAAGATCAGGCTGGAGGGAAATGTAAAGAGAAAAATAATAATGTAGAAGGTACAGAACCAGATATAGATCCGAATGAAATTGATGAGATGTTACTAAAAAGACCTCCGCCATATCAGGAGAGTCCGGAAGGAATTACTCCGAGTGCACCATTAATTGAGATAGAAGCTCCACAGGTTTCACAAGCTTCACAAGTTCCGTTAATTCCACAGTTTTCACAGGCTACACTAGTTTCACAGGAGAGAGATTAATGAGCTTAATAAAGCAAAGGAAGAATTGACACTGAAAATTAATCAGATGAGTTTAAATGCAGAGGTGTTGTCAGTTCCGGTGACAATTGGTCCTATAGTTCCATTATATAGTGAGGGTCAAAATATTTTGAAGGTGCATGCATTGACAGTTCCAGTGAAAAGTGCTAGGAATGGTAGTGGATCGGGATCAAATGAGATGGGAACATCACTGATTGACATTTCAGAGAATCGGAATATGATAGAAACACCAATAAGGCGTGAGCAAATGGATCCTAGAAGATTAATGTAGAATGTGAAAGAAACAACTCCAGTATCAGGGGGTTCAGTGGGACCTTCACCAGAGGAGTTGGATGATTGGATTAGAGGAATGGTGCCTAATAGTCTACCTACATCCATACTCGGTTTAGACTTAAGAGTAGATCTGGAAGAAATGAATATTGGTACAATAAGTCCACAGAGATTGAGTCAATATCAGGAAGATGAGTTATTCTTGTGTAAGAATATTACATTGAGAGCGAAAAATTTGCATGAGAAGCTTACAGAAGCTGCAAAGGAATATGGAGTGAATATTGAGAAATCAAAGGCTTTACAAAAGACATATAGGTTGGACTTTAGTGATAAAGATCTAGAGAGTTAGAATGCATATGGTAAACGATTGCAGATAAAAGAGTTGATTAATACTCTGAAAAGATGGGGTGAATTAGAACAATGGAAAGGCAGATGGGCGAAAAAGAAAAGAAATGCTTGCGAATAAAGGTGTGACTGCATCTCCTTTGCTTCCGTTAAGAGAGACAGAGTCTGCTGAAATTATATATCCAATGAGAGAAGTTCCAGGTGGCGGATATGTTCATATTCCTTGGTCAAGATAGGATATATTGTCTTTTACGAATGAATTTCCCAGATTAAGAGAAAAGCCTGTTGAGTGGTATAAGCAGGTAGAGGGATTTAATGTTTTGTTGAAAGATTTGGATAGCTTGTTTGACATTGTGGCTCCAGCTGATTTATGGACTGAGTGTAAGATTGCAGTCGATTGGCCAAAAGAGGAATATCCTAGAGATGTTAAAACTGGAGCACCTTCGGAAGAGGTGATAAAGAAATATAATCAAGTAATTACTTACTTGAAGAGTAAGATTTCCCCAAAAGAAACAGATTGGGTTAAGATTGACAGGACGACACAGGAGTCGAAAGAATCAGTACATGCTTATTATGAGAGACTTTTACAGGTGTTTAAATAGTATAGTGGTTTTGAGAACATAACTGACAAAGATATGGGACATTTTGTGTATAAGTTTATATTTGGATTGAAACCAGAAATTAGTAATATGATACAGCAGCATCTAATTTGTTGTCAAAACAAGACAGTTGATGAAATTCTGAGGTATGCAAAAAACTGTCGAGATGATATTGAATCAAGACATAAGAAACTGAAAGAGAAAATGATGTGGGAGCAGGTGAAAGCAGCACAGCAGAAAAATGGGAATTTTGTTGATTATTCTCAAACAGGTTTTCAAGTGAAAGGGCAGAATCAGAATTTTCAGAATGGTCAGGTGCCTAATATGAATGTTGTACCAAATGGTGGTGTTCAAGTGCAGATTCAGGGAAATGGCAAAGGTAAAAATAATAGAGAAGAGATAAAAAAAGAAATATCCTTGTCATGCGTGCGGGAAGATGGCACATTGGAAGAACGAGTGCAAGTTCTTTTTAGGAAATAATGGAATGGTCCAAAATTTTCATCCACAGATGCAGAATGAAGTGGTTATGAATCAACAACAGCTGCAGCAGCAACAGGTAGTTACACCACAGTTACAGCAGGTACAAGTGCCTCAAGCTCCTATGCCTAATAATGTGAATGCTCACGTACAAAGACAGTGCGAATGCTGGATTTCATGCGGGTGAACAAGTTGGTAAGAATTAAAATGTACAAATGGTTTCACAATACTGGTTACAGTGTCCTGAGAGCGATTCAGATTCATCTCAATGACGGTGCCTGAGGGGGGAGGAAGAGTGCGTGCTTGGCGCATCTCTGGAGGTAGATCAGTCTGGTCCTTTTGTGGATGGGAAAGTAGAAGGTAATGATATTACATTCCTTGTGGACACTGGTGCTACCCGTTCTACTGTAAGGGCAGCAGAAATTCCAAACCTACCCCTCTCAGGAGAAACTATCCAAGTTGTAGGAGCCTCAAATAAGCTTATTAAAACTCCGGTGACCAAACCAATGGTGGTTCACATTGGAGAGTTTAGAGATTTGCATCGGTTTGTGGTGTGTGACACAAGTCCGGTAAACCTTTTAGGTAGAGACTTGTTGTGCAAAATGAATTGCACCATCTACTGTACACCAGATGGCATTGCTTTTCAAATGCCAGATGAGGATGTTGCTTTCAAGGTGATGTTAGCAAGACAAGGGACAGAAGTGAATGATTTATATCCTTTATATACAGCGAAGGATTTGCCTGTTGAATTGAAAGATACAGTGATGACTGATGTGTGGGACTTTACAGGGAAAGACATTGGATTAATGAAAGGAGTTGATCCTATTCAAATTTCAGTCAAGCAAGGAGCAGAATTTCCAAAAACACCACAGTATAAAATGAGTCCTGAGACTATTGCAGGAGTTACTCCTGTAATTGAGCAAATGATTGAACAGGGTATCCTGAGAGAAATATTAGGGAGTCCTTGTAATTCACCTATTATGGGAATTAAGAAACAGAGTGGCAAGGATAGGATTGTGCAAGACCTGAGAAAGGTGAACTAGATTGTGGTACCCTGTTGTCCGATAGTGCCAAACCAAGCAGTGATTCTTTATCAAATTCCCTGTGATGCAGAATGGTTCACAGTGATTGATTTGTGCCAAGCATTTTTCTCGATACCCTTACATCCGGATAGTCAATATCTTTTTGCTTTCCGGTTCGGAGACAGTGTTTTGGCATGGTGCCGAGTTCCTCAAGGGTACACAGAGAGTCCTTCAATTTTCAATCAGATTTTGAAAAAGTGCCTGGAGTCATTGGTAATGCCAGAAGACTCAGTATTGGTGCAATACATAGATGTCCTATTAGTGGCATCAAAGACACGAGAGGCATGTGTGACAGATACAATTGCTCTACTGAACCATTTGGCAGTAGATGGGCATAAAGTGTCACCAGCAAAATTGCAATTTTGCAAGAGAGAGGTTCAATATTTGGGACACAAAATTGAGAAAGGAGTCAGGAAAGTATCACTAGGTCGGATTGCTGTGATCTTGCAAATGGGTCCTCCCAGAACACAGAAAGAAGTTTGAATGTTTCTGGGCATGGTTGGATACTGCAGACCGTGGATCAGTGGTTTCTCACTGATAGCCAAGCCATTACAGAGATTGACTCACAAAGATGTAGTCGATCCAATCCAATTGGATGAAGAAAGCATGAAGGCTTTTATTGAGTTGCGAGACAGTCTATGTTGAGCACCTGCATTAGGAATGCCAGATTATTGTAAAGATTTTGCAGAGAAAGATGGAAGTGCACTTTCAGTTTTGACGCAGACACATGGAATGGAGCGTCGTCCAGTGGCATATTTTACTGCTACTTTGGACTCAGTGGCTGCAGCATTGCTAGGTTGTTTGAAAGCAGTGGCTGCTACATGTGAGAGTCTGGAGCAGAGTGAATCAATTGTGATGGGACATCCAGTGAACGTGTATGTGCCACATTCTGTTGAAATTTTGCTGACAAGGACGCAGCATCTCACAAGTAGTCGATTGACTAGATATGAGAGAGTGATCTTGGATGCTGAGAATGTTACAGTAACAAGATGCACGACATTGAATCCAGCAACTTTGCTGCCGAATACAAGTTGTGAAGAAGTGATGGATGAAGCAGATCATGATTGTTTGGATGTGACAGAGTTGTGCACCAAACCAAGGCCCGATATAAAAGATACACCATTGTCAGAATCAGACTGTGATGTTTGTAAATGGTTCTTGTTTGAGGAACGAAAGAGGAGTTTTGCGTGCTTCTTATGCTGTGTGTACAGTGGCCATGGTTCTTGAAGCATCTTGTCTAAAAGGGGTAAATTCAGCACAAATTTCAGAATTGGTCGCTTTGACCAGGGCTTGCATAATTGGCAAAAATTTGAGAGTAACCATATTTACGGATAGTCAATATGGTATTGGGGTAGTGCATGATTTTGTACAATTGTGGATGCAACATGGATTTCTGACTTCTTCAGGATCCCAGATTAGAAACAGCAAAAATGTAAAAGACTTGCTGAATGCATTACTGTTGCCCAAAGAAATTGCAGTGGTCAAATGTCCGGCACATAAATCAGGAAATGATTATGGGAACAGATGCGCAGACCAAGTGGCTTGTTTCTGTGCACAAAATTCAATTTCAATCAACAAAGGGACAGAGAAAAAGAATACAAATTGTCACTTGATGTTCTCTTCTGTAGAGACATGGGAGGAAATTAGACAGTTGCAGGAAGAGGCCAGTGAGGAAGAAAAAGAGATTTGGATTAAAACAGGTTGTACACGAAGAGATGAGGATGAAGTGTGGGTGTATACAGATGGTAGGCCAGTAATGCCAGACTGCCTATTGTCCCAGATGGCCAGGATGTACCATGGATTGACACATGTGGGAAGAGATGCCATGATTAGACTCTTCAAACAGTCCTGGTATAATCCTAAATTCAGGGTCATTGCAGAGAGTCTTTGTCAAAGATGTATAGTTTGCCAGCAGCAGAATCCAGGGAGAAAGACTGTTGTTAGTTGGGGACGAATTGGAAAAGTAGCAGGACCGTTTACACGGTTACAGGCTGACTTCCTAGAGCTCCCTCCTTGTAATGGACTGAAATATGTGTTGGTTGTGGTTTGTCTGTTTTCTCGTTGGGTGGAAGCTTATCCAACAAGAAGAAATGATACTTTAACAGTTGCTAAATTGCTTTTGAGAGAGATCATTCCTAGATTTGGATTTCCAGTCTCTTTAGAAACGGATAGAGGTACACATTTCAATAATTAAATAATTTGGATGATTTGCGCAGCATTACAAATTGAGCAGAAGCTGCATTGTGCCTATCGAACAGAAGCCTCAGGTGTGGTCGAGCAAATTAATGGCACTATTAAATCCAGACTATCAAAAGTGTGTGCATCCACAGCACTGAAATGGCCAGATGCTTTACCCTTGGTATTGATGAGTCTGAGAAGCATTCCTGATAAAAAGACTGGATTATCCTCCCACTAAGTCATAATGGGGAGAGTAATGAGACAGCCGATTGTACTAGCAAATTAACTGATGAATATTACTGATGATCTAGTGCTCGATTATTGTGAAGGATTGGCTGATGTGGTGCGTTCTGTGTCTCATCAGGTTGGAGAAGTTGCAACCACAACACAGCAAGAGCAAGCACATGATTTATGTCCAAGAGAGTGGATCCTGGTGAAGAAACATGTAAAAGTCGTGTCTGGAGCCTCGTTGGCACGGGCCATACCAGGTAATACTGGTGACAACAACAGCAGTAAACTGTGGTGGCTTGCCGAATTGGATACATGCGAGCCATACACAAAGAATCCCAAGTCCACTTGAAAGACTGGAAGAGGAAGAACAGCAACTGGCAGAGAATCAAGTAGAGTCAGAAGTTGCAGAGCCTGAGGCCACCGGGCCCGAAGATGCAGATCCTGAAACTGTTGAACCTGAACAAAGTCGAATAAAGTGGGCACCAGCTACTGGGGTTCGTAAGACTGCTGTTGAAGTCAATAATGGAGAAGTGTTGAAAGAAAATCAAGAGCAAGTGCGACAAAGAAAGGAATCGATTAAGAGGAGTTGCGAACTTGACACTGAAACAGAGGAAACTGTGAAAGTTAAGAGAGCAAGAAAAGGTGATGTGTGGCCAAAAGGAGTGAAAAGATTGAAATACACTCTGAAAAAGAAAACACCAGACACGATAGTAGAAGTATCAAGCCAGACTGAACAGAGTGAGTCGGAAGAAGATACAGTTCGGAAAACAAAAAGAGCAAGAGTTCCAAACAAGAAATACACAGCACCTGAATGGACATATGTGGTGTTGGAAGAAATTGAGCATACAGATCAGAGCAAAGAAAACGCTGGTGTAGAACTGAATGGTGCAAACAGTTACGAGCCACCCTAAAAGAACTGTGTAAAATAGGGTGCAGAAAATTGAAAGTTCATTCGAAGGAGTGCAGAGAACTGAAGCAGAAATTTAAAGGCTGCGATGATTAAAAAAAAAAAAAAAAAAAAAAAAAGGAGGGGGTGAAGAAAGAAGGTTTAAAGTGTTTGGATACACTACTTTTAGATAGTTTAATAAGTTTTCTTAGTTTTTTCAGTTTTTCTTAGTTTTTTGAATTGATACAAATTTTTCTAGAAATGGCAGATACTATAGAGACTGGATATCAAAATCGTAGTTTTAAACGTAAGTGTATTAATGCTTGCTTCTTTAGTATTCTATTACTAAAGTTGGTGTGGTTAACACTAATTATTATTGCACCCGTCTTTATGTTAGCTAATGGAAATAATAATACTAACAGTGTGATGAGTGAGAAAGTAGATTCTAAAGGTCTTAAAGAAGTCTCACATACTAATGTAGAGAGAATGGTAGATGACAGTATCTATCATCAGGATAAGTCAATTAATGACTTTTCATTAAATGTTTTTACTAAGTTGTTGTATGAATATGTGGACACGATGAATGTGAGAAACTGCTATGTGTGCATGTAATTACCATCGTCCGTCTCAGAGGGGGTGACTTACCATCACCTACCTTTAAAATATGGAGTGTCTTGTAGTGTCCTAACAAGTCTTTTCTATGAGAAGGGTAGTTTACAATATTATTATTCTAACATGGATTTAGTATTTTCAGAAATTCCCATTAGAAAGAACATGAATAGGGTAAGTAGTGCTAAAGTTGCGGAGTTTATGGGGGAATTTTTCCATTCAACAAAATCAATATAGTATACGCACATCGGAATAATTTAACCTGTAGTTTGCGGTTTGAAGAAATAGAATTCATTAACATGGTAAAGGATAGAAGGCAAGATTTTAAGAGAAAAGCTGCTGAGCAAAAGTATCATGTACCTCCATGGGCTTATAGAGAAGGAAATTATAAAAAGGGTGAGACATACGCTGCCATGACCCTGGATTGGCATCAGAGGGAAGCTTTGCTTGCTTAGATTAAAAACTGAAAATAACAATTATTTCATTGGTTCTAGTGAGTGTGACCATGTTTTCCTAATTACAGGAGGATGGGGAATAAGAGGAGGAACTGATCAGGTCTTTCCAGGAATCTATTATGTGTGTGGTAAGAATGCCTACTATAGGTAGCCCGCACATTGGTATGGATGTTGTTATATGGGCATACTTTTCCCTAAAGTGTATCACCTGAACAAGAATGACGGAATCAATGAAGTAAAGAATGGATTAACACGTAGTAAAATGGGAGCAAGCTTTTCAGAAATTGTGGGAGATATTTTTGGAGCATTGATACCTTCAGTTGGAGTCATTCTAAATTCACATAAAATTAGAAAATTGTCCACAGTGGTTGATCATTTATCAACACACTGCTGGTGGGTTTTTGATGATTGATACTGAAATGGTTGCAATCAGATCTATGGTTTTACGAAATCAACTTGCTCTTGATGTACTATTGGCCAAAGAGGGTGGAGTCTGCAATATGTTGAAAATACAACAATGTTGCACATATATCCCTGATAAGAGTAAGAGTCTTGAGGGATATATTAGAAATATTGGCTGAACTGAAGGTTGACGGTGCTTGGGAGAAACTTGGTAAGAGTTTCTACTCTGTGGGTAATTGGTTTGCTACTTTTGGGAATAGTGTATTAGGGAGAATACTAACACCAATCATTGCAGTGGCCACAGTGATACTAATGATTTTCCTGATATATAAATGTAAGTGTAAGAAGAAGTCACCTGATGTTATACGAAGAGCGAGAAAGAGAGAAGAGATGGAATTAGAGGACAGGAAAGGAAATTATTATGAAATGATTAAGGATTTAGAAGGGATTATGTTGAAACGAGAGAGAACGACTGCTTTCTAAAAGTGATAATTTGTATTGGTGGGTATTTTGGCGATGGCTCAAAGACGCCATCAAAGGGGGGATTGATGGAGCAGGGTTTTCGCAAAATGAAACCTGCTCGAATTGATAATCAATAACTCTTATTAACTGTGTGCTGTGAAAAACTTATGCGTATAAGGGCCTAACATGAAGGAAAATGCTACTGCGCAAGCGCGAACTAAAGCACTGGAGTAGGCCGCAAATGCTTTTGGCTAATGTAAGGTAAAAAGACTAATGCAGCCTTAATGCATTTATTAATGACTGCTAGGAAAATAATATTAACTCGGGTTGCGTATGGGTAGATGCAACACAGGGTCGGTTCGTTGTCGTATAGCATAAGTGATTATTAATGTCTGTGTTTGTTTTCCGTAGAAGTATGGTTTTCTGCTCTGCAGGAAACCTTTGGGTTAATAAAAGAAATAAATGCGGTTTAATTCCGAGCGAGAAGGGGAACGTGGAAGACAATTGTCCTTCATGGGTCCTATGTGCCTGCCAAGAGTTTGCATGAAGAAACAAAATAATCTTCGAGAGAAAGAACACTTCCTTAGAGAGCAGCCTAAATGGGAGAGCGGCGCAAATGGACAAACATGATACAGAGTTTGTTACATGCCTGGGATGGAGGAAATGTGTACTATGACAGCAGCTTGAAATTGTATTTCCTGGGCTGGAGTTGATAAGATGAATAAACGAACAATGAAGTATCTGAATAAAGTGACATGACGAGAGTGGTGTGACAGTACACCCCCTTCCTTAACCAATAGAATGAGAAGAAATTGCCAGTTCTGACACAATTGTGGGTTGGTCATTTGGGTTTTAGGGTATAATTGAGGTTCCTGTGGGAGGGGCCGAGAGCGCGTTGGTGAGTTCCTTGTGTGAGGAGAGGCCTGTGTTGCCATCTCCTATTCTTGAGCTGGCTGTTCCTGTCTGCTGATTCCTGACTTAGTCTTTGCCTCTTCAAATATTCTTGAGGGGCCTTACTGCTCTCGTGGCCAGAGAGTAGTTTTCCTATTCCTATTGGGTTAGTATAGACAGAAACTGAATTTGCATAATCATTTGCAAAAGTATTTTTTGTCTTTGAACCCTTTGTCTCTTCGCCTTACCACTCCTTTATGCACAATTATTGAGATGCGATCTATTGTAACTTCTCTAATTTTGTTTCTTGTGATGGTCTACGATTCATACTGTATTTGGTATTGATGAGCATTTTCACATTTTTAGATCAAGTATTTTAACTACACAAATGAGTTTCTCTTTTTTAGAGGTGTTATTCTTCTATTATAAATATAATAGAATTAGGTATTAGTTTGCCAAACCCTGTCAACATATATAAAGATTGCATTGCCACAAATTATTGCAGAAAATGATGTCGATATATTTGGGATTTTGGTAAGTCCGGTATTACACTCACCCAGCGTGAAAAGACTTATTGGGTAATGGATTTGGGCCTTGTCTGTGAAAATTTACTAGTCTCTGATCGCTGGATCAGGAGGGTACATGGTATTGCTGGGTCAGTCAAGTTTTGAACTAGATGTATGACTTAGTTTTCATGGTCACTTGTACATCTTCCAGCTTCAAAGTCTCTAAAGCCCTCAAACCTTGCCATCAAAAAAAAAAAGTTCCTCCATTGTGCCCAATCCTCACCCTACCCCAAGTCAGGTTAATCAACCCATGTAACAAACCTGATAATCAAAAGAACCTCTCAAATCCCAACTGATCCCTGTACAGAGCCGAATAACCTCTCTTTGGCCCTTTTTGTCCCACTCCCAACCTTGATCTCCATATTGGTCTTCCTGGGAGAAAACTCTGGACACATTAAGACACTTCATCTCAGGTCAGAGAGGACACACTCTGCTTATGCATGTGACAATCTTCAGTCCATGCGGAGGATGTGGAAGTTGACTTAAAAGGCTTTAGTCTAACAAGATGTGGGAGACTTTTCAAGGCTACAACCACAGTATAGCCAAAATCAAATGTCTCATTTTTCACCCAAGTGGGTGTGAACATCAGACCATACCTTCCTTTTGGCCCAAATACCAGCTTTTCATAATGTTTTCCTTGAAAGAATTATCAGCTTGCTTGCTATTCCATTAGGTATTCTAATTAATATTCCCTCTTAGATACTGCTACTATTAATGTACCATTATGACAGACCAAATTTAGCCTCACATGTCTCAAACCCATAAATATATATATATATATATATATAAAAAGGGGACGGCCACCAGCCAATTAAGCTTATCAAATGCTAGGAAACCCCAAACATGCCAGCAAAGCCAACATCTGCAACAGACGGTCACCAAGAAAAGTCACCTCAGTTGCCACCACTATTTTCTTATCCCGCGCCCATGCCATATTGGCTTGTTGGGGGGGGGTGAAGTGGAAATCCTGAGAGCAGACGTCCTATGCCCAGAATTAGTAAAAAACAACTTCCAAAGGCTAGGCACTATTTTCAGAAAGATGGCTGCAACTACAGTAATCACCAAGTATATGGAAGCAAACGGTTGTCACCAACATGATTGCCACTGTTTAGCACGTATAATCTGTTTTTAGAATACATGCCTTGTGTTGTCCCATTGAATTGGCTTTAGCACCAAAAAAGTACTCTGAGCCCAGACATAAAATTGTATGTGTTAAACGATATGACATTGTCTACGCTGCCACCAAACTGGTTCATTGTCTCATAGCACTACCTCATGAACGTCTTACCTAAGTTGGGAGAAATGTGTCCCAAGGGATACGGCTCCAGTCATTGTGCTTTTTTCCCCCTTTTTAACATGCCCCATCTTTTCAGCACTTCATACCAAAACCCAAATTCTATAACTTATGAGGAGCTTTAACGTGGGAGCTTTTAGTACCGTTCACTATATTTTCTTTGTGTAGGACGTCATTAAGAAACAACGTGTAGTTTTTCCCTGCATTTTTATGTAGGTTTGAATCAATTAGTTTTTATGTAGTGTCAGAGTAGTATCACTTCCTAGACTCTACTCCTCACGTGGGATCTCAAATCCAGGATCTTGTGTTACCATCTCCTGCATTCTATTCTTTCACATGGGGTTTCATCAAAAGAAAGCTTGGCAACATTCCCTATATGATGCTCTTTATGTGGGGTCTCAACGTCTGGTGGCTTGGCACTGTTGCCAATATTCTGTTCCCTACAGGGCTGATTCTGAGCTGGCTAGTCCCTCTTGCCTGCATAACTGCCTATATCATGGCTGTCAGCCTGGAAGTTCCTATTACCGTTACCTCCATTCAAGCCTTGACAATTTTGAAGTTATTCAGGTCTATACAGGACGTCTCATCCAAAGGCAGCCTAACACCCTATCTACATTTTATACTTTATGCAGAGTTTCATACTGATACACTCTGGGCGATTGGTACAGTTTCCCGAATTGTGTACCTAAAATGGGTTTCTCTCCCTCAGAGAATCTTATGCCATTACCTGCATCCTGATCTTCATGCGTAGCTTCATCTCGAGATCTCTTGATACCATTCCCTGCATTTTGGTCTCTGTGTACAATCTTGTGCTGTGAAGGCCTGTCACTACTCTCTGCTTCTCGCTCTTCGTATGGGGTCTCATCCAGCGGAGGCTTGGTAATCAGTGCATCGTGCCCTTGTAGCAGACGTCCTTCTAGGGGGAACTTGGCCCTAATCGCCCCAGTCTGCTCTTTGCAAGGAGTATTGAGACTGTGAACACTGTTCTTTCCCCCTGAACCCTGCTCTTTCTGAGGCATCTCTCCAGATGTGCCTTTGATAGACATTACCACATCCTTCTTGTGAAGAGTATTAGTGGCTACTGCAGCAGATTCCTCGTTACCTTTCTCTTGTAGGTCAATACTTCTACGGCCATCTTCTTCAGCTAACAAGTCAACCTCGTAACCTGCTTGCAGGGTAATAAGATTGTGCGATTTAAGGCTACACTGAGCTGCTTTTAAATGTTCCAAGTTATCGAGCTTTCTGACACTTGGAGGGTTGGGTTCAGGGAAGTCAAAAAATGTCGAATCGATGCCTTTAACCACGTCAACCTCTGGCGAGTTACTAGCATTACCACTTGACGGATTCACCTGATGCTCCTTTTTGCGATCCTCCAGTGAACCTCCAGTGGCAACCTGTCTCCCCAGGTCACTGCCAACAATACATTTATCATTGTGGTTACTTATGGGAGCTGGGGCAGTATCTCGATCGGCGTTTTCTGCAACTACGCTAATCTCCAATCCGGCACAATTGTTACGTGCCTCAAAAACTAGGGCACACTCAGTAGAAGAAACCTTCGTACTGCTCAAAGGAGGAGCAAGACCACCCTGAATGGCCCCTGTGCTGCCCCCCTGCGTAGGAAGCTCATCTCCTTCGAATGGCCCGCCTGGGTGGTTCTCTGCAAGTGTGCTGTCCTCTTGAATGTCTCTTTCCCCGCTTGCCTCCCCTTCCAGGCTGTCCTCCTCTTCCTCTTGGCCTCCGGCGGTAGTGTTAAGTCCTCGGGTGTCACGGCATAGGCTACAGTGCGGGTACACAAGGGTGGGAATGACAGTGCGGGCCCGGAGTTGGTAGTCGGTCTCACGGCCTCGAAGTCTCCTGAGATAGCGGCTCTTCATGGCCTGCCAGGTGTGTCGGGTGAGCTGCACACGGCTCATCTCCTTCCAAAGCGCTGTGCCCGTGACAGCGGCACCGACAGGAGCGTGGTCACGAAGGTACATGAGGATGGCCAAGTCTTCGGCGCGGGTGAAGGAGCTGCGACCGTTGGAGCGGCCCGGGACTAGCTCGTGAGAGCAGCATGGTTGTGTGGGGAGCACCTCGGGGGCCAAGCGGTAGGCTTCAGGGTCTAGAAGTTCTCCGGCCCGCACGCACTCCGCCACAAAGCGAGCGGAGATGTAGACGTCAGGTCCGGCCTTGAAGCCTTCCCCGGGCGGTGCCAGGAGCAGTGCCCTCGGCTGCCGCAGCCGGCACAACAACCCTCCCCCGTGTTCGATGAGTGGGGACAGCAGCCGCTTCCAGGGCCCCGGAGGCACGTAGAAATGCATAGGGCTACCATCCTCCTGAAGAAATAGGGTGCTGGGATGAGTGAGAGGCGCAGCGACTAACTCTTCGAACTCTTTCAACGCCTCTGATGAGGGAGTCCCCATAGTTAGTAACTGGCTGGCCAGGCGGGCGCGCGCTGCCTGTCCCCGATTCAAACACAACCGTTAACGCTTGCTCTATGACTGAGTCACTACTCTAACTACAGCAGGAGTTCATTGGAGATCAACAGAGTGCTACCTGAAGAACAGATGTGTCCAATCTCAGAATAAAACTCAATGCCCGGAAAAAGAAATAAAAAAAAAAAAAAACAGGATAGAGTCACTACTCTAACTACTACAGGAGGTGATTGGAGAGCTTCAAAGTACTACTACCTGAAGAATAGAAGTGCCCCATCTCAAGGGAAAAAAAAACATCCTCCATGTCCTTAAAAAAGAAACTCTCAAGCTAAGAGGCAATTGAATTAAAAACAAACCGAAAACTAGCTGAACCCCTAAACGATGACAACCAGTTAAATAAAAAAGGAACGTTTAAAGGACTTCAATGTGATGCGACGCGTACACACTGGAATATCAAATAGTAAAACGTTATAACTTTTACAAATAAAACAATTACAACCGAAGAAATTGCTCTAAATCCCTTATTATAGCGAGATGTCTCGATTCTGTTACATCACGTCTCCATGCCTGGGCAATGTTAAGACACTGCTCCACATGAGGGGCGGGGCTAAACTAAAGCTATCTATAAGGGGGCAGAGCAGCCGCGTCACGTAACGACACACAGCCGCGTCACGTAACGACACTGCTAGAAGAGGGAAGACCGAGTTGACAGCAAGAAACCAGAGGTTTAATTTTTTTTGTTTGGGATTTTATATAGCACTAACAACACCGAACGTGGTATCCTAGCGCATAAGATAGGAACATTTACTATTGTAGTCAAGCAGTTTACAAAAGAGTAGTTACAAAAGTTTAGTTACAAAAGAACATTTTACAGTATTGTATTTTATTGTAATTGCATTTATATAGCGCTTACTTCCCCTGACGAGGCGTCGAAGCGCTTTTTCAGCAAGTAGCACGCTACCCGGAACCCATAAAGGATTAGTGGTGAGTAAGTATAGTGAAATATGAAAGTTATTTGAGTGGTAGATATGTTAGTCAGTTATTTGGATTGAGAAGGATAGTGGAGGGATAGAAGAGGGAAAAAAGGTTTGCATCTGTATAACGCTCGCTACCCCTGATGGAGTGTTGAAGCACTTTTTTCGGCGAGTAGCACACTACTTCGGAACCCATAAAGGATTAGTGGTGAATTAGTATAGTGAAATATGAAAGTAATATGAGTGGTGGATATGTTAGTCAGTTATTTGGATTGAGAAGGATAGAAGAGGAAAAAAGGTTTGCATTTATATAGCATTTGCTACTCCTGATGAGGTGTTGAAGCGCTTTTTCAGCGAGTAGCTCGCTACTCTGGAACCCATAAAGGATTAGTGGTGAATTAGTATAGTGAAATATGAATTGAATGTGTGTGTTTTTAAGATCATAGCGTCCTTCTAAATTTGTCAATATTCAGAAAATAAAATTGTTTACACGAAAACCACTATTAATTTCAAACACTCCTCTTGTGAGGAAGATGCTAACCACAGAACACACTAATAACTAATTTATTAGGAGAGACATATCAGGGTATTACCTACAGCTGCTCTCATAGAGTAACACAAATATAGTGCATTTGTTCAATTCACTGGCTGCTTTAAAATATGTATAATTGTGGTTCTAAGCCATTTTCATTATATTCTGCTGACTTAGCAAAGACATTTCCTTTCTGGTTCAAATGGATGAAATATTGTAAATTGTGTTAAACTATGAGCACTGTGCATCTCCTGACTCTGTGTAAAATTCGCTTTACCACTTTTCACCCATTGGTTAGTGGGTTCTTACTCTGAAGGGTAAGAATCTACCCATAGATGGTGTTAACATCCCCAAATGTATCTTCACATGTGCTACAGGTGTAGTGCACAAACACTGCATGTTTAAATACAAATATAACGCAAAGTTTGATGCAACAAAAAAGCCTGGGGTAGTGAAAGTGACATCAAGGACCACTGACCTTCAGTAGTAGTACATCGGTGACCCCTTGTCCCACTGTAGACCTTGTGCAGCCTCCTATTTCCTGTAATGGGGAAAGAGAAAGACAAAGGCCCAGATTCACAAGGGTTTAGCATCGGGTTAGCACCACATTTGTAATGCTAACCCCGCGCTAAACCTATTTGGGGATTAACAAACCAACGCTAATTGGTATTAACGTTGGTTTGTATGGAAACGTAGCGCAAAGCAGCGCAAAACGCTGCTTTGCATTACTTTTGTGTTAAGGGGGCATTACATGGGTGGTACATGGGCATTCCCATGCAACCACCCATGCTTTTTGACACTAACCCCTATCTACTAACATTAGTAAACAGGGTTTTGCGCCAAAAACTGAGGCCACTGGAAAGCAGGCGTTAAAATGAGAAATGTTTTCATTTCTCCTTTTCCTTATTTGCATGCGTGCTGCACTGTGCACCACACGCACAAAGTAGGGAAAGGTTTTAAACTTGTCTAAGCATTGTATTTTGTACAGGAAGGCTACCCTTTCTGTACAAAACCTATGGTAGAGGTGTGTGCCTGGCGCATGGCAGCTGAAATCAGCACTGGCGCTAGGCAGAGGGGATATCTCTGTGAATATGGCGCTCTCCTGCTCTCTCCCTGTCACGCAACGCAGCACAGCCTCTTTGGGTGCTGAGCTGCGTTGCGTGACACCTTTCAGAATCTGGGCCAAAGAGTGCATCCTACAGGCATCTTCCAGATCTGTTTACTTTCTGTTTATGCCGCTGTTTTCACCAACTGTACGAAGGGCAGTTCCATTGCTACCAAAGGACCAGATGGAGACAAAAAGGCGGAACTCATTCATTTTTGAAAAAATTATGTGATCCAACGTTTCAGAAGGGTTTCCATTCTGACATAAAAAAAGTAACAGAATAAAAAAAAAACATCAACAGTGTATAAAATCTTCCCTGCTTTGGTAAATACTCAAAATATGTTACTCAATTCCGAGCCATAAATTGATTAAATACTGATTTTATAGGCCTTTTAGGTCGGCCCTTGTTATTGCTACCAATGTATGTTGATAATGCAGTGTTCTCAATGGGGCACTGAAATTGTCTAAGAGGGGCACCAATATTATGCAGGTTTTGATGTATTTGGGTTCAATTTACCAAAAAGATTTGAAGAAAGTTTTACGAAAGTCTTAAACCAGATCAGGTGGCCTGATAGTCTTAAAATTATTTTAAGCCATGAGAAACCCTTCATAAACCAGGCCCCATAAGGTGATTTAAGACAGTCTTAAAACTCGTTCAAGTCTGCAAAACTGGTACATTTGGCCAAAAATGCTTCCGTTTTAAAGAGTCTATTTGTTAGACACTTGCATAAACTATTTAACATTTGTACATTTTAACATTTGTGCTGACTCATTTTCCCATAGACACATAATGAGTAAAACCCTTTGATACATCAGACCCATTGTTCTTTGCAACTTCTTCTCATTAGAAACGTCCACGAGCCACAGAGAGAGAGAACAAAATAAATCTCACACTGACCTTCCAGGAGACAGTTTTTACATCATCTCGCGCATGCGCAGAATATAAGATGTGCACCTCTAATTACAAGAAGTTTGTACGCGTTCATATGCATGACGTTTGTTGAAAGTCTATAGTGCTTCAAAAGAAACCTATGAATTACGTAAAACATTGTTGTTGCTAAAGTGTTTCCAAAAGGTAATCAATATTACATTACCATGGAACAAATATCGCCTTTGGGACATGTTAGGCCGCATAAACAGTCTTTTGTGTGTAGCAGAGTTCAGCAAACCCTGCCACATAATTTGGTCCTGCACTTCTAAGTAATGTTCAAATCCACTGCAAAGGAAGCACCTTTGTATGCATTCTCACCACACTGAATCCATTCAATGCTCATTGGCGAGAAGGGCAGGTTTTGAATACACTGACAGAGTAAGAGGAGGTAAGTGCCACCCTGTCCCCTGCACCGTAGCTCCACACTTGATGCATTACAGTCTCTGTTTATTTGCCCTCATTTAGTTCATCCTGTAATCCTTTCTGCAGCCACCACTGATCCTCTGTCATTATTTACACTCTTCGTCTCACTCTCTTTCTAATATATGTTTATTCACTTTTCTGCACAATCATCAGTCCTGTTTAAACTGTTCCCTGGGCATCTGTTCCAGTTTTGCTTTGGCATTCGACAGTGACACCAAGCATGGCACAGGCACTCACCCATGTGGCGATAAACGGAGGGGCCGGGGCTGCAACACACTCAGAGACAGAATCCAGCTCAATTAGGTAAGTATAAAAAAGGTATACTTATGTTTTATTTTAGAACCAAGCAGGAATTGGCACAGGTGAGTAAATTATACTTTCAAATTCAAGACTGTTCATGGAAATGTAGTTGTGCTTGAGATTGCAATTGTTACAGGTTTTTATATGCTTTGGAAACAGTTTAAATTACACAGTAATTACTTTTCATTACTCTTGGATTACTTTTGGATTTCCTTGAGTACTGGGGTGGTATGCCTAGATACCACACCTTACTGGCTCTCAATACAAGGTAAGTATGACTTTTTATACTTTGCAATTGAGTTCTCTTTTTCTCATACAACAACAGTTCAACAGACATTTTTAGGCCCCAAATCTCTTAACATGGGTTCCTATGGGGAAAAAGTGTTAACGGTTTCTCAGGTAAGTGAACAACTTACGAGGGTGAGTTTTGAGGGTTAGGACCAAGGTTCTCCAAAGCCTAGATGGGCACTCGAGTTGCACCACCATCGGCACAGGGGCGGCCGGGTGTAGAGTGCAGGGGCCCAATGTTAGTCAATGGGGCTAAGGGGGCCTTCGGTCAGGGACTGCTTACGAGCAGGCCACTCGGGTGTGGGAGCAAAGCTCCTGGAGTTAAGGTCAGCACTGCAGGGGCCAACGACCAGCATGCGTGCTGCACCAGCGGCACTTGGGCAGCCGGGTGCAGGGTGCAAAGAGGACGTCAGGGACCCTGTGCTTCTCAATGGAGACCTTTGGTTTTGCAAAGTTGCTGCAGGCTCGGGCAGGGAGATTTCCTGAAGGCGACCACCAGCTGGATAGGTAAGTTGGGATCTTCGGGGATGCCTGGACACCGTCGGTTGGGCCACCCAAGGCCGTGAGGCATCCGGTGCAAGGGTGTCTTCCGGCATCCGGTTTTCTTACCAGCTCCAGTGGCGGTCGGGGGGACCCTTCAGGTTGAGGCTGCAGGCGTCGTCTTGAGGCTAGAGAGAGGTCGGGGATCACCAGTTCCCAGGTCAGGATCACTGCGGAGACCTCCTTGTGGTGTTGCGCCACTCGAACTTGGGCCTTGGGCGTCGGGTGCAGAGTGGTCAGAATCGCGGAGTCGCCAGAATCTGGAATCTGTGGTGAGTCTTGGCTTGAGCAAATCCGGTGCTCACGGGAGACAGAGTCTGTAAGATGGTTGCAGGGAGGTCACCTGGGCTCTGGGGTGCTGGCTGCTGGACTCGCCGGGGTTCTTGCTGTAGGCAGGTCGTGGACAGGACAGGCCGGTAGGTCTGGCGCCAAAGCAGTTGGTGTCCTCTTCTTCTTTCTGGGTCAGCACAGCTCTTCGGTCCTTCGTCTTACTTCCTTTAATCTGAGGAGGCTAGGTTCAGGGTTGCCCCTAAATACTAAATTAAAGGGGTGTGCAGGTCGGGACCAATGGGTCCCTTCCTTTGGGTGGGTACATCCCCCTATTATGCCACCCTCCAGTGGGAGGGGGTGAAGGAAATGACCCAAATAGGGCCTCCCGGGTCACTCACGACCACCTCTCTTCCTTCCAAACAATGAAGAGTCGATCAGACAGTAGAGAACACAAACCAAAGTTACTTTATTTGTATTCCGCTGCAGCGGAGTCCAGTCTGACCAGCCTCCTGTGATGGCTGATGAGGGACTGACTTTTTCAAGCATAGAGGTAAAGATTATAGGTTCTAGCATGAGTACAAGACACACCCACCCAGTAACTTTCCACAGAGAGGCAGCAGGAAACAAAGGGGGCACACACAGATGAGCTAAGAGTCTGAGACCGGGCACACACTGTCTGTGCACCAAGGTCACTCTGCCTGCCTTCGCAGCTAAACCAGTGGGAGCAGGCTTCCATCTCATTGGAAAGGTATGCAGAAATACAAACAATGTATTCATTAGCACAGCGAGGCCTAACCTTGAGAGACACAGATGCATCACAGCAATTTTCTAACTGAGAGAGCTGAATGAGTTTTGGTCAGTAGGAAAAAATGGCGGCCACTAATAAAATGGAGCCATGAATGCTAACTTAATGCAGAACGAAGCATGAGCAATAGGATAATAACATTTCAATTCTACCAGACCCTCCTGTTAGCATTTAATGCTAATTTTATTATTGCTATCAGTTAAGGGCCTTACAATTCTAAGGGAAAAATTCGTATCAAGAATGGCTCATATAACAATCAATCAATCCATTTATAGAGCGCACTACTCACCCGTGAGGGTCTCAAGGCGCTGAAGGGGGAGGGAGGGGGAGTGCTGCTACTGATCGAACAGCCAGGTCTTGCGAAGTCTTCTGAAGGTCAGCAGGTCCTGGGTATGTCGCAGGTGGATGGGGAGGGTGTTCCATGTCTTGGCGGCGAGGTGGGAGAATGATCTGCCGCCGGAGGTCGTTCGGTGGATGCGAGGGACGGTGGCGAGGGCGAGGTCAGTGTAGCGAAGCTGGCGGTTCGGGGTGTAGAAGGTGAGTCGTTTGTTGAGGTATGCTGGTCTCTCAGGTGGGTAGTGATGTGGCTGTGACGGAGGATGTCAAGGATGAGGCGAGCGGAGGCGTTCTGTATGCGTTGAAGTCTTCTCTGGAGTTTGGCCGTGGTTCCCGCGTAGAGGGCATTGCCTGCTGCTGACGAGGGCTTGGGTGACCGTCCTTCTCGTTCCGGTGGGGATCCATCTGTAGATCTTGCGAACCATGCGGAGGGTGTTGAAGCAGGAGGAGGAGACGGCGTTGACTTGTTGGGTCATTGAAAGTGTTGAGTCCAGGATGAACCCCCAGGTTGCGTGCGTGGTTGGTGGGTGTCGGTGCAGCTCCCAGCGTGGCCGGCCACCAGGAGTCGTCCCAGGCGGAGGGGGTGGAGCCGAGGATGAGGACCTCCGTTTTGTCAGAGTTCAGTTTCAGGCGACTGGTCTTCATCCATTCTGCGACGGCCTTCATTCCTTCGTGGAGGTTGGTTTTGGCGGTGGCCGGGTCCTTGGTGAGGGAGAGGATCAGCTGGGTGTCGTCGGCGTACGAGACGATGTTGAGGTCGTGCGATCAGACGATGTTAGCGAGTGGTGCCATGTAGACGTTAAAGAGGGTCGGGCTGAGGGATGATCCTTGGGGTACGCCGCAGGTGATCTTGGTGGCTTCAGATCGGAATGGGGGGGCGGACTCTCTGGGTTCTGCCGGTGAGGAAGGAGGTGATCCAGTCCAGGGTTTTGTCGCGGATCCCTGCGTCGTGGAGGCGTGTGCGTAGGGTGTGGTGGCAGACGGTGTCGAAGGTAGCCGAGAGGTCCAGGAGGATGAAGGCCGCGGTTTCGCCGTTGTCCAGCAGGGCACTGATGTCGTCGGTGACGGCGATGAAGGCGGTTTCGGTGCTGTGGTTGCTGCGGAAACCGGATTGGGACGAGTCCAGGATGTTGTTCTCTTCTAGGAAGTGGGTCAGTTGCCTGTTGACAGTCTTCTCGATGACTTTCGCCGGGAACGGGAGCAGGAAGATGGGCCGGAAGTTCTTGAGGTCCTTTGGGTCCGCCTTGGGTTTCTTGAGTAGGGCGCTGAGCTCGGCGTGTTTCCAACTCTCCGGGAAGGTGGCGGTCTCGAAGGAGCTGTTGATGATCTTCCGGAGTTGGGGTGCGATGATGGAGCTCGCTTTGTTGAAGATGTGGTGGGGGCAGGGGTCGGATGGTGATCCGGAGTGGATGGTGTTCATGATTTTGATGGTGTCGTCATCGTTGACGTGGTTCCAGGAGGCCGGTGTGGTTGGCGGGCGGTGAGTCTGAAGTGTCGGTGTCTGTCGGGGGGGGTCTGGGTGTTGAAGCTGTCGTGGATGTCTGCGATCTTGCGGTGGAAGAAGGTGGCTAGGGAGTCGCAGAGGTCTTGTGACGGCGGGATGTCGGAGCTGGAGCTGGGGTTGGCGAGTTCTTTCACGATGTTGAAGAGCTCTTTGCTGTTGTGCGCGTTGTTGTTGATGCGTTCCTTGAAGGAGGTCCTCTTGGCGGTTCAAATGAGTTGGTGGTGCTTGCGGCTGGCGTTCTTGAGGGTTGCGTGGTTGTCCGGCGTCTGTTCGAGGCGCCACTTCTTCTCGAGTCTTCGGCATGTCTGCTTGGAGGCCTGGAGGTCGGTGGTGAACCAGATAGCCCTCCTGTTGGTGCGTCTGTTTGAGGGTTTCCTGATCGGAGCGAGAGTGTTGGCGCAGTCGTCGATCCATTGCCTGAAGTTGCAGGCGGCTGTGTCGGTGGGGTCGGTTGGTGGGCCTCAGGCGAGGGTGGTGGTTAGCTGGTCTTCGGTGACCTTGTTCCAGCTGCGGTGTGGGATTCGTTGCGGGTGGTTGTGCGTGGTGTGTTTCTGGAAGGAGAAGTGGATGCAGCGGTGGTCGGTCCAGTGGAGTTCGGTGGTGTGGCTGAAGGTGACGTGGTTGCTGGTGGAAAATATGGGGTCGAGCGTGTGTCCGGCAGAGTGGGTGGGAGTCGTGACGAGCTGTTTGAGTCCGAGGTTGGCGAGGTTGTCGAGCAGGGTGGTGGAGTTGCTGTCGGCGTTCTCGAGGTGGAAGTTCAGGTCTCCGAGGAGGATGTGGTCTGTGGAAGCAAGGGCGTGCATGCTGACGACGTCGGTGACAGAGTCGCAGAACTGTGGTCGGGGTCTGTAGACGAGGGTTCCTCTGAGGGTGGTGTTGTGATCGATGTGGATCTGGAAGTGCAGGTGTTCAGCCGTGCTGAGGGTGTCTTCGGTGCTGGTCGAAATTCTGAGGGTATTCCTGTGGACGATGGCTATTCCTCCTCCTGGTTTGTTTGTGCGGTCCCTGCGGGTGATCTTGTAGCCGTCCGGGATGGCTATGGCGATATCGGATGCCGAGGAGGTGTTCATCCAGGTCTCCGTCAAGAAGGCGACGTCCGGGAAGGATGAGTCGAGTAGGTCCCAGAGTTCGACGGCGTGCTTGTGGACTGAGCGGGTGTTGAGTAGTATGCATCTGAGATGGTTGTGACCTGCCCTGGTGGGTGGGGCAGGACGTGCAGGTGGTCGCTGGCTGGTGAAGCTGCAGTTTTGGCAGGTGAAGGGCCCCTGGGTGAGCTTCGGGGTGGCCTGGAAGCAGGTGTATGATCGGCCGGCGTTGAGTGCGTGGAGGAGGTTGGCGGCTTCGGGTATCGTGGCGCTCGCAGGGTCCAGGGGGTCTGGCGCTGGGTGCGGTCCAGGCTCGGACGGGCGCAGACGGGCTTGCCTTAGGAAAGCATTACTAGTATATCATTATGCAAGCATTATTAATAGTCAAAAATACCTTCATCAATATTGCATCATGTTAGCAGTCCTGCTAAAGCTCAATTACAACATGTGTATTACAGACTGGCGCTAACTGATCTGGGATGAGAACATTAACAGAATGTGCGCAACAAACTGTTATTAATACATACAGGGCATGTCTTTTTGTGTCAGCAACCCTTTAGCTCGGGGCAGAAACATACGTTCATGTTGTATCTCATAAAATGTATGATACATAGACGAGGCAACAAGGATATGGGAAAAGGAAAAGTGAAGCAACATCTGTCAGACCATTCCCTCATAGGCCAAACATGAATACGTGATCCATATGTAAAGTAAACATTATGAAGTAAGATCCCAGGCAGACTTGTCAAGCAAGCTATAAGTGAAGTCACATGTGCTCTTACCCACCTTAGTCTCCCTCGCCCCCTGGATACAAAACGAACTGCCATATTAACCATCATTATAGACATTTGCCTAATGTACACATTAATTTGCAGGTCGGAGATCAATAAATGTCATATCTGGAACAGGGGAAAAGGAATTGAATGAGCACCAATTGAAACAATTAAATTGGCAGTGTATGTCTTCCTGTGCTCCCCTCTGTGAGGAGCCAAAATATCAAACATGTGTTCAGAGGGAACAGGTGTCACACCAAAAAAAAATGCACAGAGTATCCTAACAGACCACCCTGACCAAACCGGCTCATTTTTTTCTCGGCACGCGGGGCTGCAGAGAGCTGCTCTTCCTCCCTAATGGACAACCAAATGGGTACACATTTCTCTGTTATATTTTTGTTTTATCAGAGGAAAGGACATGCAATAGGGCCAATGGGGGTAAAACAAGAAAATGGGACAAAGTTCCCAGCGTCCATCTGGGTCCCACTGGCGGACCCTTATCGTTCATTAGGCGTAGGTGCTGCTGAGCACCGGCGGTGGAGCTGTACGTCCAGATCCCACGTTGCAGGGTAAGGTATTTCTTTCTTTAGAATCACAGTCCATTTGCCCAGTTCGCTGACTGTCCAAACAATGCACCAATCTCCCTTTCCCTAAGCTATCGTTGGTACCACGGGCAGGGTACATGCACCCTATTCTTCAGCAATACAGTCCATCCCTACTAATCTGACTTTCCCTTTGGTGTACTGTTCCTCCTGCAGGGGCGCAAATTGTACCTCAACACTCCAGGCATAGAAAAAGGGGGTCAGACTCAAGGGGCAGGGGCTCATTGGGCTGGGACTTATTCACAGGTGGACCAACAAACTGGGGCTCCTGGATAGCCCCTCTTTCTTTCCTTTCTTTGGTGGTCCTGCCTCGTCCAGCACTTCTTTGCTCTGCAGCTCCGCCTCAATCTTATTTAAGTGGATGGTCCATAACGAGCAGCCTGGCTGTGCATCGCGTCCGGGCCACTCTGATGTGACTGCAGGCCGTCCCGGAACTATTAGTGAATAGAATGCAAACTTTCAGTTTACTGGCAAACATTAAAAAAAAAAATTCTTCCAACAATGAGTAGTGGAGTAGAACACTCAGGACATCCTTTGAATTATTGCATCTATCTATTCATATATTATTCATCTGAAGAACCTCAAAAAGGGAAAAATGTGTGGTGCGAAATTACCGGGGGCATCTGGATACCCCTTCCAGAATTGCGCGTCATGCGCACCATACAGTACACTGGCTGAGCAATGTCTCATCATAACCACAGGAAATACAAATGCATCTGGCAACATTCTTCTTTCTTCCCTGGCCTATTAATTCACCATCCCTCGTCCCTTCAAATGTGCCATACTTTCAACTTAAACATTGTGACTTCCGGTACCCACACAGCAGGGCCTGCTACAAACATTCTTTTCAGTTCAGTTCGATCATTTTCCTTAGCTGTCTTATTTGCAAACACTATCCCTTCCCACATCATCAGTAATTGTCTTGGGGGCACTACACTTACTTACAATTTACAACCCAGTTACTCGGACTAACTAATAAAGGACTCGTGGTGTCTCTACGACTGTATGTAGTGTTGCAGTAACATGAGCAATAGTGGTGGTGCCACCCAGGAATTTTAACAAGAGCCACCGACATATAGTTCCCCTTAAAGGTCAGATAAGGGAACATCAGTCCAGTCTATCCGTCCTTTCATCTCCTTTTCCTTTCCAATTCCATCAGTTGACAGAAAGGAGGGGCAGTAACATGGCTGAATTCAAAGTGGCACATCCTTTAATCATACCATACCATACCAACGCATTTATAAAGCGCACAGCTACCACCAACGGCGGTGTCCCGGCACTGAGGAAAGACAGAAGAGGGAGAGAGACAGACTAAGGCAGATCAAAAAGCCATGTTTTCAAGGCACTCCTGAAAGTGGATTCCGATTCAGCTTTGCGCAGGTAAAGAGGCATAGCATTCCAAAGGGCGGCTGTTCTTACAGCGAAGGCCCGCCCTCCAATCCTGGCTTTAAGGAAAGAAGGAGAGCAGAGAAGCAACTGTGAATTCGAGCGCAAGGTCCTATTCTGATGGTATTTCTGAAGTCTCTGCCTCAGATAACCAGGTCCGTTACCTCTAGTAGCTCTAAAGGCAAGAGACAGGGCCTTGAATTCGATTCTCCTTTTCACCGGAAGCCAGTGAAGACTGCGCAAATGAGGGGAAATGTGATGCCGAAGAGGCACATTTCTAAGAAACCTGGCAGCGGCATTCTGAACTATCTGAAGCCTCTGGATGAGATAGGCAGGAAGACCCAGATACAGGCTGTTAGCATAGTCCAGCTGAGACGTAATCAAGGCATGGACTATTGTGGCCCGACAGTCCATCGGTAGTAGGTGGAGAAATCTACGTAAGGTTTTGAGCTTCCAAAAACACGCTCTGGAAACTTGGCCAATCTGGGCCTTAACCGACAATTCTGAGTCAAATTTAAAACCTACATTTCTGACAGAGGTGACCGAAGTAGGAGGGGGATTCAACTGCATCGGCCACCAGAGATCAGCCGATGGAGGAGAAGGTTGATTAAAAAACATCACCTCTGTTTTTTCCGTGTTCAACTTGAGGCAATTATCTGTCATCCAAGAAACGATCTTAAGTAGGCAATGCCTGAAGCTGTCAAACGCCGCCTTCGCGGTGTCTTTAAATGAAAACACCAACTGCGTGTCATCAGCGTATGATATTATTCGCACGCCACAGTGATCCACTATTGATGCCAGAGGAGCAAGATAGACATTGAACAGGGTCGGGCTCAATGCCGAACCCTGAGGGACTCCACATCCCATGGAACAAGAGGAGGAGACGTGTGGGCGAAGGAAGACCTGCTGAGACCGCTCATCCAGAAAGGATTGGAACCAATTTAAGATGGTCCCCGAGATACCCAGCTGTGTCAATCGGTCTAAGAGAATCGAATGAGAGACCGTATCAAAAGCTGCAGATAAATCTAACAGCACAAGCATGGCACAGCTACCATGGTCAAGGGATTCTCGGATGGTTTCCGCCACCTCCAGCAGAGCAGTCTCAGTACTATAGCCCTTCCTAAAGCCCGACTGGGAATCGTGAAGGAGATTATTAGACTCCAGATAATTGGAGAGCTGTCTCTGAACTTCCTTCTCCAAAATTTTAGCAGGAGCAGGAAGGAGCGAGATAGGCCTGAAGTTCTTAAGTATACTAGGATCTGCATCTTCCTTTTTAAGAATAGGCAAGACCAAGGCCTTCTTCCACACTGAGGGGAAACTACCAAGCCTTAGAGAAGCATTTGAGATGACATTTAAGTGGAGATTAAGGAGAGGAGCCAAGAAGTAAAAAAATCTAGCTGGACACTGATCAAGAGGTGAGCCTGACTTAATTCTTGCAAGGTCAAGCAGGGACGAGGTTGGACAAAAAGGCTGAAATTCCGTCCAAAAACAGGGAGAAGTAGGAGCCACAGATGTGGTTAACCTATCCCCGGACACCAAGAAAGAGGAGTATATGGATTGAACCTTTTCCTGGAAAAAAGTAGACCAATCTCTGCATAGGTCAGTTGATGGCGTAATCGTGCTCAAGATGGCTTGTGGTTTCATAAAATCTTGCACGATCTTAAATATTTCCTTAGAGGAGTTGTCTGATTCTTTGATTTGGTTGGCTAGGAAATTTTTAATAGCCAAGCGTTTAAGGGCATGATATTTTTTTTGTGCCACTTTATAAGTGCTCCTCGCATCTGGATTATAGGTTTTCCGCCAGATACGCTCCAACTTTTTGCATGCGCTTTTTTCTAATTGAAGCTCTGACGAGAACCAAGGAGCAGAAGGCTTTTTCCTAGCAGATTTCACCAGTTTCAAAGGAGCAATTATATCAAGGGAAGCAGTAACCCATTCATTAAACGTGATTGCATCCAAGCTGGGATTGCCTGTAAACAGGAGTGGGATGTCACGCAAGATGGGACCCATGGCCTCAATAGATACTCTCTTCCAATTTCTCTTCTTTTCAAGCTCTGGTCTCACACTGTATGTCCCACCGTTTCTTAACAGGCTGAATGGGACCAACCAGTGGTCAGACCATGTCAAAGGCAGAGGAGCCTCCACCTTGATAGTGGGATCATTAGAAAAAATAAGGTCCAACATATGACCAGCACGGTGTGTGGCGGACGTTACCTGCTGAGTCAAATTTAGTCATCCCAATATTTCAGTCACTTGGAGCGCCAAAGCACAATCCATCACTTCCATATGGACGTTAAAATCGCCCAAAATCGTAAGGTTGGCATATCTTAATGAGAGGTCAGCTATAACGTCCCCTAATTTTAAGAGGTGAGCAGCTGCTGAGTTCGGGGGTCGATAAACCAACATGCCCGCAAGGGTATGCCCTGGGAAAGTTTGAATAGAAAAAGACATGGCCTCAATAGAGCCGACGTTCTCAATTTTTTTTACAAGAAATATCCCACTTATCATTCAAAATAATCGCAAGACCCCCCCCTCGCCTGTTGTCTGCCCGATTTACCTTAGAGATCTTGAAACCAGCGGGTAATGCAAGAGCAATATCGGGGTAAGTAGTATCTGTTAACCATGTTTCTGTCAAAAACATGAGGTCCCAATGGTTAGACTCGAGAGAGAGCCAAATGTCCTCCGAGTGTTTGAGGAGAGATCTACAGTTAACCAGGCAGGCTCTGATAGTAGGCTTGTTAACACCAGTGTCAGGAATGGAGGGCTTGACACCACCTACCTCTGCCCCCTGTAGCCCCTCCGACCCCCCAAGCACAAAGGAACAGCTATTACATTGAAAACCCTGATCCCAATTTACCCAGCAGAGGTCAGGGTAAGTGGGATGAGTACATTGCCTCACGTTAAGATCCCAAAGCTGCTTTCTGGACCAGTTAGTTCGTACCCCAGGACCATTTTGAGCAATATACCTGATGCTGACCGCGTTCCGGACGCGGGCGGGCGCAGACGGGCTTGCCTTAGGCGCGCCAGCGGCGCACTCACGCAGCGTCGCGTTTTGTATTCAGGATGGGAGAACAACTAGACCGCGTCCGTCCCAAAGATGGCGTCGTCGGTGAAAGTAGATTTTAAAAACAAGGTTCGATTCCCGCTCCAGCACCAAATTCAATGAAAAATGTCCCATTCAAATTCAAAACACAGTAAACAGTTTTAAAATCCAGGATGCCTTAACTCAGAAACGAGTAGAAAAGTGCGAAAATAGTGGCAAGTATAGAGCAGAGGGGCAGAGTATCAACTCAGTTACAATCATGACACTTTTGGCGAACATTGCTAATTTATAGCCAGCTATACGTGCACTGGTGAGGTGCTGTGTCTCTGTTTATTCAAGGGCATGTTCACAGCATGGTGTACCATAACTGTGAGATCAGTGGCTAAAACGAGTCCAATCGATTGTCTTATAGAGACGGCCGCCGTCCTGACCGCCCCCTTGGCAGCTTGAAAGGGCTCTTGCGGTAACATCAAAGACAGAAAGCGCACAACAAGCCGTCTTGTGTACTTACAACACAAAACGGCACGCAACAATATATGTACCAAGCACAGAAGCCGATGAAAGCGCAGTTTGTTAGTTGCCCAAGTGTCAGTTGCTCAAAAGACTGCTTCAGGCATTAAGAATAAAGGCTCTTGCACCTCATGCACTTCTTTAATGTGTTAGTTCGCCAAGGAGCTAATCTCCTACCCCCCTTCGACAGTAGGTGACCTAAGCAGGTGAACTCCTGTCGACAATACTTACCTTTTGAAAACATTCTTCATGGCCATTAGAAGCCAAACGCAATAACTATTCAATTGCACTGACCCTACATCTGTGACCCCTGTCTGAAATTGAAATAAATAATACTACCAAAAAAATGTATGTTACATTAGTAACAAGAAAACAGTGAGCTTCAAGAGGAAACCTAGCAATAACTGGAACAGCAGAATGTTAGAGAACCACATTCTCATTTAATGCACTCCATTCAGTCCCAAAATTGTAAACACAATCGAAATAATGGGGCTATTACAATTCAACAGTCATCTCCTCAACCACGCCTTTCTCAACCAAATCCTGCAGCATACACAACATGGCTCGCTGCCCCGTGCATTTTATCCGACAATAAGGGATACAAGGCAATGTAACATTGCCTATTCCTTATATCCAAACCGGAGATATCTATAGCAATACCACCTCTGCATCGCCTGTTACCCATAAAGGAAATGGCGCATCTGCAAAACCCGGGGGGGGAGGGGGCAAACACTATTCACTACTTACATTAAGACCCACCATCAGACATTCACCTGCCGGAAGGCAATAATAGTAAGATACCAAACCCATCACAGTCTCACCACAATTAGACATTAGCACAAGCTGAAAATCCACGGTAAAGAGGACCAATAATCAGAGCAAGAGGGCGCAAAACGTGTGCTACAACGAATGCGTCTGAAACACCCACCAAAACACTCATAACACTGTGCTATGTTAAATACGTAACAGAAAGAGGCAATGCAGACCAAATACTCTCAAATGTCTACAACCAAGTCGCTATTGCAAAAAACACAGTAAAACGAATCTGCGAACAAACAATCAAATCCCCTTTTAAGACACAAATCCTGCCCACTAGAATCTAGAAACACCTTTACTCTCTCATCTTTCCCCTGGCGGCAGCAACTGAAATAGCTAGTTCCCTCTTTACTCCATTTCCCACCTCAGATCACACACGTTCCTCCATTTGCATCCAGTCTCTATCCTCAAATCCACATACCTGTGTCCCAGTACTCACCAATATCAGAAGATGAAAAACCACAGTGGGAATAGCAGCAGAAATAACAGACATTATCAACACTGCTGGCCATGCCACAAGTATAGGCGTTAGCGAAAAAGGACGCTGAGGCAATATGCGAGTCAGGGGTACTAACTATTATAATGGCCACAAATGGCGGAGACAAAGGAAAGCAAAATGTGCTATAGCCTAAACAGCCTGGACAACATGGCAGGAGCAGAAACAGCAGAAATAGAAACAACAGCTCAACCATGCTCTCATAAAGCATATTGTACACAAAGTACCCCATAAAGGAAGAAAAACCTATTTTCTATGGAAAATGAGACATAAGAGACAGTCAGGACTCTGAAAGTGCTCGTGAAATATAATGCAAGGGTGAGTGCAACATATAACTAGATCAAATTTTAATGATTGCAAAATCTCCCATGAAGAGAAATAAATGCATAGGACAAATGAAAACTTCACAAAGCTTGTTAGTCAAAACATAAAACTTAGACTGCCAGCATCTAAATCTGTCCTCATTCCGCACTTCGTATCACAGCAGTCTCTCTGTGCTTGTGCTCAGAAGCTGCCAAATCCCCCACCTTTTTCCCTGTCTGCAGAACTCAAAGAGGGAAAAAAAGGCTGTATATTCTGCAAGCGTCCTGCTAAAAAAATAAATAAGGAAAAGCCCCCACAACACAGCTAGCAACTAATATTCCAACAAAAAGTATTAATCATGCGGAAACAGAGAATACATATTATAATAATCAAGAAGAAAAATGTGTGCTTTGCAGTTTTCACTCTACGTTATGAAGTGAAGTAACCTTTGTTTAAACAAACTGCAAACCGACAAAAGTTGGCCACAGACGTAAATTATAAGAAAGGTCTTTTCATGAAGACGGGAGGAACAGTGAGAAAATTCCATTTCTTATCTCAAGGTCAAAGGCTGCAGTAAGCCTGCCAAACCAAACTGAATCACGAACTGTGTGTTTCAACTTTGAAGATCCTTTTTATTCAGCATAAATACGAGCTGCCTGAAATGCTTGAAACACCTTTTCCAAATTAAATACACGTTATATTGCGAGGTCAAATCCAAATTAAACACACTCACTCAAATCGATCATGAATTAATTACTTGAGCATTCCTTACACTATCCATCAGACTAAAAGCATCAGCATCTGAGCAGGGCTCATTCATTCATTTTTACTTTCATGCACCGAACTTTTTAAAATGCAACTTCATGTCTGTAGCTCAAAACAGCTTTTGTCATTTTGCAATGTCCAAAGCTAGATGTGAGATCTAGGCGACATCAGCGCACCCCTGCTTTTCTCTTTTAAAAAAAATTATTATTACATCATGCTTTTTAACTGTCTTATTTCACATTCTCCCCCCATTACACATTCCTTCGTCCTTTCTCAAACCATTCATCCTATGCAAAAACAAACATATATAAATACATTATTACTATATTCCCTTTTTTTTGTTTTTTTTATTTTATTCAAAAAGCCCACGTACTAAACATAATAGGGCCAAGACCACTCTTCGCGCGCATCAATATTAACAGTGCCTCCTAAAGGCGCCGGCTGATCTTCTTCCAATCAAGCATCTGCAGAACAACAATGACAACAAGAGAACAAAGTAAGCTCATTCCAGGCATTTTCAAGAAAAGACCAAATTCATTATTTCGCCTGGCAAAGCAATTGCAAGTACTTTTCCCCAAAAGAAAGTCCTCAGACTGTACCAAAAACAAACTAATGGGGCACCATGTTCACAAAGAACCCAAACAAATGCAAGCTCTTGTTCCAAAGATGGTCCTCAGACCGTGTCAAACAAAGAAAACGACAAGTCAGTCCTCAGACTGCACTAGAGAGACAGGCTCAAACCCCAGGCATTTTCAAGAGTAAGCCAAATTCACTAAGTTGCCTGGCAGGGTATCCGCAGACACCCTGTATCTCTAAACGGTCCACAGACCTACCAAGTTCGAAAGCAAACCAAGAAATGGTCTCCAGGCCACACCCAAAATTATTCAAGACGGCGCTGTTTGTACCAAAAATCAAGACAACTCACCTAGTGCACACAGGTGAAACAAAGTTATTCTCCACTGCCGACTCTTCGAACCAAATGGTCAGATCCAAGGGTTTCGCCTTTTCCGGACCCCAGCCGAGATGACCACTACACGAGGAGACGCCTGATCAGACAGGCGGGGCAGTCGCGAGAACTAAACTCGGTCGTGTGGGGATCCCCGATCCGCCCATCCGACCGGACACAACCCCGACCTCCACAACCAGACTACTGGCGAGATGGGTCACCTGGTGGAGTCCCTGTTCGGGCGCCAACTGAAGGACATGACCCAAATAGGGCCACCCGGGTCACTCACGACCACCTCTCTGCCTTCCAAACAATGAAGAGTCGATCAGACAGTAGAGAATACAAACCAAAGTTACTTTATTTATATTGAGCTGCAGCGGAGTCCAGTCTGACCAGCCTCCAGTGATGGCTGACGAGGTACTGACTTTTTCAAGCATAGAGGTAAAGATTATAGGTTCTAGCATGAGTACAATACACACTCACCCAGTAACTTTCCACAGAGAGGCAGCAGGAAACCAAGGGGGCACACAGAGCTAAGAGTCTGAGACCGGGCACACACTGTCTGTGCACCAAGGTCACTCTGCCTGCCTTCGCAGCTAAACCAGTGGGAGCAGGCTTCCATCTCATGGGAAAGGTATGCAGAAATACAAACAATGTATTCATTAGCACAGCGAGGCCCAACCTTGAGAGACACAGATGCATCACAGCAATTTTCTAGCTGAGAGAGCTGAATGAGTTTTGGTCAGTAGGACAAAATGGCGGCCACTAATAAAATGGAGCCATGAATGCTAACTTAATGCAGAACGAAGCATGAGCAATAGGATAATAACATTTCAATTCTACCAGGGGCATGAGCCTCTCCCTAATTGGCTGAGTCCCCACATCTCATGATGGAGGAGACTGAGATGTGTGCTTCACCTCGCCTTTCCCATCAGAGGGGTTGGGTTGGCGAAGGTGGGCACACCTCTCTTCTTAGCTTGGTTTTCCTGCCGATTCTCCTGCCCAAAGTGGGGGCCAGAACCGGTGGGAGCCAGTTGCTGGGGGCAGCAAAAGACAGGGGCAGCTTCTAAAGGTGGCAGGCCTTTGAAGCTTCCCCTTTCGTGGACCCAGCCCATCCTGGGGAAGGAGCATTGGCACCTCTGCCCAGGATGGGCTTTGTTTTTGGACCCAGAGAGCGGAGGCTCTCTACCCAGGGGTCCAGAAACCTGTCTGGTTGTCAGGGATTTGTCTTCACATACCTTGCGTAAAGCCCTGACCTGCATGATCTGTCGGCATTCGCAAGGTTCTCGTATTAATCATGTGGCCATACTTCCATAAAAGTGACATTCGATGTACACTACATGTAAGGTGCTCAATTATGCATTGTATATTTGTATTTGTAGCATAGCCTGCATATTTATTGTATTTATAGAATAACCTGCATATTTATTGTTGTGAGGATGCCCCAATATCATGGTAAACATTGCCTGGCACAAACACGTGACATCGGCACGCTCTTTAGTAACACGTGTCACTGACACATTCTTGAGGCACGTTGGATAAACGGTCATGCGGGAAGACTATAAAAGGATCGCACCTCCGTTTGTCAGCTCTTGGCTTTGCTGAACCGCGAGAAGCGTATGTTTTCTTTTCGCCCGCGAAGAGCGTGAACTTTCATCTGATGGCGTTGAAGAAGAAAGGAACAGAAGAGCCGGCTCCAACGTGTTTCGTTTCTTACGCGATCGTTCCTGAGTGCAGGAAATCACAAGACGACATTGCTTGGCATGCAAGATTTACGAGGGCATCTTTCAGTTAAGTTATCCGCATATCTGTTTTGAAACCTGTTTCTTTTCGTGACATTGTACTTTAGTTGGGAAAGGTCATAGACATTTTTCTGCATCTGTGAATATTCGTATCAGTGGATATTGTGAACATTGTATTGAAGCAAATATTTCTAAAAGAAGAAAGTTCCTCATTTAATTCTCGAGTAGTAATTCGAAAAGGGAAGAATAGGAATAAACATTAGAATAGCGTGATTGGTGCCACATGTACTATTGTTGATGTTCTTTCCATGTCTTTTCTTTACACTAGACAAACCCCTGGCACGATTCGTATCTTGTATAACGCTTAAGGTGGTGAGAGATGTTATCTCCCATATCTCAGGAGTACATGTGACAACGTGTTTCTTACTGGTTCTGAAGTGCTTGTCGCCTTTTAAGAAAACACAAGACCTGATACAAGGTGATTAATATATTGTGTTTATTCCAAGGCCTTAGACGCATTGTTATTGTACAAGCATCACATCTCATGTTACTGATTTGATGTATATCCTGTTTTATCATCCAGATACAGACAACAGTTACCCAGAATAAGAAACCCGGCCGGTCCAGGTGCTAGGAAGTAGCTGTGTCTTTTTCTCTTGTCTTATCTCCTCCAATCCCCCTTCCCTCTCGGAACACCTGCGAGGGACTCCTGTTCATATCAGTAGCCTTGAGAGGTTTTCTGGGCGGTCGGGGAACTATTCATCGCTCCTGCAGAAGACCTGGTATTCAGGTAAGTGGTCTCAAGCTAACAAAAAAACAAGCCACAAAAACACAGGGCTGCCTGAGCGATGGATACCACCACAGGGAATACCATGGGAGAAGAACAAACTGATGACACCCCTTTCTTATTAGATTTAACCAGAGCTCTTGTGAATTTGCAACAAGAAGTAGCTTTCCTAAAGCAAGAGAATCACACCCTACAGTGTGAATTACATCGTTCTAAACCGCGAACTAATTTGTGGGAAAATCCAGGAGTTACACCAAAAAGTCCATTAGTGCAACCACCACGTTTTCAATTCACTAGTCAAGCTTCGGCGGCTCCATCATCAGGGATACAACCGGTAAACGTAATGGTACCACACCAGTACCGATTCCTCTAGCTCCCCCAGAGCGCTTTTTTGGAGACCATGCCAAATATAGCATTTTTATAAACCAATGCCAATTGCACTTCCTTTGCCGCCCATCCGCTTTCCCTACAGATACAGCTAAGGTGGCTTTCATATTATCCTATCTAGGTGGAACGGCCGCCACATGGTCTATCCCATATATAGAAAGGGATGACCCATTACTTTATGATTTTGATCAGTTCAAAGAAGCAATGCGGAAATTGTTCGCTCGGCACCATTTTGTCCAGGCAAGTGATAACGAGCTTCTTAATTTGCGTCAGGGCAACACAGATTTACTTTCATATATCGCTACCTTTAACAGGTTAATAGCTGAAACGGAATGGCCTGAATCCAAAAGAACCTCCTTATTCTATCGGGGACTCCACGAGGAATTGAAAGATGTCCTAGCCCAAATTGTGGATCTCCCCAGTGATTGTACTGAATTTATAGATTTGGTTGTTCGTTTGGATAGTTGTTTAGGGGAACGCAAGGGAGAAAAGAATCGTGGCGAGCATAGCAGAGTAGTAGTGATAAAACAGGAAAAGAAAGAACCTGCTCATGTTAACCTAGATAGTGTAGAGCCCATGCAGATCGGTGGTATTAGAGGGCCTTTATCTAAGGCAGAAAAAGATCGACGACGCCAGTTAAAGTTATGTCTATACTGTGGTAAATCGGGGCATTTTGCTCGTGATTGTTCTTCACGACCCAACACCCCAAAGAAAGTAGTGGGACTTGTAGAGGCGTCTGGTGAGGATAATGCAAATTCACAGTCGGAAAACTCTTGGGGCCGGTAAGAAACGAGGCCTCCTTATCGAGCTCAATAACCAAAGTGGCCTCTTCTTTTTCCTTAGCAAATGTCAGTGTTTCTCCTCCACGACATTTAACCCTGATCGTGACATTGATTTGGTCTCCCCAAATTTGTAAAGTCTTACCAATTTTACTTGAGTCAGGGGCCCACAGGTAATTTTTTGGATATTACTTTAGCCAAAACATTAAACATCCCGATAGTGAGTAAAGGTACTCCGAAACCTGTAAGGGCTGTTGACGGGTCAGAATTGTCTTCTGGTTTAATTCTGCAGCAAACCACCCCCTTGACTATGGTATGTGCTAATGGACATACCGAGCACATTCAATTCGATTTGATTGATACCCCAGTTTTTGGTGCCATTTTAGGGGTTCCATGGCTCCAACTTCATAATCCTAAAATCGATTGAATTAAGAGACCCGTCCTCTTGGATTCTACATGTTGTTCAAAAAAATGTTATCCTGACAAACATCAAATTGTGTCACCTCTACATTGTGCAATGACCATTGGTGCAGTAGACTCCCTTGCCTGTACAATGCCTGACGTTTATAATGATTTTCATGATGTGTTCTCTGAAGTACAAGCAACTCAATTGCCACCTCACCGGTCAAATGACTGTCGAATTGATCTGATTCCTGGGGCAGTTCTGCCCTGTAGTCGAGTGTACGCCTTGTCTGAACCTGAGACCAATTATTTGCGAGAATATCTGGATGATCATTTAGCTAAGGGCTTTATAAGACATTCCACGTCACCCGTCAGTTCTCCATTGTTTTTTGTCCCAAAAAAGAATCAGGAACTGCGCCTGTGCATTGACTATCGCGCAATAAATAAAGTAACCATTAGGAGCAGATACCCACTCCCATTGATACCAGTGTTATTGGACCAAGTACGAAACTCCACCATCTTCACCAAACTTGATCTCCGTGGTGCATATCATCTTATACGGGTCAAGGAAGGAGATGAGTGGAAGACGGCCTTCCGTACTAAATTTGGTCTCTTTGAGTACACGGTCATGCCCTTTGGACTCTGCAACGCTTCTGCAGCCTTCCAGTTTTTTATTAACAAAGTGCTGCAGGACTTTCTGGACATCTGTGTAGGCGTCTATATAGATGATATTCTCCTCTATTCTTCTTCAGAAGAAGAGCATGTAACACATGTTAGGGCAGTCTTACAAAAATTGCGAGAAAACCATCTATTCGCCAAAGGAGATAAATGCGTTTTTCACTCTAACAACATTGAGTTTTTAGGATACGTGATTACGCCGCAGGGTATATCCATGGATCAGTCTAAAGTACAGGCCATCTTACGGTGGAAAGCACCAGAATCAATAAAAGGGCTTTGCGAATTTCTACCGGCGCTTTATACCTCAGTTTTCCATGGTAGTATCTCGACTCGACTCCTAAAAAAGGGGGTTCCCTTTCAGTGGAAAAAAACAGCAGATGAGGCCTTTTCGCAGCTCAAGAGAGCCTTTACTGAGGCACCCATTTTACACCACCCCGACCCATCACTACCCTTCTATGTTGAGGCTGACGCATCCACAGTGGCTGTCGGAGGGGTCCTGTCACAACGAGATCCTGACTCTGGCAGGTTTCATCCTGTGGCATATTTCTCTAAAAAACTATTGCCTGCTGAACAAAATTACACTGTGGCAGAGCGAGAATTATTGGCCATCAAACTCGCTTTTCAAGAATGGCGTCATCATTTGTTAGGTGCAAGACACACTGTCACTATTTACACCGACCACCGAAATTAGCAATTCTATCAAAATGTAAAAGCATTAACACCACGTCAGCTCCGTTGGCTCCTTTTCTTTAATGAGTTTGATTTCATTATTACATATAGACCTGGTAGTCAACAACAGAAATCTGACACCTTGTCCAGAATGGGATACCCTCCTTCAGAAATGATTATTGACCAAGTGAAACCAATCATTCCTACAGAGAAACGAGTTGCCTTATGTGTACCACAAGAGTTTCTATCAAGGTTACAATCTACCCAAACCACTGTACCTATGCCTCCCACAGTTACCAGGAAAGAAAACTTGTGGTATTATGAAATCCATTGTACGTTCCTACTCAGGAATTACGTGACACCGTACTGCAATGGAATCATGATTCAGTATTAGCGGGTCATCCGGGAGTGAAAAAGACCTTAGAGTTATGTAAGAGGCATTTTTGGTGGCCCACTCTAGCCTCTGACGTCAAAAACTACGTCCAAACTTGTTCTACCTGTCTTCAATCCAAGACCACTCATACGGCACCAGCTGGACTGTTAACTCCCATGCCTTTACCACCCTCACCTTGCCATACGGTGAGTATGGACTTTATTACAGACCTTCCATCGTCCAATGGACATTCAATTATCTGGGTGTTAGTGGACTACCTAACCAAGATGGTACATCTTATCCCATTAAAGCACTTCCATCAGCAAAAGACCTTAGTGAATTGTTCTTACAACACGTAGTTAAATTACATGGACTTCCCACCGCGATCGTTTCTGACTGAGGCCCACAGTTTACCTCCAAGTTTTGGCGTAGTTTTTGTTCCTCAATAGACATTGACGTCCGCCTGTCCTCCGCTTATCATCCTCAAACGGATGGACAGACGGAACGTCTGAATCAGACATTAGAACAAATCCTGCGCTGTTTTATTTCCACATGGCAAGCGTATGGGATAAAACATTGCCTTTGGTGGAATTTGTATATAATAATACTATGCATACTACAACAGGAGTGTCACCATTCTTTTGCCTTTTGGGATATCATACTAGAATGCTCCCTGTTATTGATCCTTTAAAACCTGAATCAATCCCTTCTGTAAAAGAACATCACAAAAGGTTGCAAGAAATACAAAAGTGTGTACAACGACACATAGAACATCAACAACAACAAATGAAAACACAGACTCATAAGCATAGAAAAAGCGCTCCAACATATGCTATAGGAGACCAAGTTTGGTTATCCTCAAAGAACCTACGTCTAGAGGGGCCCCGAAAATTTCAGCCTAGGTATATTGGCCCATTTCCAGTCACAAAATCATTAATCCTGTAACAGTGGAACTATCCTTTCCTCATGATTTCCCAATCCATCCAGTTTTTTATGTATCCCTTGTAAAACCATATTTAGTCAACACCCGTACAGGCCCCCCTCCACCACCTGTGAAAGTGAATGGACAATGGGAATATGAGGTTGCAAAAATTCTAGATTCTAAACGCATGTGCGGAGCGCTCTTCTATCTCATTGCCTGGAAAGATTATGGACCAGAAGAGAACTCCTGGGAACCGGCTTCCACCGTACATGCCCCTCAGTTAACTCGGAGATTTCATCTAGTAAATCCATCTAAGCCATGTCCACTTGCAGGACTCTTGAGGGGGAGGACTGTCAGGGATTCGTCTTCACACACCTTGCGTAAAGCCCTGACCTGCATGATCTGCCTGCATTCGCAAGGTTCTCTTATTAATCATGTGGTCATACTTCCATAAAAGTGACATTCGATGTACGCTATATGTAAGGTGCTCAATTATGCATTGTATAATTGTATTTGTAGCATAGCCTGCATATTTATTGTATTTATAGCATAACCTGCATATTTATTGTTGTGAGGATGCCCCAATATCATGGTAAACATTGCCTGGCACAAACGTGTCATCGGCACGCTCTTTAGTAACACGTGTCACTGACACATTCTTGAGGCACGTTGGATAAACGGTCATGCGGGAAGACTATAAAAGGATCGCACCTCCGTTTGTCAGCTCTTGGCTTTGCTGAACCGCGAGGAGCGTATGTTTTCTTTTCGCCCGCGAAGAGTGTGAACTTTCATCTGTTGGCGTTGAAGAAGAAAGGAACAGAAGAGCCGCTCCAACGTGTTTTGTTTCTTACTCGATCGTTCCCGAGTGCAGGAAATCACAAGATTGACATCGCTTGGCATGCAAGATTTACGATGGCATCTTTCAGTTAAGTTATCCGCATATCTGTTTTGAAACCTGTTTCTTTTCGTGACATTGTACTTCAGTTGGGAAAGGTCATAGACATTTTTCTGCATCTGTGAATATTCGTATCAGTGGATATTGTGAACATTGTATTGAAGCAAATATTTCTAAAAGAAGAAAGTTCCTCATTTAATTCTTGAGTAGTAATTCGAAAAGGGAAGAATAGGAAAAAACATTAGAATAGCGTGATTGGTGCCACATGCACTATTGTGTTGATGTTCTTTCCATGTCTTTTCTTTACACTAGACAAACCCCTGGCACGATTCGTATCTTGTAGAACGCTTAAGGTGGTGAGAGATGTTATCTCCCATATCTCAGGAGTACATGTGACAACATGCTTCTTACTGGTTCTGAAGTGCTTGACGCCTTTTAAGAAAACACAAGACCTGATAAAAGGTGATTAATATATTGTGTTTATTCCAAGGCCTTAGACGCATTGTTATTGTACAAGCATCACATCTCATTTTACTGATTTGATGTATATCCTGTTTTATCATCCAGATACAGACAACAGTTACCCAGAATAAGAAACTTGGCCGGTCCAGGTGCTAAGAAGTAGCTGTGTCTTTTTTCTCTTGTCTTATCTCCTCCAATCCCCTTTCCCTCTCGGAACACCTGACAGGGACTCCTATTCATATCAGTAGCCTTGAGAGGTGTTCTGGGCGGTCGGGGAATTATTCATCGCTCCTGCAGACGACCTGGTATTCAGGTGAGTGGTCTCAAGCTAATAAATGGTGGTGGCAAATGGTGGGCAGCCATCAGGAACCACGCTAGGGCTGGTCGATTTTCAGGGGGCATCTTTACGATGCCCTCTGAGTGCATTTTACATTAAATCCCACACTGGCATCAGTGTGGGTTTAATGTGCTGAGGAGTTTGCTACCAAACTTCCAAGTTTTTAGTAAAGCCATTATGGAGCTGTGGGGTTCGAAATGACCTACTCCCAGACCATATAGTCTTTATGGCTTTACTACACCGACAACGTCTAAGAATGGACTTAGACACTGTAGGTGTAGAGGGCTCATGCCACTGGACCCTCACCTTAGGGCTAGCGCACCCTGCTAGAGGGGTGAATTACCTAGGCCCTAGCAGTGGATTGCAGTCATGGCACACAGGGAGGTATGCCATGTCGACTCTTCACTTTTCTCTTCACCAAAACACGTAGCCTGCCGTGGTAGTGTGTGTGTTAAGGTCCAAGGCCTATAAGGGTGGCACAATAGGTGCTGAAGCCCTTAGAGGCCTTCCTTGGTCACAGTGCCCTTGGTACCCATGGTACCTTTTGCAAGGGGCTTACCTGTGGCCAAGGATGTGCCAATTGTGATACAAAGGTAGAGTCTTGGGAAAGAACACAGGCCCTGGGAACCTGATTGGCAGGGACCCAGGGCACATCAAGTCAGGTTGCATCATATGTCAGGCAAAAAGTGTGGGGTAACCATGCAAAAAGGGGCACTTTCCTACACTGTCCACTTCAGGCTGCCCACCTTAGGGGTATACTCAGCCTGTAAGTGTGACACGCCTCCTGACTAGCTACATTTTCCATCTGTCCTGGTGCTATATCTTTGTGGATTTATTAAGACAAGGTGTTTGATGCCATTATGTAGCTGGTGAACTTGACCAATGCCCAATACATATACTTAAGATGGCTTCCCTGTCCACTTGCAATATCTAGTAATAGCACTAGACATCAAAGGGGCGTATCTGCTCATGCAGATATGTCCTCACAGGTGCTATAATGCAATCAAAAAAGGGGGAGATGGAGGTACTGGTTAGGTTCACCCTCCAATGTACATGTAGTTCACAAAAAATCTGTAAATGTCAGATCCAAAAAACCTAACCAAGGGAATGGGGATTCCGCTGAATGCGTGAAAAAAACAAGACCCCTGTCCAAAGAAAAGAAAATTCTTTTCTTGAGTCCCCTCACTCACCCAGGGTTGCCCCTAGGTGACATGCTTCATCATTGGGGCCATCCCAAACAGCTGCTGCTTGGGGCGTGCTGCGACTTGCGGAACTACGTAGGAGCACTTTTTTGTGAAGAAATGTGTAGTTCAGTGTTCGTGGAGTGGTGAAAATGATGTTAAAAATACCTAGCTAGTGAGCTAATGTTTTATTCTCGCTCCTAGTTGGTATGGATAAAAAAGGGGGTTAAATAGTAGGGAAAAGATATAACTATTATGTGTATACAGTCCCTAATATTCGGTCGACATGTTTCGAGGTATCCCCTAAACCTCTTCTTCAGGACCATACGGGGACCAGCCCCATGCGTGCCACTCCTTGTGAAAACCTATTATAAAGTGAGGATGCACACCTAATGTGTGAGCACCCGATTCAAAATACATACGGTTTAGTCTTTGACTTGTAGTATCTGTTCAAGGAATAAAACAGAATGAACAGTTAGCACATAATGCCTGCCCACCTCTCACGTGGGCAGGTCCATACCCAATGAGGTAATCCGATCAATGTACTCCTCTATAGTTGGTGCCCTTAGAGATAATAATTAATTAGTGCTTTAATCTAATGTGACATAAATAAAACACATCAGACGTCTCCTTTGTGAGAAAGCATAGTTAGATGCAGAGATATAACTTTAAAAACACTGGTGAAAAAACTGGACACCACATGACATATAAACACGTAATGTTCTCAAAACTTCTGGAACATACTTATGCTTTGGCAATACTATGCCTCATGGTCTGCCGGGGTAGAGGGGCTTGTAGTCATACCCTAAAGAGATACAGAGCATTGTAGTTAACTGTGAGCAAAGAGAAGAAAATGAGAGAACTACCAGCAAAGCATATTGCTGTGTCTGCCCATAATGTGGATGGCAGATGCTCAAAGGAACAGAAAAAATAGTGCTTTGAAATGTCCGGAAGAACCTGTTGAGGAAAAGGAACTTACTTCGTCAAAGCACACCTCCGTCTAATAACACCTACTGGCACCCGGGCGGACCGCATTTTAGCGTGTCTGTCTCCTGGTGTAGTTTAAATGGGAATGAAAAAGCCCAGTGATGCTAGTGTACCAAGTTTGACTAGACTATAATGCACCCTGCCTTAGGGCTCTTAAGGCCTGCTGTAGGGGTGACTTACATATAGTCCCTGCATTGTACTTTGGTATTGCACACAGGCTGTTTGCCATGTCGTGTTTTCAGAAGGGCTTGCACCCTTTCACACATTCTGCAATGGGATTTTTGCATGACATTTTGTATGTGTCCCTTAGGGTGGCATAAAACATGTTGCAGCCCTTAGGGACTCTCTTTAGTACCCATGCCCTAGGCACCAGTGGTACCATTTATTAGGGCCTTACAAGGGTGCTAAAGTCCTTGCCAATTAAGTTACAATTAGACATTTCGTTTTTAAAGGAAAGAACACTGGCATTGGAGGCTGGTTTGCAGGCTTCCGTGCACTGTCAAAGTCGAAAAACCAGCACCTAGCAGTTCGAATGGGGGCATAAAGTGGGGGGACATCTGCAAAGAAGTCCAGCTTTCTACACCATCCATAGCAGAATTATGAGTATTGAGACGTACACCGCACCCTTGCAACTTTCCCCTGGTAAATTTGGAAAGGTTAAACCTGCTGTTCACTGAGGAAAATTAAGTAAACACAATAAGATGATGGACGGAGCGCTGAAACATTTCAGACACTCACCCCAGTCACTATTAGATCTGGGTTGAATCCATCATCATTCTTTTGCTCACTTCGCCACCCAGTTCAGACCCAGCCATATGCAAATCAGTCTTGACCCTATTTCTCATGGGAACAGCCCAGCCCGAACTGCCAAGCCAGGTCTTCCCTGGACCGGAAACAAGCATCCTGGGACCAGTTTCTGGGTAATACCCCTCATCAGCCAAGCTAGCTTGAATCCAGTAGCAAAGTGAGCAAGGGACCCACGTCTGGGCATACCCTGCCAACTTAGGGTGAACAAAGCAAACACAATAAGATGATGGACGGAGCGCTGAACCTTTTCAGACAGTCACCCCCAGTCACTATTAGATATGTGTTCCATCCTTCATCATTCTTTTCTTCACTTCGCCAACCCAGTACAGGCCCAGCCATATGCAAATCCGTCTTGACCCTGTTCCTCATGGGAACAGTCCAGCCCGAACTGCCAAGCCAGGTCTTCCCTGGACTGGAAACAAGCATCCTAGGACCAGGAAATCCCAGGACTTGCATGTTTTGGTGCAGTAAGCAATACAATTAGCATGTTAAGCTCCATTTTTGCTGGCAAAAACTCAGGAAAAATGATAATTATCACACCAAGTAAATTAAAAGATTTTTTAAGGAGAGATAAATTGCACATCCGACACTGGGTTACTTTTAATTGAGGCCATGGGCCCCCACTAGGAGTGGCCCAGTGTTTGGTGTGATAGTTATTGCACCTGATAAATAACGATACCCTGAGGTTGACTGTTTATCTGGTGCAATAAATATCAGTTATTACACATGTTCTCCTAAAAATGTGGATTAAATGCAGATTTTGGTGCTTACTGACTGTATCAAAATCAGCATGTCCCAGTATTTACCAGAAACTACACTGAAACCTGTCTATTTATAAAGGGAATGTGGTTTTGATTTCAAAAGTCATAATTCGATAGGAGTTACTGCACATATTGTAATTTATCAGACCACTCGTAATGAGGACCTTAATGGTAGAGACTGCAAAAGAAATTCTGAAATGTTCTTTTTCCCTCTCAGACCTGCTGCGGAATCCTCTGTTACACCTCTTTTACAAATATCAAGTGTATGTAATGCTTTATTGGTTATTAACCGTCCTCTTTTCTTTCACGCTCTCAGTGACCTCTGTATCTTTTTGCTTTTATTTAATGTTTTAGATTTAGGAAAATATCTGTTTTTTATGGCAGTTCTGTCCCAGGATTTCAGGGGAAGGACTGGGCCAAGTTGGCTTTGTGTTTTTACCTTAAAAACATTGGACGGATCTATTTCTGGGTGTTAAAAAACTAAACTAATTTAAGAACACTCATTGGATTGTAAACATTGGGACAGCAAACCAGGGTTCCAACAGTGTCTATAGTTAGAAGCCATGAGCTGAAGATTTGTTTTACAGCAGATACCTGTCTGAGGGGAGGCCCTCTGCTGAAGTTCTCTCAGAACAGACCCCTAACTTGGGGTAGGGGGAGCAACAGTTTAAGGACAGATAGCATCCCGGATAGGTGCTGAGCGCTTTATTAATCCACCTTATGTGCTGTGACCTACAGTTCATCACAGAAGTCATGTGAAGGTCAAAATCGAGTTATTGAGTCCAATAAGTCTACATTGTTCAGTGCCTAGATACCAGTCATCATACACTGTGTGTCCTACAAAAAGACCATGATTCCATTACCTCTGTTGTTTTGATCTCAGAAAAGTCAGGTTATTGACGTAGGTGCATCTGTATTGTACGCTAATGTCTGCTGATTCCAGCTTAGGTTACATTTGCACAGTACTGCATATCATTAGGGCAGAAGCTGCAGGGTCTCCCTTGCCAGTGGGGTTGATGGCCCAATGTACTGATTTTATGGCTGTTCTTTACTAGCCATCTGTGGAATAGAGGGGGCCTAGACAAAGCTTCAGTTGCATCAGGGTCCATGGAACTCTTGATAGCCATTGTTTACATAGGATGTAGGGTTTCACTTCAGTCTCCATGATGAAGCCTGCTTCCCACCTAAGATGACACCACAAGCGAGCTGTGTGTGACCTAAAAGAATGCTTGCCGCCTCCTCTATGACTTTAGGGAAGGTCAGCAGCAGGCACTGCTCCAGCCATTTCCCACAATGAGGCATGCCTTCTGACTGAGATGACGCTGCAAGGCAGCTGGCTCTGATGTTAGGGATTGCCAGCATCCTTATCCTCTGTGACATCACACATTGAAGCCTTAATCTCCTGGCCCTCTCTGGGACAGGCCGGTCCATGCAGGACCCTTGGGCCAGACAGGACATTGCCTGCCTCTCTGGTGGGCAGAGTCCGTGCTATGGAGAGGCAGCGGCCCCCTCACAGACAGAACATAGATGTGAGTAGCATTTAGCAGTCTTTTTTTGGGGTGGAGGGGAACAGAGAGCAGGGACTCTCTTTTAAACATCTGGGGCAGTCAACATGGTGCTGTGTGTATTAGCCTTTAGGTAGCCAAAATGTGTAATGTTCTTCGGCCTTCAGGTAGCCCAGCTGTGCATTGTGCCTCAGCCTTCACCTTCTGGTAGCTCAGCTGTGTAGTGTGCCTCAGCCTTCAGGTAACTCAGCTGTGTAGCGTGCCTTGGACTTCAGGTAGCCTAGTTGTGCAGTGTGCCATAGCCTCCAGGCACTGCAGCTGCGCATTGTGCCTCAGCCTTAAGGTAGCCCAGCTGTGCATTGTGCGTCAGGTTCCAAGTAGCCAAGCTGTGCAGTATGCCAAAGCTTAGAGAGTACAGCTGTGCAGTGTTACTCAACCTCCATTTAGTTTATCCACACAGTAGAGGTAGACCTGCAGAGGGAAAGACAAGATTATGGTGATGGAACAGAAGTGTCACAATTTGTTGGTCAATTCTTTGCAGGGCCACTGAAATTATGCGGCAGAGGAGGACCAAAATATGCTACAGGGTTGACTAAATTATGCTGCAAAAAAAGACAAATTATGCGCCATAATACGGCAAATTTTGTGATAGTATTACTTCCATATTCTGGCTTTTTTTCCTCATGTTAACAATGTCTGGGAAACCATTTCTCCTTTTAAGGATCAATTTAACACCCAAATACAACAATAAGTAGCTTAAAGATGACCAATTAACCTTCGTGAACGGCTTTCCAGTGCACAAGAACATGTATATAAATAGGTTGGATTCAGGTGATTTATCTTTTTAATAGACTGCACAAAAGAGAACTGTGTGTCCTTTTATATACAAGCTTAAAATAATAGTCTCTTTTTAAGGAAGTCCCTTGACCACCTGCAAAGAATGTCTATTTCTCTTTCCAGCAGCCAGGATATCTCATGAGCCTACAATACAGCAGCTAAGGGCTACCATGACAGTGGTAATCATGATGGATAATTTGTATGATACACATTGGCCAAAAACTCAAAAGTGCTTCAGTGTGATATTGTTGATTGGGAAGGCAAACAAATGTGATAAAAGTACCCAATAGAACGTCCACCTGACATGCTCACCATCAGAAGTGAACATGTCAAATATTGAAAAAAAAAGTAATATGTATGCCTTTTGCTGTCACAGGTTACTCATATCTATACTACATTAATTGTCCTAGTCCATTCACCCTATCAAATTATTCTTAAGTTCTCATTCATTGACACTCAGTCATCTATACTTAATATTGACAGTTCACTTTCATTGTTTACAAATAACTAATTGTGACTATTTCTTGCATTTTTCCAACAGAAACAGAATTCAACATTATATGCAATAAAATAGTTGCTTGGGTGGCATCTGCCATTATCTGTATTTTAGTTCCGGCTCTTGTGATGTATGACGACCACAACAGGAAAAAGGACAAAACACAAACTCTTCAGCAAAAACATCAGCAATTCAAAGTACTGATTTAGTCAATGAGAACTGCACCATTGAAGCTTATGACACAATATTTACACCACAGTGTAAAGTAACAACACAAAAGCCATGTGTGAAGTATGTCAACAAAAAACATCTGCAAATAGCTCACCATAAGGGTGAAGAATTGGATCTTGATGTTGCTGTTTAATCAGGGCTAAACAATGCAAAATATGATATCTGCTGAAAATTTGTTAAGTAACGCAGCACAAAACTTGGAGAAGAAATTTCCAAATATTTTTAAAAAAATTCTAATTCAAAATAGCAGTAGAAACATGATAGAAGTTTTATTTGAGCTTATCAAAATAATAATTACTGGTTTGGGACATTGCCCTTTTTCACTCCCCTATTTTGTTTCCGGTTACAAGCAATATTTCTCTACTACACCCTGCTCAAATCTCAATATTGTATCGTGTTTTAAAATCATAGGCCATGATTCAAAATCAGAAATTAGATGCATGGCAGAAATAACTGTTCAAAATATTCTACAAAAAGTATACTCTGTGATTGTGTTAGAAATGCAGGAAATGAAATCTTTTGCACAAAGTCTTGAAAGTAATAGTGAATTGATTCCCGGTAGACTGTGCTACATTACTAATGCCTTTGCATGATTGACAAGCCGTTCTTTCCAGAGCACAAAAATACAAGCAATTTCAGCAGCAGGGGAACTGCTTCAACAGGTTCTTGATAAATTCAAGGTGCTTGTAACTTCAAGATTATAACTAATTGTTTCATCAAAGCCTAAGTGGACCGCCACCTCCAGGTATGAATATGACATTCCTGCTCTTCATAACAATATGTTGGAACAAGAAGACCTATTATCACGTGGCAAAAGCTAATATCAGGCAGGTTCCGCTCCACCGGAGAAAGAAAAATTAGCATTCAAATAAACAGCAGTAAACCATTACCAGTTTTACCTAGTTTTATTCATAGCAAATAATTAAAAAAAATAGTGGAACATATCGATGTTTCCATATCAGTCCCAGAGTTGTATGCAAAATGGGTTAAATGATTTATTGAAGGCGATTGAGAGAGAACTCCAGATAGATTTTGTTCCAGAAACCACTGCAGCAACTGAAATGATTTTTCTCCCTTGGAAAAAGTTTGCATTATGAAAACTGAAGTGTCTTCTATTCTGACCAAAATTCTAACCCATTGGATCTGGTTAATTTATCCAGATGTAATTCTTTATGAGCAACATTGAGTTCCTCAGTGCCTAAACTAAAGCCTTACTCGGATTTATGTCCAACACATTTGAAAATGGATGCACTGAATAATTCATTTTGATACAAAGACCCAATGAGATTTTCTGACATTTATAAAGAATATGCAAGATGTAAACATCAGTCACCAACCTTTGACCCTTTGGCCCAGCTGAAGTCCTATAGGAGTATATTTTCCACTCCAAATAATATTTTGGATGCTTGCAATGCCAATACTGAAAGTATTAGAGGGCGGAATGGAGAACTTTGCTGAAAGCAAAAAAGTAAACCATGTTAACAATGTTGCGCCAAAATTCAAAGTTTGTGGTCAGGAGACAGTTGATGATAAGCAAATACCTACCGAAAGCCTTGAGTCTAATAGAATTGGTACAGCTCAGGCCTTCAACATATCTGGAATGGAAAATTATATGAAAGATATAAATAAGAGAGAAGTACAAGCTATAATGCAGATGCCATCTAAGCCAGGTATGCAAATGGAAGCTGGAAATGCATAAATATTCATTAAATAGCATAGGGGACACATCGTCACCTAAACTACTGCTTGGTTTTCCCAAAGAAAACACTGTATGAAGTATCTCAGAAAAGACATCTATAGTAGAAAGTCATCATCTAACTAGCAACCAAAGTATGCCCATCATTACTAATGATAATATTAGCCATCCAAGTGCTTCTCCACTGAAAGCAAGTGGAGTGGCAGAAACTATCCCAGACTCTTTACTGTGGAGCTTTGGCTTTCATACAGTGGATGGGGAAGCAGCAGACGGAACACGAGTGAACAGTTCTATTTCTAATTTTTACAATAATTTAGAACATGCAGTAAACATGTTTGTGAACATTGTACATTACCATCCAGACATTTCCATTATTGATGAGATTCTGAAGGAGCTCAAGGCGAGACGGTCAAAACAGATCACTGAGAGGAAGGCTGGCACAAAAACAGTACGTCTCCCAGAGAAACAACATTTTCCCTATTGACCCACACCCTTTACAAGAAAAAATAAAAAGGAATCAAACTTCCTAAGATTTGATGTTTGAAAAATTCCCAAAACTTTCGGCTGACTTGGGATTAGCTACCAAACCTGCATTACATTTCAAAGATCCAGGTGAAAAACAGTCTCCGGATATTATTTTGTCTACTGGTGGATCCTCATTTAGCAATATTAAAAGTTCAGTTTCAAATGATTTACTATCAAATTGGATTGATGGCTCTAACAAAAAGATTGCCAATATTATGATTAAACTGCCATTTGACATTATTTCACAAAATGCAGTTAGATCACAAAATGATGGTATATATTCAATGAAGCTTAGAAAATTATCACTGCATCCATCTCATCTCACCTAAATATGAAATGGTGCCTCAAGGACTATCCTGTAATACCGTAGGAAATGAGCTAGGACTATCTGGGTCCTGTAAGAATCTGCTAAATGAAGTTTCGGAAGGTTTGGTAACAAAACATTTAGAGCAATTGCTATAAAATATAGAGACAGGTTTCCTCACCAAATCTTCAGTCCTGCAATGATCTTCAGTCCTGCAATCCAGAGAACTTACTAAATGGAAAAAACTTGCTAAACAAAGACACAGGTACCATAATTCAGATTGCAAGCAAAAAGCAAATCACTAAAAGCTGAGATCAGATCATCTCCAACCCAGTCTATTACAAGCATTCAGACTGTGCATAATATAACCATGTCCTCACTTAAAGACCTTGCAAAGCCTCTAATAATATCAGTTGAGGATATGCTTTCCCAACATGAAAAGGAGACAAAACTAACCGCATCTGCTTATATTAGCAATTCTTTGGATTTAACTTCATTAGAGAAATCTGCCTGAATGCGTTGCTTCCTGCAATTTAAGAAATACTAATACCACTAAAAAAGCAATATTGTTTATAGACACAGGAAAGGAAACGCTCACAGGACATTACATGGCAGAAAGCAACTAACTTATGGAAATAGAAAAGAGGAATGCAACAACTGTGATCAAAAGAAACAAAGCTAGGGTTCAATTTGATGATTTGAGCTTACCAGAAAATAATATGGTTTATTTGAATTGCTCACTTACTAAAACAATGATGAGCAATAAACCTGCTCCAACAGAAGCAATTAAATATTTTACACAGAATATTAATCAAAAGGCTGCTTTTGATAGTGACATACATGACCCAGACTGTGGTAATAACTCTAGTAATAGCTCAACCAATCAGAATAAGAGGAATACAGACTGTGATGTGGATTCTGCTGACGAACTCAACTGATGAGAGACAAACATTTCTTGAAATGGAAATAAATGAAGTTACATATACTATATTTCCTTCATTGCCAAGCACCTCTAAAAATTAAAATGGAGTGTCGAAGACAAATGGTAAATTACTAGCAAAATTACTTAAAAAAGAAATAAAATAAGATAGATAGCTTACATAACCCCTTTGCAAATTCAATAAAGAGAATGTCCAAAAAGCAGTGTTATCAATTAATAGGAAATATATGTTTGAATGTGGGGATCTAGCTACCTTACAGAATTAATCTAAGAAAGAAAATTCAGTTATAGTGTACAACCTTGCCAGCTCCATTATATTACAAATGATTTATACACCACTGAAGTCCTATGACTCATTATCCTCCTGTGAGGGTGGTCTAAATTTTGCAGACATATCTGAAGCAGAATTAGAAGAGGAAATACTCTTGGAAATTATTCATCTAGTAGCTTTTATTCTGCTTCATTCCTGGAAAAGACTCTTTGCAGACTTATATTTAGATTGTTGATTACTGTCCCCAGGTATGACATGAATAATAGCCAAAATGAAGATAAATGCTGTGCAGTGGTGTTACAATTATTAAATTATGTAGAATAATACCTAAAAGAAATGCAGGTTATCCTCGTAAGGATTCTTGAAGAAACAGCTTTCCCCACAGTAGATGACAATGTCCTTGAAAATGTGGTGGACTCTGTTTGCTAAAGTATTTTTCAAGCATGTGGATCTCGTATGGATGTTTATACAAACCTAACAGATGGCAATAGGGTGTTTGTGGAGATTATTATCTACTATATACTGACAGAAATGTGTAACCATGATTTAGAAGTTAATGGTTTGGAACAAAAGCCCCCAAATTCTCACAAAAACATAGATTCTGCTTCTGTTATATAAAATGTTTTAAACAATGTAAGTAATATCAATAAACAGTGCCAAACGTCAACAGTGGGTTATCTGGCCACATGGTTAAATAACACTCTTCCACAAATAGTTTCCCCTATTGTCCTTCAGCTTACCACTATCGGTCTATATTCAGCAAGCCAAATTACATTCACAGAAGATGTTCCTCGGTTCACAGAAAAAATTAGATACCAAGTAATCTACAGCATCAGAAATGGACCAATATTGAACATTATTAATTTTAATAACCACCAGTGTCTCATAGACGGTGATGAGTTTCTTCTTATCGCTGAAATATTCTCCAATAATATAATGCAGATGTTTAATGCATTGAGAGTCAAAACAGAATCATACTGCAGAAGAAGAGGGCAATATTTTGAAATGGTTGGAAATATAACTGCTCGTAATAATCATCTCCAGCTTGTGATATCTGTTGAGGGAGTTATTAACATTAGAATATGCTGAAAGACATTTGAGTATAAATTTGAAATGCAATGTAAAGATGATAAATTCTATTTGTATCCTCTTCTGAAAAATCTGAATATGTGTGTTCTGACAGTGGTTTTTTGTATGTGTAACCGCACCTCAGAAAATACAGCAGAAAGCCTGCAGCTGCAGGCTATGCGTCTCAGTCACCTTGGAATGCCTTCCCTTATGCTCCTGGGCTCCTGACTGCTGCTTCTTGTTCCTCCAGATCCAAAATGGCAATTACTTGCCTGAGGGTTTGATGCTGCCTTTTAAAGCTATCTCGCATCTAGTCCAGTCCATTCTCTTTTCTTTTATTTCATAATGTCTTTTTCTTCCTTGATCCTTTCTGATTTTTTCAATCCATTATGTGTGATGTTTGATGCAATTTCCTTTTCCTGTTCTCTTGCTAAATAAGGACTTTAGCCTGGGTGAAGAGCATGTTTCCTTGCTCCTTCCTCTTGCCGTTTTCGACTGTTGCATTCTTGATTCTGTGATTTATTCAATCCTTTGAAGGCTTCATTCAGTGAGGAGTTTTTTTTACGGCTTTCGCTTTTTCCTACTGAGTAGGTAGCATCTTCATGAGGTCAGTTGTTTACCACATATTCCTGTGTGTGGTGACATTGTGACTTCAGGAAATGGTTGCCCTTAATTCAAGCAGCAGAAAGCTCAAATCCGGCTTGCTGGTAAGCATCCTGCCAAAACATTATGTTGCTTTGACAAGTAACAAGTATTTTTATAATTGCTGATTTTGATCCCTTAATAGCAACCAATATTTTGATTGTTTTTGCCTATTAAGAAACTACAGAGGAGTTATCTGAATGAAGGTCAGCTAGCATGCTTATATATACATTGCCCCATTTTGGAAATGAGCACTTACTTTTGGTAGTTTGTACTTTGGGAAATACTTTCCAGGTTGTTAGAGCTCATCACCTTTTTCTGAATTATCTGAGGAATAGTATTTATTTCTAGAGTGTCTTGATTGATGGTGAAAGTCTGAATTTCACACGGATCTATTCAATTGCTGGCTATCAAACCAGTATGCAGCAACTCCACATAAAGAAAGCACTTCAGTGTTTGTGTCTTTAATTTGTGTACCCAGTCTGTTCATAGTTTTGTCACATGTTTTAGTACTTGATATTAAAGTTTACTTCACATACATTCATTGTATTTGTTTTTTTATTTTATTTTATTATGAGCAATTCTTTTATTACATTTATCAAAAGAACAACATCAATATTATCATCATAGAGAAATTCGTCATTATCTTGTTGCTCTCTGGTTTACTCTGAATTATGATCTGATTGCATACAGAATATTATCAACTACATCAGTATGACATACTTGCAAACTAGCTCAAATCAGGACAACTGGAAATATTTCTACCAGGATCCCCAAGTCATTGTGTGTTTTTGACTTATTCTCTCAACTTATAATAATCCATATCTCTGGTCCATTCACTGGGTATGGGAACCTTCCTGACTGGCCAGTGACACACTATATCTCTTTTTGCAATTAAAAGGTCCATCCCTATCAGTATGTGCCCTGCTGGGTCCATCCCTGGATTATGCTTAATACTGAGACCTTTGGGTCTAGAACAATCCTCTCTAATGTGTATTTGCTTCCATAAATCATGGGTTTTTAGGCATCCCCATGTAATATGATAGAATATACCTAGGATTGTATTGCATTGGAGCCAGTCTGGGCTTTGCCCAATTTTTCATGGTATCATACCCTATGGAAATATTTGAACTGAATTAGTCTAAGCTTGGACAAGCACGCATATTCATTTTAACCAACTCATCTTATAATTATGAGATCTGTCTTGAACCAGTAGCATAGTAAAAAACCATCATTAACACCATCGTGTTCCAGAACGCCTACCAGACTGTGAAAACAAAACCTTTTAAGGCTGACTCACAATAGAAATTTTAATTTGCACATGCTCAATCTCAAGCAGACATGTGCACAAGTAATGTGCAAAATATTCCTCCGTTCTGTTTTCACAAAGGCAATATGCATATCCACAAATGCATATATTATAGAACACAGATATTTTAGCAAAAACGTAATCTCATTTTTTATCTATTGTTATTCCTTAATATTGTATGACCAGAATATGGAGAGTGTAGACATCACAATATAAAATGTATTTACTATTTATCTATTTCTTTATAAGTGTAAAGTGCCAGATATGTAAGCCCTTGTGTACAAAGATTCCATTTAAGGAATTGTAAATTGCGACAATAAGGATTCACAATTTGCAATTCCTTAAATGGAATGTACAAAAATGGATTTGTTAAAAGTGGTCGCAATATGCGAATCGACTTGTAACAAATCCGTTGCCATTTTGAGAACCAACCTTTGTGTTAATAGGTTGGTTCTCAAAATAGCGATTCGTAGTGGGTTGCAATACGGTCTATATCATTAACCCCGTAACAGCTGGGTCTTACCAAGATATAGAGTTTAGGAGTGGTTATTTGTACATCTCTGAATTTGTGGGTACCCATACTAGCAAATAATTAGATGGTATTTTTCAAAATGTCTTTTTCTTACACACTAGCTTACATTTGGAAGGCACAAATGCAGCAAAATTCAATTGGTAATGTTCTACTATTCTATGCTCCCACATGTCTTCCGATAAAAACAGTACCTCACTTGTGTGGGCAGGCCTAGCGCTCGCAATAGGAAACAGGGCAAAACACAACATGGACGCATCACATTTTTCCTTTTTTAAAAAAAATATTTTTTATTGCAATTTTAGATATACATATTAAAGACCAATTTTAGGGAATATTTTCCTAGATCATCTTTCATTGCAGTATTCAAAAGATGGTATATTGTCCCAGTTTGGCATTTATTCTGACCCATCAGTTTCTCTACTAGTTCTGTTTTTAAAAAACCTGCTGGTCCTCCCCCTTGATTTGCAGGAAATCTCTTATTTGGAGGTATTTAAAAAATCCTTTTGACTAATGTCAAACTCAGTTTTAAGTTCATCAGATGAAATCAGTTGAGGAAAAAAATGCCCTATCTCTATTCAGCCCGGCGTTAAACCAGGTTAGCATGTATTGATCCCTAAAAATCTCTGGTAAGTTCTTATTATTCGGAAGAGGCATGTAGAAATTCAATCTACCTATTCCCATCAATCTGCGAACCGATGCCCAAACCTTAAATGTGCCTAAAAGAGTCACAGAACGTACTCTTTTGTAGTAGCTAAATTCAAGCTGTCGCCAAAGGCAGCCTCATGCCTCCTCACCAATGAAAAGGGAGAAGGAATGCAATCCTCTGCCTCTCCACTAGGCTGTTCCTGTAATAAAATAGTACAATACTGCAGAGTAGTAGCCCAATAATATAACTTAAGGTTAGGCAAGGCCCACCCACCCATCTCTTTTGCGAGGGAGGGAAATTTAAGTGATCTTCTAGGTCTTGAATAGGCCCATACAAACTGTGAAAATCCATCATCAAGTTTCTTCAGCCATTGGTTAGAAAACGCTAAGGGAATGGCTCTTAATAAATACAGTATTTGGGGGGAAAAAATCACCTTAACTATATTACATCTAGCCACCACGGAGATATGGAAGTTATTTAATCTACAGAGCTCTTTTTTAGTCTTCCCAATGAGAGGGTCAAGATTTTCTTTAATAATTTCATCTATGCTATCTGTAATACTAACACCCAGATAAACTGCATCTTCTCATTAATGACAATTTGCATCTTATTTTTGTTTAAGGAGTATCCAGAGATATTCCCAAACCTTAAGGCTTCTTCTTCAACTATCTTGAGAGCCACAGCCAGATTAGAAGTTACGATGGCAATATCGTCGGCATAGGCCAGGGTCGGGGTATCATATCCTTGCATTTGAACCAGGTGAATTGCCATGTTATTTTCGAATCTCCTTATAAACGGATCAATGTACATTGCTAATAAAAGTGGGGAACAAGGACAGCCTTGCTGCGTCCCCCTTGTGATCTTAAATTGTTCTGTCAGTTCTCCGGTTACAAATACACTGGCAACAGGATTATAATACAGAGCCTTTACTGCCTGGATATAATCCGGTCCAATACCCATTCTTTGCATTGTGGCCCAAAGATAGTGCCAGGAGACCCTGTCAAAAGCATCTCCGCATCTAGCAGAATCAAAGCCATAGGGTCCCCTGTCACTTGCCGATTAGAGACTATCCTATGAATTACCTGAGACAGGCGTGTGGCTAAAATTTTAGAATAGATTTTCGAATCTCCATTAATTAAAGTAATTGGGCGATAGGAACCAAGTTCCTGTATTGGTTTGTTCTTCTTGGGAAATACAATAATTTTGGCAGAGGACCAGGAGCCTGGGGGAGTCGCTCCACTATGTATTTGCTTAAATAAGGTCATGATACATTTCTTAAGTTGCCCCAAAAATACTCCGTAAATTCAGTGGGAATAGAATCAGTGCCAGCAGCCTTCCCCGCTGGTAAACTAGTCAAGGCCAGCAGGATCTCTTCCCAACTTAACGGTCCCTCTTAAAACTCTTGTTCTTCTCTAGATAATTGATTCAGAGATATTGCATTTAGATACTCAGGTACCAGATTGACATCCTCTTTGGTACCTTCCCTATACAGGGATTCATAATAATTTTGAAAGGAGGCCCTAATCTCGGCAGTGTGTGAAACCACCCCGTAAGTTCGGTCTCTAATTGCCCGCACTTCATTATGCATGTTTTTCTGTCTTGTTCTCATAGTTAGGTGGTGTCCTATTTGTTCACTATACTCGTAAGCTCTTTCCCTCCACACCGTTTATTCGCTGCTCTTTTTGTGAATATTTCAGCTGTGGCTGCCCTTGCCACTGCTACATCCAATTGAGCCCCCACCACCTCTCTCCCCTGCCGTACAGCTATTACCAATTTTTCCTCTGCCAAAACCAGAGTATTTTGCCGGTCCTGCAATATCCACTTTTCTTTCTTTCCCCGGTTCAGAGAAAACTGTAGCGTCTCTCCCCGTACACATGCCTTCATAGTGTCCCAGACCACTCCTATTGGCGCACTCCCTACATTCTCCTTCAAAAACACAGGAATCCAATTATACATATGTTTGCAATATTCCTCATTTACTAGCAGAGCCTGTTCAAAGCTCCAGGAGACCATCTGCCTTTTAAACTCGTCTCCATGAATCTCTAGCACTAGAGGGTTATGATCTGACAAAAACCGAGGGTAGCGTTCAATTCTGCTGTCCTGTATTAAAGCGTGTGACACATAGAAATAGTCTAGATGGGCATGTGATTGATGCAACGCTGAGTAATATGTATACCCATGTTCAGTAGATCTTTTACTATGCCATATATCAAACAAACCATGATCCTGACATAAACTCTTCAGTGATTGATATACTTTAGGTTTCCGTCCTGTGTATGTTTGATGTTCTTCCATAGACCAGTTACCGGGAAGATTAATATTTATATCCCCACACAATATAATTGGCAGGGGCCAGTGTGCTAGCTCATTAGAAAGCCAGTCAAATACACCTGGATCGTCTAGTATACATCCATACACTGAACATAATGTAAATCTGGATCCAGTAGAGGACTGGCATTCATAATGACCCATCTGCCATACTTGCCCACCCCCGTTTGTTTAAACTGTACACCAGCATTTTGAGCCAAAATTGCCACCCCAACGGTATGCGCACCATGAGAGGTGCCCCCGATCAATCTATACCCAATTGAATTTAACACATCCCTCCTTGCCCCTTCTATGTGAGTTTCTTGCAAACAGATAATATCTACATATAACATTTGAAGCCGTAATGAAACTCTGTGGGGCCAGATGTACGGCCCTTTAATTTAGCGCCTCGCAATTTGCGACTCATTGCGAGTCGCTAAATGAAATGTACAACAGTGTTATTACACCGTTTTGCGATTCCCAATGGGGTCGCAAATTGGGAGGCTCATTAATATTATTGAGCCTCTCGCAATTTGCGAGCCCATTGGGAATGCCAGCCCTCCCAGGGATGGTGGCCTGTTGGACTCCGCAGACCACCATGTCTGGGACTGCTTTTTAATAAAGCAGCTTTTTTTAAATGCAGCCCGTTTTCCTTAAAGGAAAATGGGATGCATTTAAAAAAAAAGAAATGAAACGTTTTCGTTTCATTTTTTAAGGGCAGGCAGTGGTCCCTGGGACCACTGCCTGCCCTTAAAAAATATTCCAAATTGCGACTGCATTACCACCCTCTTGAAGAGGGTGGTAATTTGTGAGTGTTTTGCGACTGCAATTGCGGTCACAAAACATTCACACATAGCATTGTGGACGCAATAAGGAAGGGAACGTCCCTTCCTAATTGCGACTCGCAATTCCTAAATAGCGAGTCGCAAATAAATTGCGACTCGCTATTTAGGAATTGTACATGGCCATCAGTGATTTTGCATGCGCAAACGGGTTCGCAAATCCGTTTGAGCATGCAAAATCACGTCGTACATCTGGCCCTATGTCTTTTTTTTTCCATCATTAAGCCTGAACATATTAATCATAGCTATCCAAAGCTTCCCCTTCCCAACCATCAAGTCATCCTAAATTCCAGGCCTTGCATGGCCCCTCTAAGTCCTGTACACAAGATAAAGCACAGATCTCTGAATCTATCATCGTGTAACATCCAATTCTTCATCTCCATAACCCACCAAGGTGTGAAGCCCACTTCCCCACCACCCAAAGCACCACCAAACCCACCCTCCCCTCCTCCCTCTGTCTCCCCCACCACAAAATGAGCAATCGGGCCAAGCCTGATTGATGTACACCTGAAATAACATACCCACCTCCCGACCCCCCACCAAAAAAACTTCCAACATAAATTGGCTTTAACCCACATTTTGCCCAGGCGTTACTGCTTTACCTTATCTTTCCCGGCCTATCCGACCCCCCCCAAACCCCCAACCCCCCGGGATACCTTACAGCTATCTAGCTAATGTGGCAGGCCCTCCCGTAAGCTCTTTTAAATATTCCTGTGCCTGAATTTCAGAAATAAAACTGCGTGTTCACCCATTAAAGATAATTTTCAATCCTGCAGGGTTTTGTATGTACACTTCAGCGCCCAATTTCTGAAACGGAACAAACAACTGCCGCAAGCGCCATCTTCGTTCAACCGTGGCATGTGCAAAATCCGGTTTAACAAAGAATCAAACCCCCTCATGTTTTTGTTTTGCATTTGGGCGAGCCTGGTCCTATATAAGTTGTCTTAGCAGAAAGATCCCAAAGTACATGAGCATTGCTCGAGGCCTCTCCACATCATTGGATTGATGTTTTTTCAGCGTTAAGGTAAAACGATGCGCACGTTGAACTTCTATGCCCAAGTCCCATTTTGTCACGTCTTGAAATGCACCTTTTATGAGGCTTACAAAAAATACTCTGGCATTACCCCCCTCCACACCTTCAGGAATCCCCCAAAATCTTGTTATTCCTTTGTTGCCTGTACTCCTGGCATTCTAGCTTCTACATGACATCAGTCATAATGTAATCTTGGGATGCACTTTGGATTTTCAGGGTAGTAACCTCGGTCTCAAGGCTCTCAGTCCGCCCTTCCACCATTGTTATCTTGTCTGCGATGTCTTAGCATGTCTTATTCATTTTTCTCACCGCATCCTGCAATTCTTTTGAAGCTAACCTAGCCCGACGGCTGTCGCTCCGAGCTTCATCCTGCAGTTGTTTAGTAGAGAAAAAAATCATAGCAAGAGAGGGTTCTGTAGAGTTAGCTACTAACATGTTCTCCCCTTCCACACCTGGCTCTTTTTCGGGTTTCTCTCCATCAAGGTAAACAAGCAGTGTGGCGGAGTAGTCCTGTTTTAATTTCGCCATATCCCCTCCGCTCAATTCTCTTTGATGACTATTCCCCTTCTTTTTCTCCTTTTTTAGTGATGATTTTTTTCGTTGCGTCAATATCACCGAATCTTCATCAAACTACTGCTACTAGAGTGGTTAACTCTGAGGTCAACACCATTATCAATATGTCGCTTCAGACCGCCACAGTTCCACTCGAGTGGAAACAGGCTAAATTGCTTCCGCTGTTAAAAAAGCCCTCTTTAGATCCTGCTACGCTAGCTACCGACCCATCTCACTCCTCCCGGCTGTGGCGAAAGTGTGTGAGAAGGCTGTTTATAAACAACTTTCCAACTTTGTTGAGTCATCTGGTGCCCTCCACCCAGCCCAGTAGGGATTTAGGGCTACATACAGCACAGAGACTGCCCTTGTTGAGATGTCGGAGGCTATAAGAGAATGTTTGGATGCAGGCGGCAGAGCGGCCTTGATTTTACTGGATCTTTCTGCCGCCTTTGATATGGTGCCTCATCGCCAACTCTTGGCCCGTCTCTCAAACATTGGAATCTCCGGTTTAGCCTGGGATTGGCTTAAATCATTTTTAGTGGACAGAACATAGCAGGTATGGCTGCCCCCGTTTTCCTCGGCCCCAAGAAAGGTGACCACGGGAGTTCCGCAGGGCTCCACTCTGAGCCCCCTTCTCTTCAATGTATACGTTACGCCTTTAATCTATCTGGCGGAGGAGCTGGGAGCTAAGATCATAGCTTAAGCCGGTGACACTCAGCTCCTCTTTATGTGGAAGGAAAAAGATTTGTCCCCGGATTTAGCCAAAAATTGTCTTTCAGTCGTTTTTAACTGGCTTGCAAGGGCTCAGCTCAAGTACAATGAGGACAAGTCTGAGGTTCTTCTGTATGGGTCTTTCCCCCCCCCAATTCAGGGAATATCTTTGGCCTGCAGATTTTCCCAGGCCTAACTCAGTTGGCAGTCCGGTTAAGAATCTCGGGGTCTGGTTTAGCGAGGACCTCCGGTTCTCTATGCAGATAAAAAAATTGGCCGGAGTGTGCTTTGGCACACTGAAATCACTTAGGAAGTTCCTGCCATTGCTGCCCAGACCGGCCAAGGAAATGGTGACTCGTGCCCTCATTTTGTCGCGTATTGATTACGCTAATGCATTATATATTGGCCTTCCTGGATACCAGCTGAAAAAGCTGCAAACCATTCAAAACGCGGCAGCAAGAGTGCTGCTTGGTATCCCTGGCAGATCAAGCACAATGCAACATCTTCGGGATCTGCATTGGCTCCCCGTGGCGCAACGTGTCCAGTTCAAGGCCCTTACTCTTGCCCACAGTGCCCTATATAAATCCGGGCCCCCATATCTCAGGAGACGCTTTGATTTCTACGTTCCCCGAAGACAATTGCGATCAGCCGCATTACGTTTTGCAGTCATTCCCCGATTTCGCCTTACACGAACGGGGGGCAGCTCTCTTTCTTTTAAGGCAACTAAAGCCTGGAACGCCCTTCCATAGAAACACTCAGGATTTCAGGCTGTTTAAAAAGCAGTTACAGACCTTGCTTTTTAACTAACTTACAGCTCCTCCTAGCTCCGTGCTCTTTGTTTTCTGCAGTTGGCTTTCGCGCCGGGACACTCGAGTATCCGTGCGCGCTATAAGTGCTTTATAACATAACATAACTTGAATCCAAAGCTGCATCATCGCTTGAAGATGAATTACCAAAATTAGAGGATTCAGATTCGTCAGTTAAAAAAAAAAAATTCTTACCCACAGTTTAAGGGGAAATAACAATTTCTTGTTTCCTATCCTCGCGCTTACTCCCGGAAGTAGCCGGAGGGAGACAATATTTCTAAAGGTTATATTTGTGTCACTCAGGGCCGGATTGGGAACCGAAACCGGCCCTGGCACACTGCTCGGCCGCCCCCCCTTAGGGGGGAGGTGGGGGGTGCGGCCGAGCTGTTTGCAGGGCCGGTTTCGGCCGATTTTGTTACAGGGGGCCTAAAACCGGCCCCCAACCTGGCGGCCCACCGGGGAAACGCCCGGTGCCCGCTACGGCCAGTCCGGCCCTGGTGTCATTACCCTGTCCCACTGTAACATCAGGAGGGAGGCAAATGTCGTGCATAATCTCTGAAGTATTTATAATGAATTCTGCAGCCTTCGCCTCCCTAGGGACCCCTGGAGGCATTGACACGACCTGCATTTGAAAAATTAAAGTCTCTGTTTGCTCACCATGTATGTTGCTCCTATGGTCTCTGGACAGCTCTGTTGGGGTTTACATTAAAGAAGCCTGGGTGATATTCGGTGCAGGTTTCTCCTGAAATTCTCCCTTTAGTCCTCTGGTGTTGGGAGGCACAAACAGGTTAGCAATTGAGGGTTGAGATCCTCCAGACTCCGGCTGCAATGCTCCACGGGCCAACTGCTGTGGTGATTTTTTTTTTTACCAGCCTCATGCTTTCCCTTACTGACTGTTTTGTCCCTCTTCTTGCCGCCTTTAGATTTTTTGCTTGATTCGTGGCGAGTCGGTGCTAGCGTATATGCTGTGGAAACCGCCCCAGCTACCTCAGCAGCAGAAACCACTGGAATGGCAGGTCGCGTCTTTGTATTTTTTGCTCCCAGGCCCGTCGTGACTTCGAGCAGGAGTGCTCTCTGAGTCCAGAGCAGTTTAGTTCCGAGCCGGAACAAGGCAGCTCATTGCCCTCAGCTTAACGCCACTACTGCCGTATCGCCAGGTGTTCACTTTCCGGTGGCATTCTCTTTCTGAATTCTTGCCGCAGTGCCGACTCCTCCTCGCATTCCTCAGTTGATGTAGCTGAACTCAGAGCTAGCGAGGCAGGGGGAGAGTGGTGGACAGTGTGGCTTGATACGCAGGCACCATCTTGCCGCAGGCAGACGCATCACATTTTTCCACTAAAAACTGACCCTTTTTTTCCCAATGGGGTTGCTGTGGATTTTGAGCACTAGCTCAGGCAGCACTTAGAAAAAGCTAGCAAACTTGTGCATTTTTTAAAACTAGACACCTGGAGGAGTCTGTTGTGTCCTGCTGGACACGTTCTAGTCTCTCAGCAGACACAGAGTTGTTAACCACTCCCTTGGGGGAGTGGGCACACATGCACCCCACACCCATCCGTCACAGGCGTCACGAGTGACGTGAGCCTGCTAATAAAAGGGCCCGGGTGCACGTGCTCGTGGCCAGTTATAGTACCTTACCATGGTGTGTCTGTGTCCGTGATTGTCACCATGTGGGCCTAGGGCCCCAACACAACATTGGCGACGAGGCGGGTCGAGCCCACCTGTCACCCGATAACAGCCGGTGCCAAGAGTAATTTTGTCTCATTGGGGGGGAAACAGAGACAAACCGTCTGCATGGGGAGGATGAGGCTCGGCACCGCGAAGCAGCCCTCTAGCTCCAAAGAAGGACGAACGGAGACAGGCCGCCTCCTGCTTCATGGGATCCAGTAGAACCCAGAAGGAAAAAGCACTCACCACGAGCCCTCGACTTACGGCGCAGCAGCTACCCGATTCCGGTGAGAGCACCTACCCCCCTGCTTTGCCTGCGATGTGCCCGCAGCTGCGCTCAGGCGGTCACTACTACAATTAAGAGGTTCTGTGACCCGCAACGGGCGGCGATAGGGAGACACCGTAGAACCCGCTGAAGTTCCCCCGCCTCACCCCCTCTTACCGTGGCAGCCTGAGGCGTCGGATGGCTGAAGAAGCGCCGTGGCCGGGAACACGCCGTTGGACCATGCTCACTGGTCTGACTCCTGCAGCACTCGCGAGGGTGTGAAGAGCGGCTGACCCTGCGGTAGCCCAGAAGAGGGCAGGAAAGAAGAGTTTCATGAGCCCCACTGCCTGCGAATGCTTCCGGTTCCCTGAGCTCGAGACTGGAGCCGTGCACCATGAGCGCCTGAGGATGAAACGACGGCGACGCACCAGCAACGTGGTGAGCAAATCGTCACCCCTTACCGGTTGCCGGAAAGCTTCCGTGCTCACCGCCAGCTGCACCAGTGAAGAGGTGCCACGGACAAAGCCCAGCACCGATTTCTCCTAACAGCCCTCAAGGCCCGAAAGGGCAGGAGAGACTGCCGCGGTCTGAGGACAGGTGAGGAGATCCGAGTGCAGCGCCACCTAGTGCTCGCAGGTCTGAACTGCACCCTGAGCGAACTGCCTGGCCGCCTGAAGGCTACTGCTGCCCGATCGGGTTATGCGCTCCACCGCCCATATTGCCTGCCAGAGAGAGGAGCGGGGTCAGTCTGGCACCCGCAGCTGAGGTCTGCCGCGGCGTGAGCAGAAGCGTGCCCCTGAGACCTCGTCAGGAGCACCGGCACACCCGCTATGACCGCGGGGCCCGCAACACTAGAAATGGCTGTTGTGGAGGCATCAAGGATTGAGGCGCCACCATGTGATCAAGGGGCCCCACCACTTAAGGCCCAGGAGACAGCTTCAAGAGCACCAGTAGGTGGGCAGGATAGGAGCACCACCTCAAGAAGGCCAGCAGGGCCCGTGACCACGCCTCCAGTAGTGCACTACTCCATGTTAACTCAGCTAAAAAAAAAAACTGGGATGTCTCCACACCCCCATCCTTTGCTCAAGGAGAACTGAGACTGTGAAGCGCAGTCAAGATAGATGCTGACGGCACCCCGTGTCCCATGGAAGAATGTCAACTCCAGAAGGAATCCGATCCTCCATTAGGGCGGGGAGTACCTGGAAGTGAGTGGCAGAGCCCAACGCCTTTGGCCCTCAGACAAAAAGGAACCAAGGCCGTAACTTAGCACCAAGCCAAGGACGCTGCCAAAGGTCCAGTGACGCCAGGAGCGACCAGAATGCAAAGCCAGCTCGCAGGCCAAGACAGATATGAGCTGCGACTGATAGCAGGCAAAAGGAGCATTAGTCCTACCGCAAGCACTACACTGGAGAGATCTCAATAAAGGGAAAACCAACACTGCATCCATACCTGGCCCGGAGGTGCCACTGCCGGAGCCCTGCCACCGGCTGGGACAAGTGCACCCAACAGGAAAAGAGCTCCAAGCAGCAAGAGACACGGATCCGAGAGCAGCAAGGCCCAAGAAGGCAGCAAGCCCCCCTGAAGCACAAAAGAAGCGGGTGCAGAGCGTGCAGCTACCAGTGGCTGACCGATGCCACGCCAAGCAAGTGTTTTGCAGCACACGCCCCCAGTGGTGAACGGACTTCACCAGAAGAACGTGCACTGTGCACGCCCCCAAGTGGCTGTCTCACGCCACAACAAGTGAGAAGAGTGCGCCACACGCCCCTGGCGGTGAACGACCACCACCGCAAGGAGGAAGAGCAGGCACGCCAGGTGCCAGAAGAGGGCGCCCAAGAAGAAGACGAAGCGTGCGCAGTCCGAGGTGCGTGACACAAGCACCCAGAAGCACGTCAGCATGGGTAAATGCCCAGGAGGGAAGGAGACCTCTCCAAAGAAAAGAAGCACTCCTGGAGACAGCAGGGAGATCCTCTACATCTCCACAGCAGCAACGGAGCCCCGAGTGGGCCAAACACAGCACAGTGTCCTCCCTCACACTGCCTCAAGACGGAGTCGCCGGTGACCCAAGACAGGCAAGAGGAGAGTAGCACACTCCAAGTGGCCAGCCACTACCACAGCTCCCTACTGCCCGTGGAAGTCATTCCCAGAAGAGGGAACACCCGGAGTAGGAGCTTCAAGAAGCTGCCTGAAGAAGGAGCACCCGAGACAAGTGACTGCTCGCCACGCAGCAGAGAAGAGCGACAAAAGTCTCGCCCGCATGGTCCAGAGACCATTGAAGTTGATAGGCCCTGTTGGCCTTTTTTGGAATAAGGTGCATGCGACTGCACCCGGAAGAAGAATCGGAAAAGAAGAGTGACAATCCTGTCACCAGGAAGAGCTGGACAAACACAGGTGCGCTAGAGAGAACAAGAGGAGCAGCCCGAGGACTCGTAGCACCACAAGCCAAGAGCACACCCAGAGACACCAGACAGCCACCAAGGCGGACCGACGTCCCTGGAGACAGCCCCATGGGAGAACCAAACGTAAGCCGCAGCAAGCGCGAACCGCGTCTCTCCCCAACGCTTCCCAGTGCGACCGTCCATCCCCGAATGTCGGCAGTCGAAGTCGGACGGCATCCCTGCTCCTGACCGCAGATGCCAGAGGTGAAAGAACAGCCTCAGCAAGGCAGAGACATGTAGCTGCGAAGTCCCTCCAGAAATCTCTTCTCCGAGCAGATCGTCATCACCTGTCGTCCCGGCCCAATGGCAACTACATCATCATTGCCATGTGCATGACACCGCACTCAGCAAGAAACGTGGAAGTGTGACCAGAGGGTCTACACTAAGAATCGGACAATCGACCAAGTTCTGGAGGGGAAGTTGTGAGTGGCCGGGCTGGACGCTGAAGAGAACCCGAGCTGCTAAAGGAGTGCATCCCAACACACCAACAGCAAGTGAAGGGGGTGACAACCAGAGAATGAACTGGCGACCGCCCAGCGGGAGACCGAGAGTAAGCCGCAAGCCTGCGCGAACAGAGTCTCATGCCTCACGTTTCTTCGCGTGTCCATCACGCTACTGTCACCAACGTCCTAGTAGCCCAAGAAGTCCAAGTGCACGGATGTAACTGCCTCCCCAAAAGAAAATGGAGGCACCTGGCCACCCCCGCTCCAGGTGATCGACTCAAGACGGAAGGCCTGCAACCATCACGGCAAGTCATCACCAACTGGGGTCCCGATTCACCACATGGCTGGCAATGCCATCACGCCAGTCCTCGTCAACTGCGCCAAACACTACCATATCGAGTACCAATGGACTGGAGTCCTCCACCATTGTTAAACCAGCCGACAAGAAGACCCAGAGGCTACCTGCTAACCTGGTTTACACCTGAACTGCGAGAGCAAGTCTTGCCCAAGACTCATCCATCCCTGAGGTTTGTGCGAGCGACTAGGTGCTGGCTCCTCGGTGGTCTGGCAGCTGCCCCCAGTCGGCACACACGCAGCCCCAGCGCAGCCCACAAGCAGTCCCGTGGCAAACCTGACAAAGGGCCTCCCCAGGCGAGAGAGTTGGAAGAGACATTGCCCCACCGACAGGTTACTGGATACAGCAAAATAGTCTAACAGAGACTTCAGGCGATCCCACAACACTTCCGTGAACTTTCACCATGGACTCCAACCATGCTCTTGTGCTCTTGACGCACCCTGGTTAATGAACTGTTATTACCCACCACATACCATCCTCAAAGTCAGCGAAGGGGAGCCACTTCGGACCAAAGGACACGGTTCCACCGGCATGTTGCAAGAGTGCAGCTGACGTCTCCAAGCCGGCGTTCGTGTCCTGGACCACCCAGGTTAAATTATGAGTGCCCGCCAAGATTGTCCTGCTGCAGTCAGAGTCACCAGTCCTTGTCTGCGGTCCTCTGGATGCCTGACACGAGAAGCTGATGGACCCTGCGGTGTATATTTAATTGTTGTTTACCCCTACAGGTTGGACTAGTGATTTGTTTTGTCTTCATTAAAATTTGGGAGGAATGTTGTGTCCTGCTGGACACGTTCTAGTGTCTCAGCAGACACAGAGTTGTTAACCACTCCCTTGGGGGAGTGGGCACACATGCACCCCACACCCATCCATCACAGGCGTCACGAGTGACGTGAGCCTGCTAATAAAAGGGCCCGGGTGCACGTGCTCGTGGCCAGTTATAGTACCTTACCATGGTGTGTCTGTGTCCGTGATTGTCACCATGTGGGCCTAGGGCCCCGACACAACAGAGTCCAGGGTGGGGTGACTTGCATGGCTCACACAAGATTGTTTTACCCAGAATACCTTGCAAGCCTCAAACTTTGACTAAAAAAACATTTTCCTCACATTTCTGTGATGCAAAGTTCTAGAATCTGTGGGGAGCCACAAGCATTATCCACCTATCATTCCCCCAAGTCTCTCGATAAAATTGGTACCTCTCTTCTGTGGTTAGGCCTAATGCCCCTTTTTTGCAAAGTGGGTAACTATGGATTTTGGGCCTTAGCTGACCGGCATGTAGGGAAGCCTAGCAAACCTGCACATTTTTTAAAACTAGACACATGGGGAGAATGAGGAAGGGGTGACTTACATTGCTCTCACCAGGTTTTTTTTACCCAGAATGCCTTGCAAACCTCAAACTTCAATCAAAAAACACACATTTCCCTCACATTTCTGTAATGGAAAGTTCTGAATTCTGCAGGGAGCAAGCAGGTTGGTCCTGGTCTCCTCCTGGTTCTCAGAGGAGCAGGTTTTATCCACAAGTCTCCACTTTTGGATTTTGGCTATCTGGGCCTATTTGGCATCACTTCGAAGGGTCCAGGACTGGAGGGGCACTACTTGGAGGGCCAGGACTCACTAACATCTGGGTCCCAATGTGGGTTCAAGATGGTGAGAGCCTTTTATGTTGCTGTGGCTCTAAACAGGAGGCCATCAAACTAGCCCTTGGAGTAACCTCTGGCAATCCTGGGTGCAAGTGAAGATGTAGAGCTCAACAGCAGAGCTGGCCTCTGAGGGTTCAAGGCAGGCTCCAGGCAGCAAAACAACCCTTACAGGTACAGCAGCAGTCTGGCAGAGTACACAGCAGGTCAAAGCAGCAGACAGTCCTCTGAGAGTCCGTCCAGTAAACCGAAGAGTGGGTTTGAAGGTCCTATTTTTATACCCTGGTGCCCTTCTTCTGGGAGATGGGAGAACCTTCTGAAAGGTTGTTTGAATTGCATCGATCTTCCTGACTCCCCTGCCCTGATTCCAAGCTGGCTTCAGTAACAATACAAGGTCCTTAGGACCTTTGTGTGAAGGCAGAGCACACGCTATTCAGGTGGAAGTGGGGCTGTGCTCAGCTCCGCCCCCCATCATGCCAGAAAATGGCCTATTGAGGCCATGTTTAGGAGGAATTCACAAAGTCTGTCAGCTACACCCAGACATGTGGCCCAAGACAGGCTGCAGTCAAAAAAGGGCAAAGGGCAGGAAAATGCCAACTTTCTAAAAGTAGCATCCAATTTTAACATTAAAGAGGGTTTATAATTACAATTTCCTAGATACCAAACATGATATAGCTACTTGCTCCATATTAGGAATTACAGCTTATTAAAGGTAATAAAGAATTCCCACTGTTATCCTACGGGAGGGGTAGGCCTTACAGTAATGAAAAATGAATGTAGGAGATTTTTACTGCCAGGACATGTAAAACCTAAAATTACATGTCCAACCTTTTAATTACACAACACCCTGCCCTATGGGCTACCTAGGGCCTGCCTTAGGGATGACTTATGTGTAATAAAATTAGAGTTTAAGGCTTGGAAAGGGGGTTTAATGCCATGACAAAAACTGCATTCAGGCTGAAATGGCAGGCCAGAGACATGTTTTGAGGTGCTACTTATTCGGGTGGCACAAGCCCACTTGTGGCATTTAATTTACAGGCCCGTGGTTTATGGCATACCACTATACAAGGGACTTATAAGTAAATTAAACATGCCAGTTAGGTATATGCCAATTTAACCATGTTTTAGGGAGAGAGCACAAGCACTTTAGTCTTATGGCCATCAAAAGCAAATTCAGCAAAAAGAGGAGGGTAAAAGGCACAATGTTTGGGGTGACCCTGCACAGAGGGCCAGGTCTAACATAGGTTATCAGTGTCACTGACTCCAGGAGTGATTCCTGTGGGAGTCTAGCTGAGATCCTGAACTTGCAGTTGCCTCTACACTCCTAACAGCTATGGCTGAGAGAGATTAGAAGGCCAAATGGCGGTTCAGAGGCACAAGCTGAGATTATCTCACCAGGAACAAGAGGGAAGGAGCAGGGAGAGACAGAATGGGCCCATGGAGAGAGAAAGACGATGTGTGAGGAGTTGGAGAGGGAAGGATAAGGAGAGAGAATTGGAATTAGAGAAAATAGTGGCCTAGAGTAAGATACAGAGAGTGGAAGTGGACAGGGTGAAATAGGGGACAGCATTACCTTTAACTATTAGCCTCTCAACCAGATCCTGAGCATTTGATGCTTTGGTGCAGTGTGTAGTATTGAGTTTAACCGTGTAATAAAGTGCTTTTCTCTTGTCAAAGAGAAGGTCTGGACTGGACAATCATGGTATTGTGCTGTTGGGTGTCTGTTTAATGTTGAGCTTCTTGTACCCCACACTAACCTGCGAAGCCTGTGGCTGCTCGCCATCGCTGAGAACCAAGTGCTGAAAGGCTTTTACTTTGCAGAGCCATAATGTGACAGGCTCTGGGACATCAGAGGCAAACATCCCCAGTCTGCATGACTATGACTCAGCAGCCCCTTCTTGTCCTGTTGCCCCACCCCCTGAATGCGGCCTGACAAATATACACTGTCAGATGTACATCCCATAAGGATTTCTTCAGGACATCAAGCTTATTTTTCCGTCATTGCCAGACAAACTTTTTGTAGAATATTGTTCCAAAATTCAGCTATATTTGAAGTGAAGCGTAACATAATTAACAGAAGCAATTATGCCAGGGCGAGGAAAGGGGATGAAAGAGGACATCTCTGGTGGATGCCCTGCATAATCGCAGTCTGCCTTGACTGTTTCCCATTTACCCTGATTTTAGTAACTTGGATTTTATAGCTAGCAATTAACTATTTAAAGAAGTTACCGCTTCAAGCAGCTGTGTCCTGGTGTATTAAATGTGAATGACCGTCAACCTGGTGTCTCTTGATGGGAGTATCATTTCGCTGCTCTTTTCTCAGTAAAATCTGTGAGGTCTATGATCTTTTTTTGTATTATCAGCAGTTTACCTGTCTTTAACAAACCCTCTCTGGTTAAAGTGTATGATTTGAGGTAAGAATCTGTCTCCAGAACTGTAGTGCCAGTGGCACTCCCATGTATTGGAACCACGTTATGACCTTTGACTACCATTGTTTTAATTGACTTTAGGTGTTTTCTTGAATGTACATTATGTTTTCTGCACTTGCATGGATTTATGATTTCTTTCGTGTTTCCTTGTAGCTTCAGAATCGGAGTGTTTGCTTTTTACAGCCTTGCCAGGAACAGAACGTGTAGGATGTGCGTTTGAAAGCATGAGAGAGAGAAAGGTATGGAATGTACTGAAGCTACAAGGAGACACGAAATGCAAGTGCAAAGTAGATTAAAACACATAAAATCAATTAAAACAATGGTAGTCAAAGGTCATCATGTCATCATGTAGTCCCAATACATAGGAGTGCCTCTGGCACTACACCAAGATAAATACACATTCCATGTGTGTGCCTAGCTTACGAGGCCATCGGAAAAGCTGCCAGGCTCTTATGCATCAGACTTAATGTATCTGAAGTCCTACACTGCCTCTGTCCAGCTTCAATACAGGGACTTCCATGTTGGGTTGCTACCCTACACTGCAGCATAGTCACAGGTCCATGGATACTCAGCACCTTCCACTCCAGGAGAGATACCTGCCTCCTATTGTTGATGGGTTGATGCAGTTTCTTTGGCAGCCCCACTTGCCCTCTGGCATCATGGGTTGCAGCTTCACTTGTGGCTTATTTATGTCCAAAGGAGTGGATTGTGGTACATCCCCATACCCTCAGCGGCGTGATCTGTACCTGGTGTCAAGGTCTTTTGTGGCACTAAGGATTACTGCTAGGATCCAGGGTTTTAGTGCCATGAGTCTTTATTTTCCGTTGTGTCTAAAACTGAGAGTGGGATGCAGGCCCTCATCGCCATGGCATATCCTGCCATGCAGCAATACTAACTCAACCCACAAAAATAAACCCTCTCAGTCTAAAAAATAAATTTTAAAAATAGGAAAAAGACAGTTCAAAATATAGCTGGAAATGTTCTGAACTGAAAGGTGAGTCTTGTATTGTTGGTGTGTATAATAATCTACCAATGGAAGGTTGATTTTAACATCTTAAGCGTAGAGAAAATGGCCTTCACATCCTGTGCACCTCCCTCTGTCAGCGAGATAGGAAGTATGGAGTCCTGTTGGAACCAGCATAAATATGTAAACCTGCAGCTGATTTTAAATGACCTCCTGCCAGCATCTGACAGACAAGTAGAAGAAACCACACAAACCTCACTCTAAACACCAATGCCAAACATAACAGAAACAATTGTAACAACTCCAATCACACAAAAAGAGGCGCAAGTAAATAACAAAAGGATATCACTTCACAAGCCACAGCACACCACTGTTTTGATTCCAATAAAAACAATTACAACCATCTGAGAAATGGAAATCATTATTGCATGTGTTTTTCACCTAGCAGGACTATACATGTCAGTTGCAAAGGTGGTCCTGATAAAATATACATGAACTACAGATTTACACATCAATGTTGCTTCTAAAATCATGCTTTGCCTTCCATCTCACCACAGAGGGATGCTACATCTATAAAAATCCATATTCATCAAACCAAATGATATTTTATACTCTTGTGGCACCAATGCCATTCTGCACAAATAACGTTCTGAAGAACTGCACAAATGGCATGACAACCAGACGACAATCAGCATGACAATCTTACTAATAGAGTGAATCATCCCATTAACTCAAGTACTTGAAACTAGCCTCCCATAGGGAATCTGAAACCTTTTGCAATAATCTGCATGAGACGAATATTTCAAATTGTATGGTGCCAAATAAAAACAGCATGACAAGCTATAACCTATATAATGACTAATTACTGATATTGGACTACCACAGAGCATGCCACTTGGCTGAAAAAGTATGTCAGTGCCTCATCAGGGATAGTAAGTACTATTTATATATTTTCACAAAAAAAACAAAGGTTACAGGGACGTTATAGTTAAGTGCAGAGTTTACACTCACAAAACCATAGCAATTCAGCAGTTATTGTTATAGTTCTCAAGTGACTATAACTCGTGCCCTAAGGTAACTATAACTCACGCCCGCCATGCACAGTTTTTCCATCAATAATTTCACTGCAAATGTTGCAGTGATATTATCATGAAGTCATAGAAGATGTCATGAGTAATGTAATATGTGGGGTAATTAGCAGTGCATGGGGAGGGCGTGAGTTATAGTTACCATAGGGCCCGAGTTATAGTTACTTGAGATAACCATGACTAAAACTGCTGAATTTTTATGGTTTTGTGTGTGTAAAATTTGAACCTAACTATAACGTCCCTGTAACCTTTGTTTTTTTTGTGAATTTGCAAGGTCTTTTAATTCTATCTCCTAACTATAATGTCCCTGTAACCTTTGGTGTTTTTAGTGAATTTCTACGGTTTTTTAATGCTATTCCCCAACTATAACATCCCTGTAACCTTTGTTTTTTTTCAGTGACTTTTTACATTTTGAAAGCTATTTCCTAAGTATAACGTCCCTATAACCTGGGTATATGAGTAGGTGTGTGAATGGTTGTGTGGGTATGCGAGTGGTTTTGTGGGTGTGTAAGTGGGTGTGTGAGCTTGTGGTGGGTGTGTCGGTGTGTGTGTGAGTGGCTGTGTGGATCTGTGAATAGGTGTATGAGTGGCTATATGGGTGTGCCCATGGGTATGTGAGTGGTTCTCTGGGTCTCTGAGTGGATGTGTGAGTGGCTGTATGAGTGTGTAAGTGGGTATGTGAATGGTGTTCTGGGTCTCTTAGTGGGAGTGGGAGTGGCTGTATGGGTGTGTGAGTGATTTTCTGGGTCTATGAGTGGCTGTGTGAGTGGTTGTGTGAGTGTGTGAGTGCATGTGTGATTGGCTGTGTGTGTCTGTAAATGGGTGTGTGAGTGGTTTTGTGGATCTCTGAGTGGGTGTGGGAGGGGTTGTACTGGTGTGTGAGTGGGTGGATGAGTGGGTGTGTATGTGGGTGTGTGAGTGGGTGTGAGTGCCAGTGTGGGTTTGTGAGTGGGTGTGTGAGTGGTGTTCTGGTCTCTGAGTGGGTGTGTGAGTGGCTGTATGGATGTGTGAGTGGGTGTGTGAGCTGTGTGTGAGTGGGTCTGTGGGTGGGTGTATTTTTTTTATTGGGATCTGGATCACCACAGATTCAGATAGGTGGCCGCGCTGAGCACTGCGATAGATTCCTCAAGATCCTCGCACGCCCCCCAAAAAAAGAAGTTTTGGGACAATTTTTTTTGCCTATGAGGGGTCCCTCACAGACCCCTGTATCAGTCCCTTGGGGTCAAGATACCTCTATCCTGACCCCTTACATCCTATTTCTACTTTACTTCCCTCCCCAGGGAACCATGTTCCGAATCACAAAATGGCAGCCGCAACTTTTCTCTCAAGTTGCGGCCAGCCAATCACGGCATTGCTGTTGGTGCGTGGATCCGCATAGCCATCCAGTGGATATGCGTCTCTAGATATACATAAATCTTTTTTCTTTAATAACTCGAAAACTACTGAACCGATTTACACCAAATTACAAAAAGCACTCTTTCTGGGCCAAGATCTAGCTCTCTGATAAATTTGGTTTAATTGCGTTCAGCGGTTCGGGCTCTAGTCATTTCTAAAAACCCTGTGGGAAACTGCATAGGGAAAATGTGTTTTGGGAACCCCCCTTTTTCTCGGCCGTTGCTTGACGAATCACCCCGAACCTTTCCAGACAGCAGCTGAAGGGAGTGGCAAACTAGTTTTGAAAATTTTGTGAAGATTTGTCAAACTGCACCAAAGTGATTAGCAAAACAAAAAAAGCTTTTAGCTTTTCCTATAGAAACTAGGTCCTAACTGTAACTACCTACTAGCAAACACCTGTAGGATATATATATATATATATATATATATATATATATTCACTGAAAAAACCATAGGTTTCAGGGGCGTTATAGTTAGTTGGACATTTCACTCGTACAAAACCATAGAAATTCCCCCGTTATAGTTAGTTCAGCTAACTATAACTCGCGCGCTCGCAATGCACTGCTGATGACGTCACATATTACATCACTCATGACATGGTCAGTGACATCACTCATGACATCACTGATGACATCTCAAATGACATCACTGATGACATCATCCTTGTGATAGAGTGGCAGACCTCCTCTCACCCTAATATAACCTTTGATACACACACTCAAAAATACAAACTAACATTTTCAAAACAATGGACATACCAATACCAGTTACAACACACCTATTCAGTAATTCCAAGATCTACACACACATCCACTCATTCACCAACAGTCCCTATACAGTCACTCATACATGTACTCACTCATCATATGTACTCATACACCTATACATCCTGTTACACACCACCACTCATCCATAGAGTTACTCACACACATAGTCACACATGCAAACAAAGTATCAAACATCCATTTACTTGCATATACAGTTATACACACACTACCACACTTACTTCTACAGAAACTTACACATACTTACTCTCTTAAACAATCACTTATAGAAACACCTACTTATTTGTACAGGAACTCTTCCAATCTCTCACTCTCACATATACTCACTTATATACACCAATACTCACATATACTAGTTTAAAACATATGTAGTTACTCATAAAGACACTATTGAGACAGTCATTCACTCACTAACACACCCATACACATACTCATCCACCTATACAGTCCTGCACACATGCTGTCTTCAACACATACAAACAGTGAGTCACTCATTCATGCATCTATGCACTAAGTAATACCCCCACCGAACCATACAGACACTCAGACACTCATACTGATACTCAAAAACCAACTAATAACCCATATAGACACTCATGTAGCTACTCACCAACCCATGCAGCCACTTATACACAAAGTGAGAGACTGATACAGATATTTTCATATTTAAACATTACTCACTAACCCATGTATTCACTAAGATACACTTAGTCAGTTATACAATCAATTTTACAAAACAAAATCATCCATTTAGACACTTATATACCCATTTATTCTTCCATCGACCTTGAGATATACATATATAAAACATATTTAATTTTCAGAAAAACACACATTCACTGGATGATGTCATCAGTGATGTCATTTGAGATGTCATCAGTGATGTCATGAGTGATGTCACTGACCATGTCATGAGTGATGTAATATGTGACGTCATCAGCAGTGCATTGTGGATGCTGCGAGTTATAGTTAGCTGAACTAACTATAACGGGGGAATTTCTATGATTTTGTACGAGTGAAATGTCCAACTAACTATAACGCCCCTGAAACCTATGGTTTTTTCAGTGAATTTCTAAGGTTTTTTAAATGCTAATTTCTAACTATAACGTGCCTGAAACCTATGGTTTTTTCAGTGAATTTCTAAGGTTTTTTAAATGCTAATTTCTAACTATAAAGTGCCTGAAACCTATGGTTTTTTCAGTGAATATATATGTATTTATTATACTATGTATACATGTGAAAATGTCTCGGTCCCCTGTTTGCCTCAGTGGCACGGAAAAAATGGGTGGAACTGACGTCAGCACGCCGACGAGGTTCTCTTATGGCTCCGATGACGTCATACGGTGTCGCGAGCGGAGCCGTGCTATTATGACGTCCTCGTTGATGTGGGAGAGCTAGGAAAGAATTTCCGTGGAATGCTGGTGCAGGGGATATTCACCTAAGTGTTCAGGCTAGTCCTTTGGGAGCAACTGTTTATGTTGCCACTCCAGAAACCGAAACCAGTGATCCGAGGGCAGAGGCCCTGCAGATAGCACACGAGGTGGGGTGCCCAGTCGTGTGCACTGGCGGGGCAGCAAAGTGACAAGCACCACAACCCACAAAAAAGGTAACGAGGGCACTGAATAACACAGGATCTTCTCTTTGTATCTGGCAGGAACAACGAAGTTAAAATGCCCTAGTACCAAAATGTAGAATTAGTGCTACAACGGTCTTCAAGAGGACCTGCGATGCTGCTTCTGCCTCCCGTACCCTGGAGGTGGCACATGGGTCACGCGGTACGGTCATACTGCGGTGGGACGCACACTCGTTGACCTCTCATGGCACTGCTCCACACTTCAGGGAGGACGCTTTCCATTAGCTATGTTTTCTGATGACATGTCGCGCCGGCCCCGTCCAACAACAGAACTCCTTTAGATCCAAACAGACTCTTCCACTCTCTCACCGGAAGTGAAACCAGGCCACGCGGACACTTTCACAATACAACAGCCGGGAATGCACTTTTCGGTAAAAAAAAACACATTCCTTCCTCCTAATTAATCAAATAAACGTCTCACTGAAGAATAGGGGCCAGCTTCGATCGGTAAACAGCCGTTACAACAACTTTTTTACTTTGCGATACTATTACAACGCATGCATTACCACGCATGCGTTGTACATCACGAAGTCATTACTACGCATCTTTTTAGAACGCATGCTCATTTACCACGCATGCCTTTACAACGAATTTTGTTGTAAAGGTATGTATGGTAAATGACCATGCGTTCTAAAAAACATGTAGACGATCCATGTCGTTGTAAGGAAACAGAGGTTGTTCCGTTTCCTCACAATGACGTGCACCGCCCCTCAGAGACAACGTGAAGCAGGAACCACGAGGAGAGAGGAACCACGAGGAGTGAGAGGTAAGGGGGATTGGGCATGGGGTGGGGGTTTCTTTTCTAGGGTTTAGGGTAGTGCAGTGGTGTTTGTGTGGTGTAGGGGGTCGTGCTGGGGGTAGTGTTTTAGGGTTTAGGGTAGTGCAGTGGTGTTTGGGTAGTGTAGGGGGTCGTGCTGGGGGTAGATTTAGGGTTTAGGGTAGTGCAGTGGTGTTTGGGTAGTGTAGGGCGTCGTGCTGGGGGTAGTGTTTTAGGGTTTAGGGTAGTGCAGTGGTGTTTGTGTAGTGTAGGGGGTCATGCTGGGGGTAGTGTTTTATGGTGTAGGGTAGTGCAGTGGTGTTTGGGTAGTGTAGGGGGTCGTGCTGGGGGTAGATTTAGGGTTTAGGGTAGTGCAGTGGTGTTTGGGTAGTGTAGGGAGTCGTGCTGGGGGTAGTGTTTTAGGGTTTAGGGTAGTGCAGTGGTGTTTGTGTAGTGTAGGGAGTTGTGCTGGGGGTAGTGTTTTAGGGTTTATGTTAGTGCAGTGGTGTTTGGGTAGTGTAGGGGTAGTGCTGGGGTAGTGTTTTAGGGTTTAGGGTAGTGCAGTGGTGTTTGTGTAGTGTAGGGGTAGTGCTGGGGGTAGTGTTTTAAGGTTTAGGGTAGTGCAGTGGTGTTTGGGTAGTGTAGGGGTTCATGCTGGGGGTAGTGTTTTAGGGTTTAGGGTATGGCAGTGGTGTTTGGGTAGTGTAGGGGGTCGTGCTGGGGGTCGATTTAGGGTTTAGGGTAGTGCAGTGGTGTTTGTGTTGTGAGGGGGTCGTGCTGGGGGTAGTGTTTTAGGGTTTAGAGTAATGCAGTGGTGTTTGTATAGTGTAGGGGGTTTAGGGTAGTGCAGTGGTGTTTGTGTAGCGTAGGGGGTCATGCTGGGGGTTGTGTTTTAGGGTTTAGGGTAGGGCAGTGGTGTTTGTGTAGTGTAGGGGTAGTGTTTTAGGGTTTAGGGTAGTGCAGTGGTGTTTGTGTAGTGTAGGGGTCATGCTGTGGGTAGTGTTTTAGGGTTTAGGGTAGTGCAGTTGTGTTTGTGTAGTGTACGGGGTCGTGTTTTAGGGTATAGGGTAGTGCACTGGTGTTTGGGTAGTGTAGGGGGTCATGCTGGGGTTAGTGTTTTAGGGTTTAGGGTAGTGCAGTGGTGTTTGGGTAGTGTAGGGGGTCGTGCTGGGGGTAGTGTTTTAGGGTTTAGGGTAGTGCAGTGGTGTTTGTGTAGTGTGGGAGGTCATGCTGGGGGTAGATTTAGGGTTTAGTGTAGTGCAGTGGTGTTTAGGTAGTGTAGGGAGTCGTGCTGGGGGTAGTGTTTTAGGGTTTAGGGTAGTCCAGTGGTGTTTGTGTAGTGTAGGGAGTCATGCTGGGGGTAGTGTTTTAGGGTTTAGGGTAGTGCAGTGGTGTTTGGGTAGTGTAGGGGGTCGTGCTGGGGTAGTGTTTTAGGGTTTAGGGTAGTGCAGTGGTGTTTGTGTAGTGTAGGGGGTCATGCTGGGGGTAGTGTTTTAGGGTTTAGGGTAGTGCAATGGTGTTTGTGTAGTGTAGGGGGTAGTGTTTTAGGGTTTAGGGTAGTGCAGTGGTGTTTGTGTACTGTAGGGGGTCGTGCTGGGTTCTAGTGTTTTAGGGTTTAGGGTAGTGCAGTGGTATTTGTGTAGTATAGGGGTAGATTTAGGGTTTAGGGTAGTGCAGTGGTGTTTGGGTAGTGTAGGGGGTCGTGCTGGGGGTAGTGTTTTTGAGTTTAGGGTAGTGCAGTTGTGTTTGGGTAGTGAAGGGGGTCGTGCTGGGGGTAGTGTTTTAGGGTTTAGGGTAGTGCAGTGGTGTTTGGGTAGTATAGGGGTCAACCAACATGAATTTGTCCTTGTGTGATGTAACCAATGCTCATGTAAAGCACTCCAATACCTGACTAGTCTGCACTATATAAAACTGCAAAAAAACAAAAATAAAAAGTGTTTTGCACACTTCTGTCATTGGGCTATACGTGGGCTACCTCTGGGTGATATTTGTGCTACATTTGGGCTCTTTTTTCTCTGGTGGCCATCTTGGGAGACTTATTTGTTATGAAGTTTCCTAATTTCCTCATTTACTACAGTCTCCTCAGTAGGAAATGCTTTCAGTTTTTTACTTTGATTCCATCAAGAAGGCATTCAGATGTGTCACACATTTGCCATAAATTCAGAATGTTAGCACTCTAGTTGTTCATTAGATCACTGTAGTAAAGCTACTGCTCACCAAGGAGTTAACTGGAAGTCTACTGCTGGTATTGAAAGTGATTGTTTCAGTCTGCATGTCAGAATTTTCTAATGAAATAGAAGAGGATTTGAGATCTCACTTAAAACATGCCCTAAATTTTCTTTTTGCAGCACTAACCATAATTTCTATGGCAAAATGAACCCCCTCATTTTGTTCCTTTTTAAATTAAATGTTTTAAGTGTTACCAGTTTATTCCAATCAAGATGGCTTCAGGTGTGCCATACTTTTGTCATAAGTAAGGCTGTTAGCACTCTAGTTGTTCTTTAGAACACTCTGGGAAGCTGCAGTAGAACACAAAGGCATCAACTGACAGACTGCTCCTGTTGAAATATAACAGGAAGATATTTGAGATCTCACTTAAAACATGTCCTAATTTTTCTTTCTACAGCACTAACCATAATTTCTATGGCAAAATGAACCCCTCATTTTGTTCCTTTTTAAATTAAATGTTTTAAGTGTTACCAGTTTATTCCAATCAAGATGGCTTCAGGTGTGCCATACGTTTGTCATAAGTAAGACTGTTAGCGCTCTAGTTGTTCTTTAGAACACTCTGGGAAGCTGCAGTAGAACACAAAGGCATCAACTGACAGGCTGCTCCTGTTGAAATATAACAGGAAGATATTTGAGATCACACTTGAAACATGTCCTAATTTTTCTTTCTACAGCACTAACCATAATTTCTATGACAAAATGAACCCCATCATTTTGTTCCTTTTTAAATTAAATGTTTTAAGTGTTACCAGTTTATTCCAATCAAGATGGCTTCAGGTGTGCCATACTTTTGTCATAAGTAAGGCTGTTAGCACTCTAGTTGTTCTTTAGAACACTCTGGGAAGCTGCAGTAGAACACAAAGGAATCAACTGACAGTCTCTGCCATTGTTGGATGTACATGTTTTACTGAGAATGTCAGACTTCATTCTCACATGACTGAGAAAGATAATGTAAATTTACAGAAAATATGCTCTCATTTTAGCTTCTGGAGCACCTTCCAAAACTGTATGGGACAAGCATGTGAAAATAGTTTTCTCTCAAACATGATTCATGATATCCCAGCAGAAGGTTTTTCACAGGGTAAAATCACCTTAGAACACACCACAATTCCTGAAATTAGTATGGTACCATCAACAAATGAATTCTAATGTAACTAAAGTCTGTTATCACCCTTTATAGTTCTCCTTTTGGTAACCCTCAAAATCTTCGATTCACTACAATGCATTTCAATGGGGTACTATCATTTATATTGGTCCCAAGATGGCTGCCAGCAATTCCAGGATGAAGTGCTGACAGCCAATCAGATCTCACGATGACATGTGTGGTTAGGCTCCGCCCAGATATATATGTGTTTTTACTTTTGATTTTCTCAGCATCTACTGAACGGATTTACACCATTTAACAAAAAGGGTTCTTTCTGAACCAAGAACTACCTCTTTGCCAAATTTTGTGTAATTCCGTTCAGCAGTTCGGGCTGTAGCCGTGGCTAAAGTTTCCTATGGGAAAATGAATGGGGAAAACACGTTTTGGGACCCCCCTTTTTTCTCGGCCCCCGCTTGATGAATCACCCCGAAACTTTCAGGGTAGGAGCGGACCGGAGCGGGCCATAAAGTTTGAAAATTTCGCGAAGATTCCTCAACCGACGCAAGAGTTATTTCAAATAGAATGTTGCGGATTTCCTATGGAAAATAGGTCCTAACTATAACTATCTACATAATTTATATATATATAAAAAAACGAGAGTTGCCTCCAGATGAGGTTGCCACATGGGGCAGCAACCCACTGGGGTTTAATTTTTAGTGCACTACATTTACCAGCATTCAATTGTGCATACGCCCACTGGGGCGGGGTATTTCATTATGCACAGGTGGTGCACTCGCTGCTCTCTCCCCTTCTGCCAGTGAACAAGGGCGATGGAACGCCCGAAACGCATCTGGTTTGTGACTCTTTGCATTGGAGCGGTTTACCTGGCATGCAGCATTTCTGACAATAAAGGTTCATCTTGGCGCGTTGTGGCAACCTCATCTGGAGGCAACTCTCGTTTTTTCATGTTTACGGCCAGCCTTGACCGCGAGGGAGCCCCACTGCTATCTGTGGGCCCGCAGCGACGGAAACAAAGTGACGCTGCAGGGACGGCGAGTCCGGTGGCAGGATGGTGTATGGGCTGGATGGCAGGTTTACAAGCTTCAAGCAGCCTATTTGGTGACTATTTTTATATTTGGGGTTGGGACAGCAACCCACTGGGGTTTAATTTTTTAGTGCACTACATTTACCAGCATTCAATTGTGCATACGCCCACTGGGGCGGGGTATTTCATTATGCACAGGTGGTGCACTCGCTGCTCTCTCCCCTTCTGCCAGTGAACAAGGGCGATGGAACGCCCGAAACGCGTCTGGCTTGTGACTCTTTGCATTGGATCAGTTTACCTGGCATGCAGCATTTCTGACAATAAAGGTTCATCTTGCCGTGTTGCGGCAACCTCATCTGGAGGCAACTCTCGTTTTTTCATGTTTGCGGCCAGCCTTGACCGCGAGGGAGCCCCACTGCTATCTGCGGGCACGCAGCGACGGAAACAAAGTGACGCTGCAGGGACAGCGAGTCCGGTGTCAGGATGGTGTATGGGCTGGATGGCAGGTTTACAAGCTTCAAGCAGCCTATTTGGTGACTATTTTTATATTTGGGGTTGGGGCAGCAACCCACTGGGGTTTAATTTTTTAGTGCACTACATTTACCAGCATTCAATTGTGCATACGCTCACTGGGGCGGGGTATTTCATTATGCACAGGTGGTGCACTCGCTGCTCTCTCCCCTTCTGCCAGTGAACAAGGGCGATGGAACGCCCGAAACGCGTCTGGCTTGTGACTCTTTGCATTGGAGCGGTTTACCTGGCATGCAGCATTTCTGACAATAAAGGTTCATCTTGCAGTGTTGTGGCAACCTCATCTGGGGGCAACTCTTGTTTTTTCATGTTTGCGGCCAGCCTTGCCCGCGAGGGAGCCCCACTGCTATCTGCGGGCCCGCAGCGACGGAAACAAAGTGACGCTGCAGGGACGGCGAGTCCGGTGTCAGGATGGTGTATGGGCTGGATGGCAGGTTTACAAGCTTCAAGCAGCCTATTTGGTGACTATTTTTATATTTGGGGTTGGGGCAGCAACCCACTGGGGTTTAATTTTTTAGTGCACTACATTTACCAGCATTCAGTTGTGCATACGCCCACTGGGGCGGGGTATTTCATTATGCACAGGTGGTGCACTCGCTGCTCTCTCCCCTTCTGCCAGTGAACAAGGGCGATGGAACGCCCGAAACGCGTCTGGCTTGTGACTCTTTGCATTGGAGCGGTTTACCTGGCATGCAGCATTTCTGACAATAAAGGTTCATCTTGCCGTGCTGTGGCAACCTCATCTGGAGGCAACTCTCGTTTTTTCATATATATATATATGCCAGTAGGTAGTTATAGTTAGAACCTAGTTTCCATAGGAAATGCGTTTTTTGTTTTGCCAATAACTTTGGCACCGTTTGACGAATCTTCGCGAAATTTTCCCAAAAAATGTTTCATCCAGGTCAGCTCCTATCCTAAAAGTTTGGGGGTGATTTGTCAAGTGAGGGCTGAGAAAAAAGGGGGGTCCCAAAAAGTGTTTTCTCCATGTTAATTTCCATAGGAAATTTTAGCCAGGGCTACAGCCCGAACTGCTGAACGGATTTACATGAAATTTGGCAAAAAGGTAGCCCTTGGTTCAGAAAGCGACCTTTTTTTTAAATGGTGTAAATCCGTTCAGTAGTTGCTGAGAAATTCAAAAAATAAGAGTCAAAAAATCAATTTCCCATAGGAAATTTTAGCCAAGGCTACAGCCCGAACTGCTGAACGGAATTACGCCAAATTTGGCAAAAAGGTACTGCTTGGCTCAGAAAGCGACCTTTTTCAAAATGGTGTAAATCCGTTCAGTAGTTGCTGAGAAATTCAAAAAATATCGATATCTAGAGGCGCGGTGGATCCGCGGACCCTCCCGACCATGAGCTTTATTCTAATTGGCTGTCAACACTCCAAACCAGGAAGTGTTGGCAGCCATCTTGTGACTCGGTAGAACCGAGTCAGAAGAAAACAGTGAAACAAACACAAAAAACAAGAAAAGGGGGCAGGGTAGAAACCCCCTAACCCCCTAGGCCTGCTCAGGGGGTCCCACAAGGACCCCCAGGGCCAAAAAAAGCATTGTTTTAAAAACGGCAAAATCCGCGGAGGATCCGCGAATCCCACCGTGGAAAAAAAAAACGAAGCGCGGGCTGCCGCGCTTCGTTATTATTTAGCCCCCGCGTGGGCCAGGTTCCGGGGGCATGGATAAATGTAATTGCGGGGGCCCAGGGGGGCCCCTGCAGCCCCGGGGACCGCCACCTCCCGGGGCTTTTCTTAAATATTTGCGGGGGGCACACGGCCCCCCCGCAGCCCCGGGGACCGCCACCCCCAGGGCTTTTTTTTCCAATGTGTGTGGGGCCTCCAAGGCCCCCCCAAGCCCCGGGGACCGCCACCCCCGGGGCTTTTCTTAAATATTTGTGGGGGCACACGGCCCCCCCGCAGCCCCAGGGACCGCCACCCCCGGGGCTTTTTAAAAAAAAAATAAACCTGTGTGGGGGGACCGCCACCTCCCCGGGGCACTAAAATGCAAATGCGGGGTTCCGTTACGGACCCCCAAACCCCGGGGACCACCACCTCCCCGGGGCTGTGCATTGGATGGGTGGGGGCCGCGCGGCCCCCCTCCTGGAGCCTGTGATGGCCCTGGGGACCGCCACCCCCCAGGGCCGGCTCCTGCAGTGTCCCGGGGTGCCCACCCCCGGGACACTGCTGTTTGCTATGACAGCGCGGGAGCCTCGCGGCTCCCGGCCTGTCATAGCAAACTGTGGTTTGGGTTTTGGAAGAGAGAGCAGGAACCCTGCTCTCTCTCTTCCAAAATCCAAACCAGATTGCTATGAAGAAGATATCTCACCTGCAGACAGATGAGTATTAAAATCTACTTCAGACGCAGAATGTGGATGATTTAATGTTTAAATATACTTTGTTCAGATTTAGCTCTGTCTTCACAACCATTTCCTTTTAGGTGTTAGATCAAATTTAATGAACTCATGATATAAATGGGGAAAAGAAGGTATATCGTCATCAGTTTGTTGAGTAATACAGTTATTGTACTGTTCTTTATTGTTCTTCCTTTCTTTTCTCTCCTTTTTTTTTTTTTCTTTTTCATCACATCTATTATATTAATTATATTGCCTTTAAACACTGGGTCTATCCCTCTCACTGTTTTACGCATATCTGATTGATATTCTTGGTACTTATTTATTCACTCTAGGATTGTGGTTATTACAGCTCTTCATGCTGATAATCCCAGTCTTTTAATTCTTCACATACTACCTAATTATCTACAGGGTTACAACTCCCGCTCTCCTTATTTTATCTTTATTTTATTTTCAATTCAATACTTTAATGGTTTAATCAATCAATCATGTCACTTATAAAGCGCACTACATACCCGCGAGGGTCTCAAGGCGCTGGGGGAAGAGGGGGGTGGTGCTGCTACTGATCGAAGAGCCAGGTCTTGAGGAGTCTTCTGAAGGCCAGTAGGTCTTGGGTCTGCCGAAGGTTGGTGGGGAGGGTGTTCCAGGTCTTGGCGGCGAGGTGGGAGAAGGATCTGCCGCCGGCGGTCGTTTTCCGGATGCGGGGGACTGTGGCGAGGGCGAGGCTGGTGGAGCGGAGCTGGCGGGTGGGGGTGTAGAAGCTGAGTCGTCTGTTGAGGTAGGCTGGTCCGGAGTTGTGGAGTGCTTTGTGTGCGTGGGTGAGGAGCTTGAAGGTTATCCTCTTGTTGACAGGGAGCCAGTGCAGGTCTCTCAGGTGGGGTGTGATGTGGCTGCGTCGGGGGATGTCGAGGATAAGACGTGCAGAGGCGTTCTGGATGCGTTGCAGCCGTCTCAGGAGCTTAGCCGTCGTTCCTGCGTAGAGGGCGTTTCCGTAGTCCAGCCTGCTGGTGACGAGGGCCTGGGTGACTGTTTTTCTTGTTTCGGTGGGGATCCACTTGAAGATCCTGCGGAGCATTCGGAGGGTGTTGAAGCAGGATGAGGAAACGGCGTTGACCTGCTTAGTCATGGAGAGGGTGGGGTCGAGGATGACTCCTAGGTTGCGTGCGTGGTCGGTGGGTGTCGGGGCTGTTCCCAGTGATGTTGGCCACCAGGAGTCGTCCCATGCTGAAGGGTTGGAACCAAGGATGAGGACCTCCGTCTTGTCCGAGTTCAGCTTCAGGCGGCTGGTACTCATCCATTCGGCGACGGCCTTCATTCCTTCGTGGAGGTGGGCTTTGGCGGTGTGAGGGTCTTTGGTGAGGGAGAGGATCAGCTGGGTGTCGTCGGCATAGGAGATGATGTTGAGGTTGTGCTGTCGGGCGACGTGGGCGACAATATGTTTCGCAATTATACTATAATGTTATGCTCTTTAATAATACTATGATACGTCTTCATATGAATTATAATCATTCTCCTGCTTCTACATTTATCATTCGATACATGAGCCTTTTGATTAATAATAGGTCTATACTGTTTCGTTCTTTTCTTTTATTGATTACGTAATGTTAGTAATACTGTTTTTTAATACCAAATTTACTGTTTTACCTTTTCCCATACATATGGTAAATATTCTCTGTATCAATTAATGCATTTTAAGATTGTTAATATTCCACTTTTCAATCAAATAGTTACTCTTATCGTTAATTTTGTTTTTAATTAACCTCTATGTATTATTTATTTATTTATAAGCATATTAATCCTCTTTAATTCAAGAGAACATCCATAGGTTTTAATGTTACAGTATTACAATATATTGTTATATTTCTTATTAATAGTAAGAATACCTGTTATTATATACATTTTAAAGACATCTTTGGATTTATATTTGTCAACCACTGTTTCACTCTCCTGATGGGGCCCCTCCTCGTGGCGGCAGTCCATTAGTGTTTAGACCCGTGGTTAAAAGTCCTGAGATCCCTTGTGCCATTTTATATTTGGCACTCTTTCCTCCCTACCTTTCCCTTTGTCATTCGCACTACATACTATTCCTTCTGTTGAACACACCTCTATCTATCTCTATACATATATTTTTCCATCATCAAATAGCATTACCCATTTGATTCATTTATTATTTACCTGATCTTTGTTACGGTCCAAGGTCCCCTTTTATCCTCTTACTTCTCTTTTCTCTTTCTTTTTTCTTTTCCTTTTCTCTTTTTTCTTTTTCTTTCCCCTCTTTTCTTTTCTCTCCCTCCTTCTTTCTCGTATTTTATTTCTCTCCTTTCACATATACAGCAACATTATATCAATCTTTTAATTTACTACATCACGTTCTGTCTTCCTTATTAAATTTGTATCGCTAGTCCTTCTTTTTTTTTTTTTTTCTCTTTCCTATTCTTATCTGACATGGCCACTTCACACGATCTTCGAGTAATAACCTGGAATGTTCATGGATTGACACATTATATTAAAAGAAAAAAGACACTCTCTTATTTACAGTCCAATCATGTGGATATAGCTCTCCTTCAAGAAACCCACCTTGACGCTAAAGAGTCTGAAAAATTACGTAGAGACTGGGTGGGACGGTTTATACACAGCAGCATACAGAAGAGAACAGATCCAGATGCGACACCTACCCGCAAATGTGGAGTTGCGATTCTTATCTGTAAGTCCTTACCAGTGACAGTCTTGAAATCCTGGATAGATCCGGATGGACGATATGTCTTTGCCAAACTTCGCATCGGTGAAACACACATATGCGTTGGCTCAATTTACGCTCCCACGGGAGCAAAACGATCATTTCTCCTTCAACTAAACCGCCTTTTAACTGAAATAGGTGCTTCCCAGTTTCTTATCGGTGGAGATTGGAACCTAGTGCGTGATCCAGTCCTAGATAAAACAGGCCCTCTAGATAAGGCAAATGCGGCAGATAGGGCTCTAATGGACGATGTGGTGGCAGATAATGGTTTGGTAGACCATTGGCGACTTTCTCACCCGATGGATAAGGACTATACCTTCACTTCCCGTACGCATGGCACGCTCTCTCGTTTGGACTACTTTTTAATCTCCCAAAATGTAGTTCAAATAACACAGGACTCTCAGATACTGGAGGCAGCGATCTCTGACCATTCCCCAGTTCTACTTTCCTTACAAACTGGTTTATCTAAGCCAGGTCGCAAACCCTGGCGTCTAAACATTCAACGTTATAGGACACCCAAAAACAAAATTTTATTACAATCCCATTTTCAAGACTTTATGTCAGTTAATCAAGGGTCCGTTGACTCCAACAGAACTCTTTGGGCGGCGGCAAAAGCCACTATCCGCGGGCAGCTTATGAGAGATGCAGCGCAGTTTAATAAACAAAATGTTAAGAAGCAAAAAGAATTGGAGCAAGATATTGTGTCTTACACTCGATTATATACACTTAATCCAACGATACCACATCGTAAGTCATTGGAAAAAGCTCGTATGGCTTTAAATAACCTTTTTACCTCTAAGGCAGAATACGCCCTACATAGAATGAAAGGGAGATATTATGAGCAGGGGGAAAAAGCGGGAAGATTATTAGCAGCCCAGCTACGTCAACAGCAAGCAGCTATGGCTATACCGGCCATTAAGTCAATGAACGGTGTTACTCTAACTAAACCCCAAGAAATTGTTAACGAATTTGCCCAGTATTATCAGTCTCTTTACACTGCTGAAACTCAACTTGACACTGACAAATTGGATTCTTTCCTTACAAATGTAAACTTACCCTGTTTGTCAGATGAAGGTAGAATCTTATTGGAAGGTGAAATTACTAGGGAAGAAATATTGTGTGCAATTGCTGGCTTGCCATATCATAAGACCCCGGAAGAAGATGGCTTTCCTGCAGAATTTTATCGTTGGGCGGGAGTGGATGTGCTTGACTCTCTTTTACTCGCATTCCAAGAGGCAGAGCGTGAGGCCTCCTTGGGCCTTATATCTAATAAAGCTATTATTGCTGTGTTACCTAAACCTGGTAAAGATCCTTTATTATGTAGCAGCTATCGTCCCATATCTTTATTGAATTGCGACATCAAAATTCTAGCTAGCATTCTGGCCTCTCGCTTGCGTAAGGTTATTCCATCTCTCATACACTGTACCCAAGTAGGATTTGTTCCGGGGCGTTCCTCTAGGAACCATCTTCGCACTCTTGCCCACACACTATGGTATGCCAAGAATCTTCCTGTTGACGCTTTGGCCTTGTGGCTTGACGCGGAAAAGGCGTTTGATCGGATTGAATGGGATTATCTTTTTAGGGTGTTACAAAAATTCGGCCTGGGAGATCAATTCATAAACAAAATACGCTTGTTGTACAAAAATCCTTCGGCACAGGTAAATTGTGGGGGCTTTATCTCAGATCCATTCTCTATCAATCGAGGTACTTGTCAGGGTTGCGCCCTCTCCCCGTTACTCTTTCTTCTAGCCATGGAACTGTTAGCTGCCTCCTTAAGACAATCTACTTATATTAAGGGCATTTCTCTTCCGACAGGTGAATCCAAAATTTATCTCTACGCAGATGATATTCTTCTTACACTCACAGATCTCTCCACCTCTTTACCATCTATGTTAAAAATAATAGATGACTTCTCCTCCCTTTCTGGGTACAAAATTAATTGGAACAAAAGCGAAGCGCTGCCCATCTCGAATGGGACCACAATAGCGGCCATTCAAGGTTTTCCCTTTCAATGGAAATCTTCTCATCTCAAATATTTGGGCATACTAGTGAACAAAGGTCTAGAGGGTATGGTTACGGATAATCTCAATCCCCTCATTGCTCAAATGCAACGTGATTTTGAAAAATGGAAGGCATAGGGTCTCTCAATGTGGGGCAGGGTTCAAGCCGTGAAAATGGTTACTCTCTCTCGTTTTTTTTATGTCCTCAGCATGCTCCCTATTCAGGTCCCTTTAACCACGTTACGTTCAATTGATTCTAAGATAAAATCTTTTATATGGAACTCTGCCAAACCCCGTCTCTCAGTTTCAAAACTAAAGGCTCATCGCTCCTATGGAGGAATAGGTCTACCCTCAGTGGAACATTATGCTTTCGCATTACAGCTTTCTCAAATGTCATATATGCTTTCACATTCATCGGATGCGCCACAGTGGGTACATCTTGAACACTACCTTTCATTAACAAAAACAGGTCTTTCTGTTTTATACGGCTCTGAATTTCGTCCCCGAGACTCCACTAATCCTATTTTGTCGGCTATGCGCGCTGCTTGGCAAAGGGCACACCGCTTACTGGGCTCACATCCTCGTCTCCATAGGAAAGCACCATTATGGAATAATTCTGCAATTCGTATTAATAGAAAATCAATATTTTGGCCTATTTGGGAAAGAGCAGGTGTTTCCACCCTAGATCAACTTTTTTCAAACGGTGATATTAAATCATTTGTCCAACTGCAGGAAGAATTTCATTTGCCTGATATACAACTTTCAAAATACAACCAGTTAAGACAATCCTTACGGAGAAGTCTAGGACCTCTACCATGGCTCTTGCCCGACTCACCAATTGTAACATATCTCCACACTTGGGGTAAGATGAAAGGAGCTACATCTGGCTTCTACCAAACTCTCACTTCGCATCTTTTTTCTCAACCCTTATCGCAAACTTTACGTACTAAATGGCAAACCTTATTATCGGTCTCTTATACCGATGATGAATGGTCTGACATTCTTAGCAATCTCAATAAGGGTGCACGTGAAGCACGACTGAAATTTTGCTTATTCAAGATTTTACATGATTGGCATTGGTCACCAACAAAACTGCATAAAGCTGGCTTGCTTCCCCATTCTAACTGCTGGAGATGTGATAGTACGTCTTGTAACATTTCTCATATCATCTGTGGATGTCCAGTGATCCAACCCTTTTGGAATTATATAGGTAAAACCTTACATTCCACGATGCCTCTACAAATTCCACTTTCGCATGCTACCATTTTCCTGCATGATACACGTCAATCACAATCCCTCTCTAAACCACAAGCCCGACTCTTACACACAGCTTTAGCTACAGCCAAAATGTGTATATTACGACAATGGAAATCGCCTCAACCACCATCACAAGAAACATGGATGGTGGCTATGATCCAAACAGCTTCCTACGAACGTATTATATACAACATACAGGATCAATCTGATCTCTTTCTTCGAGTATGGTCACCTTTTCTAGCTTCAAATACCGATGATAACATTAATGACCCATCTACGCAGTAATTTAATTTCTATCTCCTCTTATTCTCACTCATTATTCATTATTGGTGGTTATAAATCTTAATACATATTGTATTTATCTACTACTTGTTGTTGTTTTTTAATAGCTACTCACCAGAGCATTTACATGTAATTCTGTATCTTTTAATATATATATTTATACATGTGTGTTTCTCTGCTTACACTTTCATTCTGCACAATATACCTATTGTTTTCATTTATTGTTTGCACATTTCTCTATATTATCCATTTCATTATCTTTTTCTATTCTTATCTCGTAATTCCTTTTCCTACTTCATCTCTCTTGGTTCCGTAACAATATATTCACATACCTGTAGTATAATGTAATCTATTTAATTTTGTCTATATCAAAGAATATTACTTCTTCTCTTTCTTTGAATCAGCATAATTACTTTATGTTATGGTAAGTATTTATCGTATCTTATCTTACCTTATCTTATCTATCACTTAGAATGTCCTCTCATACATTTATATTTATGTACATCAAATTAAATTACTTAACCCTTATATTCATGTTTTATCTATTCACATTGTTTTTCTAGACTGTCTTCTTTTCCTTGGAACATATTCATATTACATTATGCTTCATATTTGTACATTTTTCACTTATCGCTTTCTTTTGTGATCCCTTCTTTCCTTCCCTTTCTCTTCCCCCTTCCCTTAATTCCATCAAATATTTAACGTTTCTCACACCATATTTATTCAACTGTATATCTTACTATTTATCTTTATAGTTGTAAGTGTTATTTATTGGTGCATAGTATTTATCATATATGCATTTTCTCTTTTTCTTTTCCATATATTCCGTATATTTATTCATATCATTCAAATTGTAAGTTATTATTAACTTTATTGTACTTATGATGCAAGTTTCTCAAAATGTCAATAAAAAATTATAACACACAAACCAGATTGCCTTTCCACCCGGGGAGCTGCATGTCAGCAGCTCCCCATGTGGAAAAGCAATGCCGGCTCATGCGGGAGGCGGGGAGCCGGCGGGACCGTGGGGGAATTGGGGCTCCCCCCACGGTCCCAAACGAAGAGGCCAGGCCCCGGGGGATGGGGTCCCCGGGGCCAGGAGTGGCCTGGGAGGGGGGCCACGCGGCCCCCCTCCCCTAAAAAATAAAAAAAAATAAAGAAAAGGCCGGCCCCGGGGATGGGGTCCCCGGGGCCATAAATGGCCTGAGGAGGGGGGCCACGCAACCCCCCTCCAAATGTTAAAAAAATAAAAATAAACACTGGCCATGCCCCAGGGGATGGAGTCCCCGGGGCCGAATATGGCCTCAAGAGGGGGGCCACGCGGCCCCCTTCCATTAAAAAAAAAAAAAAAAAAAAGGGGTCAGGCCCTGGGGGATGGGGTCCCCAGGGCCCATAAAATAGGAAAGGAAGGGGGGCCACACAGCCCCCCTTCTATTTTTTTTTTTTTTTTTAAAAGCCGGCATCGCGCCGGAGGCCCCGCCCCCCTCCCAGCAACACTCTGCAAACGCGCCCTGTGGCGCGTTTTAAGTTGAGGAATTAATTCCTCTTCAATCGTGAGGGTCCCTGGGGGCCAACTAGCCCACCAGGTACCTCCATTAAGCGCCACAGGGCTGCATTGCAGAGAGGTGGTCCAGGCCACGCCCCTTTTTACACCTCTCTGCAACGCAGCTCTGTGGCGCTTACTGGAGGTACCTGGTGGGCTAGTTGGACCCCAGGGACCCTCAGGATTCAAGGGGACTTAATCCCCCAACTTAAAACGCGCCACGGGGCGCGTTTGCACAGTGGTGAAGGGAGGGGGCGGGGCCTGAGGTGACATATGTGCAAACACGCCCTGTGGCGCGTTTTAAGTTGAGGAATTCATTCCCCTTCAATCCTGAGGGCCCCTGGGGGCCAACTAGCCCACCAGGTACCTCCAGTAAGCGCCACAGGCCTGCGTTGCAGAGAGGTGGTGCGAGGCCACGCCCCTTTTTACACCTCTCTGCAACTCAGCTCTGTGGCGCTTACTGGAGGTACCTGGTGGGCTAGTTGGACCCCAGGGACCCTCAGGATTCAAGGGGACTTAATCCCCCAACTTAAAACACGCCACGGGGCACGTTTGCACAGTGGTGAAGGGAGGGGGCGGGGCCTCAGGTGACATGTGTGCAAACACGCCCTGTGGCACGTTTTAAGTTGGGGAATTAATTTCCCTTGAATCCTGAGGGACCCTGGGGGCCAACTAGCCCACCAGGTACCTCCAGTAAGCACCACAGGCCTGCGTTGCAGAGAGGTGGTCCGAGGCCACGCCCCTTTTTACACCTCTCTGCAACGCAGCTCTGTGGCGCTTACTGGAGACTGGAGGTACCTGGTGGGCTAGTTGGACTCCAGGGACCCTTAGGATTCAAGGGGACTTAATCCCCCAATTTAAAACGCGCCACGGGGCGTGTTTGCACAGTGGTGAAGGGAGGGGGCGGGGCCTGATCTGACAAGTGTGCAAACGCGCTCCGTGGTGCATTTTAAGTTGGGGGATTAAGTCCCCTTGTATCCTGAGGGTCCCTGGGGGCCAACTAGCCATACATTGTAGTAATATAATTAGTGTCATATATCATGTTTAATGTATTTATATATTTATGTTCAAATGCTTTTAAATATTTTTAAATATTTTTATGTATTTAGATATTTATATGAAGCATTGTTTTGCACAGAACCCCACAATAATGGATCTATTGGACAAAGCTTAAATATTGGTAAATTGTAAATCACACAGTACTATGCCATACCTGAGTCCGCTCGTAAACAGCAAAAGATACAGTGATAATCATGTAACAACCCCTTTTTGCTATTATCCAGACACAATGAATATTTAAACATATCTCCATTTTTATTCCTTTTATTTTTAAATACTGTTGCACTAAGTTTGTATGCACTTTAGCACTTTATGGCATCACTAAGGTAACCACCAGGCCGCCCCATAGTGTCCGGCATTGGCTCCATCCTGGAGCCCCTCTCCAAGTTTGCGGATGCCTTCCTTCGCCCACTGGTCCAAAGTACTAGCACATATTTAAAAGACACCAAAGAAGTCCTACAGCTACTACAAGGGATCACTTTTGACCCTACCAAACACATTCTGATGGGACTAGACGTGGAGAGTCTCTATACCAGCCTCCCACATGATGAGACTCTCACCATCACAGAGGACGTACTATTCACTACAGACTGGGAGTATCAAACCCCACGCAATGTAGTCATGGAGTGCTGTTCCTTGGCACTCCAAAAGAATTTCTTTGCCTACGAGGACACCCTCTACCTACAAAAGCACGGGACCAGCATGGGGAGCACATTTGCTCCCAGTGTAGCTGGTCTCTATGTCTATCATCTGGAGACTAAGAAAATCCTACACCAGAGCAACCCATTCCTAACTCACATTAGGAATTGGAAACGTTACATTGATGATGTGCTGGTAATATGGGAAGGAGACATGGCATCAACAAATGCTTTCATGACCTGGCTGAACCTACAGAACACCTACTTCAAATTTACCAGCACAGTCTCACGGACAAACTTGGTGTTCTTAGACCTCAACATCTACCCTGAGGATGGCACCCTGAAGACTACCACACATTTTAAGGCCACCACAAAGAACTGCCTACTGTTATATAACAGCTTTCATCCACGACATCTCCGGGATAACCTCCCATACGGACAGTTCCTCCGCTTGCGGAGGAATTGTACCGAGGTCAGAGACTTCAAAAAACAGGCAACAGACCTTCAGGAGAGATTGAGGAAACGGAATTATATCCAACAAGAATAATTGACAAAGCCATGAAGAGAGCACGCAACAATAATAGGGACGCCCTATTGGAACAAAAGACACCAAAGGATCCGGAACGAAGGCCTATATGCGTCACCACATTCAATACAGGTTCAAATCAAGTAGCAAAAATTGTGAACAAACATTGGAGGTTATTGAACTGTGGCAACCTTGACCTCCCGAAACCCATGTTTGCACACAAAAGAGGAAGAAGTTTGAGAGACATGTTGGTCCACACAAGACCACGGACTACTCCAACCACTGCAGTAGCCCACTCACTTCTCCCTCCAGTGAATGGTCACTACCCGTGTGGGACCTGCAGTATTTGCCACCTAACAAAAAGAACCAAACACATCAAATTCAACAACGGCACAGAATGGGAACAAAGGTGGTTTACCAACTGCAACAGTAAAAATGTAGTCTACATCATCACGTGCCCATGCAGTATGGAATATGTTGGGATGACCACGAGACCAGTAAAAACCCAGATAGTGGAACATAGGAGTAATGTACGTTGCAAAAAAAGCACTACAAAAATGGCTACCCACTTCCTGATGACGCAACACACAATAGAGGACTTACAGTGGACTGTCATTGAACAGCTGGACAACGAGAATGGCCTTTTTGAGAAGGAACAACGGTGGGTGTTCCGTCTGGGCACCCACCTCACAGGACTGAATGACGAAATACCCTGGGGTCAATTTGGATAGGGTGCAATCACCATGAGATAGCCCATCTTGACCTTAAGAGAATGCACCTGCATTATTAGCACTACATTCATTGACCAACAAGGGGCTCCCCCTAATAGCAAGGGGTAAAATACACACAACCACCGATAGGAATATGTACAGAGTACAGAACCACCTTATGACAGTCCTTAGTTACACCTGTCTCCACCTGGTTCTTCAATCTACCCAAAACCAAAGGGGATGATGGACGGAGTGTTGAACATTGCAAGCATTCACCCCCAGTCAACTGATCTGGGTTTAATCCATCATCATTCTTTAGCTCACTCCGCCACCCCAGTTCAGGCATGGCTATATGCAAATCAGTCTGACCCTGTGCCTCATGGGAACAGTCCAGCCCGAACTTCCAAGCCATGTCTTCCCTGGACCGGAAACAAGCATCCTGGGACCGGTTTCGGGCTCACAGCCCTCATCAGCCAGGCTATCTTGAATCCAGTGGCAAAGTGAGCAAGGGACCCACGTCTGGGCATACCCTGCCAACTTAGGGCGAACAAAGCAAAACCAAAGGGGATGATGGACGGAGTGTTGAACATTGCAAGCACTCACCCCCAGTCAACTGATCTGGGTTTAATCCATCATCATTCTTTAGCTCACTCCGCCACCCCAGTTCAGACATGGCTATATGCAAATCAGTCTGACCCTGTGCCTCATGGGAACAGTCCAGCCCGAACTGCCAAGCCATGTCTTCCCTGGACCGGAAACAAGCATCCTGGGACCGGTTTCGGGCTCACAGCCCTCATCAGCCAGGCTATCTTGAATCCAGTGGCAAAGTGAGCAAGGGACCCACGTCTGGGCATACCCTGCCAACTTAGGGCGAACAAAGCAAAACCAAAGGGGATGATGGACGGAGTGTTGAACATTGCAAGCACTCACCCCCAGTCAACTGATCTGGGTTTAATCCATCATCATTCTTTAGCTCACTCCGCCACCCCAGTTCAGACATGGCTATATGCAAATCAGTCTGACCCTGTGCCTCATGGGAACAGTCCAGCCCGAACTGCCAAGCCATGTCTTCCCTGGACCGGAAACAAGCATCCTGGGACCGGTTTCGGGCTCACAGCCCTCATCAGCCAGGCTATCTTGAATCCAGTGGCAAAGTGAGCAAGGGACCCACGTCTGGGCATACCCTGCCAACTTAGGGCGAACAAAGCAAAACCAAAGGGGATGATGGACGGAGTGTTGAACATTGCAAGCACTCACCCCCAGTCAACTGATCTGGGTTTAATCCATCATCATTCTTTAGCTCACTCCGCCACCCCAGTTCAGACATGGCTATATGCAAATCAGTCTGACCCTGTGCCTCATGGGAACAGTCCAGCCCGAACTGCCAAGCCATGTCTTCCCTGGACCGGAAACAAGCATCCTGGGTCCGGTTTCGGGCTCACAGCCCTCATCAGCCAGGCTATCTTGAATCCAGTGGCAAAGTGAGCAAGGGACCCACGTCTGGGCATACCCTGCCAACTTAGGGCGAACAAAGCAAAACCAAAGGGGATGATGGACGGAGTGTTGAACATTGCAAGCACTCACCCCCAGTCAACTGATCTGGGTTTAATCCATCATCATTCTTTAGCTCACTCCGCCACCCCAGTTCAGACATGGCTATATGCAAATCAGTCTGACCCTGTGCCTCATGGGAACAGTCCAGCCCGAACTGCCAAGCCATGTCTTCCCTGGGCCGGAAACAAGCATCCTGGGACCGGTTTCGGGCTCACAGCCCTCATCAGCCAGGCTATCTTGAATCCAGTGGCAAACTGAGCAAGGGACCCACGTCTGGGCATACACTGCCAACTTAAGGCGAACAAAGCAAAACCAAAGGGGATGATGGACGGAGTGTTGAACATTGCAAGCACTCACCCCCAGTCAACTGATCTGGGTTTAATCCATCATCATTCTTTAGCTCACTCCGCCACCCCAGTTCAGACATGGCTATATGCAAATCAGTCTGACCCTGTGCCTCATGGGAACAGTCCAGCCCGAACTGCCAAGCCATGTCTTCCCTGGACCGGAAACAAGCATCCTGGGACCGGTTTCGGGCTCACAGCCCTCATCAGCCAGGCTATCTTGAATCCAGTGGCAAAGTGAGCAAGGGACCCACGTCTGGGCATACCCTGCCAACTTAGGGCGAACAAAGCAAAACCAAAGGGGATGATGGACGGAGTGTTGAACATTGCAAGCACTCACCCCCAGTCAACTGATCTGGGTTTAATCCATCATCATTCTTTAGCTCACTCCGCCACCCCAGTTCAGACATGGCTATATGCAAATCAGTCTGACCCTGTGCCTCATGGGAACAGTCCAGCCCGAACTGCCAAGCCATGTCTTCCCTGGACCGGAAACAAGCATCCTGGGACCGGTTTCGGGCTCACAGCCCTCATCAGCCAGGCTATCTTGAATCCAGTGGCAAAGTGAGCAAGGGACCCACGTCTGGGCATACCCTGCCAACTTAGGGCGTACAAAGCAAAACCAAAGGGGATGATGGACGGAGTGTTGAACATTGCAAGCACTCACCCCCAGTCAACTGATCTGGGTTTAATCCATCATCATTCTTTAGCTCACTCCGCCACCCCAGTTCAGACATGGCTATATGCAAATCAGTCTGACCCTGTGCCTCATAGGAACAGTCCAGCCCGAACTGCCAAGCCATGTCTTCCCTGGACCGGAAACAAGCATCCTGGGACCGGTTTCGGGCTCACAGCCCTCATCAGCCAGGCTATCTTGAATCCAGTGGCAAAGTGAGCAAGGGACCCACGTCTGGGCATACCCTGCCAACTTACGGCGAACAAAGCAAAACCAAAGGGGATGATGGACGGAGTGTTGAACATTGCAAGCACTCACCCCCAGTCAACTGATCTGGGTTTAATCCATCATCATTCTTAAGCTCACTCCGCCACCCCAGTTCAGACATGGCTATATGCAAATCAGTCTGACCCTGTGCCTCATGGGAACAGTCCAGCCCGAACTGCCAAGCCATGTCTTCCCTGGACCGGAAACAAGCATCCTCGGACCGGTTTCGGGGTCTCACAGCCCTCATCAGCCAGGCTATCTTGAATCCAGTGGCAAAGTGAGCAAGGGACCCACGTCTGGGCATACCCTGCCAACTTAGGGCGAACAAAGCAAAACCAAAGGGGATGATGGACGGAGTGTTGAACATTGCAAGCACTCACCCCCAGTCAACTGATCTGGGTTTAATCCATCATCATTCTTTAGCTCACTCCGCCACCCCAGTTCAGACATGGCTATATGCAAATCAGTCTGACCCTGTGCCTCATGGGAACAGTCCAGCCCGAACTGCCAAGCCATGTCTTCCCTGGACCGGAAACAAGCATCCTGGGACCGGTTTCGGGCTCACAGCCCTCATCAGCCAGGCTATCTTGAATCCAGTGGCAAAGTGAGCAAGGGACCCACGTCTGGGCATACCCTGCCAACTTAGGGCGAACAAAGCAAAACCAAAGGGGATGATGGACGGAGTGTTGAACATTGCAAGCACTCACCCCCAGTCAACTGATCTGGGTTTAATCCATCATCATTCTTTAGCTCACTCCGCCACCCCAGTTCAGACATGGCTATATGCAAATCAGTCTGACCCTGTGCCTCATGGGAACAGTCCAGCCCGAACTGCCAAGCCATGTCTTCCCTGGACCGGAAACAAGCATCCTGGGACCGGTTTCGGGCTCACAGCCCTCATCAGCCAGGCTATCTTCAATCCAGTGGCAAAGTGAGCAAGGGACCCACGTCTGGGCATACCCTGCCAACTTAGGGCGAACAAAGCAAAACCAAAGGGGATGATGGACGGAGTGTTGAACATTGCAAGCACTCACCCCCAGTCAACTGATCTGGGTTTAATCCATCATCATTCTTTAGCTCACTCCGCCACCCCAGTTCAGACATGGCTATATGCAAATCAGTCTGACCCTGTGCCTCATGGGAACAGTCCAGCCCGAACTGCCAAGCCATGTCTTCCCTGGACCGGAAACAAGCATCCTGGGACCGGTTTCGGGCTCACAGCCCTCATCAGCCAGGCTATCTTGAATCCAGTGGCAAAGTGAGCAAGGGACCCACGTCTGGGCATACCCTGCCAACTTAGGGCGAACAAAGCAAAACCAAAGGGGATGATGGACGGAGTGTTGAACATTGCAAGCACTCACCCCCAGTCAACTGATCTGGGTTTAATCCATCATCATTCTTTAGCTCACTCCGCCACCCCAGTTCAGACATGGCTATATGCAAATCAGTCTGACCCTGTGCCTCATGGGAACAGTCCAGCCGGAACTGCCAAGCCATGTCTTCCCTGGACTGGAAACAAGCATCCTGGGACCGGTTTCGGGCTCACAGCCCTCATCAGCCAGGCTATCTTGAATCCAGTGGCAAAGTGAGCAAGGGACCCACGTCTGGGCATACCCTGCCAACTTAGGGCGAACAAAGCAAAACCAAAGGGGATGATGGACGGAGTGTTGAACATTGCAAGCACTCACCCCCAGTCAACTGGATCTGGGTTTAATCCATCATCATTCTTTAGCTCACTCCGCCACCCCAGTTCAGACATGGCTATATGCAAATCAGTCTGACCCTGTGCCTCATGGGAACAGTCCAGCCCGAACTGCCAAGCCATGTCTTCCCTGGACCGGAAACAAGCATCCTGGGTCCGGTTTCGGGCTCACAGCCCTCATCAGCCAGGCTATCTTGAATCCAGTGGCAAAGTGAGCAAGGGACCCACGTCTGGGCATACCCTGCCAACTTAGGGCGAACAAAGCAAAACCAAAGGGGATGATGGACGGAGTGTTGAACATTGCAAGCACTCACCCCCAGTCAACTGATCTGGGTTTAATCCATCATCATTCTTTAGCTCACTCCGCCACCCCAGTTCAGACATGGCTATATGCAAATCAGTCTGACCCTGTGCCTCATGGGAACAGTCCAGCCCGAACTGCCAAGCCATGTCTTCCCTGGACCGGAAACAAGCATCCTGGGACCGGTTTCGGGCTCACAGCCCTCATCAGCCAGGCTATCTTGAATCCAGTGGCAAAGTGAGCAAGGGACCCACGTCTGGGCATACCCTGCCAACTTAGGGCGAACAAAGCAAAACCAAAGGGGATGATGGACGGAGTGTTGAACATTGCAAGCACTCACCCCCAGTCAACTGATCTGGGTTTAATCCATCATCATTCTTTAGCTCACTCCGCCACCCCAGTTCAGACATGGCTATATGCAAATCAGTCTGACCCTGTGCCTCATGGGAACAGTCCAGCCCGAACTGCCAAGCCATGTCTTCCCTGGACCGGAAACAAGCATCCTGGGACCGGTTTCGGGCTCACAGCCCTCATCAGCCAGGCTATCTTGAATCCAGTGGCAAAGTGAGCAAGGGACCCACGTCTGGGCATACCCTGCCAACTTAGGGCGAACAAAGCAAAACCAAAGGGGATGATGGACGGAGTGTTGAACATTGCAAGCACTCACCCCCAGTCAACTGATCTGGGTTTAATCCATCATCATTCTTTAGCTCACTCCGCCACCCCAGTTCAGACATGGCTATATGCAAATCAGTCTGACCCTGTGCCTCATGGGAACAGTCCAGCCCGAACTGCCAAGCCATGTCTTCCTGGACCGGAAACAAGCATCCTGGGACCGGTTTCGGGCTCACAGCCCTCATCAGCCAGGCTATCTTGAATCCAGTGGCAAAGTGAGCAAGGGACCCACATCTGGGCATACCCTGCCAACTTAGAGGTGAACAAAGCAAACCAAAGGGGATGATGGACGGAGTGTTGAACATTGCAAGCACTCACCCCCAGTCAACTGATCTGGGTTTAATCCATCATCATTCTTTAGCTCACTCCGCCACCCCAGTTCAGACATGGCTATATGCAAATCAGTCTGACCCTGTGCCTCATGGGAACAGTCCAGCCCGAACTGCCAAGCCATGTCTTCCCTGAGACCGGAAACAAGCATCCTGGGACCGGTTTCGGGCTCACAGCCCTCATCAGCCAGGCTATCTTGAATCCAGTGGCAAAGTGAGCAAGGGACCCACGTCTGGGCATACCCTGCCAACTTAGGGCGAACAAAGCAAAACCAAAGGGGATGATGGACGGAGTGTTGAACATTGCAAGCACTCACCCCCAGTCAACTGATCTGGGTTTAATCCATCATCATTCTTTAGCTCACTCGCCACCCCAGTTCAGACATGGCTATATGCAAATCAGTCTGACCCTGTGCCTCATGGGAACAGTCCAGCCCGAACTGCCAAGCCATGTCTTCCCTGGACCGGAAACAAGCATCCTGGGACCGGTTTCGGGCTCACAGCCCTCATCAGCCAGGCTATCTTGAATCCAGTGGCAAAGTGAGCAAGGGACCCACGTCTGGGCATACCCTGCCAACTTAGGGCGAACAAAGCAAAACCAAAGGGGATGATGGACGGAGTGTTGAACATTGCAAGCACTCACCCCCAGTCAACTGATCTGGGTTTAATCCATCATCATTCTTTAGCTCACTCCGCCACCCCAGTTCAGACATGGCTATATGCAAATCAGTCTGACCCTGTGCCTCATGGGAACAGTCCAGCCCGAACTGCCAAGCCATGCCTTCCTGGACCGGAAACAAGCATCCTGGGACCGGTTTCGGGCTCACAGCCCTCATCAGCCAGGCTATCTTGAATCCAGTGGCAAAGTGAGCAAGGGACCCACGTCTGGGCATACCCTGCCAACTTAGGGCGAACAAAGCAAAACCAAAGGGGATGATGGACGGAGTGTTGAACATTGCAAGCACTCACCCCCAGTCAACTGATCTGGGTTTAATCCATCATCATTCTTTAGCTCACTCCGCCACCCCAGTTCAGACATGGCTATATGCAAATCAGTCTGACCCTGTGCCTCATGGGAACAGTCCAGCCCGAACTGCCAAGCCATGTCTTCCCTGGACCGGAAACAAGCATCCTGGGACCGGTTTCGGGCTCACAGCCCTCATCAGCCAGGCTATCTTGAATCCAGTGGCAAAGTGAGCAAGGGACCCACGTCTGGGCATACCCTGCCAACTTAGGGCGAACAAAGCAAAACCAATGGGGATGATGGACGGAGTGTTGAACATTGCAAGCACTCACCCCCAGTCAACTGATCTGGGTTTAATCCATCATCATTCTTTAGCTCACTCCGCCACCCCAGTTCAGACATGGCTATATGCAAATCAGTCTGACCCTGTGCCTCATGGGAACAGTCCAGCCCGAACTGCCAAGCCATGTCTTCCCTGGACCGAAACAAGCATCCTGGGACCGGTTTCGGGCTCACAGCCCTCATCAGCCAGGCTATCTTGAATCCAGTGGCAAAGTGAGCAAGGGACCCACGTCTGGGCATACCCTGCCAACTTACGGCGAACAAAGCAAAACCAAAGGGGATGATGGACGGAGTGTTGAACATTGCAAGCACTCACCCCCAGTCAACTGATCTGGGTTTAATCCATCATCATTCTTAAGCTCACTCCGCCACCCCAGTTCAGACATGGCTATATGCAAATCAGTCTGACCCTGTGCCTCATGGGAACAGTCCAGCCCGAACTGCCAAGCCATGTCTTCCCTGGACCGGAAACAAGCATCCTCGGACCGGTTTCGGGCTCACAGCCCTCATCAGCCAGGCTATCTTGAATCCAGTGGCAAAGTGAGCAAGGGACCCACGTCTGGGCATACCCTGCCAACTTAGGGCGAACAAAGCAAAACCAAAGGGGATGATGGACGGAGTGTTGAACATTGCAAGCACTCACCCCCAATCAACTGATCTGGGTTTAATCCATCATCATTCTTTAGCTCACTCCGCCACCCCAGTTCAGACATGGCTATATGCAAATCAGTCTGACCCTGTGCCTCATGGGAACAGTCCAGCCCGAACTGCCAAGCCATGTCTTCCCTGGACCGGAAACAAGCATCCTGGGACCGGTTTCGGGCTCACAGCCCTCATCAGCCAGGCTATCTTGAATCCAGTGGCAAAGTGAGCAAGGGACCCACGTCTGGGCATACCCTGCCAACTTAGGGCGAACAAAGCAAAACCAAAGGGGATGATGGACGGAGTGTTGAACATTGCAAGCACTCACCCCCAGTCAACTGATCTGGGTTTAATCCATCATCATTCTTTAGCTCACTCCGCCACCCCAGTTCAGACATGGCTATATGCAAATCAGTCTGACCCTGTGCCTCATGGGAACAGTCCAGCCCGAACTGCCAAGCCATGTCTTCCCTGGACCGGAAACAAGCTTCCTGGGACCGGTTTCGGGCTCACAGCCCTCATCAGCCAGGCTATCTGACCAACAGTCAGTGAGTAATATGCATGTAAAATAACGAATTTCATTCTATGGATCATCAGGGACTACTACGGTCCCGTACATTGATCTGGCGAAATAAAAGAATGAAGAAACCAGAAACAACATTTAGAATTGTATACGGCTCCGATAGGTGGTACCCCCACCTCCCTCGGAAATCTGCTGTCCAATAGGCAGTATAAAGACAACCATTTCTCTTCGTATTCAGGGAATAGGAAGTGTATCTCCAAAAGGTCCCATGGAACGGCGGCCATTTTGGGACTTTACCGCTCTAGTGGCCCGGTCCTTCCAGAAACTCTCATTAGAGCTCCTTAACGATCGGGCTCAGTTTGCCACTTTGAAAAAACCTACTTTAATCTGGGGGTCCTCATTGGAATTAGTCATCACTTTCCGCCACAACAAAAAACTCCCTCGAGTTTCGGAAACAGGAAGTGCACCTAATTGACCCGTGAAAAGGTCCCATAATCCGGCGGCCATCTTGAGTCTTCACCGGTCTAGTGTTGGGAGCATTTAACTTTTGTTTCCCGCGCCAGCGGAGACGAATGGGGCATAAATAGGTTCTCCCCACACGACTCAGTGTTCCACGGAGCCGCGGTGAGGTAAAACCCAGGAGAGTGAGTAACCTTGACGACGTAAGTACGGCATAGCCGCATCCCGCCCACTTAGTCGAACTCTTTCACAAAGCTAATTGACATGCTATACTGAGTGTTTTTCTCATCTTTATCATAACAGTGTTTGACTACAGGTGCCCCTCCCCTCCCGTTCTATAGGCTCATGGGGCAATTGATGAGCATAATACATGTACGTATTAAAAATGATGGTGCAAATAGGTACTTTTCTTTCCCTGAACACAGGATGTCATTGGCAAAGTATGTACAATGTCATGAGGACATGGATACATCCACTATGGTGCATACCTGAGCCTCAGCTATTTTAGAGTGTGTGGTTTATGTTTCATGTTGGTGCGTCATGTACTGTCTACACCGCCTTTAGCACACAACACGCAGAAAAATATATCACCGCGTAAAAATATATCACGTTTTTTAAGACGATCATCACAGAAGGTGTGGGATAATTATGTCATGTATCATTTGAAATATTTTTATGATGCCCTTGTTCTTTCAGACCCATAACAAGAAAACAATACCTAGTAGGGTACAGTATCAGAGTGCATGTTTAATATAATGTGCAATAATTAATGATCTTGGATATTGGATTAATCTTTTATCACCAACATTTAGAGTGTTTAAGGGATCTGTCTAGGTCCTGATGAGAAGCCAGGGGAGGGCTTCGAAACATGTCGACAAAGGAAGTACCGCCCATTAAAGCATAGTACCTCCGCTATTCCCCACTTTTAACAATACCAGCTTATAGGAACATTAAAGTTTATCTTTCCACTTAGTCAGTTATTTTTTAACTATTTATCACTTTCACTTAATCACTGCTGACCCTTCCACTCACTCCTACACCACACATAGTACTGTCTAAATCAGTGCTCCCACGTAGTCGCAGGTCGCAGCATGCCCCGTCCCGCAGAGGGGCGGGAAGACCCCGATGATGAAGCATGCCACCAAGGGCCCTTTTGGTGGGTGAGGGGTATTTTAACAAAGCTGTGTGCTGTCCTTGAACGTAGGAGACACACGATTCCTGGAAGGACCCTAGAGGAGAATAATGACCACCATCTGCTGCCCTCTCCAATGGTACAGCTTCCAAAAAATGTATGTTTGGTCACTATTTGAAGGCTGCAACCTCCGAGGCATCTTTTCAGAGGACATCAAAGGCCACTTGAAAGGATTTATTTTCAGGGATCTCAATTCAGGTACAGTTCCAGAGCCATATTACGTTTGAGTGGAGAATCATGAGGAAAGGGAGCATATTGGTAATGTTACCCCCATCTAACAAATTGCAGGCCTGGCAGGCTATGTAGATACCAGGGATCATTTTGTAACAACCATAAACAAAGAGCGGGACTTCCTGGCACAGGTGTGCTTCCCCCAGACGTTTGCATTTTGGCTGCTCAGTGGGAGCTGCAAGGGTTGCTGTCCCTGATATGCGCTATAATAGAGGTGAGATCATTTATTTTCCATAACTTGGCAAATAACTGGACCTGAAGACCTTTACTTTATGTCTGACACCTGAGTCCTGTGTCCCCCACCCAGCTATCCCACACATGACTCTAGCAAAATAAGACCACATGAGAGGCTGGACTTACCACAGTGGAGAGGAACACACAAAAGTTGAATCAATGTGTTGAGAGCTTTGGATTTGCAGTTTGTCACTGAGATTTGGAAAGTATTATATCTACAGTTTAAGTCCATTAGTTTGCTCGATATCAAGGAAAATCTGCCATCTCCACACATTTTCGAAGAGTAGACACCCATCATAACCTAAGCAAAATGACTTGCATGTGCTGTACAAGCTTCTCTTACCGATATTGCCTTGCATATTTCAAATATTAAAGAAAAGCACTTATTCCTCACATGTGCGTAGCAGAGAACACTGGAATCCACTGCCAACATCAAAATCCTTACATTCCTGCATTATCACACTTCTGATAGGAAATGTATCATATGTGTGGGTAGGGCTATCACACAACACGACAAGGACTAAACTGCGGCCATGTAACGTCAAGGTGGATTGCACAAGGTGGGTGGCTGCTGCGTTTGTGACAAAGTCTTCCACCAACCAGAGAACAATACCCACCCTAGGCACTTTTGAAAACTAGACGCACAAAGAAATATAAGGTGCAGTGACTTGTGTGACTTCCAGGAAGTTTTCCTATTCAGAACGCATTGCAAACTATGCCTAAAAAACGATTGCTTTTCACTTTTCATGGGGGCTCTCTGCAGTATTTGGCTGTGGGTTGGCTGACACCCAAGGAGCCGTACTAAGTGCCCGATTTAATTTTTGATGGATGGAGTAGTCACCATTGGACTGGCAGAAGACATTATGTCCAGGCCCTGACTACTCCATCTGCCAAATTTATAAATGACGTCACAGCGGTTTCTGTCAATGCATTTTACTGTTTGTTACAAGGATGCGCAGGAAGGACGCAACCCTGTAGCAAACAGTAATCTTATTTCTTTTTAAAAAGAAAATCCCAAAATGGGATTTTCTTTTCGTAAAGAAAACAAAGTAATTCCCTTGCCATGGGAGGCTTTTTCCATGGTGGGGGCAGGATTAAAATGTTTTTGCTGTTCCTTACTGTCAGGTTTTACCTGCCAGTGAGGAACACTAAAAAATGACTACATGTTGGCCCATCCAAATTGGGTGGGTGGACTTGTAGTCGTTTCTCTGTCGGCCCTTATTCCCCAGGGCCGTTGGAGGGGATTAATCACAGCAGACCGCATTCTTGTCGATGAGGATACCCTGTAGCCGTTGGAGCATCCTTACCATCAAGAATTAAATCAGGCCCTAAATGTTTTACCTTTCGCTTTTTTTAAACTCTTTATTTAATCTGTTGCACATTGTACAGAATTATTAACCTCGGTTACATAAAACACATTCACTTGTTTCATTGTATTATACAATCTATTTGTGCCGGCTAACAAGATTATTCTCCTATGCCCTCCTGCTTGTTATCCTTTCTTTATCGCTCTTGACATTGTTTGTGGGTCAGCACACTAGCTCAGGCAAGTTATTGCTTCAATTACTTACCGGTAATCTTCATTATTCCAGGTCATAGTCTTCCTAATCACAGTCCTCACGTCATGAGCCTTCTGTCTCCATTGGTGGTTAGACTATAGAGGCACGCATGGCTAAACCATGCGTGCCTCTACCACGCAGCCCGAACCACGAATGCGTCTTAACCACGCATTCCTTTACCACGCATGCCTTTACCATGCAGTTTCTTGGTATTTGCATGAATGGTAAAGGTGTATGCATGGCTAAGTTCGCCACTACTCCGATCTCACTCCCCCGTCCCTAAAACTACCCCAACCGCTTCCACTGCCCGTAGGCCTAAAACCGTAACCCCTACTTTAAAAAAGTACTCCGACCCCCCAGCCCGAAAGACTACCCTGACTACCCATCCTCCTCCCCCTGCCCTGAGGCCTAAAACCCTGCCCCTTTACATACACTACCCTAATCCCCCCCCCCTCATGCTGTCCTTAAAACGACCCCGACCCCCCCAATCCCCCCACCCTCGTGCTGTCCTTAAAACGACCCGACCCCCCCCCCACTTCCCTTAGGCTTAACACCCTAACCCCTAATTTAAAAAACTATTCTGACCCCCCCCAGCTCTAAAAACTACCCGACCCCCAGCCCTGAAAACTACCCCGGCACCCCAAACCATACAAACTACCCCCCCAAAACCCAGCCCCTGCCTCACTTACCTCACCACATCCTTCGCTTCCTCGTCCGAGGTCTTCCTGCTTCCGAGTTCCGCCAAGCTGCAGGCAGCAGCTAGACCGCGCACTGACTTAACCACGCATATGTGTGGTTAAGGCAGATGCGTGGTTAAGGCAAGCATGGTAGCGCTTGCGTAGTCGTAACACGCATGGCTGAGGCTGCGGTGTTCCAACTGTTTCCCTCCATTGGTACAAATTTCACCTATACATATAAAAAAGAATAGTATTGCCCCTATTTACATGGCTGCCACAAGATTTCCTGTCCTACCATGTGACCTATAAAGGAGGAGCATAAACGTATACAATTACCTGATTACACAACATCCCCCTAAAGGGTAGCAATTTTAACCCTTCCACACCCCTTTTTTAAATAAAAAAAAAGAAAAGTTCATGAAAAATTGAATCCCAGTGAGAGTAGGGAGTGCAACTAGGACTGTGACAAGGAAGACTATGACTCTGACTCAGATTTATGAAGATTGCCCGTAAACAATCGAAGCATTACCTTCCTCGTCCGCCTTCCTCATCGCAGTCCTCATGCCCATAGTGCAAAAGAATAGCATCCGGTCTTAAAGCAAACTTGTCCTCGAAACACCTAACAAGGAGATCATCAGAAAGAGGAGCCCCATTTTCACCCAATCTATGACCTGAAGAAATTGCCTCAAGGAAAAGACATTATGAGTCATGAATTTAACCATAACTGTTTTAAGAGTTTCATAAGGTGCATCTTGAGGAATATTAAACACTCGAGGCCTAACCCAAGATGGCACCGGAGTGTGAATAACTGTCTATTGTAGCTTAAAACTCCAAAGACGAGCTGCTGGGTATCAAACTCGGAAACAGACGAATGTCTAATTGCTTAGATGTCCTTGATTTACACCAGGAGGAAAAATATTTTCAGTGCCTCCCAGACACTTTTGATGAGCTCTGCTTCCTAGAATTCTGAATAGAGAGAGCAATTTTAGGGGGAACAAAGCAAACACAAGGAGATGATGGACGGAGTGCTGAAACTTTTCAAACACTCACCCCCAGTCACAGATCTGGGTTGAATCCATCATCATTCTTTAGCTCACTTTGCCACCCCAGTTAAGACACAGCTATATGCAAATCAGTCTTGACCCTGTGCCTCATGGGAACAGTCCTGCCGGAACTGCCAAGCCATGTCTTCCCTGGACCGGAAACAAGCATCCTGGGACCGGTTTCGGGCTAACAGCCCTCATCAGCCAGGCTAGCTTGAATCCAGTGGCAAAGTGAGCAAGGGACCCACGTCTGGGCATATCCTGCCAACTTAGGGCGAACAAAGCAAACACAAGGAGATGATGGACGGAGTGCTGAAACTTTTCAAACACTCACCCCCAGTCACAGATCTGGGTTGAATCCATCATCATTCTTTAGCTCACTTTGGCACCCCAGTTCAGACACAGCTATATGCAAATCAGTCTTGACCCTGTGCCTCATGGGAACAGTCTAGCCCGAACTGCCAAGCCATGTCTTCCCTGGACCGAAACAAGCATCCTGGGGACCGGTTTCGGGCTAACAGCCCTCATCAGCCAGGCTAGCTTGAATCCAGTGGCAAAGTGAGCAAAGGACCCACGTCTGGGCATACCCTGCCAACTTAGGGCGAACAAAGCAAACACAAAGAGATGATGGACGGAGTGCTGACATTTTTCAAACACTCACTCCCAGTCACAGATCTGGGTTGAATCCATCATCATTCTTTAGCTCACTTTGCCACCCCAGTTCAGACACAGCTATATGTAAATCAGTCTTGACCCTGTGCCTCATGGGAACAGTCCAGCCCGAACTGCCAAGCCATGTCTTCCCTGGACCGGAAACAAGCATCCTGGGACCGGTTTTGGCTAACAGCCCTCATCAGGCAGGCTAGCTTGAATCCAGTGGCAAAGTGAGCAAGGGACCCACGTCTGGGCATACCCTGCCAACTTAGGGCGAACAAAGCAAACACAAGGAGATGATGGACGGAGTGCTGAAACTTTTCAAACACTCACCCCCAGTTACAGATCAAAAAGGGATCTTCAATAGGAAAATCTTCTGTAGTGCATCACCATTATTTAAGCCAAATTTGACGCATTCCCGCTATTGAAGACCTAGCTGCTGCTGGTGGGGAACTCAGTGTATCATACGAGATATCTGAGATGAAGTGTAACTGTTGCTTCATCATAGCCAGGGGCTGGATAGTGCAGCTTGCATTGATCATAGCTCTAATGGGCAACTTCACAGCAGCATAGGCTTGTTTGACAGCAAAGTCTACCCGCTTATACACCAGATCAGACAACACTTACCCCGATGGCTTTGGGACCAAAAAAAGAATTGAAAATATGCTCATTCTGTTGCAACAGGTCTGGGTTACTGCTTTTTTACTGCAGTTTTGGTGTCCCCTCTTGCAATGACTATCTTTCCAGTGAATAGGTTGCATGAGGAGTACTGTAAAATAAATCCGGAGGGATACTCTTGAATATTATCAGATACCGCTCCTGAGTAATTTGCAAAAAACACTGATCTGATATTGATGAGCATCAAAAGAATGGGATTGCATCTATCTCACATGCCTCTGCAGGAGGGCGTAATTGTGCAAAATCAAGGGAGATGATAATTTTCTCTTGCTGCAAACAGGTCTATCTGGGGTAACCCAAACCTCCTCACCACCTGTTGAAATATCACCTGGTTCAATGATAAAGAGCTCGTTGGGGGAGAACCCTGTTGAGATGATGCACAGCACAATTCTCTTTTACAGGGAGGTAAATTTCCCTCAAAGCCTTCAAAGTCACCTACGCCCATGCACAAATCTCTTGTGCTAGGAGATTCAGAACTGGCAACCACCATGATTATTTGGCTAACTCAAAGCCTCCAGAAAAGCCATATTTTCTCTTATATGCTGAAGAGCTTCTTTTAACTCAGCACCTTGAATAAACTTTCCCTTTACCCTTCTTTTATCACTCTCGGCCAGTGGACTTCAAACCTTTTAATGCTGCGGCCCCCAGTGGGAAAAAAAAATCACCAGGTCCCCCATTAGAATATTTCACAATTATTATATTAAACTGGCAATGTTTAATTATGTCTAAACTTATTTAAACATTGCAGTTAAGTTCTGTTACCATTTTAAAAATGTTATCACATAAATGATTGCCAAACATACTATTCTGGTCAGGCAGGCATTACTAACGTGTAAAAGTATCCATAGTGTGACAATCAGATATGACAGTGGGGGTTTTGAATTTGGATATTTGGAGTACCTTCCCTTTTGACACCTTCTCCCAGCCAGGATATAAAGGATAAAAGATGTTAGTGATAGCCCATTAAAGAGGAGCACTGCTGCTCATTTTTTTCCGCTGAAAACAAAGCACTGTTATCAGCAGAATGCTTCTATTGGCTAGAGCCTGGTGCCCCCCCTGGAATCACTTAAGGCGCCCCTAGGGCCCCCCCCAGTTTGAAGACCCTTGCCTTGGCAGTGTTTGTGGGTCACCATATTAACATAGGCAAGTTTATGTCCAGTTCCTCTGGCCACACATTTGTTGTTAGTTTCAGGTGTGCTGCCCTACATATCTTCAGTACTGTTTGCACAATTGTTTGTTTCTTCATCTTGCTCTTCATCAAGAAGAACAGATAAGATTTTAGTTGATCCCAAAATTTGCAGGATCTGGCAGCTGGGTGCAGTAAGCCTAAGTGCATCTCCATCATCTTGTTGCAATATATCATGTCTTGAATCCAGTCTTTACTTGTGGTCAGTGCACCCTCGTCATCCAGCGCATACCCACTTTTCTCATAGCCAGCAGTAAGGGCATCAACTTAAATTGTTGCCACATCTTGGACATGGCTGCCACATAGCCAAGTAAGGTTAACAAAAAGATGTCAAGTAGATGGCCACCGGTTATCACATTTAAAGTCTCTAGTACTTACGCTTAATATCTATCCGCCAATAGCCATTCCCAAGCACTGCCACTTCAGATTTTAGAAAACGACTTCCTCTCTACCGCATGTACAGCAGATATCCGATTGTGTTATTGTGTTTAGCCATAAGTTGTGGAGTAACGTATGTTCTGTGTAGGTATTTTAAGTGTATCAATTTATGTTGGCTGGTAAATGGCATCCCCTTTACTCATCCCAAACCGCCTCCTACGGCTATAAACTCCCCCCCCCCCCAAAAACAATTTAGATCCTTCCCTCTTTTATCCCTCCACTATTCCTTTTCAATCCAAATAACAGACTAACATGTCTACCACTCAAATTAATTGCATTTTTCCCTATACTAATTCCCACTAATCCTGTTTGAGTTCTGGAGTAGCGTGCTACTCTCCGAAAAGCGCTTCAACACCTCATCAGGGGTAGCAAGCGCAATATAAATGCAAACCTTTTTCCCTCTTCTATCCTTCCCCTATCCTTCTCAATCTGAATAACAGACTAACATATTCACCGCTCAAATTACTTCATATTTTACTATATTAATTCACCACTAATCCTTTATGGGTGCCGGAGTAGCGTGCCACTCGCCAAAAAAGCAATTTAACACCTTATCAGGGGTAGCAAGCGCTATAACAATGCAAACCTTTTCCCTCTTCTATCCTTCCACTATCCTTCTCAATCCAAATAACTGACTAACATAGCCACCACTCAAATGACTTTTATATTTTCACTATACTAATTCACCACTAATCATTTATGGGTTCCGGAGTAGCGTGCTACTCGCCAAAGTAGTGCTTCAACACCTCATCAGGGGTAGCAAGCGCTTTATAAATGCTAACCTTTTTCCTCTTCTATCCCTCCACTATCCTTCTCAATCCAAATAACTGACTTACATATCCACCACTCAAATTTCTTTCATATTTCACTAAACTAATTAACCACTAATCCTTTATGGGTTTCAAAGTAACGTGCTACTCGCCAAAAAGCGCTTTGACACCTCGTCAGGGGTAGTAAGCGCTATATAAATGCAATTACAATACAATACAATACAATATGCCTAAACTCTGAAGCAACATTTACCTATCTCATCTGTTAAGCTGGGCCCAGTATTGTTTTTGCAGTATTGTTTATCTTTGGCTATCTTAGTATGGCACATATTGTTCATTTCGGCGAACAAGTAGGCTACTATTCTCTTCAGGATTTCTTTTTCTGTGATGTTAGCAGGGCTGGCTCTAGAGCGGTGTTATGTTTCGTATATAGGCCCTAATGTAGACCCATTCATATATGCCATAATGTAGAAATACTCAGTATATGCCCTATTATGGTCATACCCGTATATGCCCTATTATGGTCATACTCGTATATGCCCTATTATGGTCATACCCGTATATGCCTTATTATGGTCTTACTCGTATATGCCCTATTATAGTCATGGCTCCTAATATAGGCATGATCTTTCACCTACATTAGTTCCCTACAGTACACAACGAGCTCTGAGGGTTGAACGTTATCTAGTCTGTGGTTAGAACACTGCAAGGTCTTTCCAGAACACAGGCCTTCAATGTACTCATAAATTATGCTTGAGCATTCACCAGCTACATCTCCCGCCTAATATGTATGTACAAAGTTCACCCCTGACGTCTTCCTCATGTCTAACAAAGACCAATACAAACCATACTGAGGGACGAGACACTTTAGGGTATAAATACACCACATTTTGCCACGGTAAGACAGAGGGAACTGAGACTTCCATGCTGACACACTGACCAGAGCCGCTGAGGCTCCTGCATGCAGTCGCTCAAGCTGACAGCGGTCTAACACAGCCCTTGCGGGGTGTCCAACTCGAGACCAGGACGGGGTCCCACACTCTCTCTATTCAGGTATGGGGGTTCGACTAAATCCTAGAGGGATTCTTGGCTCTTAGGCTATTAGACCTACACATATGCTAGGTACACTCAGGTACATCTAGTTGGGCATCGTAGGAGTACGCGCACTTGCATAATGCTTTTTATATTCATGTATGTATTCATGATTATTGCAATATGGTAGAAATGTTCTATCCCTTCACTTTTATCGTACTGCTGATAATATATCTCTGCTATTGTCTGCTGACTGTTTTTTCTGTGTAACTCTCTGAGACATACCGAATAAGTAAGCACGAGTGACTGAGCGAAAAGTAGTATATTGTTTCCACGATTCTGAGGAATTTTCGGTTGTCATGATCTAAGGTTGCCAGAAACGAATCTCTCCCCGATAAGAGGAGATTCTAGTGGCACTGTGAGCTAGCTAATGCAAATCCGGCTAACATACGCGGTGGGGGTGCACAGAATCAGTCTAACACCAAGCCCACAGTATATGTTATCCAAACGCGCAGGTCCTGCAGGGGTACTATAGGAACTACACGACATGGCGCCGCCAACGTTGGTTGGGTACTTATTTAACAGTAGAATCTGAGTAGTTCAGTCGTGCTACTCTCAGAGAACCTACTCACAAAACCCCAGAGACGTCTGGAGTGGGTGGGCACAAACTCCGCCACAGCTGAGTAGGCGAGATATCCTATTTATCGGCTGTTGGTTAATCAAGCTTGAAGGACATTTTAGTTCCTAAATTGTGCATAACACCTCAACTTCTTCCTCTAAAGATGCCTGATTCCGAGGCAGGGGATCAGAGAGTTGACCTCTTCCTTTTAGAAGGAGGAGAAGATCCTGAGGATGCAATACAGATTGCACCAAAATTCAGAATGACAGTCACCCTAAGACTATTAGAAAATGGCTTACAAGCTAAGGGTGGCATGGTAGTGTTCGTGATTGAGACACACGAATCAAACAAAACAGAGGTGTTCTATTCATGGGTTACGTTCCCAGCAGCGAATACCATAACAAAGACATTTCACTACTATATAGCAGGAAATGCACCACCGGAATATGCCCCGTTTGAGGACATAGAGATTCCACTCACTTACCAGGAACTTCATTACTGGTTTAATGGCGCCCTACCCCACATACGAGGAAGAGTAAGATTAGGCCCGCTCGGAGGAGACGGGGCCACATGGCCGATACTAGCGGATTACACACCGCATCCTGACATTGGAACAATGCCACAGCCAGAATTACTCATACAACACAGAGATTTAATTCAAATCTACAGAAACCTGACACAATTCCTCATGAGGACTTTAACAATCCAACCTGCACCAGGTGCAGCAAATAGTACTCCAGCTCAGGGCACAGGAAATAAAATTACTCCTCAAACATTACACGCGGTAATGGGCAAAATGCCCGCAAAACGCGAACAAATCCCATTCTGGATAGCTCAGAAAATAACTCAGCTTGAGGCAGTATTCCCGAATACTACCACCTATGAAAAACACAGAATTCTAACAATCTGCTTGCCCATGGGGATCACACCACAAGTAGAGGATTGCACCTCTTGGGGTTCAGTCTTTGCTGCCATATATACCTGAACACAGGGTATCCCATCATTAGCAGTAGTACCGGACGTATTGAGACAGATACAAAATGAGTACGGAGCAGAGCCTGCCCTAAACTTAGGGATGAAGTTACTAAACAACTTTGATCAGGTATCAGCCATAATACTAGCTAACATTAAGGGGGAAGCACCTTCAGTGGCGATCCGCCAACGCCTAAGGGAGTTCAGTCCAGTGGATCAACAACACGAACTACCCAAAATAATTGAAACTGCATATGCAGAGTTAGGCAGAGACAGTCTAGGTGGGAAAGCATTAAAACCACAACTGGGCAGTCCTGAAAAGGACACTACGAAGCAGACACCTACTTCTTCTAAAAAGAAGTGGGAAAATAAAAAACAACAAAAGTTTAAAGACAACAGATCTCAATCCAGATGTAGGTCTCCTCAACAGGAGCCCTCTGAAAGGAGGTATAACCTCAGGAATAGGGATAATATTAAAAAACCTGACAGGTATCAGGATACTGATACACGTTCCTCTCGTTCCTTTCAGGGTTTGTCAAGAAACTCCGAGAGGGAAGGACGGTCAGAACACAGACAAGAGGAGCGTACAAAGTCCAGAGACATGCAACGCGCTGCGGACTACGCACCTAAAAAAGAGGATAAACAAAAACAAAAACCTCAGTTCAAAAAGAAGAAGGTAGCAGGTCTCAAGATCAGACATGCCCAGAATTCTGAGGACACAGCTTCTGAACGGGGAATGGGCTCTGACGATGCTAGACAGCGCGGCAGAAGTAACGATAGCTCGCCAGAACCTGAAGGAATTTCTCGTGACAGCGGAGTTGAGTGAGTATATCACGGTGGAAACACCTGATACTCGGGTAAGTGTCCCACATAAGTTACATGAGATAACACTCCGGATGGAGGGGGGACAAGCCCAGGAAAGTTAAAGGTCTAATTTGGGAAAAATGTTCATCTGGATATGACATCCTATTAGCAGAGCAAGACTGGCCGCCAGCATTCGTCATGAAGTGCCCAAAGGGAGAAAAGGTAATTTTTCCAGCATTTTCCGACCTCGTTCCCATACATTTAAAACATGCATATGCGCAGGAGTGGGCGGTTGCCCTAGCTCCAGCATTGTACAAAAATCATGCTGGTTGGGATGAGGATTCAACCCACCACGTGATCCCGTTAAAAGTTTCACCAAATGCTCAAAGGCAATATCCTATAAAGCAGGAAGCTAAAAAACAAGTCGGGGAGATCCTAGATCAACTTGAATACCAGGGGGTGATTGAAAATTGCACTTCACCTATGAACAATCCTTTGTTCCCCGTAGCAAAACCTGACAACACATATCGTCTAGTTTTAGATTACAGACATTTAAACACTTGCACAAAGACATTTGCAGTTCAAAATGCACACAGTGCCGCATTAATAATTAACATTGTGCGACAAAAATACAAAACAACACTTGATATCTGAAATGGATTTTTCTGCCAAAATATAGCGCCTGAAAGCAGGTATCTGACCGCATTCTCAGCGCTGGGGTCAGAACGGCAATTTTGTCGACTCCCCCAAGGGTATAAGAATAGCCCGGGGTTGTTTTCAGCAAGGGTAACAGAGTTACTCCAAAATTTGGATGAAGAAGCATTGTCCTATGTGGATGATATTTGTCTGACGGACGATGACTTACCGAGGCACTTGACCAGGGTGAGCACCATCAGCCCTGCCAAGTGTCACACATCTCGCGTTAAACTAACGCATTTTAAGTCACATTACTGCATGTAAAAGATTGTCACGCAAATCAGCTTACTAAAAAGCTGTGTTTAATACCTGTTTTCATGCTTTGTAGAGTTGAATATTTCGTGAGGTTGCCGGTGGTGCACAGCAGTCAATGCGCGTGCTGTTATGCTTTGCTGGGACCGGTCTGGTTATTGGACTGTGGTTTGTTTGTGTTGGTAGCGCAGGCTGACCTGTCTACCTCCCCCGGCACTAATTGGTTAGTAGTAGTGGGCACGTACGTGCAGCCATTTGGCCTGCCCACACAACGAAGTTTACTTCTGCCAGGCAGTCCGTCAGTGTCAGTGCAGCTAAATAAAGATGTTCAGCAGGTGCCTCGTGTGGACTGACAGGGACTGAAAGGCTCCAGTCGGCGCAGGCAGCATGTTTTCACTTTCAAATTCCTGCTGCAGCCAGCCCGGGCAACCCAGAATTGCTGCTGCCAGAACACCGGAATTAAAATAAAGGAAAAGGAGTGTCCTCGGCGGTATGTGCTGCCTTCCCATGCTTGTGTGTGGGAGCGGCCTTCTCCGGGGGCTGTGTCCAGTCACGGTGAGAGGAGGTACTGACTAGGGCCTAAAGGCTTTAAAGACAGCGTGCTACGCCATGCACTTTTCAAATGTGGTGAGTATTCCACATTTGATTTCTGATCACTTTTTTAGATTAAGTGCCAAAATGTTGTGCTATAATGCAGTGCGACCCATCACTTGTACATTTTGCATAAATGAAGAGACATTCGAGATTAAAATTGTCGATCCTGCATTTATTAAAGCCTGTGCCAAAATGGGACTCTTGTTTAAACAAAGGAGTCGATAACAGAGATTCTCCCTAATTAATCTGGTCCAAACAGGTAGAGTAATGCTTAACTGTGAATACACTAGACATTGAAACACATTTAGAAAATTCTGACCCTGGTCTGAATTTAAAAAAACATGCTGTTCCTTCAAAGCTAGATTTAAAAATTCACAATCTACTATTCAAATGGGTGCAATTTCTGATGTTTCCCTTGTCTTCATTGCTCTATTTTGCTCCAGAGAAAGTGTCACTCATAGTCATTGAATGTCACTCATAATTTCACTGAAATATGAAAATGTCACACATAGGCAAACTGAAACCTTGGCAGCTATGCACCATTATTATGGGAAAACCGTCCGTCTTTGGTTTTTATTACCTTGGTGATTACCAATCAGAAGTTTGGCTGGCTATTTAACAGAAGCCGAGCAGCCCGCATACTCGAGGATCTCTCCACTGTAGCGGGACGCGTTCGTTCGTACGAGGTGAGCTTTGAGACATGGCGTTGCACGTTAGCAAACTATAGAGAATCAACTACTGGTAACACCATAGTAGTTGACAAATTGGTGGCGTTTTGATAGAGTTGACGCTATTAGAATGTAAATTTTTTTTAGTAATAGCAATTACGTCTAAACGGACGGCTTAAGCGCAAAAATATGAGAACTAGAATGGAATAATTTTGAAAAAAGAGATGTGGTGTTTTATTCTATGTTGTAGTAGGTTGCCATTGCAACATAATTGGGACATTTAATAGTTAATAACATAGATTTTGATACTGTTATTTTAAACTTTTGTGAATATAGGCATGTAAACCTTTTAAGCCTTGTTATACCAGCATGTATATACCTTGGAATTTTATGTACTCTTCCGACGCTGTAATAGAGCACTTCTTGATGCTATAATTATCTGATGAGGGACTACGAGTGCCGAATTGATTGTAATTCGTGCGTTAGTGATTGCAATATTTTTTCTACATAGGGTAGGGACTAGTTTACGTATTGTATCTCAGGGGCCATTAACCTGTGTATACTACTTCCTTCTGTCAACTTAACCCGTGTTAATTTCTAGGTGCAATGTTATCTGAAACTATATTTAGATTGGATATTGGATCCTAGTTGTTTTAATGTATTGACGACCTTAGGTTTCTACTTATATTTGTTTTTGTTTACAGAGTACTACTATTTGTGACTCATATCTACAATGCATCTAAATTACAATTTCTTGACGCACCGTCTACAATAGAAATAGAATATGCTGAATAGCATCTTCAAGGTATGATTTCTTAGTGACTTATTTAATGAAATTATACTTAACCCTATGTTATATGGCAATGGCTCCCTCCTTACAAATAGAACTAGTATTAGAACATAGTTTTCTCTCTCTTAATCCTAGAAGTATTTTCACTGGGTTTGGATGAATTTGAAACAAATCCTCAGACCTGGAAGTTTTTGGCTGTCTTTAAATAAGTGCACGGTCTTTCAATAGTAAAGAAATGTGGAAGTGTTTATGGAGTTGATTCAATTAAAATCCATTACTCTATAGTTCAGGAATTAATCACTTTTTGTCCTTTATACTTCTTCTTTTTATTTGTAGTCATCTTGAGTGTTCTAGAAGATTCAAACTTTGTGTCTATACTCCGTGACATTGTTCTCTTCAAATATTCGAGAGTTCAAAGAAGTTTCTTCAACTCTGAGCCACAGAAATTTTTTCTAAGGTATGTGTTACCCTTGAAAAGGAACACGCACTTTTGCACTTTGGGTATAAGTTATTTGCACATTCTTTTTTGGTTGGTTCCCTTTGTTGTATGCTTGGTAGCATTATGTTTTGGAGTAATGCGCAGCCTTCGAAAGGTTTTTAAGTGGCTCCCAGTGGAGGCCAGGAAACCATTAGTCCAAGGGCTGATAATAAACAGAATGGACTATGGAAATTCCCTACTGTTTTCAATTAACAGCAACCTTCTGGACAGACTGCAGATCTTGCAGAATGCCGCGGCTAGGCTGGCCCTAGATCTTCCGCCTAGATCGCCCTCCGCACCATGCTTAAGAACCCTTCACTGGCTACCGGTCAGGAAACGAATTCTTTTTAAAGTTCTGTGTCTAGTTCATAAACAGTTGTATGGAAAAGGTCCTAGATACTGGACCAGGAAATTATGCTGGTATCAACCTCGTAGGGCCCTTAGGTCTAGCAATCAGTTTTTGCTTTCTCCTCTTAAAATACACACTGCTAGAAAGGAGGACGATCTTTCTCCTTTCTTGCCCCATCATCCTGGAATAAAATTCCCATTCATCTGCGAAACGTCCCTGACCATAACTCTTTTCGCAAGAGGTTGAAGACATGGCTTTTTGACATCTAAGCCATTTCACTTCCTTTCGGAGTCGTTTGCGAGCGCCATGAGACTTTAGGGTGATGTGTGCGCTGTATAAATGCCCTCTGATTTGATTTGATTTGATGTCTGCTAATCACAATGGAATACTATTATAATTTTTTCATTTTCTTCTTTCTCCCTGTCTGTTTTTCTGTTTTCCTTTAGATCTTCTCTTTTTGGTTCACATTATACTTCTTTCTTTCTTTATTTTTCTTGGTGTCTAGTGTTGTGTTATCTATTATTGATGACACAAATGTTTTTTTGTAATTTTAACCACATTCTTTAGCTGGTTTATGCAGAATATAGGGTCTTTTCTTTTAACAAGGGATATGTATTTAAAAAGACATCAAATATACAATACTTTATATACAATATTGTATATCAATTTGAATATTGTTTTTACAGCCTTGAAAAAGTCGTATAAACGACGAAACACGTGTCGGCTGTCTTCATCTACGATACGTACTTTGTGTCAACAGAATTAAGACTTTCAAAAGATTACTTGCCTTTTGTAAAAACTTCTATGAATATTCGTTTTGTATTATAAACAGTTGGGCTTATTAAAAAACAAACTGACTACAAGGTCAGTTACAATACTGTATAGTGGTTGTGCTCTGTTAATTCTTTTGTAATTGAATTGTGTATGGAAAAAATTCATTTTTTCCATATAGATCAACACTGATCAATGGCACAGTGTTTTACATTGAGCACGCTTAGATTACTATTAGAATTTTAACTACACTAGGGGAAGATATTACGGAGGTGCTGGCTAGGTCTCTCTTTACCACTGCCATTTGTTCTAGAATCCACCATTATTATGGGATTCGCCTCTGAGGGCTATAAATTTAATTTCAAAAAATCAAAAATTGCCCACCTCAATGTCCTGTTTCTGGGATATGAGCTGTCAAGTGAAGGAAAAAGCTTAGCAGCTAACTTTTTAGAAAAATGTGCGCTGCTCAAACCTCCAAAAACATTAAAAAATTTACAATCGATTCTGGAATTCCTAAATTTTGGTCGAACATACATTTTGGATTACGCAGAAAGAGTAAAACCTTTCTACGACTTAATAAAACCTGATTTTTCAGTCAGACTATGGACACAGGAACATACAAATATCCTACGTTCACTACAGGAAGACATGATAGCTTCAAAACATTTACAGACACGCGTAAACGTACGCAACTTAGTGATCCGAGTAATAGCGGGTCAATGCGGGAACACTTATTTGACTTTTCAATGAAGGCGAAACGGTACCAATCGCATACAAATCACACCTGTACACAAACGCAGAAATGCGTTTCAGTACAACAGAGAAAATCCTGACAGCAGTGCAGACCGCTGTAGCAAGAGAAAGAGCTCTGGCTCAGGGTAAACCAGGGGCGGTGCGTCCATTGGGGCGCTGGGGCGTTGCCCCACCTGGCCACATGGCCCCAAGTCGCACCGCACGCAAGCAAAATAGAAAACTTTAAAGTACTCGGGAGACGCGAGTCGCTCCGCTCAAGCAGGCATTCAATCGGCGCTGAAGGGGGGTGGGGGCGGGGCTGGCTGCGGCAGCAAGGAGGGTGACTGACAGCAGCGCTTACTAAAGCGCAGCTGCAATTGTGCGCATGCTCGATTTTGGGCTGGTCATTTTTATGACCAGCCCGAACATGCGCTGCGCACTACAGCCACCTCCTAAGCAGGACCAGGAGAGCGAGGGAGGAGTCGGGACCCGAGAGGCCGAGGGTTGCTTCATGCAGCAACCCCGGTCTCTAATGGGCGTGGTGTCTCCGTGCCCTAGCCAATCCTGGCGCTGCTAATGCAGAGCCAGGATTGGGTGCCTGAGACGCCAGGGCTGTTGTTCAGAAGGCGCGGGACAGAGCAGAACAGAAGGCGCCAAGCAGCCCCCAACGCAGGACCCCGGCCCAGGAACAGAGGCGGCGCAGACCAGGTAAGTTGTGTTTTTTTATTTTTATTGTAAACTCCCCGCTCTCTCCTCTCCTCTTCCGGAACCAAATCTATCTCTGTGGGTCGCAACCAAGTGCAAAGAATACTCCTGCCGGGCCCTTGAGAACATTTCGACGGCACCATATAAGTATAACCGTTTAAAACTCGTGTTAAAACAACACAGAAACACACTCACTCAGAACTTCCTCGTTCTTGCTGATTTTCTTTCTTTTCATGATGTTCGGCCGGGGTCGCAGTTTGTGACATGCCGACAAAACGTGCTGCTCTTCCTACATATCTCTTGCCTACGAATCCTTGCATTCACCGAAGACACCTTTTCTACTGCGCTGTCTCATGCTGCTGAGCTCTCGCACGGTCTCTCCATTCACCCCCCTCACTTCTCTTCCTACTTTCCTCTCGCTCCCGATGTTTCCTCCTTGTCTCTGGCTCCTGCCATGTCTGCTTTTGACCCTCTGTGTCTGTCCCAGAAGTATTTCCATTGAGTCTGTGGCCAAGAATGCTGATTCCTCCCAAGCACCCCCACCCTCTCCTCTCGCTCTCTCTGCACCGCTACCCCAGCTCTCTCTTTCATCCACTGTGCTCTATTCCTCACCAACTCTCTACCGCCCTCTGTTCCCACTCCTCACACATTCCTTCTTCCCTGCCCCATCCTTCTCTAACCATTCATCTCTCCCTGCCTCTCACGCACACTTCTCTCTAAACCCTCGTTTGCCCTGTGTCTCACCGGATGCCCCGTGCAGTCACTGCACATCAGTCTGGCTCCATGGCACTGTAGAGCGCTCCTCGCTTTGCTTGGCAGCTGCCTCCGCTTCACTTCACTGCACCCTCAGTGGCCACTTTAATCTAGGCACGGAAATCCCTTCAGAACGGGTTGAGAGTGGGTTCATAAACCATCTGCAGCGATACCGCTAATGCCAGCTGGCTCCCCAGGGGGTGGTATGCTGCCGTATGCACCACCTCATTGACATGCTCGTTCAAGGATGGCCCGGCACGGCTCCTGAGCATCCTGCTGCTGTACGCTACACAGTGCATGATGTGCATCAAATTACTGCTGAGGGAAGGCACAGTTACTGTGCTCGTGATTGCCTCTTTTATTTCGCAGTTGTTTTGAAGCTATCACACCAGGCGGCCTGCTCCAGTTCGCCTACCGAGAATGCAGGTAGTCTTTTTATTTGGAATCAATCTCATTCCGTTTTTTTGTAAGTGTACTGCAGACATTCCCTATGGGATTTAAAGGGCTTGTTCTCTCAGTTCATGCACGGGCAGCACATGCATATTTGACCACTCTCAGCCCCTTCTTTCCTCATTAGTTCTCCCATATTCTGGCTGCATCCCAATCTACACTTAGAGCTGGTTGTGAAGACTGGTACAATGTCTGTACACTGTAGGAAAGATTGGTAACTAGTTTGAGATGCTGAAAGCCCGTGCATGGTTTCATTGCTTCATCGAATGCTTCATCGAATGCCAGGTGCATCAGTGCACAGAGTGAATGAGTGATTATTGAATGTAACTGTTTCTCAAATGTCCGGTACTATAGATATTGCTTGTTCTCTTTACTACTATTCTTTTGGAAAATGTTCCTGTGTGTGCGTTTAAGTCCTGCTCTTTAGAAGGGGGAAGGGCTCATGGAAGTTGCTGTATGATTCCATTATTGGTAAATACTTTGTGTGCTTTCTGCAAGGCTAAGCAGTGATGGATTTCTAGGCGCTAACAGACCATGCACTGCACTAGACTGTATCTTCTACCCTTTCTAATAAATGTTCAATAGGAAAGCCACAAGACAGTGGCCTGCAGACCATTTTGCCTCACTGGTGAGTGCTTAAGTGGAAGTGTATGGGTTATTTGCGGTTATGCACTCAAGGTGAAAGAGGTGACTTTTTAGAGTGGTATTAAATGGTGGGTGGATGGTGATTGCCCGCAGGTCATTGGCAGTGAATGTGCCGGCGGGGCTGGGGTGGGGGGACATGGGAGGCTGAAAAACTGAAAACTGGATGAGAGGCATGTGGTGTAGCAGAAAAAACATGTTGGCGAGCCATGACATAAACATGGAGGGCCTTCTAGGTAATGACCTTCAGTTTGTAGTGTGCCATTTTTTGTGCATTTGTCATCTGGCATGATGTCGGTATTGGGAGAGGACTTGCCAGTCCGGGGAAGCTATAGAGGCTTTGCATAGCGAAATTAATCATTTTGTTTAGGGAGTGAATCTTTACAGGCTGAATAGAAGGGTTTAAAATTAACTAAAAATGTGAATGTAAATGTTTGTTGTAAAGTGTATTTAAAATATACAATACATACATCAGTAAAATTAACAATTGAAGTAGAGTAGCCAGTCTTATCTTGATTGATATAACCAATCTGCTTTATTAGAAACGTAATCACCAGAATCCTTCATCCTGGCCTAAAAGAAAAGAAATAAAACCGACATTATAGCGTCACGCCTTAATTGGACCTCGATATAAAACGATGATAATAAAGTCTATACTTGAAGTTACAATCAGATCAGTGGTCATTTTGCTCGTATGGCTCAGGCTCTTTTGCCTTAAGGTGTGAGAGGGCAGCGCCTATGATTTTAACAAGGCGTGTGGTTATTTGGAGATTCTCCCCGTTTTGTACATGTTTCAGGGCATCTTTCACAGAACAACACCCTTTTTTAATTGAAAAGCGCTCTTTGCCATCTACGGCGTCTGGGTTGGCAAGCCGGGCAAGTGCAAACAATGTGCATCAGTGATTCTGTTTTGTATTTCCACGAACGTCAACGTTTTGAGTAGCCCTTGTATGTTGACCACTGTTGCCTGAACTCCATTAGAGGGATGCATCAATGCAGATAAAACGTCTCCTTCTTTTGGCCACAGGACAAGAAAGGTAGTTCATTCTTGCCAGAGACGCTCTCGCTGTGGAGTCAGCATTTCTCCTTGACTCAAGCTCTCAATACCCTATGCAACGGAAAGAATTTTTGACTGCTTTTTTTTTTTAAGTCTGCAGCTGTTTATTTACTTACAATATACGAAATGAAATGGGCTGCTTGCTTCACAAACTCCGGGACCACCCTGACTAGGCATTAAGGCATAGGCCAAGACAGGAACACTCAGGGTCACAACACGGCAGAGGGACCATGTAACCCTCACTTTACCGGATGTTCCCAAAGCGCGCGCAGGCCGTTCCATGTAATGCTTTGCACATGCAGCTGTGTCCCAGAATAACGTTGTATATTGACATGTGGTTTATGGTTTTACATGGCGTCCTATTGCAGTGGTGAACTTATAAAGTCGGTTCCTTCTGTGAAACTGATGCATGTACACAGCTGCGCTCTGTTCGTGTACTGTTGTAGGGGCACATCTCTGTCTTGTACATTGTAGGGTACCCGCTGCATTCTTGTGCGGTATTGGTTTAGAGTCCTTCAGGTGCACCATGTACTGATAAAGAAGTTTCCTCCTGATGTATGGCATTAAAACTGGCCCTGTGTACATGCCCCTAAGTTAACACTGATGCCAAAAACATAGATTGAGTTGCAAACAATGAATGTTAAAAACGTCGAGGGAATGCATTTTAGCGAGTTAGTTCCTCTCTTATTTTACATGTTTACTTAATCTTGCATTCCCCACGAGTTAGCTATTTTATAATGTTGTTGTTTATCTGTATTTTTTTCTGTGCATACTTAGAGGCTTGAGCCATGTTTATGAGGGACTTTGATTGAGCATGCAGGCGCTAAGGCTAAAGCCAAACAAAGTGCATGTCAGTGGGTTGGCCTCTCTGCAGAGCACACAGAACAGTGTTTGTGTATTCCATTTGCAACTGAAATTCTGTGGAAATGTGTGTGAAGGGGGTACACTGATGTCAAAATATTTGCAAGGCAAAAGTAAGAAATTAAGGTGCTTATATTTGAGGGAGTGCAGTGCATGTTGGGGGCGGTGAAGTGACAGATGTGAGGAAGGGCATTCGGGGAAGAGTGAAAAGAGGATGCTGAAGAGGAAAGAGAGGGGTTTGAAGATGTGCAGATGGACAAGATATGCAGAGAAAAAAGAGGATACATATCTAACATAAAGCAAACATAATTGAAGGCCAAAACTCCTTCCACAGGCCTCAATGCTATTTAATTCACGGACTCACTATTTCAGAATTTAAACATTTTCAATGTTAATTATTTATAAGAAATCATTGTTGTTACTCATTTATCTTAAACAGCTAACACCCAGTGACAAAGCCAATCATACTGACAGGCTTTAGGCGTATGTCAGTTGCTGTGCCATTTATCTGGATAAAATTACATCTGAGAGAAACCAAAATACCGGTCTGATGGCACACTATGGGAATCACAGAAATGTATTTGGCATGTTCCTTAATAGGGAGCACCCACTTTTTTCATCTCACTTAAAGACCTGTCTGCACATATTTCTATATGACTGGTTACAGCCAGCAGCTGTGGGTGCTTCCCGAAGTCTGGTTAGAGCATATTTTTCCAAAGTTAATGCTGCATGCAGTGCAAGACACTGGGCAAGCTAAGCATACATTTTAAAGGGCTAAAGTTGTCATGCAGAACAATTTACATATTACAGTAACTGTTGAACAAATTAATGCAGGAAGATACGGGGCAGTTTTTAATGTGTTTAATATTTCAAGACTATACGTTCCCACTGCTTAATAAGCCTTGCTTTATCGCTGCATTCATTTGCTTTAAAATGCACCATTTGCCAATTTTTTTAAAATTTCTTTCTCAGGAGAGGGACTCTTCCTAGACCCCAGGTTTGTCCATTGAACTTGTTCACATCGCTAACTAGTGTCTTCTATTAGAAAGGGTAGAGCCAAAGCAGTCTTGCTTAGTACCCTTGCCCTCTTCAGAAGTCAGACTTGCTTGGCCACCCAGAAATTCTCTGAAATAATGTTTGAGTTTTCTTTTATGAATGCCTAGAACTACTGAATTTTTAGTCCATTTATCACAGATATAGTGCTGAAAATCGCACCAAAAAGATGCCAATTTAAAAAAAAAATCTTCACGGGGGAAGAACCCCCCCGAACCCCCCTTATTGCCGTCGGGCTCGCTCGCTGCGCTCGCTCGCATGCGTTGATTTGCTCTGCATACGCCCCACCAGTTTCAAATTCCACCAGCCGCCCCTGGGGTAAACGCATAATTGTCATGACCCCAGTACCAGCTTTAGAAGCTGTTACAAAAGCTAGCATTCCAAATGCGAAAGTCTTACATCCTAGGTGGATACAATGGGCTAATTATCTTACTACAACGGATGTTGAGTACAGATTTGATCCAAATTTAAAAACAAGCATTTCTGCAATACGAACAAGAATATCCTCTTCCAAATGAGATTTTGCCTCTAGATCAGTATGAATATATTATTTACACTGACGGATCTGCTCAACCGGCCATAGGGAGTAAGCAAGCTTACAGCGCGGCGTGTGCAATCGTTAAAGGTCGCATGCGCGATGAAAAGTTCCATCCCAGTAGCACTAAAACGCAATCTCTAGGAGACTGCACGGCTCAGTTGGCAGAATTAAAAGCACTGATACTGGCACTTGTAAATACGGAACACGAATTCCCCACACTAATTGTGTGTGATTCCTTTTACTGTGTACAGTCGTACAATGAATATTTACATCATTGGGAACAAAACGGGTTCAAAGACGCAAAAGGTGGCACAATTAAGCATAAAATGCTATGGGAACAGGTAGTGGAGTTGAGAAACGAACTACCAAGGGCTCACGTGATACACACACTGAGTCATCAGCGTGATGGCGTTCACGTTGAAGGGAATTCATTGGATGATGAAGCCGCAAAGGGGGCTGTATGCACAGCCGCCGTAGCTGCAATCACTCGTTCAAGAACGAGAATAGACGGCGAGATTTTGGTAGCTGTAAATGCTTCACGCAAAGGCAGCACAGCAGTACCTAAAACATTTCCACTCAAGTACTCCTACAAGTTAGATGCACAAAACATTCCATATGCTCAGATTCCTGGAGTGGGGGATAGAGTAATACCAAATATGGATCATAGGCAAGGCTTAATTGTGGCAGCACACTTAGGGAAAGGTTCTGTACATAAGGGACTTAGGGAGACTGTTTCTTTGTTGAAACAACGCTACTGATGGCCCGTGATGAGAAGGCAGATTAGAGACTATGTCTGGAACTGCGACATCTGCAAGCAGATGGAAGGGTCCACCGCAACACGTCCAGTACAGATACCATTATTAGACAGCATTAGGTTGTCCGTTCGTGTACGTCCAGCTCAAGTTTCCTCAAGGTCTGGCCTCAGCGCTCGGCTGACACTCGAACTGTTATAAAAGATTTGCAAGTTTTTATCGGCACATACGCAGTTGGCATGCTACATTCTGACCGTGGCCCGGCGTTTAACTCTCGGGCTTACAAAGAGGCCATGGAAGGAATGGGCGTAGCATTGCGGTACTCCTCTCCGTACGATCCTGAGGGAAATTCTGTTGTGGAAGAGGAAAAACCGTGACTTAAAGCAATCTTTAACAGCTAGGGTATTAGGCAAGGGCGGTAGATGGGTCGATCACCTTTATGGGGTCCAACGAGCAATAAACAATCAGCCAAGAAGCTCTCTAGGGGGTGTTACTCCTTACGAGGTCCTATTTGGGACAAGAATGTGGGTACCTGATCTTGATTGTGAAGGCACAGTGGCGGATGAGAAACCATTTGATATCCATGATCGTTTGGCTGTTTTACAGGATCTAAATGAATCCAGAACACAACAAAGTAACGTGCTCCAGAAACAGACTGCCACTGAGGAAGTCAAGGCAGTAACGGCAAGACCTGTCTGGATCCCAAAAGTCGGGGATCTGGTCAGAGAGAAGATTGCTGACAAGAAAGAATTTGGGCCATCCTACAGAAAGCCTGTACCGGTCCTAGCAATCCAAGGCACAAGAACTGTACTTCTGCCGCCTCTTGCTGGGAAAAAGGAGAAAAGATTTGTCTCAATCGACTTAATCAAACCACACTATGTGGCCGATACCAAACAGTAGGCCTTGCAGACTCCACAGTAGCAGACGCCCTCCTCTCGCTACAATCCAAGAAATCCAGACAGAAAGACTCATCACGTTTGAAGAGCCACCTGTACGGAATGAAGGACTAAGTAACAATGCTATGGAACTCGTTCCACTTCAACAAGAAGAAAATCAACTTAATAACCAAGTTGCAATCAGACCGACTACGGACATCTACGTCAACATGCCTCGTCAAGAGCAAAATCCGATTTCAACAAATCCCGATGCAATTCCAACTATTGATCGAACTGCTTCTGGCTATTTCATGAACTTTGATACGTTTTCACTGGATCCAAGTGAGCAGGAAACAACGCCAGCCCAAAAAATCACTCAAACAGAAACTCACTGACTTTTTGAACTTTTTTAGGAAGACTTACCTGGTGTCACCTTGGATTGAACTATGGTATATCACTGGGATTTTATTTTTTATTTTCTGGCTAGGTTTAATTATAACTTGTAGTATGCTTATTAATGGACGATACCTCCAGCAGAGCTCTACAGCCCAAAGAGTCAATTAGATTTTAAAACCACACCAGTCTTCACATCGTGAACCAAGAGACTTGTCTTCAGTGAACATCACAGCAGTTCCGGTATAGTATGGGACAAGATTGATTATGATATATTCGGTCCGACTGAACTTTTAAAGCTTAAACATGTATTTAAAATTTCTTTAAGTGATATCATTACCTCCAGTACATTTCCTGATGATTGGGACACTGAAACTGTAAACAATATAATGTCTGATTTAGAAAGAACTGCAGCATTTCCGAACAATGAAATGTTAGAAGGTACTTCAGAATATGATACATTGTACCAGTGGCGGCTGGTGACATTTGAAAGTGGCGAGGCATAAAACAATTGTTGTACTTCACTGCGGCGACCGAGCGTAACGAGCGAGCCTGAACCACCTACAGGGGGTTCGGGGGGGTTCTCCCCCCGTGAAAATTCTGAAAAAAAGAGTAGGCAAATGGTGCATTTTCAAGCAAATTTGAGAGTGTGACACTATCCCGGAAGTGCTGCAGGCTGTGCTCAAAATATATATGTATCACATATATCATAGACCTTGTATTGAACCCCCATCCCCCAGCAGGCCCCTGCGTAACGCCCCTGCTGCCTCAAGGCCCCGTTTAAGGTATTGCTATGCTCCTGAGAAGTGCCGGCCATCACCTGGCTTGTCAGCAAGGCCCTGCTTCAAGTTTGCCATGGAAACCCTTCAAGCCATTACGGCGCTACACAACCCGTGCATCTATTTTGACAAAATGAAGCACACCATAGCATATCATCACGTAAGGAAAAGCCACACAGTATAATAAAAAGATTTGTAACATAAAGCAATGTCATTTACATAACATAGTGCATTCTAACAAACCATTGCATAGCATACTGCGCCTGCTTTCATGCTCAGGAAGTTTCGGCTATATTTCCTAATTTTTTCAGGAAGGAGGAAAGAATTATCTGGATTTCGAGTACAGTTTTGAAAACCCATGTCCACCTGCCTGCAAAAGATCTGTCGAGGCCTAGCAGTCTCTGAAAATGAATATTTCTCATCAGAATCTCGCGTGCTCCTGCTTAATCTTGTTAAAATTCCCTTTTTAGGATTGACACAATATTTTCCTTGCTTAGGGAACACCTTGCATCAGGCATGTGTCGATCGAGTAACCTGAGGTTTAAATTCCAAGGTCGACTCAGTTTTTTAAGCCTTTCTCAAACATTCGCAGTAAGGGCAGTAAAATGCAGAAGCTATTTGTAAAGTGATTTCCTCCCCTAATTGGAATATAAGGGTGCTGCAGAGGTCCAAATAACTGTTGTTATTACTGTAAAGTCTGACACATCAGTCTGCCACTGAAAAAAAAGTGCCCCCAAAAATGATTTAATGCAGCTCGCATTTCCTTCAGACGAAAAATGCAATGTGACTCCCGGGCACTTATGCTAATCCCCTTTTTTTGAAAAATCAGCTTTTTTTGTATTGAATCATTCCTGATTGAATAGCCCTGTAACTGCCAGAGCAAATGATATTATCTGAGTACAGTAATTAGGTAAATAGGCCTTGTCACTGTGAGTGTCTGGGCTGTGTCTTCTGCTATAAAGTTAAATAATAAAAAGTATTTTAACTAAAGGGCAGCCGCTGAAGCGTGGCGGAGCATGACATGCAGCGGGACAGGGCACTGTGGAATTATGCGTGTAATGATCGAAAATTAATTTCGCTTATTAAACACATTTAAATTGAGGGGGAAAAAGTTGAACTGTAATTCACTTAGCGGGTGTGTTTACACGGCCTGCTAGAAAGTGAAGGTCGCCACGGCAGCACCTCCTGCTTAAAACCACCAGAGGTGAAGCTTTGCCACTGGCTTTTCTCCTGGAAATGGCTTTCACATTCAGGCTTGGCTTGCTCTGACTTTGGATGTGTTAAGCAAAACATAACTTTTATCCGTGCTCTCTCGTTCTCCTCCTCTCCTCTGTGACTAACGAGTGTGAAACTGGTAAAATCCTAGGAAAGTTATGGCCTAATTTAACAGTTTCATGGGCTCTAGTTTCCACCCTTTCTCTCTTTGAGGGGTGCAAAGGTAGGGAGAGCTGATACTCACTGCCCCTACCAGCAGAGCTAAAGTCAGAAGCAGTTGAGACGCGTGATCAGTTGTCTCACTGCCATGTCCTGTGACTGGACGCAATGCCGGCATAATTGCTTTGAATCTGTTCGATTTCTTGATGAGGACAGGTAAAGTCTGAAGCGGACACCCTGTACCAATGGAAATCATTAAGAACATGTGGGGTGCACAGACATTTCTGCGGGCAAATTATGCCAGCCTGGTCAGAGTGCAGGTGTCGATGACTCAAAGAGAATACGCTGGCATACGCATATACAATTATGTGAAAAGTGTCTCTTGCTTCCGGGCACTCAGGTGCCTGTCTCGGTAGAAGCACGTGCAAACTCACAGCCACCGTTCTGCCTATTGGCGGCACTGTTCTACTGACACACCGCCTGCCTGAACCCCTTTAAGGGAGAAGGGTGCACGTGCATTTGTCCAGCAACATGGATTCTGTATTTTGCTAAGCTGGCCCTGCATTTTTGGTGCAGTGCAGGCGTCACTCATGCTGTTCTGACCCACTTTTTCTGAGACGCAGAACGGACACCTGTTCAGGCCAAGATGAGAAGTGCGGGCTCAGTCGAGCACTTGAATGAAGTGCTTGTCAGATGTCTGTTGAGACTGCTGGTGACTGTCCTGCTGTTCCCCTACAGTGCTGGGAATGCCTCAGGCTGCGGCAGCAGCCCTCTCCACGTGCCTCAGTTGTGTGCATACATTTACTTGCAAGAAAGAGTCCTGTTTTTCCGACAGTTGACTGAGTCACTATTTCCGTTCAAAACTGAAGTCACGTTTTTCACAACTTTTGTCATATGCTTTTAGTAAGTATTGTCTCTGATTTAATTCTCTTTCTGCAATTCATAGGGCCTTTTTTTCTTAATTCAATGCGTACTTGAAGCATTTTTTTTAATTAGTGCCCCATACAAGTACATTCATAGATCATAGCATATCATTCTTGTGATGCGGGTAATTACTCCTTTAAATACAGTACAGATCTAATTTAACCTTTGGAAATAGGTTTTGGTTAAAGCAACTAGTATGGCGTTTTATAGGCATGCATGGCTGCACATCAAAAATAAATGTATACAAGAACAAATAAAACACCACATATTCAGAACATGCAACCAAACAATAACAGGACACCACTATTTTCAGAGAATATGGTAATGGTTTCATTAGAAATTATTGGCAGCCCTCACCGAATAGGACTCCTTTTAGATAGCAGTAGATGTCAAGACAGATAAAAAGCCTCCGTGAAGGTAGTATGTAACCCAAGCCATGGAACACGACATAAGACCACGCAGAAATACAAAGTAACTAGGTGTTCCTCGGAGCACCCAGCACCTCCCACCACCACTAGTCAAGGAAACACTAAATAACTGCTCGTAGGCAGGATGCATACTGTAATACTGATCACGGTTCTGTAATTGTTGAGAAGGTTGTGCATGATTTTTTCTGAAATATAAATTATAGTACACAGAATACTGCATGTGGCTGTACATGGTAAGTACATTGTACATAAACAGCTGAACAGTATGGTTTTGGGTATGAACAAGTGCTGAACCGGTGCATGCTCTTCGACCCCTTGATCGTGATTGTGGTCACGGTTACTGAGTATGTTAATTCACCTGGCTTTGCAGCGCAGAGGCATAGTATGGCTTTAATGTGTCTTGTGTTTTGGGAAGGCAAGATTCAACACTATGTGTGAAGTGACATTGACGCAGGTCCAGGATCCAGCCCTAATAACTGGGTACCATCCGACCACTTTCTACAAAAGATGTTTTGCATTTCAGCCTTGCGTTTTTTTTTTTTTTTTTTTGGGCAGTACTATTCTCCTTTTCCCAAATTTCATAGGGATGTTTTTTCCGCTGCAGTGCTGTGGCCACTATAATATGGAAAGCAAGCTTGCTGGCTGCTGGTTCAGATTTGTATATACACAGGTGCTTTTTAATCCCTCTGGCCTACATTTCTGGCAGCCGCGGGGATGGGAGGACTCGTGATGTAATGCTCTTTCTCACTCTCCCGACTCCCCATATACCATCGAAATGGTCGTCAATTGTTAGAAATGCCAGCAGTAATATAAAAGGCAGGCTTCTCCCTTTTCTCTTTTGCAACGTCAGCTGCCATCACAGCCTGCTAATCCCCCTCCCCTCCCTGTGGCAGGAACCCCCCTACTTTAAGTAAGACCCTGTCCTCCCCCCACCGCCTGTGATCCTCGCGCTGGGTGCCCCCCTTTGCTGCAGCGCTGGCCAGGCTCACTGCAAGCCTTGGCTTTAAACACAACACAAGACTTCAGAGGAAGGATTATTTGCGTATTTGGGCTTGAATTTTGGAAGGACTCAGGCAAGTGCGAGCATCTTCATGCTGTTTGCCTTTTTTTTTATCGACAGCATAATAAGTGCCAGGAGCAGGGAGGGCTGGGCCCGTCATCATTAGCGGCCGGCAAAACGGGCGGGAGGGGGGGGGCTGCGGGAGGGTGGGAAGTGATGGAACTTATCTAAAAAAAAACCTTACCATACCTGCTTCCTCCGAGGCCGCATCACGCCGCAGCCTTAGCTCCTGCTTGTTCTGGAGTCTTGTCGCGTTTAGGCAGCCTCCCTCCTCCTGCTCCTAAGCCAATCACAACGCTGCAATGGCAGCATTGTGATTGGTGAGGCGCAGAGGAGAGCGCCTAGCCGGGCCATTTTCTCTATGTAGGCTGCATGCAGCAGCCTACATAGAGAAAAAGGGAGTGCGCATGACTGCTTTGTTCGGCCCTGGGGCCGACCAAACAGTCAGTACCCACAACAGTGGGCAAAGCCACTCCCCCTGCCCTCGCGCAGGACCGCCCACCCGCCCGCCCACAACCAGGCACCCGGCACTTCTGCTTCTCGCAGTGTAAGAGGCAGAAACATAAAATGGTAGTTTTACCATTTTATGTTTCTGCCTTCTGCACTGCGACAAAGCAGTGGGCGACGCCCTCACGCCCCAATGGGGGGAGCCGCCACTGCATTGTACTGTTATCAACACTATGGTCATCATTTCTTGCACAAATCTATAACACCTAGAAATGTATTTGAATACCACCAGTGGGAACACTGCCCAACAACTCCAAAAGGTAGTTCGCAAACTTTTGCACAGAAATTCACATACTTTTCAGGGTTCAACACATCTGACCCAAAGTCATTTTATTACAAAGTGGCAACAACATCAGCACAAAAAATTATGTTGACTAACACCAAACAGATTTACTCTGCTTCCTTTATGGCCCAGTTGTCTACACAGGGTTTCAACCTATGGAAGGACACTATAGATTCAAAATCAATCTGGGGTTCTATGGACTGGCAAGTCCAGGGAATAGAAACGTTCTTTAGAGCATGCCTCATTCCACAGCAGATAATCTTTCTGAATGAAACTGTGCAACAGACATCCTGTCTTGGACTAGCCAAGAACAAGGAAATGAACACACCTGGGTTTCCGACACCATCACAGATGGGTGGGGGGCAGAATTCAACTACACATGGGGTAAGATTAGATGACATTCTCCAGTACAACAGGTCAGATCCCAATGGGACAGGATGGCTGATTTGGCCCATTGACACGAACACTTGTCAACAGAGATTCCTAGGTACACCCGAGGGATTTAGTATCCATAGGCCAGATCCTCGCTATGTACAAAGACAGCACCCAGGGGTAGTGACATCCTATAGTGTTGGGAAGTTGTGCCTTGATTGGCTAGAGACCTCAACACTCACAGAAGTTAAACATCACTTGACCTTACTCACACCTGATGTAGACCTTAGGGATTTCTTACTAGGCCCAAGGAAAACACATCAGAAACGTTTCATATATGCTGGCATTTATACCTATTATAATGAAAACTGGAAAATATCACAACAGGAGGCCGCAGAAAGAATACGGGAAATAGACCGTATTAACCTAGAGAAGGCATTAGCTGTAGTGGATAATGGGTTAACAACTTTGACCTCCAGGATTTACTCCTTAGGCAACATTGTGTCTTCGGCAATCGACATATTAGAACAAGATCTGGCCTTGTTACAACACGGGCAATCCCAATTACGTTCTATTATGATGTTAAGCTGGACGCTGCAATCTCTGCGTGCAGGCTATGTGCCCTGGCGTTTATAAACACCACGCCTCTGTTTTCAGAATACAATCTAACCGATAAACAGACAGAAATGGCACAGAGGGGAGCCAAATATACAATGCTGCGTATTGAGAAACTGGAAAGGTTACCATTCACTGTAGCCGAATCACCATCAACAGAATGGCTAATTCACGGCCAGATCACTCTGCCGGTCACTACGTTTCAGTTTCAATATTGCCTTGAGCAAAGGCAGGCAGGCAAATATGAAAAAATGGGTAAGTGATACATCAAGGAAACTTGGGAGTTACCATATAGATATCGATGCCGGAATGGGGATCGGGAAGTGTATCTGAGTGGTACAAACTGCAAGAATGCTTTAAGCGGTTCTCTCATGTGTCAGGATATTTCTCTACATGGAGCATGTAGTGGTTCGGTAGCGAACTTATCTTGTCACATGTCCGGGACCCCAGCGGCCATGATCACGCCGGTTTTCCAGCTGCTCTCGAATGGGAGTTACTTAATGCTAAATGATCAAGGTTGCTGTGGGATGCTTCCGGGCGTCGCCTATCTGGTCACTGTTAACTCCAGGGTTACTTGCTGTATGCAAGTATTGTTTCAACCACTGAACACAGTCAGGGAGGCGCCGTTATGGCCTTCATTGAATGTTTCCTTTATACAATTTGATACTTTGAGCAGACTGAAAGCCATGCTTTTACAGCAACACGTGCCCTTAACCTCCGCTCGAGAAATCTTTGAACTTCAAGTTGCAAGGACCTCGACTGAGATACAAGCGCTTATATGTACAAACTGCCCCTTTCATTTCGCAGAAATGGTGGGTCGTATCTTTAACATGTCTGATACGAGCGGTATTGTACACCTATTTAAGACCATAGGGTCAGGACTATTAAACACCTTTCAGACAGTCCTCGGAGTAATCTCAAATTTTATACACTCCGTCCTGGGAAGCGTCTTTGGAGGTCTCCTCGCTTATCCTGTTCCTAATTGCAGGAGTCCTGATTGTAATATTACTGCTACGCAATGGACGGCCCCATTTCCGAGGAAATGGCGAACACGCTTATGGAACGGAAATATCGTGAACGCATGGTGCAGCTTCTGGGCATACCTTGCCTAAGAGAACTGAACGCCTCTTGGTTTCTATCATTTAGACTAGTCTGGGTGGACTGCATCTTACCTGTTCTTCAATGCCTGTTCTGCGGAGAAGAATGCACGTTGGATCTCTGTCTAACGTTTCCATCGGATACGCCACTGGACCTAGATGCTATGCTGGACCCCCTAAAGGCCCATGCTCTGCGTTGTCACCAGCGTCTTCCAATTATGATGAATGCATTCCTGGAGAATCCACAGGTGCCGTTTGCTCCTGCTGGGTTAGGTGGCTCCTCCACAGGCACCGAGGTAACAACTGTCGCACAAGCTGCCGCAGCAACGACTGTTGGCAGTGCCGAATTCCATCTATGTGCGATTGACGTTCTCTGTGAAGCGTTGGATTTGTCGTCTGCAGTAGCTAACACCGATAATACTGTATATCCCAGCCAGGACACTTTTTTTTTTTTTTTTAAACTTTATTTAGCGTTTTATCGTTGTGCAACTTACAGCAGAGCATATACAATCAACAATATCTGTCCAGAGCGGAGTCTGTGACAACTTCATGGCATGTAAACAGGCAAAGTCATTTCGCACCATAAAAATCATAATGTTAATATCTTAACTGGACTTGAGAGTGGCACCATCAGTCGCATGTGGCAGCTTAATGCCGCGGGGGAAACTTCCTTATCTGGACCCTTAATGCATCCGGTGGTGGATGTCAACAATGAACAGGCAATATACAGAGATCTTGGTCGGATGTCACTTGTGTCGTAACGTTTCAACTACCCAAGTCCCGCGGGTACCATGCCCTGTTCCAGTGGAGTGAGGGGGTCCTGACGCGTGGCTAGCAGATAGTCTCTGAGAGGGCCCCAGATGTCCCTGGGTCGTGAGGTAGTCGGAATCGTGGTGGCATATATCTCGTTCTGTGTGCTACATGTAACTAAGCTTGTCATCCAACCAGCGACCGTGGGTGCCGACCTACTGCCCCAGTGTATGGCCACTTCTCTCTTAGCTAGTAGAAGGCAGATGCCGGTGTAGCTCCTTACCTTTTTGGGGACATTAGCTACATAGCCTAGTAGGGCAATTTCAGGCAAGCGGTTGAGAGGCATTGCAATCATGACCCCTAGGATCCTGTGGACCTCTTTCCAGAAAGAGTGCAAGCGGGGCATGTCCAGGCAATGTGGGCAAAGTCTGCTTGTGGGGCGTTGCACTTGCGGCAAGTATGGGGCTTGGATGGATCTATTCTATGGACTCTGGCGGGGGTGACGTAGATTCTGCGGAGAAACTTGAAATGGATCAGCTTGTGTCGGCTATTTAGAGAGATCGTTTTTGTAACTGCGCAGCAGGCCTCCCACTGGTCATCAGTTATTAGGTTGCCCAGGTCTTCCTCCCAGTCTTTACGAATCTTATCATCATTCAATGGGACAAGAGCCGCACACACTTTGTACAGCCTGGAAATCAGATGCACCCCTGTCGTCCTCAATGATCATGGCAAGAGGGGGAATGATTGGGGCGCTAGAGGGAAGTCGGGAAAGTGGCGCGCATAGCAGAGCGGACCCTTTGGAGCACAAATCTGTCCATGAATGTAGCGTCTGGGAACCTAGAGTCGCTGTCTATGTCAAAGGCATGCCCATCCGGGAATAAGTCGTCTAGTTTAGAGACCCCAAATTTAGTGAAGATGCGTTGTATGAGTCGCTCATCGGTGATCGGCAACCAACGGGCGTTAGGGAGTGGCAGGGCGGCGGAATATAGAGTAGCGGTGCCGGTGGCCTGCCTGAGTTTGTCCCAGGCCCAGCTGGTAGTGGAGACCGTTTGGATGTCGGACGGGTCCCTGGGCAGGCCCTTGAGGAGAATTGCCGCCAATCTTTCCGGGAGAGCCAAGTCCGCCTCTGGGCGGAGATAAGGGATTCTGGCGTCTGGGTGATACCAAGCGTGCGCGTAGCTGCACTGGGCAATTAAATAATATAAGTGCAAGTCAGGAACACCGTAACCCTCTCTCGTATGGGAGAGTCATGACCTGCCAACGAACTCGGGCCCGCCTGTCTCCCCATACCAGACGTATCAGATGAGAGCGGAGCGTCTGAAAGAAGCTGTTTGGAAGAGGGATGGGAATGTTGTTAAAAAGATATAAAAATTGGGGAGAATGATCATTTTAATGAGCGCCACTCGACCTGCGATCGATAGCGGCAGTTTGAGCCACTTATCAACTTGCGCTTCCAGGGTGTGAACCGCCTGTCCGTAATTGGAGGCGTATTATTTGTGCTGTGTCTAAGTGTATGTGGATGCCCAAGTATTTAACGGAGTCCGCGCACCATTCCAGCGGGAACTCCAGGTCCCATGTCGTCGTGCTGGGGTGAGGGGGAAAATCACGGACTTATGCCAGTTGATGCCTAGGCCCGAGTGCAGTCCGAAGCGGAGTATTTCCCGGATGAGGGGTCTAGGTTAGCCCGCGGATCTCTGTACATAAAGAATCGTATCATCGGCATACAGGGATACTAAGAGTGGGCCCGTGTGGAACTGCAGGCCTCTATGGAGTTGTTTTTCCTGAAAGTGGCGGATCAGTGGGTCCATAGCGAGGATAAACAATAATGGTGAGAGTGGACAACCCTGTCTCGTGCCCCGTGAGAGTGCAAAGGGGTCAGAGAGTGTTCCATTCAATCTGAGCCGGGCGGTGGGACGACGATATAACAGTGCTGTGAGTGTGATGAATCCCATGGGCATCCCCATTCGGCGCATGATAGAGAGGAAGAAGGGCCATTCGAGAGAGTCGAAGGCCTTTTCAGTGTCTAATAGTATTGCGGCCACTGGCACCTCAGGAGCTATCCTGTGCAATACGGAGAATAGTGTGCGCAAATTAAACGAAGTGGAGCTATGGGGGACAAAGCCCGATTGGGCCGGGGAGATTATATATTCCATTAGTTGGGAAAGACGACCCGCAATCACTTTGGCCAGGATTTTGTAATCCAGGTTTAAGAGCGAGAGGGGTCTGTATGAGTCGCAGAGCAACGGGTCCTTCCCGGGCTTGGGGAGAAGAATTATGACTGCCTCACGAAGGGTGGGCGGTAAAACCTGTCTTTCCAGTGCCTCAGCGTAGACCTCTATAAGTTGCGGCGCCAATACATCCTTGAATGTCTTGTAAAAGTCACCTGTGAATCCATCAAGACCAGGAGCAGACGAGGATCGCAGGCTATCTATGGCGGCGATGACGTCTGCTTTTGAGATTGGTTCTGCCAGGAACTCCTGCATATGTTTCTCTAAGTAGACTAGAGCTATCTCGGATAGATAAGACTCCTGGGCCGTGCAGTCACCTCCAGTTCTGGAGGCATATAGTGCTTTAAAATAAGATAAAAATTCTGCTTGGATTTCTGCAGTGCTGGTGAGCTGCTGGCCTGACCGGGCCCATACTTCGGGTATGTATGCCCTGTTGTATGGGGGTCTGGTCATCTGAGCTAAAACCCTCCCTGGTCGCTCACCCTCGCCATATTGTCTTGCTTTGTGATATTTACCCATAAATAAAATCTCACGCTCTGCCTCGTCTCTGTATTCTGATAGTAGGGCTATTCGCTTTGATTCGGCTTCTTTGTTTGGGCCCTGCAACAACCCAGCATCTAGATCGGAGAGCTCTTGTTCCAACCGAGACAGGGTGCCTCGCAATGCACGGAGCACCCCGGAATTTTTGAAATGCAGACTCCCCATATGTACGCTTTAAAACCCTCCCAAAGAACCGACATCGTGTCCACCGAACCTGTGTTTAAGTCAAAATAGTCCTCTATTGCCTCCTGCATTTCGTGTAAAAAGAGGTCGTCTGCTAGGGCGCGGCTGGGGAATCGCCATTGTCTCTCAAAGCCCTCGGTCGGGGAACCCCAAGCGCCACAAAACTGGAGAATGATCGGAGTAGGTCCGAGGGAGAGTCTGTATCGAGCGACTCCAGCCAAGGATATTGGGAGAGGCCAACCAAAAATCTAGTCTGGTCCAGGTGTTGTGGTAGCCCGTGTAGTGGGTGTAATCTGTGTGTTGAGGGGTGCCTGAGCGCCCCACATCTATAACAGACAGTTGTTCGCACAGGGAGAGGAGGGCTCTACGCACGCGTGGTTTGGGATCAGGAGCGAGAGATGTGCTGTCTAGCGTTGGGTCCAGGGCTATATTGAAGTCACCCCCTATCAGGAACGTCACATTGCCTAGGCTCAAAAGTTGGGATAGCAAGGAGTGATAAAAATCTGGCGAGTCCGTGTTCGGGCCATACACACAGACCAACGCTAGGCTGTGTCCCATTAGAGTCCCCACCACCATTACATATCTGCCCTCCTTGTCTCGAATAATAGTGCGCAGGCTAAAAGGGACACGTTTGTGAATGAGTATGGCAGTGCCTCTAGCATAGGTGCTAAAGCCCGGAAAGTATCGGTGGACCCCCCAGCTAGCGGCGAAATGGGTGGGATCAGTGGGGGGCAAATGAGTCTCTTGCAGGAAGGCGACATCCACTGTGTGCCGAGCCAAGTAATGTAAGATATGCTGTTTCTTGCGTGTATCATTAAGTCCCCGTACGTTCCACGTCAGCAGCGACAGCTCTGAGGGGCCTTTACTGCGACCTAACTGGGCCATTTGTGGGGCGATGCCTGACAATTGAATAGGTGCTGCCGTGCAACATGATAATTCCTGCTGGTTTGGAAACGCCAAATTAACCATGCGTGACTACCTGTTAACGAAACCCCCCCCCCACCCTCCACCCAGCCTCCCTACCCCATATGAGAGGCAAACCCAACCAGAATGAAATGAACCATTGTACCAATCGACATGTCCAATAATTGCAAATAGCACAGTCAGGGTACATTCGTGATCAACAAAAACAATTCTCAGTGTACACCAACTGGGGGTGGCGACGCCTCTCGGCCTTCCAGCAATTAGAAATGGAGCGAGTAGTGAAGGAATATCCCCAAGTTCTCACATAGTTGTGGGAAATGCAACCAGTCAGAGTGGCTCAGCTGGGGGCAGCCCCAGAGAAAAGTTCCATGCTGGCGTCAGAGCCGCTGTGGGGCGGAGATGGGGTATGATCGTCAGCGGGTCTTTGAGGGTTTTGTTTGTGAGTGCGGCAGAACTCCTGAGCTTCTGTGGGGCTATCAAAGATGCGAACCTTGCCGTTGATCTCGACCCGCAGTCTCGCTGGGTACAGCATGCCGTACTTCAAGCCGAGGTTCCGAAGTGCAGCTTTGACGCCGTTGTATTTGCGGCGGGCATCTTGGACCATGATGGTATAGTCCGGGTATAGAGACAGTCGGGAGCCCTGCCATTTGGTTTCGCCGCGCTCTCTGGCCAGGCGGAGCGCAGTGTCCCGGTCTCTGAAGTTCATGAGGCGGGCGATGATGGGACGCGGGGGGCATCCAGGATTTGGTCGGGCCCCCAACGAGTGGTGGACCCGCTCCACAACGAAGCCAGGCGTGAAGGTGTCCCTTCCAAAGATGTCAGCTAGTAGCGTCTCTACAAAGGTATCCATGCGGCCCGTAGATGTAGACTCCGGAACCCCAATAATACGTAGGTTATTTCGACGGCTGCGGGCTTCTAAATCTTCATTTTTGATGGCGACGTCTTTCAGGATCCGCTCCACCCGTTCAAGCCGCTTGAGAGATTGCGCGGCGCCGTCGTCGAGTTCCGAAATGCGGGATTCTGCTACATCTAGGCGCCTGTCATGCACTTGGATCTTTGCCCCTAGTTCCGCCATGTTTTTGTCCAGGGTGTCGAATCTACCATCCAGGGCCTTGAATCCTGCCCGCATCTCCTGCAGCAATGCGCTGATTTGGTCGCCATTGTCGCTGGAGCACCCCGCGTTTTGCTCGCCCTCCGCCATGGTTGATGATTCGTCCAGGGGCGTCTCTGGCACCTTCTCGAAGGGTAGGAGCCTTTGTTTCGGATCTTTGCGGCCCATGCCGCTGCTCCTGCGCTGAATTGTGACTCTGCAGGCTGGTCCAGTTCAGGGGCAAAACCGTGGGGTCTCCGGAAGCAGGGAACAGCAGGACCCCTCCGCCACTCACAGGGCGCTAGGCTAGAAACTCTGCAGCCCCCGCCGTGGGAGCGCCACTGGTGTCTCACCCTGGTGAGCCGGTGGATCGCAAGGGTCTGTGTCAGCAAGGTGGGCGATGTTTGGGGAGACCGATATCTCCCGTCTCCGGCCAGCCGTAACAGGAGGAAGCGAGCCCGGGGGCAAGGATGCAGACAAGCCATAGAGGCTGTGAGGCTTTTTCGAATGGAGCAGCTAGCGCCGTGTTCCTAGGCGGGGAGGGGGGGGGGAGGCACAGCGGGGACAGCGCAAACCAGCGGCGCCCTCCGGGACCAGCAAGCAGTGGGCAATGAGAGGCCTGGGGGCCGCTAGCGGGAGGAACACCCGGGCCCTGCCCCCGCGGGTTCCCGCGGCCTTCCCGGAGTGAAAGCTGAATGTGACGTCGGCCTCACCTGCCCGGGCCCCGATGCGAGCCGCCGCCAGCCGCACCGCCCCGCGCCCCTAGTGCTTACCGCCTCTCTCCGTCCGCCGCTCCGTGGCAGCCGCCACCTGTGTTCCGCTCCCGGGCCGCTCTCAATCCTCAACAGGCCTCGACGCCGCCATTTTCCGAGATCTTCGCCGGCAGGAGATCGGCCAGTGTCCCGACGCCAGCCGCAGCGTCGAGCATGTCACAGGGCTCGTTGGACTCAGGAGCCGTTCCGGAGTCCAGTGGCGCTCATTTCGTGGCCCCTAAGCAGCTGGATGTGGGGGATATAATGGATCGGGCTGGATCGGCCGGTGGAGCTTCAGAGCCGCGCGGCCATCTTGGTCCGCGGCTTGGCCACGCCCCCCCCAGCCAGGACACTTAATCTGGAATTGGCTCATCGCGTCCTGGGAAAGAATTTGACTTCTCCACTTCGTTTCATAAATAAACGAACAAAATTTGGAACACTTCCTAAATTGACACTTTCGCTTGGAAAAGCATGGCCTTCTTCAGCTTATGGTGATGCAACTTTTATAGATGGGACAGAATTGACTTTTTCAAGTGGTAACTAAGAAATAATTTTTTTAATGTTTTAACATTTTTTTTAAAGTCCTTTTAAAATCCATGTTTTAGTCGTTTTTAAGTGAATATTTTTAAATTATCCAGATTTTATGTATGGTCATTGTCATACAATTCGGAAGTGGAGTAGGTGTTATGTTTCGTATATAGGCCCTAATGTAGACCCGTTCATATATGCCATAATGTAGAAATACTTGTATATGCCCTATTATGGTCATACCCGTATATGCCCTATTATGGTCATACCCATATATGCCCTATTATGGTCATACTCGTATATGCCCTATTATAGTCATGGCTCCTAATATAGGCATGATCTTTCCCCTACATTAGTTCCCTACAGTACACAACGAGCTCTGAGGGTTGAACGTTATCTAGTCTGTGGTTAGAACACTGCAAGGTCTTTCCAGAACACAGGCCTACAATGTACTCCTAAATTATGCATGAGCATTCACCAGCTACATCTCCCGCATAATATGTATGTACAAAGTTCACCCCTGACGTCTTCCTCATGTCTAACAAAGACCAATACAAACCATACTGAGGGACAAGACACTTTAGGGTATAAATACACCACATCTTGCCACGGTAAGACAGAGGGAACCGAGACTTCCATGCTGACACACTGACCAGAGACGCTGAGGCTCCTGCATGCAGTCGCTCCAGCTGACAGCGGTCTAACACAGCCCTTGCGGGGTGTCCAACTTGAGACCAGGACGGGGTCCCACACTCTCTCTATTCAGGTATGGGGGTTCGACTAAATCCTAGAGGGATTCTTGGCTCTTAGGCTATTAGACCTACACATATGCTAGGTACACTCAGGTACATCTAGTTAGGCATCGTAGGAGTACGCGCACTTGCATAATGCTTTTTATATTCATGTATGTATTCATGATTATTGCAATATGGTAGAACTGTTCTATCCCTTCACTTTTATCGTACTGCTGATAATATATCTCTGCTATTGTCTGCTGATTGCTGCAGCACATATATTTTACACTAGAATAACAACTGTTCAATAAATACTTATTGAAACGCCCTGACTGTTAATTCTATGTAACTCTCTGAGACAAACCGAATAAGTAAGCACGAGTGACTGAGCGAAAAGTAGTATATTGTTTCCACGATTCTGAGGAATTTGGGTTGTCATGATCTAAGGTTGCCAGAAACTAATCTCTCCCCGATAAGAGGAGATTCTAGTGGCACTGTGAGCTAGCTAATGCAAATCCGGCTAACATACGGGTGGGGGTGCACAGAATCAGTCTAACACCAAGCCCACAGTATGTTATCCAAACGCGCAGGTCCTGCAGGGGTACTATAGGAACTACACGACAGCGGTGCGACCGCACCGGGCGCTGACTTTGGGTGGGACGTCGTATTTGGAAGTATTGTGTGGTTTTAAAAGCACCTGCTGCTGCATTCGTGGCCTCCAGAAATTTACAGGCAACAATATAAATGTCAAGATAACTCCGGTGATTAATGTTCTTCTTAGAGAGAGATGGGAGGTTTGTCTAGTGGAAATTTTGACTCGTGGTAAGGTAGAGCAGAGGGTTAATATGCCTGCTGCAAAGAACGTGTACCATTCTGATCACAAAGCGCATATAATACAAATATGTCAGTGGGTTAGTGTTTTTTTCCGGAAAGAACCTTTTTCGACTTGCCGTTTATAAATTATAATCCTAACATAGAACAGTGAGCTATTAAGTGTCACCAAAGAGCTGCAAGGCATAGATTAGAGCTTTATGATTTTATCCCGTCTTTCATTATCCTAATGTTGGAAAAAGGGTTCATTTGGATAGAAATCAATTCTGATTATTAAAAAGAACCCCCAACCATGGTGCTAAGTTTTAAATTCAGAGTTTGTGCTTCTCCAGACCAAGCACTATTAAACTGTACTGTCTAACCAGAATGGATGACGTGACCCCTGTACCTTGTAGTCCTCTGTTTTAAGTAACATTTCCTATACACTAATCTACACACCTATGATTGATTGTCTCTGTGTAGTGTGTGTGATGTAAAGTGCTCTGACACCCTACACTAGTATGAGTGGCAACAGCACTATAAAAACTAATTAAACGCATCTGAGAGAGAGTGGTTATGGAGACTTGAGCGGCACTGTTAAAGGGTGGTAGTGAGGGAATCCGTAACGGAGGTGGTTATTGGGGGGCGCCAACAAACATTGTCGCACAGGGTGCCACCAGTGCTAAAGCTGGCGAAGATTTGGCATTCTAGTGGTTGCCCACAGAATGTTTTCCATCTTCCCTGTGCCTCATGCCTTGGATTGTAGAATAGCCGTATGTCCAGTGGTGAGTTTCCTACTTTGTTCTTAAAAGCTTCTAAAAGAATGCACATGTCCCCAGGGAAATAAGTCTCCCATTTTAATTAACCTCAATTTTTCCATTATAAGCAGTGCCCCTGTTTCCTGCAAGGGTGTGAGGCATGGGTTGTCGAGTGATGGAATTAATAAGGAGCAAACTGGAGCAATTGTTAATAGCTGAGTGATACTGTACCTTACAAGTATCTTGGATTTCTTCAAGCCGCTGTTGGGGTCTGGTGCACAGTACTGTTCCAATTGCCCCTGCATCAATTTTTCAACATCCTAGCATTACATATCTACAGTGTAGTTGCATTATTCTAATAAAATGTGTTGTGCATTTGGGCCGCTAAGTAGTACATGTATACATCCAGAGCCGCCAGGTCATCATCCATTGGCATGGGTAGGGTAATTCACGTTTCTGATTGTGTGTCCAGTTTGACAACTGCTCTGCATATGTTTTCTTCATCATTCCATCAGGGTCTTAGCTCGGCTGTGTATACTCAGATATTTGGTGGAATCTGGGCACCACTGCATGGGGCAGTCAAGTGTGAACAGAGTTGTGGCACCAGTCATGGGCAGACGTTCAGCCCATATTACTTGATTGCTCAGTATAAAAATGGTATGTTGCCACCACCGTGCTCTTGCTACACAGCTCCTGGTAAGGGCGGTAGCCCACCACCACTATGAGGGTGCCACGTGGCGTGCCCCTCCCAGTCTAACCAAACTGCAATCTGTGAGAGAGGCCTAGATCATGGCACACATGCATAATCTGTGTTCGGTCATGACCAAAAATTCATTACCAAGTATCATGATAACACCACAGCTGAGGCACTCAGGAGAAGGGTTCCATGTGAGGTACTTTTCCATCCCAACTGTGTGGCATGTTCGTATTGACAAAATGTTTTATGCGGAACGTTACAGCTTTTACAACCACTATTTAGGGACCAAAGTTTTTTTTTAGTTCTTTTAATTGGATTTTCAGCGCATAAAACAGAATACAAACAATATGCCCTTGATGGTGTCATATAAAGTCATATAAAAAAAACACTCACTACATTTGTAATACATTGATAAACGTACCAGTGTCGATATACCTGTTTCTTCATCATCTAGCGGCATTGCCATATCACACAATACGCTAGACTATGTCAGGGTAGATTAAGTAAATGCACTGTAAGTGGGCCCCAAATGTATTTGGGTCTCGATGGCCTTGGCAATTGCTTTGCGAAGGTTTCTAACTGGTCCTTAAAATAGATCATGTCAAGTAGCCATTGTGTGTGTTTCGGTGCAGAGCGCTTACCCCAGTGTATGGCCACTCGTTGCTTGGCTAGTAAGAGGACTACTGCCACAAATTTGCGATGTAAGGATTGAAGACTCTGGACCAGGCCAAGCAAGCACATCTAGGGAGTACAGTCCACTGACTCCATGGTCATTGATGACAGGTCGTTTACTACGTATGTTCAGAACTGCTGAACAGGGGTGCATGCCCAGGCTAGGTGCATAAAGTCTGCATCTGGTGCCCTGCAGCACATGCAATGTGCATTTCACCACAGTCCATATCTGAAAAGTCTAACAGACGTATGGTACTTTTGCTGTAGGTATTTGAAGTGAATTATTTGCAGGTTGCAGTTAGGCATAAGCATCCCCATCAGTGTGCAGCAGAATCCCCAGTTTTCCTGAGTTAGAGGGGTATCAAGGGCATTGTTCCAGCAGTCTAACGCCGTGTTTGGGGCAGGCAGTCTGTTTCCCTGAGCCGCATTATATAATCTAGTTACTAGGTGTCTTTGGGAGGGGCTACTGAGCAGGATCTGGAGGACGTTGAGCATGGGAGGTTGCTGTGGGAATGGGGGATAGAGTTCCCTAATACTGGTCCGGAGGCGATAGTATGCAAATATCAGGAGTGATGTTTCGTGCTGTGTGATCGTCAAGTCTGAGAGACTGAGAAATTGCTCTTCAGGGTTTATATCGCCCATCATCTCCAGTCCCAATGTCTTGAAAAGAGAGAGAGCGTCACTTCCTGGGTAACCAAGATGGCTGGATGGTGTTCCAGGGGGAGAGCGGGGGTGATAGGGGTAGTTTTGCGTCTCTCAGTCCTATTGTGTGCAAGGCCGTCGTGGTGCAATGAACTGTATTGATTTCCGTTCAATGCATGTCCATGCGCCTATATGGTAATATGGCCCTAAGTGGCTTGGGGTGCACGTCATCTGCTTCAACTGCCAGATGGGGTGTGTATGCATGGGGGTTGTTCCACTAGTGTGCAAATTGTGCTTGGTTGCATAGGTAGTATAAGTGTAGATCTAGCGTGCTGAATCCCCCCTGTGTGTATGGAAGTGTCATGATGTTCCAGCTAATTTGCGGTTGCTTACTTGCCCAAGCCAGCATTATCATGTGCATGCGGACTGCTTTAAAAAAGGGACTGTGTCAGCACTATAAGAATATTATTAAAAAGGTAGAGAAACTGAGGGAGTACAATCATCTTCATGATTGTCACTCGATCGGCCAGTGACAGTGGCATTCTGGACCATACAGCTACTTGTTCCTCCAACTGCGATACTGATCTCCCATAGTTCTTCCAAGCCACCAGATCTGGGTCTCTGTTGATCCAGATTCCCAAGAACTGGATGGGGTCTGTGCTCCATTCTAATGGGTAATCTAGTGCATGCGGGCGCTTGGCCAGAGTCAGGGCAGCACAACCGATTTAGCCCAGTTTATACCCAATCCAGAATTTCGGTCAAATCAAATATATTCCTGGAGTAAATGTGCTAAGTGTAAGGCTGTGGTGCAGACATATATGACCATATCGTCCACATAGAGAGATATACCAATCGGTCTCATTTGGAATCTCAATGCAGAGGCTGCATGTCTTTGGTGGATCACGCATGCTAAAGGCTCCAGAGCGAGCGTGAATAAAATTGGAGACAGGTAACAGCACTGTTGCGTGCCTCTATGGATAGGCAGTAGTTATGATGTATGTCCGTTGATGAGCACTCTGGCCACCGGGTCGGTGTACAATAGGTGCACCCCTTTGAGAAAAGCTTCGGGCACTCCCATCAAACGCATAATTGTGAACATGTATATTCACTCAATAAAGTAGAAGGCTTCAGCAGCATCTAGCAATACTGCCGCCACCTCCATGTTGGGATCAAGTTGGTATAGCAGCGCAAATAATGTGCGCAGGTTGTACGTAGTCGAGCGAGTTGGGATAAAGCCCGATTGGTCTGGGAGCACTAAGTTTGTCAGCAACGACTGGAACCTGCCAGCTAGTATTTTTGATAATATCTTGGCATCTGTATTTATGAATGAAAGTGGGTGGTAATATTCACAGTATTCAGGCTGCTTATCAGGTTTCAACAGCGCAACAATCAGGGCATCATTAAGAGTTGGGGGAGTACCTGGTTGGCATATGCTTCTTCAAATAGTGTGAGGAAGTGGGGTGTGAGCAGGTCCACAAATTCTTTATAAAATTCACCCGCTAGGCCATCCTGACCTGCTGCCTTGCCATTGGGGAGCGTGCAGATAGCCTCCTGCACCTCCTTCACCCTTATAGGTTGTGTCAGATATTCTCGCTGTCCAAGGGACGATATAATCTAGGTACTCTCTGTTTCCGTGGCCGATACGGGAGCTGCGTAGGGGCTCGTTTAAAACTTTGAAAAAGCGGATAAAATTGTCGGCGTACCATATCTGTCTCCTCCACCCAGGTCAGTTATTTTAACCACATGGCTATGTCCCCAGGGTTTTTTAATTGGGTGGCTAAGCTACGGCCTGGAAGGCCTCTCTCTCCATAAGCTCTCGCCATGGGTCACGGGGATATATAGCGTAGCTCTCTGTCCGGCATCTCGTTGTAGTTTGTTATTTGTTCCCTAATACTGGCTAACGTTTCAGGTTGGAGCATTGTTTCATAGTCACGTTCTAGTCCCTGTAGTGCTTTCTCTATTTTTAATTGTGTGCTTATATCTTTCAGGATCTCAGCTTAAGTGCTTATGCTGCTCCCTCGTATGATTACGTTAAAAGCTTCCCAAAGCATGTCCAGCCGACTCACGGTATCCTAGTTGTTTTCAAAGTCTTTGAGAATAGCTAACCGCAGGCTTTCTCTGTACACCTGGTCTAATAGTGCAGTTGCATTAAATTTCCATGCATATTGTTTAGGAACATGTGCAGCTACTGATATGTCTAACTTGGCTGTTTTCTGGCAAGATGTAGTATGGCTAAAATCTAGGTGCATACCTCCTTAGTCATCAGCCAGTAGTCAAGCCGGGACCACGAATTGTGTACTGCTAGATAAAGGTACCCGCCCTTCAGGATTTTGCAGCCGCCATAGGTCTACCAAACTATAGTCTTCCGTACCCTCCTCTAATATCTTAGCAGACTGTCTCCCATGCCATACTGTGTGTGCTGAACCATCAGGGAACGGGTCAAGGTACATGTTAATCCCCACCCCATATGATTGCCAAGGGTGACATGGATTGTAGTTTGTTCCAAAGTTGTGTGTAGAATTCTGGGTCATCAATGTTCAGCCCATACATTTTTACAAGCAAGACCAACGTGCCACATAGATTGCCCTCCATAATAGCATATCTGCCTTGGTCATCCATCGCTGTGTGAGTAATGGTAAAGGGGACTTCCTATTTAATTACTATTAAGACCCTCCTAGAGTCTGAGGAGTACAATGAGGCCAGTCTAGCCATTGCCCATCGGGCACCGGCAGCATTCTCTGTCTGTTTTGCTAAGTGTGTCTCCTGGAGGAGAGCTATTTGAATATGATGTCTGTCCAGATAGGCTATGACCTGTCGCGTCTTGTGGGGGTTTTTAAGGCCCCGTACATTCCCTGTTATGAGGGAGATACGTCCAGTAGGGTGGGCTATATTAGTGCGATGTGAGTATGTAGTAGTTGTTACGGCATGTTAGATGGTACCTAGTAGCGTGTGTAGGTGCATGTGTTATTTTACAAAGTTTGTGATTGCAAGGGATTCTGTGTAACAGAACCTGGTGAAAGGCACACAAGCCAGCCCATCATGGATATCCCAGGATGTCTCGTTTTCACAAATGTACAGGTTTGCTAGGTTTCCCTAGGGTCCAAAATCCACAGCTAGGCCCATTACGAAAAAAGAGTCAGTTTTCACTGGAAAAATGTGATGTGCCCATGTTGCGTTTTGGGCCGTTTCCTGTCGCGGGCACTAGGTCTACCCACACAAATGTGGTGCCATTTTTAACGGGACACTTGGTGGAATGCTGGGTGGGTTGAAGTTTGTAGCTCCCAACAGATTCCAGAACTTTCCATCACAGAAATGTGAGGAAAATGTGTTTTTTGACAAAGTTTCAGGTTTGCAAGGGATTCTGGGTAACAGAACCTGGTGAGAGCCACACAAGTCACGCCATTCTGGATTCCCCATGATGTCTAGTTTTCAAAAATGTACAGATTTGCTGGGTTTCCCCAGGTGCCGGCTGAGCTTGGGTCCAAAATCCACAGCTAGGAACATTGCGGAAAAAGGTACCGTTTTCACTGGAAAAATTAGATGTGCCCATGTTGAGTTTTGGGCCATTTCCGTTTGTGGGCACTAGGCCTACCCACACAAGTGAGGTACCATTTTTATCAGGAGACTTGGGGGAATGCCCGGTTGGTGGAAGTGTGTTGCTCCCTGCAGATTCCAGAAGTTTTCATCACAGAAATGTGAGGAAAATGTGTTTTCTTTTTACAAAGTTTGAGGTCTGCAAGGGATTCTGGGTAACAGAACCTGGTGAGAGCCACACAAGTCACCCCATCCTGGATTCCCCTGGAAGTCTAGTTTTAAAAAATGTACAGGTTTGCTAGGTTTCCCCAGGTGTCGGCTGAGCTAGGGTCCAAAATCCACAGCTAGAAACATTGCGAAAAAAGGGACCGATTTCACTGGAAAACTGAGATGTGCCCATGTTGCATTTTGGGCAGTTTCCTGTCGCGGGCACTAGGCCTACCCACACAAGTGGGGTACCATTTTTATCGGGAGACTTAGAGGAATGCTGGGTGGGTGGAAGTTTGTTGCTCCCTGCAGATTCCAGAACTTTTCATCACAGAAATTTAAGGGAAATGTGTTTTTTGACAAAGTTTGAGGTTTGCAAGGGATTCTGGGTAACAGTACCTTGTGAGAGCCACACAAATCACCCCATCCTTGATTCCCCAGGATGTCTAGTTTTCAAAAATGTACAGGTTTGCTAGGTTTCCTAGTTGCCGGCTGAGCTAGGGTCCAAAATCCACAGCTAAGCACATTGCGAAAAAAGGGTTTGTTTTCACTTGAAAAATGTGATATGTCCATATTGCGTTTAGGGACGTATCCTGTCGCAGGCACTAGGCCTATCCACACAAGTGAGGTACCATTTTTATCGGGAGACTTAGAGGAACACAAAATTTTAGAACAAGTGTTATTACCAATTGACTTCTTATGCATTTCTGCCTTCCAAATGTAAGACAATGTGTAAAAAAGAAGTCACTTTGATAAATGTCCTCTAATTCACATGCTAGTAGGGATACCCACAATTTCAGAGATGTGCAAATGACTACTGCTTCTAAACTCTATATTTTGTTCCCATTTTGGAAATATATAAGTGTCCTTGATACCTTTTTCTCGCTCTTTATATTTTACCAAATGAATTGCTATATACCCGGTACACAATGAAAACCCATTGCAAGGCGCAGCTCAGTTATTGGCTCTGGGTACCTCAGGTTCTTGGTGAACCTACAAATCCTATATATCACCCCAAGCAGAAGGGAGCAGACATAATGATATATTGCTTTCAAACATCTGTCATACTTAGAAGAAGTTACAGGTGAAAACGTTGGCACAAATGGCTGTTTTTTTCAACTCAATTTCAATATTGTTTTGTTTCAACTGTTAGTTTCTATAGGAAAACCTTGAAGGATCTATACAAATGACCCCTGGCTAAATTCAGAATGTTGTCTACTTTTCAGAAATGTATAGCTTTCTGGGATCCATTATTGCTTTTACACATATTTCTACAACTAACTGGAAGGAGGTTAAAAGCAAAAAAATTGTAAAAATAGACCATGCCCCAGTAAATGCCAAAACTGTTTAGAAAATGTTGGTTTTCAGACAAAAGTCTGCTTGTCCCTGAAAGCTGGGACGATGGTGATTTCAGCACCGCAAATCCTTTGTTGATACCATCTGCAGGGGAAAAACAGAAGCTTTCTTCTGCAGCACTTTTCCCCCCTTTTTCCACAAAAAAAACCCAAATCTTGCTGTATTTTGGCTAATTTCTGGGTCCCCTCCAGGAGAATCCACAAACCCTGGCTACCTTTAAAATCTTCAGGATGTTGGAAGAAAAGGACGTAAATTTGGCGTGGATACCTTTTGTGGACAAAACGTTACAGGCACCTAAGCGCGAACTACCCCAAATAGCCCAAAAAATGCTAGGGGGGAGGCCTATCAGCGAAGGGGTTAATTGATCACAGGACATGAAATAGCGCCTTGTGTGTTGTAATTCGGCCCAATCCTTCGAAATTAGGGAAATGTCTGGATGAAGCAATGAATGTTTACCCTCATAGTGGCTCAGGACATTTTCTGTGCGTGGAGTCTGTGCCAGCCGTATAAATGTTTTCCTGTTTTCTGGCTCAAAATAGATTCTGAAATAATAATGCAGAACATTTGGAAATATTTTGGAAAGTTAAAGTATGAAGGGCAGTGGAAACCAGCTCTTTCCGGCTCGGGTTTTATAAGCCGGGCCCTTTAGTTTACACAGAGGTGCCAAGTATTTAACATGGAACCGCTACCCGGAGGGCTGGGGAGTTGAAAGGCAGAGGGAAGGAAGTTTAGTGCGGAGCGCTTTTGTCTCTGAATGTTTGAATAACGCATCATCCCTGCCTTCATCTCCATTCTGCACTAATAAAGGACACCTGGGGAGGGCGAATTGGACTACGGCGAACCGTGAATTTTGAAGGGGGTAACCAGTAAAGCAGGTGCAAACCGGCCTATCCCCCCGCCTGAGCAGACTGTATGGAATGCCCCGCCCTTCCTCCAGCTGAAGTCGTCTGATGCGTGTTGTGCTGTCCTTTGAAGCAGAGAGAACCCTGTGTGAAAGCGAAAAGCGACTGACTTGTCTCCAGGTTGTCTGCAACTTGCAACCTTTACCGCGCTCTAAAATCATAAGAAACCCGTTTCCACTGCAGTATTGGAGCACCTGGGGAGATCTGCAGGACACTGAAAGCAAGTACACCCACCTACCTGCAGCACCGGAAAAAATCTGGTAAGTGATGCGAGTTTTGTAAAAGAATGAATGCTGTGACGTCCCGACATCTGACCTGCCATGAAAGTGTTTTTTTGATAGGTGCTAGTTTGGGGGCAAAAATAGGTCTGGGCACTGCAAAAACAGTAGCCCACATTTCTGGATCAAGCACTTTAACTACAAGGTTACCTGAAATAGTGTCAGGAGCGACGTTTCGGAGAGTTGTGTGGTAAATTAAGTGTTATAAACCTTGTAGTGCCAATAACGTTTATACGACTGGAAACACTGAAGCTGTGAAAACTTGTTTACTTTCAGCCTCAATGCATTGCACTTGGTAGCTAGATATCGTTTGCAATCAACTACATCCAGGACTCTGATTATCACCAGGGCTTTAAATGAAATATAGAAATGGAGGTACTCGCTATTTAGAGTACCTGTTTGCTCCTGAGAAGTACCAGTACTCCACCCCCATTAAATGTACTGTAGCAGTGGTTAGTAGTGCAGGTACTTTCCCTTTCAAATGAAAGGTGTAGATGTTCAGTACCAGACAGTACCTACCCATTTAAAGCACGGATTATCACATATATCAGAAATCGTGTACAAATCCAAGCGTTGGTGGGTTAGATATTGATCTCTGAGAATAGAATTTATAATGACAGAGTACAATTTACATTCCGGTCTAGACGCCAGATCTTGGTATATTGCAGAAAGTTAAACACGTATCTCCACTGAATATGAGCTATAATCCCAAAGAAACAGTAAAAGTGACTGAGAAATACATGTACATCTACTAAATGTTTGTGCTGGAGCATGCGGGAAGAAGTCCTGTATTCTCTTATTCTGGCCTAGGTTTAAACCATGGCCTGGTGTGAAAAAAGGTACAAAAGGACTCAATGGAGTGAACAATTTGGCACAAAATAAGTCATGAAACAAATGTAAAATCAGGCAAATGCGTGCCATGCTATGAAGCCACCTTCTACATAATGTGTGGTTTAAAGCATGCCCCTTCTCCCCCCCCCCCCCATGGGTAGCTTGGCACTGAATAACAGATGTTTATTGCCCCCCCCCCCCAACTCAGAGATTGTGTAATGGGTAGCCCGTTTTTCCTGAATTATAAAGTACTTACCTGATCTTTGGAGATGACACACTGCAGGTGGGGCAGGAGATCCCTGTCTCTGGTGAAATCAATACTCTGGAATATCTTGCCCATCTTTATTCAGAATATCAAGCTCCACCTGACTTTTCACTGTTTCTTGAAGACATAGTGTTTCTCCTAAATCAGTTTGCTCAACTGCTGCAGACTGCCATTGAGTCTCTATCGCCCCATGAAGTCCCTCTGGTAGGAAGCAAGCCTTTAAACTCATTAACCTAATAACATGTTTTTCTGGGGTGCGTCCCTGACCCATGACTAGCTTGCACCTAGTCTACTCGGTTAGGTGGAACAGCAATAACTTATGTGGCATGTTTTCCTACACCCCCCGATTCAGACTCGAGATTCCATAGGGTCGTGGGATTTCTTTTACACACTAACAAAAAGCACGTGTGTGTGCCACAGAGATCTGTGCATAATCTCTTGCTCATGTGTTCCCATCCTAGTATCATAGCTCAGAGAGTTAATGTGCTTGTTGCTGAGATCTGTGTGTAGCTTTTGTTTACAAGTTGAGATGTCTGTAAAGTAGCTCAGTGGATTATTATTGCATGTGCTGCACAGATGTCTGTAGGTTGGCGATTCTAATTTCGGCATGATTGCTTAGTGGTTTAGTTTGCCAACTGCAGAAATCTTTACCCTTCAAGTCGCTGGTTAATCATGGCAAGCCAGACCCAGCCTTTCATCCGTTTGAAGTTGTTGAAACAAACACAACTTAGTTCTGAGTTGTATTTTTTCCACTTATTTGATCTAAAACCAGGATGTCCATCAAAGGGCAAAGAGGACTACTTGATGCCAGAATTTCTGGATGAATGTTGACTACGTATTTGAGTTACATTTAGTTTCATTGTATCCTGTGTCCCCATCCTTAATGTCTGGCATGGATCTGGGCCCCCTGAAGCTATGTTTGATATCCCTGATGCAATACAAGTCCAGAAGAGCACACAGTTACTGCTTCAAATGTCTGCAGTAACACACGATAAAACACAAAATAATGAAGAAAGGATTCTAAGTGCATAACTACCTACCAACATATGTTCTTCAAGCAGAAATGAGTGCCTTGTCTACATTGTGGCCCACGCCCTAAAACAGAGCTTGGGATAGAATGGCAGACAAAGGACTTCATTTTTTGTGGAGAAAGATCCTGGGAAAATACGAATTAAAAGCGTAAATTCTTACCTGGGATTCTTACTTCAGTAAGAGTAGCAGGATTGGAGACACACCAGGACCAGGGTGTTTTGAGGATGGGCAGGTAGCTTGGCCTCTCTGATCCTGGAGTGTGTCTTTGCTTCTTATAACAATCATGTAGGTGTTCCCAGGTCCATGTGTGTGTTCATCCGGTTCTGGATTTTCGTTTTATTCCTGATCCTAGAATGGAAAGAAAAATCCTAGACTGGATAAGCTACTGAGGCATGGACGTGAAAAACTTGAGAGTTCTGTGTTGGCTATGTTCTCCTTCCCCACCCCCACCCTTGTGACGTAAGAACAGTGGTGTGGTAAAGGGTGCCAAGGCTGCAGTGCAGGCAAGGAAATGTTTTGGTCAGGTGGACGGTACTTATGAGAGAATCTAAAAAGTTAAAGTTCCCAGTGAAACTCCCATATGAAATTATTGATTTGCAAAACCCATTGTAGAGGGCTTAGCACAATCAGTACATGTATTGTGGGAGTAGGTGCAGTGAATCGCTAAAGGCCACAGCCTTTGCCCAGTACCCATTGACTGTATCTGAACCCTCTTCACAGCGAACATTGGTGTTACAAGGGGTAGGGTTGAAGGCCACATCCTCTAGCTTGAGTACTCGGGTGGGGAGACTGCACTTTGTTGGATGTTACCAAAGTCGATGCTGTGTGCTTGGTACTTGCTGTGGGAGCGGTACTGGGTGCAGGTCTTTCTGTATGAGTGTACTGTGAGTTATACCTGTGTGAGTGCAAGGTATGGGCTATGCCTTTGTGAGTGCAGAGTGAGAGGAGTGTCTGTATGAGTGCAGGATGAGCGGTGTGTGTGGATCAGTGAGGATCAACAGTGAGCTTGTGTGAGTGTTGGGTGAGCAATGTACGCTAGTGCAGCATTTTTGTGTGTATAATGTGGGAAATGTGAGGGTATTTTCTGTTTGAGCCCATGATGTGGATAAGGCATGTATAAATGCAAGCTGAAGAGTGTCTGTGTGAATGCAGGGGAAGATTCATGTCAGAATGTGTGTACTGTTATGCATGTGTTCGGGCAAGGTGAGTGGTATGTCTGAGTGAGGATGTGCAACGTGCTTGTGTGAGTGCAGGTTGATGTGCATGGGTTTGGTGTGTAAATAAGAGTAGGGTATTGGTGTGTGTATAAGTCGAGGATGAGAGGGGAGTGCCTGCATGAGTGCAGGTTGAGGAAAGTGTATGTGAGTGGTGTGCCTGTATGAGTGTACTGTGAGCATTTTGCCTGCGTCAATGTACAATTCTCAGTGTGCCTGTGAAAGTGTATTATGATAAAAGTGTTCCTTTGTGGGTAGGGTGAGGGCTGTGATTAGGGGAGTGCAGAGTGAGAGTTGTATGTCTGCTTGCATGTAGTGTGAATGTGTGCATATATAGTGAGCAGCATGCATTTGGGAGCCTAGTCTGATTGCAGTGTGCAGTACATAAAGCGAGATCTATTGGCATTAACAGAGCTTGTTTCTAACTTACCTTAGCTTTGAGTGTCTCACTTTCAACTCTGCCTTTTCTTGGTTCAGTGTGAGATCATTCACTCTTAGCGCGTTGTATGAGGGATCCCCCTTTCCCCCTGATTAATTCAGAGGTTTTAAAGGCCCCCAAAAAAGCCATTGCAACAATGGTGGTTTGAGTTACACATGACCTTGAGTGCCCCCACTTGTTTCTTTAGCATTGAAGAATCAAAAGGTGCCCTCTGATCAGGCTTTTGCACCTCTTGTCTATAACAGTCTCTCAAGGCAGGCCTTATGGGGGAAACTAGTAGTAAGATCATAATCTGCTCTTTTGTTTTGCGAAACAGGCCACTGCAGTGAGGTGCCTGGAAACCCTTGTGGGCATTTTCCAACTATCCCTTGCCCACAATAAAAACTCTTACACCTGTCTGATGATTGTATGGTCTTCACTCATGCTCCATGAATCAGTCACTGCGATGAAAATGTTGTTGTACATCTGGTATCTGCCTGCTGTCCCAGGGGCAAGAAATAGCTAGTCTTTGCTCAACTTCACTAAGCACCTCCATTCTGACTTGACGGTGTAGTGTCTTGTAAATAAAGAACGCTGGAACTGTTTTGGTTCCCACTGTACACAGGCCTGTGACGTAAGCTTTGGAGGGGTGAGTTGAAGGCAGGTTTAGAATGTTGAGTTCTGACTTACACGCAGCTCAATAAAGACGTGTAAAATTACTCTCCGTGGGTGGTAGTTATTGCCGAGTACCTGGGGTGGTAGGACGCTACAACTGGCGACGAGATAGAGGATAGGAAGCCCGTACATTAAAAGCACTCTTCCAGATAGGTTGCCATGGTTCAGCAAACTGCTTATGCATGCCACGTGTGCCGCAGTCAAAGTGCAGAATCGATGCTGGCACCGGTGGAGTCGCAGGGCAATGCCAGCCTGTGTCAAACGTTTAAAGATAAAGAAAGCGACATTGAAAGTGTACATGTTTGTGGCCAGGAACGGAATGAAACGGTCGCCAATAAAAGGCACTGTGCCATTACGCAGAATAATGCTATATGGAGTAAGAACGCTAAAGGCGTATGCATCCAGGTTACAAAAGCAGCGCACAGCAATAGTTCAGTACAGATTAAACTGAAATTCATGTGCTATGAAACCAAGATTAACCAGGTGTTTGTGAAGAAACATTTAAGCATAAAGTTGACCAAATATCATAATGTTATCTGCTTTCATGGACTAGTAATATACAAGGTTTAGCTACTTACCGAAACCATTAATGAGTCATCGTGCCACAATGTGCTGCGAAGCGGCCCCAGAAGGAGGGTCAGGGGTTGTGCTTGCGGAGCTGTCCCCAAACGAAGCGGCCCACCACCAAAGCTGCCGCTTAGGGGCTCCGAACAACTCCCTAGACTGCTATCAAATTAGGAGATCCAATGGCGAGTCAGGGCGAGGTCCAAGCTCCTAAAGTTATGAAGGCTGACCCTGAAGCCAGCACGTCACAAGGATTCTAGAGAAGCTTTGTGTGAACAAGTTCCTCCAAGAAGCGCCTGAGAGAGCATTATTGTCCACCAATGCGTATACAGCAGCTGCATTCTTAAAACTGGCATCAGCATTTGATACTGACAAAAAACACAATATTGGCAATAGATGGACTGCATGGATAGAGAGTTTTGAAAATGTCATAGATGCAATAGATGAAAAGAAGGATAAAAAGATTATAAAGTATCTGAGAAATTTGGCTGGTGAAGGCGTGAAAGAAGTCATAAAAAGATACCACAAGAAGGTGATGTGAGGAACGTTCAAATCAAAACAGCCTTGAATGTCAAGTTTAATCCAGTGCCAAATGAAGATCATGAAAGATACATTTTCAATCAGAAACGTTAGAAACCAGGTGAAGTAATTCCTGAATTTATTGAGACTCTTCTGGTGAGCTTAAACAAGTCCTCAACACTAAACGTGCTGAAGAGTGTGCGGATTGTCAAGCGACTGACATGGAGGCCGGAGGCGCCCAAAGTGTTTCAGCCATGAGCATGAAAATTAAGCCAAAGTATAAGGCAGAGGAACACAAAGTGATGTCTCCACAGAAAAAGAAAACGTATTACAGATGTGGACTGTCATTTCCACACGAAGATAAATGTCCCGCAATTGGATAGATATGCATCAGCTGTGATAAAGCAAACCATTTTATGACAACTTGCAAGGCTGAAAGAAAAATAACCACGTCACAGCGTGAAGACAAATTGGCCGAACAATACCCCAGCAACGTTCGACACGCTCCCACAAGGCCAAGCGGTCACACCAACTGAGACAAATCGACACCAAACTAAGTCAGTCGTCATCTAAATCAACAGAGTTCCTCAGTATCCGTTTCCAGTTGACGTGACAATGTCAATTGTGCAATGTCAATGTTTACTTCAGAAAGGCATGCACATGTGGTACTAGTCGAATGTGATTAAAAATCGACATGAAAAAGCACCAAAGACATTCAAACATTGTCCGAAGATTACCCTAAAGATAAATGGGTGTTTAATACTATTCGTAATTGACAGTGGTGTGTCGATAAATGTCATGCCTGAGGAGAAGTATCAAGAGTGATCTCCGTAACAACAACTTAAGAAGTCAAAAACGAAAGCCTACACTTGGGCTGCCTCAACACCTTTTAAAAAGTCAAGGTTTATTTGTAGCCACAATGAAACATAAGAAAAGAGTGGTACAAGCGCCCATTCGTGTACTTCAAGGAACAACTTCAAGTGCCTGTTTGCTCAGTTTCAACACTGCTGCTGATATGGGACTGATATCAGTGAACATATGAATATGAATGCTCATCATGAAATTGTAAGTCCATTTCCTAAATTATTTTATGGGTTAGGAAAACTCAAAGTAAAGTTGCAAATAAATGAGGATGTTCGTCCTGTTGCTTAAAGACGCATACAAATTACATTTCACTTGCAAGAAGCTGTTGAGAAGGAACTTAATTTGTTGCTTAAATACGACATCATTGAACACTTCACTGGTCCAACACCATGTGTTCCCCCCCCATTGTAGTAGTGCCTAAAAGACACAGTGAAGGAGCTGTACGCATGAGTTGACATGCACCAGGCCAACAAGGCAATTGAGCAAGAGAGACATCCAGGTCCATGCATTGCTGATATTATAACTCAGTTGACTGGTGTGAAGTTCTTCTCTCGACTTGACTTAAATAAAGGATAACGGCAATTGAAATTTGAAGAAAAGGCAACCTTCCTACACATATTCGTCTGTTTCGCTGTAAGCGATTGACTTTTGGTGTATCCTCTGCTACAGAACTTTTTCAAGACGTCATTCGACGTATTATACAGCCTGTAGTAAATGCATTTAACTGTAGTGATGACATTGGTTTTCGGAGCCACTCAGAGCATGGCATAATTCTCATGCAAGTATGTCGTTTGCTGAATTATGCAGGCTTAACTCTGAATGCTGACAAATTTGAATTCCACATGAAAAGCTTGAAATTCTTTGGCAATGTCTTTTCTGATGGAGGTATGAAACCTGATCTAGCTAATCAATCAATCATGGGTTTTTATAAAGCGCAGCTACTCACCCGAGTGGGGTCTCAAGGCACTGAAGGGTGTGTGTGGGGGCGCAGCTCCCAGAGGATTATGGAGCTCTGTCGAAAAGCCAGGTCTTGAGGTCCTTCAAGAACTTGGGGGGTGACGGAGTCTGTCGGAGTTGGAGAGGGAGGGAGTTCCCATGTCTTGGCAGCGAGGAGGGAGAAGGAGCGTCCTCCTGATCTGGTCTTCTTTGTTCGTGGTACCGTTGCAAGGGAGAGCTGGGCCGAGTGGAGGGATCTTTGGGGTGCGTGGAACAAGAGGCAGTGATTCATGTAGGCGGGTCCGGTGTTGTGGAGGGTTTTGTGGGCGTGGGTGAGCAGCTTGAAGGTGATTGTATTCTTGACGGGGAGCCAGTGTAGAGTCCGTAGGTGTTGGCTGATGTGGCAGTGGCGTGGTAAGTTGAGGACTAGTCTGGCAGCGGCATTCTGGATGTTCTGTAGTTTGCAGGTGAGGTTCTTGTTGATCCCGGCGTAGAGTGCGTTGCTGTAGTATAGTCTGCTACTGATTGGGGCGTGGGTGACGGTTTTCCTGTGTTCGAGGGGAATCCAGTTGAAGGTCTTTCGGAGTAGGCGGAGGGTGTGGTAGCAGGAAGAGGTGACGGCGTTGATCTGGTGGTCCATTTTGAGTTCGGAGTCCAGGATAATTCCGAGGTTGCGTGCGTGGTCGTGAGGGGTTGGGGGGGAGGGGGGATTCTGAGGGCAGGTGGCCACCAGGTGTCGTTCCAGGCATTGTGGTGTGGTCCCATGATGAGCACCTCCGTTTTGTCCGTGTTGAGTTGTAGGCAGCTGTTCTTCCATTTGGCGACTGCTTCCATACCGCCTTTTATGTTTCGAGAGGTTGGGTTCGTTGGACAGGGAGAGGATGAGTTTGGTGTTGTCTGCGTACGAAACTATGTTTAGTCCGTGTGGTCTGACAATGGACGCGAGGGAGGCCCTGTAGACGTTGAACAGGGTCGGGCTGATGGAGGATCCTTGGGGGACTCCGCAGGTGATCGGTGTGGGTTCCGAGAGATAGGGAGGGAGTCTGGCCCATTGCGTTCTGTTGAAGAGGAAAGAGCGGATCCAGTTGAGGGCCTTGTTCCGGATTCCGGTGTCGTGGAGCCTGTGGGCTAGGGTGCGATGAGAGACTGTATTGAGAGACTGTATCGAAGGCTGCGGAGAGGTCTAGGAGGATGAGGGCCACAGTCTCTCCTTTGTCGACGAGGTAGCGGATGTCGTCTGTCACCGCGAGAAGGGTGGTTTCGGTGCTGTGGTTCATTCTGAAGCCTGATTGGGAGGATTCGAGGATGTTGTTTTCTTCTATGAAGGCTGCGAGTTGTCTGTTGATGGCTTTGCCGTGTTTCCAGTCGTAGGGGAAGGAGGCGGTCTCGAAGGAGCGGTTGATGATTTGTTGAAGCCTGGGTGCGATTATGTCTGCGGCTCTGTGGTAGATGTGGTGGGGGCAGGGGTCTGTGGGGGCCCCGGGGTGGGTGGCCTTCATGAACTTTAGGGTGTTTTCGAAGCTGAGCGCGGGCCAGCTGTCCAGTGCCGGCTGCGTGGTGCTGGGAACGGTGGGAGAGGGTTCCTCGTGGAGGTTGTTGTCGCCGAAGTTGTCATAGATGGTCTTGATTTTGTGGTGGAAGAAGGTGCTGAGTCTGCCGCAGATGTCCTGGGAGGGTGGGATGTCGGTAGCCTCGCTGGTGGGTTGGGCAAATTCTTTGATGATGCCGAAGAGTTCTTTGCTGTTGTGTGCGTGGGTGGAGATTCTGTCCTGGAGTCCTTTCTTCCTTGAGTGTCTGATGAGTTTGTGGTGGGGGTGGTGGCTGTTTTGAGGTTGTCGAGGTCGGTTTGGGATTTGGAGATCCTCCATAGTTTTTCAAGGCGTCTGCAGGTGGGTCTAGATTCCCAGAGTTCGGTGGAGAACCAGCTGGCTTTCTTGGCGTGAGGTTAGGGGACTTTCTTGAGGGGGGCGATGGTGTTGGCGCAATCGATCCAGTTGTGTAGGGTGCGGGCGGCGGTGGTAGGGTCATCGTCTGCAGCAGTGGGGGCAGTGTCGCTGAGTGCGGCAGCGAGCTGGTCGTCGGAGATCCTGGTCCAATTTCTGCGTTGGAGCTGGTGTGGACGTCTGCGGGAGATGTTGGTTTTGAAGGTGAAGTATACGCAGCGGTGGTCTGTCCATGGTAGTTCGGAGGTGTGGCTGAAGGTGATGGAGTTCCCTGCTGTGAAGATGGGGTTGAGGGTGTGTCCTGCTGAGTGCGTTGGTTCTGGTATGATCTGTTTGAGTCTGATGTTGTGGAGGTTATCCAGGAGGGAGGTGGAGTTGGGGTCTTGGCGCTTGTCGAGGTGGAAGTTGAGGTCTCCCAGCAGATTGTAGTTGGTGGAGGTGATGGCATGCGGGGTGATGATGTCGGTGATGGAGTCGGAGAATGGTGCGCGGGGTCCGGGGGGGTCTGTAGATGAGGGTGCCTTGGAGGGTGGTGGACGGGTTGGTCAGTATCTTGAAGTGGAGGTGTTCCATCAGATCTGTGGGCCCGTCGGTGTAGGTGCTCAGGCGAAGGTTGGCCTTGTGGGCGATGGCGATGCCTCCCCCGGGGCAGTTGGGGCAGTCCTTCTGGGTGGTTTTGTATCCTTCGGGGATGGTGATCGTGATGTCTGGTCCTGGGGTGGCGTTCGTCCAGGTTTCAGTGTGGAAGGCTACGTCAGGAGTGGTGCTGTCGAGGAGGTCCCAGATTTCCGTGGCGTGTCTGTGAAGGGAGCGGACGTTGAGGAGGATGCATTGCAGGGTTTGGGGTGCGAAGGAGTTGTTGCTGGAGGGTGGAGGAGGGTCCTGTGTCTCGGCGAATGTGAAGGAGCGGCGGCAGTGTTGGCAGGTGACGGGTCCATGGGTGTCGAGGGGTGAGGCGAGCTTGCAGTTGTTGTTTTTGCCAGCATTGAGTGCGTAGAGAGCTGAGGAGCAGTAGCTTTGGCGGGTTGGAGGACCAGGGTTTCTGGTGCTGGTCGCGGTCAGGTCGCGGATGGGCTTGCCTTTGGCGCACCAGCTATGCGGATGCCATTAAGTAGGGGTCAGGGGGAGGGTGGGGCAGCTGGGAGGCGGAAGCGGGATTCGGGCGAACGCGGGGGGAGGGGCAGCAGCGGTGGGAAAGGAGGCAAACAAGGGAGAAGGAAAAATGGCAGAATAAATGACCAGAAAGAGAGGCGACAGGAAAAAGCCAAGTCCCAAAGCAGAAACGGAGCAAGGGATGAAATAAATAAGTCAAAAGCAGCTCCGTACCAGCAAAAGCACGGACAAGCACGAGGCGGCACCGAGGCACAGGGGCCTCGAACACCAATCACGGCAGCGCAGGAGCACAAGAGGTAGGACACCTGCCGCTGGGCTGCGCGGGAGGAGAGCAGTCTCCTGACCAAGAGGTCAGAGGTCTTGCTCAAGTGCAAGTATTATCTATTGCAAATCCCCCACAAGACATTTCTATGTTATGATCATTCCTTGAAATGGCCGGTTATTGTTCCAGATACATACAAGATTTTGCTACGGTCAGTGCACCTTTACGGGACTGATGAAAAAGAATGTGCCATTTCATTGGTCATGTGAATGTGAGAAGAGCTTCCAAAAAAAATCAAGCAAGCCATTGAAAATGCCACTGAAATGACCTACTTTAAACCCAACCTTCATACAGAGGTTGTAATTGACGCTAGCCCTGTAGGATTAGGTGCCATCCTTTCACAGCACAACTGACAGCCAAATGCCCGGAGCCATATCGCGGCATACGCCAGTAAGCGTGTGTCACAAACGGAACGTGCTTACTCGGAACCTGAGAAAGTTTGGCAGTGGTCTGGGCTTGTGAATATTTCCACTTGTTCTTATATGGAAAGCCTTTAACAGGAGTGACTAATCATCAAGCACTGTTGACAATATTCGGAAATCCCAAAGCCAAAATGCCTCCTCGAATTGAGGTTACAAGAATACAACTATACAATTCTTCATCGTCCATGGATAGATCAGAATCCTGCTGATTATTTTTTAAGAGTGCCATTACAGTGCCCTGGTACCCCATTTAAGACAGCGGAGGCCTACATCAATTTTATTGTAAAATCGAGCACACGCGCTGCCATGTCTTTAGAACAAATTGTCACTGCCACGAGCCAAGATAGTGACATGTTGAAGTTAAAAGACATTATTGCTCATGACAGTAATATTTAAAGTTCTAAAATGAAGAGATGAACTATCAGTGACTCAAGAAAGCCTCATCCTGTGTGGTGCACAATTTATTATTCCACAGAGTCTATGACGAGTGATCAACGTCGCCCATGAGAGACATTGAGGAATAGTTGCCACAAAGATAGCTCTCCGCTACAGAGTCTGGTTTCCTTATCTCGATGAAAGGGTCGAAAAAGAGTTAAAAGCCTGTCATGTGTGCAACTGTATTTCATCTCAAGTTATTCAGCACCCTTTGAACATGTCAGAATCGCCACATCATGCTTGGGAGAGAGTTGCTGTTGATTTTTTTTGGTCCTCTTGAGAAATGGATACTGTCTTCTAGTTATTGTTGATGAATATTCCTGTTTTCCTTTGGTAGAAGAACTTTCATCCACTGCATATGATAAGGTTATTCAAAGATTAGATGGCATCTTTGCAACATGGGGTGTACCTGCAATCTTAAAATTTGACAATAGCTCACCCTTTAATAGTCGAGCATTCAAAGACTTTCTAAATCACCTCAATATAAAGCATTAAAAAAGCACTCTTTGGCCCCAGGCCAATGGCCTAGTAGAACGGTTCATGAGTACTCTAAAGAAAGGTGTGCAGTGTGTTGCAGTGGAGAAGCTTGACCTTTAAAGTTGTTTTGAACACTGCTTTTTGAGCTTACTGTTCTACACTCCCCACTCAACAACAGAGGGAAGCCTTGCAACTCTAATGTTTCGAAGAGCCATGAAGACCAAGCTGCCCCAACGGACCAACCTCCGATTCTACACTGAGGAAGACATTAATACTAAGGACTTTGGTCGCAAATAAAAGATGAAAATATATGCTGACAAACTACGTCATGTAAAAGATGTCACCTTTACAAGAGGAGATCAAGTGCTCGTCAAGACAACCCAGAAAAAGAAAGTCTGATGCTCCCTTTGAGGCTGAACCATTTATTATCACTTACACCAAAGGACACATGGTGACTACCCAGCATCCTGGGAAACCCCTTATGAGAGATTCCTCTCACTTTCGACATGTGGCTCATCACTCGCCAAACATTGATGTCAATGTAGAGACTGGGTCTAGACCGATGGTTGATGACTTTGTGTCTGCTGATGATTCCAGCTCACCTGTGCAGATCACGGACACTTCGACTGCCAGCTCCCAGTTTCCAATGACCCAATCGGGACATGTGATTCAGGCACCATGATGACTAATTGCACATATATCTATGCTCATTTGTGTGTTTATTCATGTATTTATTTATCCATTTTGAAAAGTTGTAACTTTTTATTTAACAAAGCGGGAGATGTAGTATCTTGTAAATAAAGAACGCTGGAACTCTTTTGGTTCCCACTGTAGGCCTGTGACATAAGCGTTGGAGGAATGCGTTGAAGGCAGGCTTAGAATGTTGAGTTCTGATTTACAAGCAGGGGAATAAAGACGTGTTCGATTACTCTCTGTGTGTGGCGTAGTCATTGGCGAGTGCCTGGGCTGGTAACGCGCTACAATGGGTATCATCTTATATTTCGCCTTGGGGAAAGGTGCTCGGAATTTCACCCCCTGAAAACTAGATGGAGCTTCAGCAGCTACTTTCTTGACCCCTTTTACATGGAGCGTGCGAAATTTAGTGTTTCCCAGCAACCTTTAATCTCCCTCAGGCAGGCTGCTAATTGTGAATTAATGACTTGCACTGTGGGCATGCAATCTCACCAGAATAATATTGTTTTGTTTGCTAATACCTTTGGCCACAAATCAAAAGACAGTACAGTATGCAACATTTCCAGGACCATGATATTGTAGTCTGCCCGTACCTCCTCCATGCATTGGGACATTTTGCAGCACACTATTCGCTGCCCAAGATGGCTTCAGTACCCTGTCTCCCAGATGCATCTAAGAAAAGCTGAAACTGCTGACTGGTGCACCATGAAAAGCACTGTATCAAAGATCCATTGCAAGTCTGAACAAGGGTCTGCCACAGATCCTCCTTTAGCCGTTTGTCAAGTCACACAAAGTAGTAGATTCTCAAGATTTTAGAAATGTCCGAAGCGAACGGCCTTGCAAAGATCCTACTTGCCTATAAGAGCCTTACTTCAATGTTCAGCCTGCCAAGGAGACTCTGTTTGGCACCTGTTGCTGCTATGCACCTGTGTGGGACTTTTACAATTTTTCCTTCAGAGCTTCCACTTTGTCCTGTGGAAGTCTCAGAAATGTTAACCACTCCATTGGGCCTGGAGTCTTTTCTGGAGCTAAGGGGACCCTTCCTGCCTTCCAACGGTTGCAGTGTCATCATGCATTATTTGCTAGATTTTGCCCTTCGGATAAAGTGGAAGTCTTCGACGTACTGTAATAAACTTGTTAGGGTATTTCTCTGCCTACTTCAGGAAACAGCTGAATGTTTTGAAAAGGGAACATAACTTGCACACCCCGAGGGCATGCAGTTTTTATTAAAATACTGCCCATCTCACTGCATACCTAGTAAAAAAAAAAACTGTCCCAGTGGACAGAGAAGACGAAAAGTGGCATTCGCAAAGAGAGTTCCCAGGCCTGCCCTTCGAATAAGGGTAATGCCTTGATACAATTAGGAGAGCTCCCCAACCATGTCCCTTTATCTAGGCAGTTGTTTACTGTTGATCCACCTAGGGTAGGAGTGGTATTGTAGCATGCTGTACTTTGCCAGGTTCTTTGTAAGGCACTATTTCAAGTGGTGAAACAAAAAAATCAGTCAATGGCAGATGGGGAGAAAGAGGCAGCCACCCTACATTAAAGACACTTTTCTCAATGTCTTGCAGACTACCTCTGGGGCCTCCATGGCAGAGCACAAATTCCTAGACTCCCTGGTGACTGCTGGTCAATGATGGTTTCCTGAACCCTAATTGAAACTTCGAAACTGTAGTTTGTTCTCTGCTGATTTAGGGTAATTGACGAGAAGATGAGTAAAATGTCTACAAAATGGGTGACGGTGCTATCATTTAATGCGATGAACTAAGATTGCTGGGTGTTAATGTCTCCCTCCCAAGATTATCAGAGATTGAACAGAAAACCATGGATGAACCTATCACTACTAAAGAAGTGAGCAAAGCAATCTCCAAGCTTGCCACTCACAAGACCCTGCGCCCAGATGGGCTGCCTGCGGAGTATTACGCGGCGTTTCGCGAAACTCTGATCCCACGACTCCATGCCCTTTTTGAGGAAGCTATAGAAGATGGGTCGTTCTCCTCCATCACCGACACAGCCACCATTGTGGTCATACCAAAGAAGCACCCTCCCCCGCTTTCCTGTACACAATACTGCCCGATCTCCCTCATTAATACTGAAGTCAAAATATATGCAAAGATTTTGGCCACCCGGACGAAAAGAGTGCTCCATACCCTCATAAAACCTGACCAATGTGGCTTCATGCCACGCCGCGGCACCCGTCATTGCCTTCGACGCCTGCATGTGGCCCTTGTCTACAGGAACCTCTTTACACCATATCTGGCCTTAGTTTTACTTGACTTCGAGAAGGCCTTTGATACGGTTGACTGGGGTTACATGCAAGACGTGCTAGTAAGGGCAGGATTCGGACCCTATTATCGAAAGATGGTAGGAGTGCTTTACTCTAATCCATCAGCTAGGGTCCTTATATATGGGGCATTGTCCGAGGTTTTCCCGATCGCGAGGGGGACCCGGCAGGGATGTCCGCTCTCCCCTCTCCTCTTCACCCTCGCGATCGAGCCTCTGGCCTGTCACATCCGGACGGATGACAGAGTGCAAGGTTAGCACTGGCGGGAATCTCGGGAGGACCGAATCGCCTTGTACGCTGACGATGTCCTCTTGTACCTCGCTGATCCGGGCCGAGATGTTTACAGATCCTTCACTCCTTCGGGCAAGCGTCTGGACTACGCCTTAACCCGCTCAAATCCACGGTGGTCCTCCTTCATGCCTCCAGGGAATGCTTCGACTGGCAGACAGCCATGCCCATACGACGACTATCCTTTAAATACCTTGGTATCTGGGTGGCGCTTCTCCCAGAGTTGACCTGGTCCCTTAACGTCGGTCCACTTCTCCGACGCACTAAAGAGGACTTGCGTAGATGGCAAAAACTCCCTCTTAACCCTCTCGGGAGAGTTGCCCTCTTCGAAATGATGGACCTCCCTCGTCTCTTGTATGTCCTTCAAAATCTCCAGATCCATCTCCCTCGCAGCTAATTTTGCAATCTAGATGGGGTGGTTACTAACTTCCTTTGGGGGGGCCTCAAGAGTGCGTCTGGCTCTCACGACTTGCCAACGTACCACATACGAGGGAGGAATGGACATGACGAATCCCTTTTTCTACATCACTCGCCTCCTGATAATCTATGATTGGTTTAACGGGGGACGGTCGGATCCAGCATATCGGCTTGAATTGGGACGTCTTGGATTCTCTCAGGCCCAGGCAATGCTGTACAGAGCCCCAATCCCTCCGGCCCTACCAGTAGTCACTCGTACGGCTTTCTTAGCATGGCGGTCTGCATTGAGGCACATCCACTGGGACAACAGACTCGCACTACAAACTCCATTATGGCGCAGCACTTGGTTGCGGGAGGTGGGGACTCTGACGGGCTTTCAGGCTTGGGACCTAATAGGCATCACCTACCTAGGAGATGTCTGGAAGGGAGCACACCTGTCCCCCCTTTCAGGACTTACAACGCACGTACTCCTTACGTTCCACACAATTCTTTAAATATCTCCACCTACGTCACGCCCTTGCCACTCACATCCCTAACCAGGAGTCATTCCCCGAGTTCAGCCCGTTGGAGGCCAAAGTTCTCATGGGAGACCTGGGAAAGTGAGGGATATCCCAAATATACCGATCCCTGGTGAACAATACTCCATCCACGCTAGACCCTCTTAGAACCAGATGGGAAAGATGGATGGGTCCTCTAGAGGACGAAGATTGGAGGGATGCTCTCATGGCCCCCAGAACTCTCACCATATCTGCCAGGTTTCGCCTTATACAGATATATTACCTCCACTGCGCATATCTTACACTGGCACGACTGCACAGAGCTGGACTTCTCTCAGCCCTGCAATGTCCACGCTGTGAATATGAACCAGCAGACTTCTTTCATATGGTCTGGTCCTGCGCAGTCATATCTAAATATTAGGCGTCAGTCACAGCTGAATTAAGTGGCATATTGGGATGGGAGGTTCCCCTTAGTCAAGCTTGCTCTTCTTCTGGGGGTGATGGAGAGAATGGACGGCTCCCGAGCCGACAAGTTGTTTCTAGGAACAGCCATGTTGATTGCAAAAAGAGACATTGCAATGGCCTGGAAGGACTCAAAGTCCCCTTCTGTCAGGAAATGGCAGAGGGGAGTTTATTGGTGTGCCGTCCAAGAAAAAGTGGTTTATGAGGCAAGAGGGTGCCCGAACAAATACGACCGAATATGGGGCAAATGGACAGGACTTTTGGACTAATTACTCTTAGCGCTAAGGGTGGGCCCTTTTCCTATTTATCTTTTTTTTTTTTTTTAATACTCACATTTTATTGGATTTAAAACATACAAACAAATCAGCAAAATCACAGATGGCAAATGATCAATTACATCTTCAAAATCAATGCAACCCACAGTTCCACTCCCCAGGGAATGTATATTGGCAAGAAGATTTAGCAAATCACTCAGTTTCTTCCACAGCGCCCAGCCATTTACCCCACACCCTCCGATATTTCTTAGGGCATCCTCGTGCCGTGTACAGGACTTTTTCTTGGGTCGCGCACCAGTCCACTCCCTTGCACCACTTTCCCAGGTCTGGAGGATCGGGACATTTCCATGCCGCCGCTATATCGCGCTTAGCTACAATCATAGCTGTGTTAAAAAAGGTCTTGTCATTTCGGGACCCATCTAGCCCATCCATGATCCCTAATAGCGAGGGACGTGGGTCGTGGGGAACCGCCCAACCTAGGACCTCTGTAAGCTCCTCCTCAATGGCCCCCCAGAATCTCACCAGCCGAGGACTGGACCAGACCACATGAAAAAAATCTGCTGGAGCCTGACCGCACCTTGTGCAGGACGCGTCAGAGCGTAAGCCCGCTCGGTGGAGGCGCAGTGGAGTGAGGTAAGCGGCGTGTAGATAGTATAGTTGGATTAGCCTGAGTTTGGCGGAGGCGGTGACCGTTTTGGGTGCCATGAGTGCATCGCGCCAGTCCGCCTCGTCCAGGGGGCCCACCCATTCTACCCATTGATCCCTCAATTTGTCCAGTGAGGTGGGAGTGTTGTTGATTAGCGTGCAGTATATACGGGAGATGCCCCCCCTACCCAAATCACCCAACAGAGTCTGGGCCTCCGTGGGGCTGTATTCCGGGAGCCGGGTGTCGTCAGTGATGTGTGCCTGAAGGGCGTGTCGTAACTGTAAATATTTATAAAATTGGGAGGGGTGTAGGGAATAGCGGGATCGCATGTCTTGGAAGGAGAGCATATGGCCTCTAGCCCAAACGTCCCCAAGTTGCGTGATGCCGATGAGATCCCAGGTTTTGAACCCCCGCAGGCCACTTACTTCCCGGAGCCAAGCCCCATGGCAGAGGGGTGTGCATTGGGTCAATTTACCCGACCAACCGGTGTGGCGCAGCGAAGCCCGCCAAGCCAGCAATACGGACTGCGTCACGTCTGGCAATTGGGACGGGATGGGCCCCCCGTACATCATGGCCTGGACTTTAGATAAACCCAGCTTGCTCAATTCCAGCCGATAGGCCGGATCAGACCATCCCCCATTAAACCAATCGTGGACCACCAATAGACGTGCAGCTAAAAAATATAGATACAGATGCGTCATTCCCATGCCCCCGTCAAAGGAGGGGCTCCAACAAGTGGACAGGGCCAGACGCGTCCTCCCTCCGCCCCATAGAAATTTGGTAGCTAAGCTATCCAATTCCTTAAACCAGGACCTAGGGAAGCAAAAAGGGGTGTTCTGGAGGACATAGAGGAACCTGGGAAGGATCAACATTTTAAATAAAGCAACCCGACCCAGAGTGTTCAGGGGTAGTGTCTTCCATTTTGAAGGTCCTCTTTGGCCTTTTTAACCAGTGGGGCGACATTGAGGGACAAGCCCAGCTCTGGACGCATGGTAATCCATATCCCCAAATACTTAAAGGAGTTGCGCCGAAGCGGTATATTGGACTGCCAGTCGTAACAATCCCTCGATAGGTGAAGTGGGACCAATACTGATTTCCCTGGGTTTAGTCGAAGACCCGATGCCTGCCCAAACGCCTGCAGCAACCGGAGACAGTGTGGCCTCGAGGAGGCGGGTTCGGCCAGAAAGAGCAAGACATCATCCGCATATAGCGCGATCTTGTCCGTTTCGGTATTTGGCCACTCCCATCCCTTAATGCGGTCGTCAGCCCGCATCAAGGACCCCAGGGGTTCCATCGCCAGGGCGAACAGCAAGGGTGAGAGGGGACATCCCTGCCGTGTACCCCTAGCAATGGGAAAGGCTTCGGACAGCACACCGTTCACCAACACTCGCGCGCGGCTGTGCGTAGAGTACACAGACCAGTGCCCGGAAGTGGGGCCCGAATCCCATCTCGGCCAACACATCTTGGAGGTAGGCCCAGTCCACCGAGTCGAAAGCTTTTTCGAAGTCTATGAGGAGGAGAGCTAAGTAAGGAGTGAGTAAGTGTCGATGGGCCAGAGCCAGTTGTAACCTCCGGAGGCAGTGACGGGTCGCACGTTCGGGCATAAGGCCGCATTGGTCCGGATGGACTAGCGAGGGCAAGTACGGCTTCAGTCGCTGGGCCAGGATGGTGGCGTAGAGTTTGATCTCTGTATTTAGGAGGGATATGGGACGGTAGTCCGCGCAGTGACGGGAGGGAGGCTGGGATTTCGGGAGGACCACAATAGTGGCAATATCCGTTTCCGCCGGAAAGGAGCCCTTGTCAAAGGCTTCCCGGAAAAGGCCGGCCAGATGGGGCACGAGAGTGTCACGATAGGACGTATAGTATTCTTCCGTCTGGTCCTGGAGTCTTACCCGAATGATGTGAGGGAAATTGCTTCCTCAATTTCTTTTCTAGAGATGGGGCGGTCTAGGTCCTTCTGAGCAGCCGTCCCCAACCTGGGGAGACTCACATTGCCCCTTTCGAGGAGAACGTGAAGCGAGAGGTCGGGGTTTGTGCTGCATATAACCGCCGATAGTAACCGGCGAACGTGCGTGCCATCGCTAAAGGGGCACCATGCACCGTACCTTGATCGTCTACTACTTCTGGAATTATACGATTCGCCCTAGGAAAAGTAGCTAACCTATGCAAAATCGTACCATTTTTGTCTCCCCCAGCCATAGATTCGCGCCACCGAGGACCTCCAGAGGAGCTTGGCCGCGTCTAGTGATAACTGCTTGATCTCGGCCCGGAGATGTGCTAGCTGACGGCTTTGGGCGGCATCCTCAGATAGGGAGAGTGATTGTTCTAAGCTAAGCGCCTGCGCTTCCCTCAGGGTAATTTCCCGTTGTTGCGCCTGCCTCTGTTTCTTAAGTTGCCCCTTCGCGATGCCCCGTATGGTTGCCTTCCCAGCCTCCCACAGGGTGCCCGGGGAGGATACAGATCCCTCGTTGGTAAGAAAATATTGCTCCAGTTCCTTCCCTACCGCCTTCTTAAATTCTGTGTCTTGGAGGAACCAAGCGTTCATCCTCCACGTTTGGCGGGCCGAGGGAGGGGGAGTCCCTGTACTGAGGAGCACCGGAGAATGGTCTGAGATTCCCCTAGGTAGGATACGAGTGTCCACGATTGTCGAACAGTCGGTGGCGGGGAGAAAGATCGCGTCTATGCATGCCTGTGTGCGGTGGGCTGCGGACGTATGAGTAAAGTGGGTGGTGCGTGGATGCCACGTGCGCCACACATCAGAGGCCCAACGATTCGGACCAGGTCCTCAACTGTTTTGCTTGCGCAGTACGGGCAGCGGAAGGAGGGCCCGTTGTATCTAAGGCCGGGAGGGAGACTGCATTGAAGTCGCCACCCACGACCGTGGTGCCCAGAGGGAGAGTGGACAGGAGGGCGGAGGTCTGTGCCAGTGTGGGAGTGAGCATTGAAGGGGGAGAGTATATGGACATGAGATTGAGAGGGGAGCCAGCCAGGGAGCCACAAACTGCCACGTATGTGCCCTGAGGGTCGTGGGTCACCTGGGACAGGACGAAGGGCAAATTGCGTCTCATGAGGATGGCCACCCCGCGGGAGCCTCTGGAGAAGCCGGAGTGCCACACTCTGTCATACCCATAGCGGGCAAGGAAAGGGCAGCAGTTACCCAGGAGATGTGTTTCTTGGATGAGGAGGATGTCAATGTGGAGGCGTTGCGCATAGCGCAGGACGGCAGTGCGCTTCAGCCTGTCCAGGAGACCATTAACATTCCATGACAGGACGTGGAGAGAAGCACCGATCGTGGTGACGTCGATCATGGCGGGTGATATCTGGGTCTAAGACATGCCATCCAGGGGGGTGTGTGTGTGAGTGCGTGTGGGGGCCAACATATATGTGACTGGTCGCATGTGTTAAGAGCTAGTACAGCCCTTGAGGAAGAGGCATGTGCCGGTCCGTGGAAGCTGAAACAACAAAACAAACAAAACAACAACAGAGGGAAAAACCAATCCCAACCCTCCCCCCCCCCCCCTACACTTCGAAAACAGAAGCATCTGTCGATTTCTCCCCCCATATAACTAGGCCAAACTAAAACGCTCGGGTTAGTTGCGTGGAAGACCCCTCCAGAAGAACGGATAATCAGTGCATCGGCATTAAACAATTTGAATGAACATAGAAGTCTACCAATGTCAAGTGACCCCCTCCCCGATGAGGTGCCCCGCCCCGGTGGTGGACCTACATTTGAATCTGACCACAAGGCCTTTAAAGAGTAGGAGTGCGGGAAAGGTCCGAGTCCACCTGGGCCAGCGATAAGGACGAGCCCAATAAGTTCTCAGTGGAGCGGTGCCTGTTGCGTGGTGGAGAGCCTGATTGGCTAGAGGAGTCGCGAAGTTCGGGAGGCGCCCCACTTGAGGATCTGAGCGCTGTTGCTTGTGACTGGCGCCCCTTACGAGACCTCGTGCGGCGTTGGCGTCCCGGTGACCTCGGCCCCCCGGGTTGCGACCCCATGCGCTCTGATGAGGTGTCGCGTCGTGGGCGGAGGGGGCGCTCCTCCGTCAGCCATGTCCATGCCGCCTGGGGTGAGTTGAAGAATTGCATTTGCCCTGAAAAATGACCCGAAGGCGTGCCGGGAATTGCAGCTGGTATTGTAAGCCCAGGGCGCGCAGCTTTTTCTTAACATCCGTGTAGGAGCGCCGGAGATCCTGGACTTCCCTGGTGTAGTCCGGGAATATCATAATGACTTGATTTTGGAACTTGAGAGGTCCTGCCGCCCGTGCCACCCGCAGGATGGCATCCCGGTCCTTTAAGTTGAGAACTTTTAGGATGATGGGGCGGGGCGTGGCACCAGGAGGAGGCTTGGGCACCAGGGACCTGTGGGCTCTCTCTACAACGAACCACGTCGACAGCGCGTCTCCAGGCATCCATGACTTAAACCAATCTTCAACGAAGGTGGCCGTCTGGCCTGCTTCCACCCTCTCAGGAAACCCCACCAGGCGGAGGTTGTTGCGACATGCACGATTTTCCGCGTCCTCGGCACGCCTATGGAGCTCCCTGGTGTGAGTGCGAAGGTGGGCCACCTGTTCCTTGAGCTGCGAGATGTCATCCTCGGCCGTGGAATGCGGGATTCGGCTTCTGTCAGCTGCGCGGTGGCGTTGCGGAGGTCCTGTCAGAGAGACAAGTCAATCTTGATTTCCCCAATTTTCCCTTCAACGGACGCTTGCGAGGCACTGATAGCCTGGAGGATGGTGTCAAGGTCTCTGTCCTGGGGGGCTCTGGCTCGTATGTGGTAAACCGGTCCATTTTGGTCTGCGTGGGAGCCGGTGTAGATTTGGGGCCCTTCTCCCTCCCCATGGCCAGGAGTAGGTCTCCGTGTCGCTGTGGAGGCGGGAAACCAAAGAGGACGGAAGGACGGTGTGAGGGCCAGGGACCCGCAGAAGTGTGGAGTGTCTATAATCAAATCAGAGGCCCCTCCAGATGCAAATAGAAGGGGGGCACTGTCCACCGTAAGGACGCGGCACCAGCGGCGCTGACCGCAGGTCCGGGGGGGGAGGGCCGGGAGGCCAATAGAACCCCCGGAGCCAGCAGGGCCCGGAGCCAGCAAGCCCAATCCTGTGCCCCCAATCAGTCCCGGGTGCCTCCGGTGTCACCCCTCTGCAGGCGGAGCTCCCTAGCAGCGAGGGACCAACCGGCGCGGGAGGCCCCCCACCAATAATCAATCGGGGGACACCCACAACTGTACTCTTCACCGTCACCCGGTGTGATGGCCGAGACCGCCCTTCCCCAAGGGCAGGGCCCAGTGCCGAGGGAACGTGTGCAGACCAGCCTCCTCAGCGTCTGAGGTCCTCAGACCGCCGCGAGGGAACAAGGGCGGGCAGGGGGCACAAACTCATCCCAGGGCCCAGCTGATGGGAAATCAATCCGTCTGAGGCCTGCATACAGGGAGCGCCATCCGGCAAGATGGCCGAATGCGCCCGTCACAGACCAGGCCACACCAACATCGCAGGCCACCGTCCAGGCCCCAACGAACACCCGCGCCACAAAAACCGAGAACGGGGGGGCCTCCACTCAGGTCCAGAGCAAGAGAGATGCGGGGGAGGGGGGCACACGCGCCGCTGCCCGACAGTGCAGCCGATCCCCGCCTCAGATACTAGGTGGAGAGAAGTCGCCCCCGGACTCGGCGGATGAATCAGCCAGGCAGCGGGGGGCCCAGCCTTCCCCCGCGGGCCCCACCGCAAGCCCCGCCGCCTCGGGCACCCTGGTCCGGCCCCACAGTCAGCCCCGGTGCAGGATGGAGGGACAGAGCGCCCCACAGAGCCCGGCAAGCGGAGACGGGGGGGCGAGTGTCCTGCACCCGCGCTGCTGCCCGAGCCGACAGCCGGCCCCCCCACTCACCGATAAGGATCGCAGTGAGGCCCAGGGCCAGAGGCCCGCCCAGCCTCGCAATCCGTAGGCCTTCTTCGCCGCCACCTCCTCCACACCGCTGGCGCCAGCCGACGTCGGAGGCCACAAGATGCTTCCGGGCCGGTCTCGCCCCTCGACTGCAGGGCCCTCACGACTCAGGAGCAGTGGGAGCAGCCCGGCCCCTTCAGGCGTCGCCAGCCACACGGCCCTCTCCAGCACCAGCACTCGTCCGGCGCCTCGGCCCCGATGACAAGGGGCCGTGCACACGGGAACAGACAGGCCGCGGGCCACAGATGGCTTCAGAAACCCCGCGCTGGCACCGAAACACCGGAGGGGGAGCGCCACCGGTCAGGAAACACACAACGACCAGGTAGGGGTCCCGGATGGGTGCCGATGTCCGTAGGATTCGAGGCGGATGACGGAGGGGTTCGGAGCACTCTTAGAGTGCGACCGCCATCTTGACGCCTCAAGCCACGCCTCCCCTATTTATCTTTTTAAGCCAACTGTTGGGGAGATAATATTTGGATATGTAATTAAATGTTATACATGTCACAGTGATACAGATGTAAATAAGGTTACCTTGTTTTTACAAAATGCCAATAAAATTGGATATAAAAAATAAAAGATTGCTTGGTGCTATCTGTGGGACTTATGAATTTATGACTCTTGTCTCTTTTGTTACAGTTAGTTACCGGGTGCCAACTGGTGCATTTGGAGCAAACATGTGCTTGACCCCACTTTCTATGGCCTCCAGGAGTTGATGGTCCTGCGATTCAACACCCTCTTCCTCTCTGTGACCATTACCACCCAAAAAGGTGTTCCAAAATCAGTCTTGTACTGATATGGCTTCGCCTACTTTTGCCTACCCGCTTGGGCATCTTTGTTTGATGGCACATTTTCCATTCCCAAATATTATACTCGCAGTTCTATCTAGTTCCAGTCTTAAAACATCTGTGGTGCATGGTTCATCTTTTGCCTGAAACGTCTATTATAGATCAACCAGCCTGTACCCCCATTGGGATTCTACTTTTCGTAAATAATCCAGTTATATTTGTAAAGTTCAGGGCCTTGCTTTGGGAACTTCACCATAATCACAAATTGACAATATGGCAAAAGCCTCTAACCAAATTATCTATGATCTCTTCTCGTTTTACCTTTTTGCTTCCTACTCTGCTTGTCGTCATCCTTACTGTTCACTGTGATATTGGGATCCCCTACATTACAAATGTCAGCAGCGAGAATATCCATAAACTCTTTCATATCCTCTTTGTAGCTTCTATAGCGACCGTCCATGCTCAGAATGGCCTGCCTATATATGGGAGGTGGGGAAGGTTTTTTTGGGGCTCGCCAAAGCCTGTTGTGGTACCCCTGTTTTTCATTTCCATCAGCATCTTTGACTACACGCCCCATTATCGACGAGGAATGTTCCAAGTGTATCATGAGCCTTCTCAGTACATCCCTTCCTATGTTTTCTCCGTTCATCTGGCCCTCAAACGTTTCTTGCTTCCATATAATTACTGGTGGCCACACCCTGTTTCCCCTGCATCCAACCCAGCCAAGGCTTTCACTGAGGTCATAACACTCTGCATTGCCTCCAGTAACTTTCTCGGTCGTTCCTGTAATGTGTACCCTGCTGGTTCAGGGACGAGGCTGGAGGCTGCCTTTTGTGCCAGGTTTAGTTTACGTGTGAGGGAGGAGAGAGCTTGCAGTATAAATGATTTTGTCTTCTCCGTGGCCGCTGGGCCATCTGTTTGTATCTCCCCACTCCCTCTGATTTCGAGGTTCTTTTGAAGGGAAAGACTTCAGTGGTCCTGATAGCTTCTCCGTGGGCCCATCCTATTGGCATACTCTTCTAGTTCAGATAGAGATATGTCCATAGCAGGTGTTTCCAAGTTTTAATTCACCCCAAAAATTTCCAGAGCTGCCGCAGACACTTTTTACAATGCTTTGCTTGAAAGCCTGCAAGTTAAGTGGCTCAACTTGCAGATGAACGGATTATGTTGAGAGTTAGGTTTATCAGCCCTAGTTTCCAGGAGAAAATCAACTTTGAAAGTTAACTTTCACAATTAGAATTCTTGTAGAGATTGGTATGTTTCTAAGGGTATTGATCCTTTGAGTAGTGATCAAGTTCATTTCTGTCCTTTTCTTCAAGGAAAGATTTCAAATAGGCTTAAAAGGTTTGTGCTCATTGGCTTAGGTCTGCTGCCAGTAAGGCTTTCAGGGAATCTTGGATTGGAGTAGAAGATTGTGAGATTATGCTCTTCATATTTTTAAAGGTTTTCTTTAGCCCGCCGTGTCGCTAGGTTGTTGGTGTTCTCTTGTAATCTACCTTTGGTGTCATCTGCTTTGGAAAGATCTCCCTTTGAACCTTTAGAGTATGTTGATCTTAAAAAACGTACTCTTATGCTGTGCAGCATGGCTAAAGTGAAACAAAAAAATAATTTACGCAGCCACCAGTGTTATTTTTCTAGGTGTGCACACCATACATGAACCTGAAGCAGTTTTTTATTTTTAGTTGCTGATCTGAGTCGGATTGGTAATTAAAAATGAAATAAAACATACAAAAGCATGCAGGGGAGGGGAAATAACAGGGGGTATAACAACGGAGAACGACCTTCACAACGCGGTCGTTACACCGCGGTATGTTTACATCGCGGGCATTACAACGCAAGTCGTTACAACGACTTGCGCTGGATGGCGCTCTAAGCTAAGGAATAGTATGATTTACTATTCCAACACCTTCCCTACTGTAAAGTAAGCTGGAGTTGGAATAGTAAATCTTACTATTCCTAAGTCCAGCGCCCTCCAGCGCAAGTCGTTGTAACGAACGCGATGTAAAATACCGCGTTGTGAATGTATGCGTTATAACGTCATACATTCCATAACAACAGCAGGAACATAGAAACAACATGGGAGAGGGGAACAGAGACACGGAAGCAATGTGGGTAGGGTGGGGGAATGCTGCACAAAAGCAGAAGGGGGAGGACGGGGGTGGGGACGCAGAAGCAAACCTGGAAGAGCAGGGGGACTTGGAAGCATTATGGTGGCGGGCTGGGGTGGATGCAGTACGGAGAGCACACAGGTGAGCACAACAGGGAGGTGGCAGGGAGAAGCACGTGGAGACAGGCAGCAGAAAGCAGGGGTAGAGAAGCACACAAGGAAGACGGCTTGAAAACACATGCTCTCTCTCTGAATGTACACCAAAAGAAAAAAGTAGTTCCCTAACTTTGAGTCCAGACACCAGGCAAAGCAAACACATGGTAAAGAGGCAGTGACCCATGGGAGGAAAAACACAGGTGGGACACGAATAGGAAGCAGGCAACTGAGTGATCAGGAAAGAAAACCAATGGCAAGCAATGGGCGGGCTCCATGCCCCTTTATGTTCACGGTAAGCAGGTACGGGTGTAACTCACAAAATTTGATGTAGCATAATTACATAAAAATTACGGAAGGAGCGTAACCCTGTGTTTAGAACTATTTTATTTACGCAAAATGCACCCTTGCATCCACAGTGAACCCGAGGATGCATTGTGTGCTAAGAAAATATCCCTAAATGCAGCAGAACAGGAATAGCAGCAGCCACTTGCGTTCTCTTCCTGTGCTCTTGGCTATGCATTTTTGCATTAAATTACTCCAAATTGCGCGAATGGTGGAAACTTGAAAAGTGTGCTGTGAGAGAGTATGTTTTTAAACTCCTACATATAGTTTGTGAAATCATAGTTCATTGTGTACAGTGAAGTGTTTCCTGTGGAAATTGCGGTGTATCCATCCTTATGTTAACCATTTAAGCTTTGTCAGACTCAACCTAACCTGTCCTCTTCCCAATGAGACTGCTTGCCAGTGGCTGTAGTGCTTGCACCAAAAGCAGTGGTTTGCGCTAGCTGGGGCGGCACTGGAGATGAAAGTGGGTGCCACTGCAGCATCATAATAAAAACTTTGAGCCTGGCACATGTTTTGATATAAATTACAAGCTCATTCTAAAACTTTCCCATGCGAATGCCTTACCACTACCTTTCCGTAGTTGGTAAAGTATTAATGTTTTGTGACCAGATTACGGTCGAAAAACATTAATACATATCCAGTCTGATTCGGTATTTGGATGGGACACCCTCATTCGGTCGCAAACCCAAATTGCGATTCGATAATACGTTACTGAATCGCAATTTTGGTTCCGTAGACAATAAAAACCTTTTTGCAGTTGTAAACTGCGAATCAGGCCATTTGCGAAAGCAAAAAGGCTTTCATACCAGGCTTATTGCAGCGCCGGCGGTAAACTCCTAAGAAAATATTTGGGCCCCTACCCTTATTAATGTTTTATTTATTACAAAAGAAGCACCGATTCTGTGTTTTGTCTCAAGGCACTCTGCACGGCATGAAGTGAGTGAATTCAGAAAGCCTGGACGGGTTGGCACGCAGTCTGTGTGGCGACAGGGGTTTTGGTAATTCCTTGTTTATTTTACCTTATTATTGTTTGTTGTCTGGATTGCTTGGTTGGCAACAGTAGAGACCTCCGGTAGACCTTGGACATGGCTAGAACTTGGGTGTGTTTTACCAGACGTCTCTGTTCCACCTTTACTGCTATCATTAATTCATTCTTTCTGCTTCTGGGCACAAACTAACGTCGCCGTGTGAATAATTACAGGAAATATTCTATTTCTGTTCAAAAATCCCGTCAACGCTGTTCCGTCATACCCCCACCCCGGCCCCTTTTAAAGTTGTCCATAAGACCATAGTGTAAAGTTGCAACATACTGAAAATGTTGTTAATGTGTCACCCGAAAGCAAATATTTAGAGACACTGGTGGGTGTAAGAACACACTGGTTAAGCAGCTTTTCTAGCTTTTCTGATCAAGCCCTTTCTCCACAGTTGACGAGCAGGAGCGGAAGAAAAGTCCTGAATTAAGCCAGTCTCCGGTGCCCTCCACACCGATTAAACGTTTGCAGCATTTCCTGGCGGGAAGAATGCGGCTCACCCTTGCCCTTCTGGTGGTCATAGTTACGGCTGCTGTCGCTGAAGGTAAGCTTTCGATATGTGCCGCCTCCTTATTAGAAACGGGAGCCGTCCTGCCGATCTCATCATTCTGCTCTCGTCCCACCCTTCCTTTATCGCGTCTTTTACTTGATGGGTTTAGTCGTGGGTGGTATTTTTGTCACTTGTTTAAAAAAAAATCCCCAAAAAATCAGTTTTTACCTCGGGGAATTAATTCTTCCTCCCTCGTAGGTCTCCATGACTCGATGTCATCAGAGACACTCTGTCCTAACCCGAACTTCGCTGCCAAGTTGCCCAGGTCCATGCTGATGCGCTGCTCCAGTCCAGGTTTTTTCAGTTCATTTAGGAGCTGTAGTCCTAGCTCTCCTGCATTGTTTCAGTTTGTAGATAAACTCTATATTAAACTGATTTGCAGAAGATAAATTGTTCTGGGTGAGCTAGAGCCATTTGGTAACCTTACTCACATCGGACAAATAGAATACACATTCCTACGTACATGTATGTACGGAGTACCTGCACTTTTATTTTTCCATTTCAAGCACTGATGTATACTGTACATTAGGCCTGCTGGGCATGTATGATCAGCCATTTTCCCCCTTTCATGAGGCAACACCATATATTCGACTACTTGTAAGACCTTGTAAGATTGTGATAATGCCTCTCACTCCCAAGCCATTTTTGAATTCTATTACTCCAAAGTCATTAAGGTGCACACGCAATCGAAGATGAGTCGGATGAGAATTCATGTGTTTTTTTTTGTTGTTGTTATTTATTTATAGAATTGGTATGGAATTTGTCAATTTTTAATTTTATCCCCAGCTCTTTGCTTGTGGTATTCAGAGAATGGGAAATACATTTGATGGGGAAAGCATATCAGCCACCAACTTTGCTCCAGTTTTGGAAAGAGTTGGAAATGCATCTCTTTAAAGAACACTGCATCACCCATCACAAGGCATTAACCCATATGGACATGGAATGCAACACCCTGTTATTACGATTCCCTGTATACATGCATGCTTTAATATCTGTCACTAGCATTGGGGTTCCACGGCCACTTTGTCTCCAACAGTTACTGCAATGTCTCCCATTTCTAGACTAGGTATTTGTTACAAGATATGTGCTGCCGGTTGACTAAATACTTGATGTCTCCCTCTTACAGGTTATAATGTCATGATGTGAAATTGTGAGCTGCTTAGATAGATGCTTGACAGATCTCTCTCCTACATTATATAATGTCATGATGTGAGTGTCTTTTTCTCTGTTTTTAAATACTTCTGTATTACGTATTTGAAAATAATAAATAAATTACAAAAAACTAAATATTAACCTTCCACAAACCATCCACCTCTCCTATCACTCGTTGAAACTTCTATACTTGCTTGGACCCTGTACTATGCTCAGTTGCCCTTTAGCTATAGAATTACACAGGGTCGAACCGGGGCAGGAAATAGACCCCGTCACCAAAATAAAAACGCCCCCCAATAGTGAATTATAAAGCTAAAAAGTGCCCCATGTTTGAAAATGGTGGCAATTTTGAACTTGTAAAGACATGCTGCATACGTGTTTTTTTGCAAGGTATGAAAGAGGCAATGGATTTGAGCTTGAGGCAGACAATGTTTGTTTTAATATCAGGGAAATTAACAGTAGAAATCGGCCCTACAAACCATAAAGCAGGTCCACAAACTGTACCAAAAAATGGCCCACACGCTGACCTGTCAAACCATCCCATCGGGCGCTGCTTAGTTGCCCTATAGGCCAGTCCGACCCTGGAAACACCACAAACATTAAAGTTTACATTCAAAATGGCTAATGACTTTATGGACCTCAGTAAGGGTGATCACGGGTAATAGTTACTGGCCCTGACTTACTTTCTGTTGCCCCTAGTGCTATCCCGGCTTCCCAGGGCATCCTGGATCACAAATGCAGTGAAAGGAACCTAGGGTGCACAGTTCTCAACTAGCCCTGTGTACTTCCCATAGCTTGCACTATTTGCCAGTCCATAGTGTATCAGCAGTAAGCAGGAGGCATTGAAAAGGACTAAGGGTGGAACAAGGGGTAAACAATGTGATGTCATCAATGGTCAAAGGGGAGTTTGATATCACTTCCGATACCTTTGGCTCTGTGATGAATTGTCATTCGAGAATTTTTATGCTTTTTATTGAGGTTGCAGATGAAATCCTTCTTCTTTGAAAAAAGACTGTTGCTTTATATTTCGATTTTTTTTTTTTTTTTTGTGTGTGTGTTTTTGTTGTTGTTATTTATTCCATGTTGGAAGGGCAGTAATTAATTGTGTAGTAGTTAAGAGTGTTGCACTGGGTGCGCTTAAATATATGGCTACAGCTCAGGTCTTCAACCAGCAAAGCTGCAGAATCTGAGAATTTGAAGGGATAGTCTTCCTATCTATAATTACAGCTTAGGAAGATGCTTCACTTAAGGCAGGCCTGCTGTGAATAACAATGTCATCTAAGGTCTCGACCAGGGAAGTTATTTGTGACCCAGATTGCTTGCTCTGCATGTCTGGTATCAGGGTGTATAACCTTTGTGGGTTACCTGCTGCTGGAGAGAGTGCACTGACAGCATAAGATTGTGCTCTCTAAGAGCAAACTCTGTTAAAAAAAAAAAAAAAACTTGATATGGCCTGTGACGTTGTGTAGCTAGGGGGCTAAATCTGTTGCTGAAGCTTTTGGCCTGGGTGGTGTGTTACCCGATGAAACGTACTGTGTATGCTATTGAGTTAGGCCAGCGAGCAGTAGCTATTTTGTATGAATTATGTCTTGTGTTCATATGTGTGTCCTGGGTGAAGCATTTCCTATGTACAGATGTGTGCTGTGATTGATAACTCCCTCCAGATAAGTACACTGAATGATTGTTCTCTATTTATTTTAAGAGATTTCACAAGTTTGTGACATATGACACACAGCTCTGCTGTAAGGCTGGTCTATATTGAGAATGGTCCGTGTTCTGCCAAATACCTGGAAATAAGCTGCCAAAGAATGTGTGCTAATCTAGAAATAATGACCAACCCAGTAAAGATGAGCATGGTCAGGTTGGCTGAGTGGCCCGTGGCCAAGGCAAGTTGTGCGACACTTTGTTTGTCTACTTTGTGCATGTTCAGGTCAGCTTGTTCAGGTCCCGCACAGCCCAAAAGCTACTGCAGATGGCTCCTTGTCATATAAAGAATGACCAAGGGCTGGCTCAGGGGAACACTGAGCATGGAGTGTGCCTTGAATCTCCACCCTTCCCATTTGACCTCCTGCCCGAATTTAGGCTTTGTATGAGGCATAGCTGTAGTTTCAGTACAGCACCAATAAGCCTCCAGAGGGTTGGGTGAAGAGAGATGTCTACCAGGCGCAACGTTTGGCAGTGGCTGCCATTTTTACTTCCGGAGTCCTGCAAAGACGATAGCAACCTCACCGCCCCAGGAAGGTTGACCGCGTCTCCATTTACAGCATGCAAGGTGAAGGCGAGGCATGCCAAGATCATTAATCTAGTGATTTCTTTTGCTGGTAAAGTAATTCTACCAATTGACTCTAGTCCACAGATTCACATGTTGCAAATTTTATGTATTTCATATAGCACATAATAGAAAATATAACTATTGTTGTTAATGTATATTCAGTTGGTAAAGAGTTGAATGACTAAGAATTGAAAGTTTCCAGTTGATGCAATAACTTTTTTTTTATTATTTGTTTTTTATGTGTCCTCATCTTGAGGTTATGCAATCACAACAGTAATTGATTATATTAATGTTATTTTATGCAATCTAGGGCAGGCCCAATTAAACTTTTATATGCCACTGTGGAATAGATGATTTTGGGTTTAAAATACTCTAAATATTCTTAATAAACAGTTCCTCAAGTTTAAATATGGCCTGTAAAAGGCCAGTGTGCCATATAAAACCCGTGGAACTTGCTTGGCTGTTGCATCTGCAGTAGTTGGTCCCATGCTCCTTGCCGAATTTTCTCAAGAAACGTTTAATTGCCAAAGAGACCTTATCCTTTTTACTCGGTAAAGAAGTGTGTGTTCCAGTTCAGTTTCTTGTCTAATTGTACTCATAACTAAGTGTAATGTCCAATTTGCTCAATTCTTTTGTTTTCCAGTACCCAGCTGAACTTCGGGGTAGTGAACCTTTAGTACATACATTTTGTTTTTTTGTGGTTTATCTTCAGTTTGTTAAGATAATTTAAGTCTTGTAGTCGATTATAGCAGTTGTCGTAAACAAATTTGTATGGAAGATAGAATTACTGGAGTATGCTAAATAAGTAACGTGTATTTCCAAATTTCGGGCATCCCGATTACTATCTTTCATTGTGTCACGAACATCAGCTATATAAAGTGAAAACAGAAGGTGTACAGGGACACATCCCTGTTTTAAACTGTTGCCTTTAAAATTGTCTGTTAATCTATTCTCATGTGACAATTTCATTTGAACCCTGGTGTCTCTGTTGTTCCACAAATGGGTGAAGGAGAGTACGGTTGATTTCCCATAACAGTAGTTTGGCCGTTTCGTATTCCTATGTACTATCAAAAGCAGTTGAATAGTCTATGTAACCATTTGAGAAATTCTTGCCTTTTACTGTTAGCGCCTTATTTGCCTAGATGGATTACATCAATATATTGCAGACGGTTGAACAATTGTATCTGAAACAATTTTGATGAAATTTTAAAATCTTGTGATCCAAGGCTCCTTCGGCAAAAGGTTAAAAGATGTTTAGCAATTATTTTTCTATCAGCGTCAAGTTGTGCAATTAAGCAATAACTACTAGAGTCTGATATTGGTCCTCGTGTTTTGTGTTGGTTGAAGAAGTGATCTTTTCGAAGAAGGGAGGATTTGCCTCTTAAAAAGTACGGTGTTAAACAATGATCTCAACATATGGCTCCAGAAATCTACATATTGCTGCAAGGGAGATTCCATTTGGCCTTGGGAAAACGAGATGGTCAACAAACTTTTATTAATTTAGCAATGTCCTCTTGGATTATTGTATATGGAGCTGAGTTCCAAATCCGATGCCACATAAGGAGTAATTTCAACTACATATATTTCAGATATAAAGTATTGCCATTTCCTGCACATAATATTGAAATCGTAATTTCTCTTGTGGCTAAAGATGCCATATACCACTAATGCCTATGATTTCCAGGAGTTGTTCGAATTAATTGCTTCCTGCAGCTTAATCCAGAATTCTTCTTTTTTACTTGCTTTCTTTTGTAAAGATTTTTCTTTTTGAAACGGTTTGTTGTCTGATTTCTGGAAGTTGTTGATGGAAATTTCAGGGGCTTCCTTAATTGTTTTCTGCGTATACCTTTTGAATAGTTATTTCAAACTTGCCTTCTACACCACGGGGTTCTTCTTGTGCCTTGCCGTTGATGCAAAAACTCAAACATGTTCTTTCATAAGGTCTTCTAATTGCTCATCCTCAGATTGGATGCTTTTTTGGGCTTTTTGTTAAAATGCTTCTTAGCTATGAAACCCTCTTCCCATAATTTCTTTATCAGAGAGTTATAAGTGCAGTTCATATTATTTTATTCCTCTGTGGCAAATGTATTTGCAGAATTCAGCCACTTATATGCCCACTTTGAGCGTTTTTGCTGTGGTCAATAGTCACTTTCTTACCTTGACACATGTTTAAAGTGAACACAAGGAGATGATGGACGGAGTGCTGAAACGTTTCAGACACTCACCCCCAGTCACTATTAGATTGGAGTTCTTTAGCTCACTTCAGCACCCCATTTCCGACCCAGCCATATGGAAATCAGTCTTGACCCTGTTCCTCATGGGAACAGTCCAGCCCAAACTGACAAGCCAGGTCTTCCCTGTACCGGAAACAAGCATCCTGAGACCAGTTCCGGGGTAACACCCCTCATCAGCAAGGCTAGCTTGAATCCAGTGGCAAAGTGAGCAAGGGACCCATCTCTGGGCATACCCTGCCAACTTAGGGCGAACAAAGCAAACCCATGGAGATGATGGATGTAGTGCTGAAACTTTTCAGACACTCACCCCCAGTCGCTATTAGATCTGAGTTGAATCCATCATCGTTCTTTACCTCACTTCGCCACCACAGTTCAGACCCAGCCATATGCCAATCAGTCTTGACCCTGTTCCTCATGGGAACAGTCCAGCCAGGTCTTCCCATTCCCCATCGTGCCCATATTTGGACAATTCTGTAGCGTGCATAATTGTATAGTGAAAGATAGTTTTGATGCGTGTTGGACTTGGCAATCTCTGCAGGTTCACCCCCAAACGTTTTTCCTTCAACCCTCCTGATTTCGAAATTTCGTTTTTGTTGGCTTTAGGACTCTGTACAATTTACCCCTGCTAACAAGTGCTAAAGTGCTTGTGTTCACTCCTTAAAACATGGTAAAATTGTCCTGCACCCGATTGGCATGTTTAATTTACTTATAAGTCCCTAGTAAAGTGGTACACCATGTGCCTTAGGCCTGTAAATTAAATGTTACTAGTGGGCCTGCTGTAGCCTTTTAAAACATGCCTCAGGCCTGCCATTGCAGCCTGTGTGCAGTTTTAAACTGCCAATTCGACCTGGCAAAATAATCGTTTTGCCAAGTCTAAAACTCTCTCTTTTTAATACATGTAAATCACTCCTAAGGTAGGCCTTAAACAGCCCATAGGGAAGGTTGCAGTGTATTTAAAAAGTTGACACGTGCTTTTAAGATGTACATGTCGTGGTAGTGAAACGCTCCCAAATTAGTTTTTCACTATTGTGAGGCATACCTCTCCCATAGGATAACATTGGGTTACCTTTTATATTTAATAAGAGACAACGTTTGTTTGGGAACAGGTAGATATGTCATGTTTAGTATCAAATGAATTGCAATTTAAAACCTATTTAATGGCAAAGTCAGTTTTTAAGTCACAATTCTGAAAATGGCACTTTTAGAAAGTTGACATTTTCTTGTCCTAACCATTTGGTGCCTGCAGCCTGTGTCCTGAGTCACATAATGATGAATAGCTGGCTGTAGACCTTTGTGTATTCCTCCCAGACAGTGAGACAAAGTGGGACTAAGTGTTAGTGGGCTGGGTCAATCTGTCAGGATGGAAGGGGTGGAGCTGTTCCCTGTCCCACCTACATTTCAAAGGTGCTGCCTCCGCACACTCACAAAGAACTTTACAACAGTCTTTTGTCACCGTAGACCTCCTTTGAACCTGGGCAAGGAGGAAGGAAATTCCAGAACCAACAGTGGGAGGAAAGCTCTAAAATAGTGGTTCTTAACCTGTGGTCCGAACACCACTAGGCTTACTCAGGGGGTCTACAACTGTTTTTTACAAAATTAAATAATATTTAAATAAAAATAAATAAAGTATAAACAAATAAGGAAGCAACATTGAAAATATGAATTTTATTCTATATTTGATTGAAAATTACACAAAATATTTCAATATTTGAGTATTGGTTTGGTGTGTACTTGTTTTTGTATTTTTATGTATTGCTTTGAAGTCCAAACCATAGAAAATGCTTCAGCCAGGGATCCCTAGCTTCCAATAATGACACGGTGGCGGTCCCCGGATTCCAGTAATGATAGAGTAAGGGTCCATAGAAGTCAAAAGGTTAAGAACCGCTGCTCTATAAGTTGCTTTCACTTCAAAGCTGGTGCTAGGTATAAAATATACGACCCTCAGACCCAGTCTTCAGTTCACTCCTGGAACTGCTGGGGACACTCAGAAGGCCTGTCTTGTACTTCAGAGAACTGCTCTGCTGCTTGAAGGCTGCCTTGTACCTTCAGAGAACTGCCCTGCTGCTTGAGGACTGCCTTTCTGTTTGAACCCGGGACTACAAGAGTGACTCAAATGGCTAGTTGGCTGGCCTCCTGTTGCGAGCTACAGGGACACGAAAGTTCGAACAACTTGAACCCTGCACCTAGACCCTGCTTGAAGTGAGTCCTAGCCTCCAAGTGGTGCCCACCCAGTCCTGGACCCTTGGAAGTTGTGCTAAAGGTGCCCAAATAGCCCAAAACCAAAACTTGGGACGTGCTCTGAGAACCAACACTGCAGCAGCAAATCCTATTCCTCGCAGAGGGAGTATCTGGCCTTGTGGAACCCTCGTTGGCTACAGCCTGCAGCTTTGTCCTGCTGGAAATTTTCAGCTTCCAAAAAAGTGTCTAAGTCCGAACGAAGAAATCTTAACTGTGTCCTAGTCCAGTGGCTCCCCAGCGACGAAGCCTTCAAAATTTCTTCTATGGCCGAAGGTAAGCTGAGACCAGGCCCAATCCTCTTCGTGTATCTGTACCTCACTGCTTGTAGTCGGCCATAACTTTCAATTTTGCCCTGGTTTCGTGCAACTAGATGCCTGCAGTTGATGCTTTGATCTTTCAGGTGCTGTTTTTCACTGAAACCTTTTAAAAATTCATAACTCCGGTTCTACTGATTCGTTGTTAGTTTGGTGTCCAATTATTTATTAAATTTTACTCTTATTTATTTGATTTATTTTCCTTCTTTCTTTCTAAACCTGTGTATGATTTTTCTTGTGTTGTGTTTTCCCTTTATTACTGTTTGAGTGCTGCAAAAATACTTTACTCATTACCTCTAGGTTAAGCCCGATTGCTTTTGTGCCAAGCTACCAGAGGGTTAAGCACAGGTTAATTTAGTGACTTTTGTGGTTCACCCTAACAAGCATTGTGGTTGTTGCTTGAGAAGGGTTAACACCCTCCTCAACCAAAAACCCAATCTAACTACACAATTTGTTGCAGGTAGCTAGTGCATCGTGTCTCTTCACTGCTGTGAAAGGTTCAAAACTAAAAGGGGTTCAGGGGCTTAGCAGGAACGGTGAGCGCATTTTAACCTATTTTTGTTTTGTTAGTGTCTGTTACTATGTTGGTGGAATGTGTATTTCTTTCCTTTTTAAGGAGACCTTTCTTCCCATTTAGTGAGTTAAATGAGAATGCCAACGATAAACACTGGTTTATCCCGTCCCTGATATCGCACATATACTCCAGCTTTGAATTTAATTTTACCTACATATAGGCTGTTCTGAAATAGGAAATTGAAAAAATGACCAACTCAATAATATACTTCTCTTTGAACCATAAATAAAAATGTTCTATTAAATCGAGGGCAGCCATTGCACCATTTAAGTGAAGCAAGCGAGCCTGACCCACTCTAGGAGGCTGTGAGCGGTTCTCACCAGACAAAGGGGCCGATTCCGATCTCGGCCGGTAGGGCTCCGAATCGGATTCGGCTTTACCGGATCCGATTCGGAGCCCTGTTTCCCGACCGAACCGTACGCGGGTCCGGCCGAGCGAGTACGATTCGAAATCGCCGACCGACTCGTCCGGGCGTCCCGACCGCTCCGACCGACTCGCTCCCGGCTCGAACCGCTCCGACCGACTCGCTCGGACTCGACTCGCACCGCGCAATGGAGACGTTTCCCGGCCGGGTAAGTACGATGCGCGCCGCGAGCAGTCCGACCGAGCCGCGCACTCCGGCTCGTAAGAGCTGTCGGAGCCGTACTTTGGGGGTCCGTGTCGGACCCCCTGTACGCGTAGCCGCGCGAGTCGCACACAGGGGGACCCATGGGTCCCCCTACCTGTGCGTGTACGGCGCGAATCGCTTCGCCGCGTACCTGCTGTAGGGGGCGCCCTTGTCCGACTCGCACCCATTGAGTCAATGGGAGCCCGCGTACGCGTTGTACGACCGGCTCCCATTGACTTCAATGGGAGTCCGACCGACTCGAGTCCGATAACATACGGACGCATCGTACTCGTTCGGTCGGACTGCACGGGTCCGATTCGGTCGGAAATCTCTCCGGGTCCGGCTCGGTCGGAGAAATTTCCGGCCCGAATCGGAATCGACCCCAAAATTTTAAAACAGTGGGGCCATATGGTGCATCTTCTAGCCCCATTTGTCAGTAAATTATAAAGTCTCAGGTTTTATTTAGAACCATTTTTGGAGGGACACTCTGCAGTTGAGTAATGTTGTTCTTTTTTGGAGCTCATCCAAGTGTAAATTCTGGGCTATCGGTGTGTCATGTAAATTTCTCCCCCCCCCCCCCCCCATCTCTTGTGACTCCCTGACAGTCTGCTCTGAACTCCTCCGCTCATTGAGGCTCCATGCACTTGTGTTCACTCTTCAGTGACTGCAGAATGACTTGTGTTCTTTTACATGCAACTTGTTACCACAATCATGCATTTTCATAGCAATGTTGATGTGCTTCCTGCACTGCAATGCATGTATGTAACTTGCAGGTCACAGGTGCAGATCCTGGTGAGATAGCCCAGTTGGGTTATGCAGCTATTGTGGAGATCCTTCTGTTTAACTACAGGCAAAAGTTCTGGTCCTGAGGAATAGTCCAGTGAGATATATGCCTGCTGCAAAATATTGAATCCTTGCACTGCTTCATTCTTCAGATGTTGATTAAATGAATGCCATTAAGTTGGGTGGTACTGTTATTAAATCCTAAATCCCCATTTCTGCATAACAAATGTATCTTTTTTTTAAAGTTAGTGCCATTGATCCTCTTCCTAAGCACATGAAGTGCTTAATTTGTTCTGGTGTTTGCCAGTGGTTGGCACTGCTCTTATTTCTGGAGCCCGGGACTTATTTTCCATCATCAGACTTTGACCCACAGCAAGACAGGCAAAGGCAGATGGGTGAAATTGAAAGATAGGAAAATAGTGACAGCGGGAGAAAGCAAGGATCAAAAAAAGAACCTGCAGTAGGTGGTAGGAGAGAGCAAGTGTAGGGTAATGGAAGAAGAAGCTGGAATGGGGGAAAATCATGCCTAGACAGCCATGGTATTCAGCAACCCCAGGATTCCTGGAGTCCCTAGACGTTTTTTGTTATTTAATTATTATTATTTTTTTAAATTAAGCAATGCATGCATGCATGCTGGATTAGACTTTATACACAGACAAGGAGGGCTTAAAAGGGAAAGGTGGCGACAGGCGACAGGAGAGAGGAGAGTGTGTGGGGGTCTGGGTCCTCTCTTGGATAGGGTGCAACTCAGGATTCCTCTTGATGGGATGATGAGTACAGGGTGGCTCGTGGGAATGGCATGCTAACACCTCATCATGATATAATTAATAAGTAGGCAGTGGAGCACTTTCTTTTGTTTGCATTTATTACCCAAAGCATAGCTGCTCCAGGAGATACTTGCAGTGTGCCTGTAGAGATGAGATTTGTTTGTCTAATGGGACAAGCCAGGGTTAATTTTATTTTTTTAAAAGTGGGGTCACCTAATTGGTACTGGGAACCACATTGTAGCCTGTGGGTTGTACTTCTCTTGAGGGACAGACTCAACACTGCCTTAACCCTAACCCTCTCACACTATGTACTCATGGACTGGTTAAAGGAAATACAAGTATGAAGAGTTTTGTAGAATGTATTTCCATGGCCAAACTTCCTAATACCTGGATGAGTTTCTTTTGTTTGGGAATCCTAAGCGGTGGGGGAATGCTCTGTCTAACCATCGAGGGGGCCCTACTAGCAACACACTTTTTTTGCTGGCAGGGGCTTCCTCTTCCTTATGCCCTGCTAAAAATTTAAGATCTTGGCGCACAATAAATAGTCCAACACACTTGTAAGTTGTCCAATACTATAAAGCTACATATGTACGCTGCATGTTGTTGTTTGCTTTGTTGTGTTGGTAAAATATTAATAAAAAAGTTTTGAAACAAAATAGTCCAACAAACTTGCCTACTTACTGTTCTGATCTTGTGGCAATCGTTCTGCTTCTTCCAGCCACCGGCAGTTCTTCATCATCCAGATTCTCTTATTTATGATTTAGAGTTCTACCTGAAAACTGTCCCCCAAAATTATTGGCAGGCTGTTCAAAGCACCCCCAGTGTACACTTTTTACCCATCTTGGACACCCATTCACAGGTTTTAACCCAATACTGGGGAACCACGTGAGAGTCATGGTCTCCTCCAGCAACAAATCACATATAGGAAGCCTTCTGATCGCTCCATTGACTTCAATGAATGTATGGGATCTGCTTTAAGTAGTGCTGTCTACCTTTTAAACGAATACACTAATTGTACCACTGTACATTTAGGACTAAATATGAAATATGATGAGGCCAGATCCGTGGTGCATTCTCATAAGTCCTTATTACTCATCCTCCTCCTGACGTTTGCCCAAGGTGAAGAAACCTTAATCTACCCCGAAGCCTTTGGTAGGAGATCCTCTTCTAATTCCTTCTAAATAGTGTTCATCCTTAGAACTTTTTCCTGAAATATTTAAATCCATCTACTAGAAGGTGAGCTCGCACAGTAAACATGGCTGTTAGAAACCCACCTCAAAGGGGCTGGAAAAAAGACTTGCCCAAAAATAAGACTCTCGCAACAGCGTGCTTAAACTGAATCCAAACCTGTTGTTTTCATGGGAATCTTGTTCTGTTTCTTTTGTACACTTTTCACTTTTTTCCTATGGCAAAGCTGTGAGGATATGTAATCCTTTCACATTTGTGGACAGCCAGTTGTATGCTTGTCTTCTTCTATAACTAAAATTGTATAAACATACTCCAACACAAAAAGGCATGCCATGAAGTCCTTTTCTTAGAAAGTCTTTCTTGGGTAAAGGCATGCAAAAGAAAATAATCCGCAATCCAGTCAAAGAGTAATGAATGTAAGTTACACACCAGCATAATAAAATATTAAAGAGAATTAATAACTAAGCACCTGGGGAAAAAGTAAAAATAGGAAAAGTGGACCCAAAATTTGGTAAGATGGCAAATGAGTGCCCAAAACATCAAGTCTCTTTTAAATATTATGTCCCTTACTTCTTACTGAGCCAAATACATTGAAAGTATAGAAGTCACATTTAAAATAGCCATTTTGTATCTAATGTATCGATAAGAGGACCCCTGCTTGCCAAAATAATTCTTTAGAAGACCACGGCCCACCCAGAATGTTCACGCAGGTTGATGAGGCAGGTGGGAAGTCAATTATTCTGGTAGATTCACACAGTTTGTGTTGTTATTGCAACATTTGACATGTTTGCTGCTACTTGAGCACAGACGCGTGGGAATACTTTGCAGGTTTCAAGAGCCCTGTCCCCTTGTTCCTCTAGGACCAAGTGAAATTGGCATGGTCGATCAAGACATAGCAGCATTTAGTGTTTTGAGCTTTTACAGATTGGTCTACAAATGACCATTCATTGAACACATCACTGCTTCAGCGAGTCCACTCAGCCGCTTTCCCATATCTTGTACAAAAGGCACAGGGGGAAGGTAAACTGGCACTCAAGCAAACAGGAGTGTTCCCTTTGAGTGTCTGTGTCATCTTGTGTTCTCAGAGCTACTAGCCACACAAGATCTTCAAGCATTTTGTCTCCCACAGCACACAAGTAGGGAAAAGCAGCATACAGTTTAATCCACTTTCCTCATGATAGGCTGTGGAATTGGCTAGTCCAGTCCAAGGTTGACAGGATTTGGTTCAGGTACCAGAAGAGTTACAAAGCTCAAGGCTGCAGTGAGGAAATAATTGGTAGAATAATGGGGTTTGACTGCTGCACTTTCTGAGTCTAAAATGTATCAATCACAAGGTGGCCCTAAACAAACGTATCCCACTTACACAGCAAATACATCCTTTGCAAAACCACCTACTTAGAGTCGCATTTGGGTCACTGTGTTAATGTTACTGTGAATCCAAGATGTATAGAAATGAAATTGTTGGTATGAGTTCCGTTGCTGCTTTGTGTTGGTGTTCTGCTTATGTCAGCGGCAGTCGGAATTCTTAGGTACTGCAAAAGGAGTGGGTACAGAAACACAAATTCTCCTTCCTCCTTGAGGATAAAATATTTCTGAGATGTGTATTGAGAGTGAAGTGTCCTCTGTGCCAGCCCCAGAGTTGTGAATTACGAAGGGCTTTCCCACATATGCCATCAAAATATGTTAAAATCTATTTCACTCACTTAAGAAACGTAAAAAGAACAAAACATACATTGTTTCACAATTCTTTATTGGAAGATTAAAACAAAACTGTGTATAGGGGAAGGAGGGACAGGGAATATAAGATGCCATATGTGAAACAATAATACTGTACTGAAAAACACAGTGCAAGATGATACAGAGCGCTAGGTACATAGCATGTGTTCCCACGAGACTGGAGCCCTTGACGGTCAAGGAAGGGTAATATGAAGGAGGACACACGGATCCACATCTGTACACAGAATGGTCAACGGGTTAAGGGAGGGGCGGCAGAAAAATGGAAATGACAAAAAGAAATGAATGGAGGGAAAGCAAACCGGGAATCCATACTCTCATCCACACGCCTGGGGTGTGAAGGGGAGAGGGGGGGGGGAAGGGGAAGAGAATAAGAAGAGAGGGGTGTAGAGAGGAAATTGATGAGAGGCGAAGAACAATGGAGATGTAGAAAAGCGGGAATGGGGAAGGAAAGAGAAGTGGGAAAAGTAGGCACGCACTCTCAAGGATCATGACCAGATGGGATCACAAGGGCAGTGTTGGGGTAATATAATATCCGGTCACTCTACTGGGGACAGGGGCGCTCTCAATTAAGGGGTAGTGGGCTTCATCCTGAAGAAAAGGCGCCCAGGTGAGAAGTAAGGTCTCTGCCTTATCCTGTAGGTTATAGATGACCCGCTCATAGGATGCTGTCTGGTAGATTTTTGAGTGCCATTCATTATGGTGAAAGAAGAATGCAGATCTTAGCTGTGGCGAGAGCCATATGAAGTAGACAGCCCTGAAGGCAGGAAAGGTCCGGGGAGGCCTCTAGATTGTGTAGAAGAATCAGGGAACGAGGCAGGGGAGACTTGATTGGTAGGGTCCCCCTCAGCGTGGTGGCGACAGACCCCCCCCCCTCCCCTGACTCCATGATCAATGCCTTCAGAAGGTCCGCCCAATCCTCTGGTTCATATTCTGTTTGGAGTCGTGTTTGCCATTTGATACGGAGGCTACTTAGAAGATGTAGGGAGAAAAGATGGCAGCTCAAGAGGCTATAAAAGCCAGACATCACCCTTCAGAAGCAACCACACGTTCTAAGGTAGGGAACAACAAGGAAGGGCTGGAGGACCCAGGGGTGCATACCCAGGTGATGGTTGAGGCTATGTCGGAGCTGCAAATATCACCGGCACTGATGGAATGCAAGACAGAATTCTTGGCGGAGCGCCGCAAAGGATTTAGGAGCACCCTGTTCGAGGACTTGATGGAGGCTGTAGTTGCCTGCAGAACGCCATGCCTCCCAGTTCAACATCTCACCACCTATACTGCTGCCAGAGTTTCCCCATAACGGTTCATGATCGTGAAGAAGGGGATCCACTACAAAGAGTCGGTGGGCCCACCACCATGATTTGATCATGGCTTGCAGCATTTGGTTGGTGGGGCTCTGCATGGGTGTGGCACTCTTGTAGAGTGGGTGCAGTCCCTGCAGGCAACTAAGCAGGGTGCACTCCATCAACACAAACTTGGGGGGGGGGGGGAGTCCCGGGAAGCATGCAAGGGTCAGAGCGTAGTGCTCAACCGAGGGGAGGCCCAGGTCTCCACAAGATCAGTGAGCCAGGAGTTTGCTACTGGTTAACCAGGGATGGGAGGTCCCCCCAAACAAAAGACTGTATGCTCCAATCCACGGATCGCAGCAATGAAAGAGGGACCAGTAGAGGCAGGATACAGAGGATGCAGGTGTATCGCGGCAGCGTCACCATCCGTACTGCCTGTACCCTGCCCCATAACGACAGTCTGAGGTGGGCCCACTATCAGAACTGTGAAACCGGTTAATACTATAAGAGTAAACGCATCAACCTGGCTTGGCTTGCTGATTGGGGCGATGGTACAAAGTTAGTCTGACCACTCCCCTTGGTGTTCGATCGTAGAACAGATAACTCTTCTCCCCAAGATGTGCACCCAAGGGAATGGGGCAGTGGATAAAACAAACAACGGGCTGGTAACCGTCTGTGCCTGGCAGGAACCACCCTTGCTGGTTCTTCAGGCTTCTGTCTGAGGGACACATCTGCTAGAAGTCACCACCACAGATGCGTAACCTGTAGTAATCAGAGAGAGACAGGGCACATTAACTATGCGTTCCCCTGGCCACTCACACAGTGTATATGCATCTATATCTTCATACATTTAAACGTAAGGAGTCAGTCACATGCATAGTAGAGACATATAACTCATTTATGCAGTTTCGGGAAGGAGTTACTACTCGTCACTCATATCAAGTTATGCAGAGCAATGATCCTTCTCTTTGTTAAGCAGTCAAATATGGTTCTGTCTTTCCTTATCCCACATTGAGCATTCATAAAGCAGTAGGAAAATAACACACGTGTAATATAACCAAAAAACCGGGAAAACGCTCTTGACAAAACACAAGGCTACGAAACTCAAAGATAAACAGTATGTGGCAGGCACACAGCCAGTACACTTAGCTGGATGCTGGAGGCAATCCACGCCTCTACCGAACACAGTGTGGCCTGCCCTGTCGGGTGCTCAGGCCACACATGGAGTTTTTGAATGCAAGGCGATCCGCAAAAGTGAGGCCTGGCACTCCGTCCGAGAGTTGTTTGATTTTGCGGCGGCATTGTAACCACAGGGATTTCTTGGGCAGGCAAGACAGCCTTCTGGATTGAGGCCGCACCTCGTACTAGTGAGAAACGGCTTCAGGATTTAAGCATAGCGGCTCGGCATCGCACACACCGATGGAAAGTAACTGCGTCTGAGGTGGAGAGCGCACAACGGAACCACACGCCTTGCCGGCTTTACAAGCAGCAGTCCTAAACATAGAAACAAGTATAGCCTTATGTAGTGAGGAATCCATGATGGGCGCCGTGACAGGAAAATGTCAAGACCCAGCTTCATTTGCCGCAATACTTCCAGGTAGATGTACTTTGGTAACTGGTCTTATACAAACCTAGGCAGGATGAGTGACCCTTCAAACATACTGGGTGATACATTGCATACCAATGCTGCCTTTAATGAGACCTGTGTAGTACAAGATTACACTGCGCATCCAGGGTCATAACTCTCACCTCTCGAAGACCAACTTCATTTTTTTTTTTTGTTTGATCTGTTTATTAGATTTTTTTTTTTAACGCATAACATTCGTATGACAAGCTTACATGTTTCTTACAAAAGCATACATTGCATGTAAGAGGAAAACTGATTAATCATGGTGGTACACGTGACTGCTTAGCAGTAAAATTGAAACACTCGTGCAAACAGCATTAGATCTAACAACAAAAGGAGCCCACGCATAAAATATAATCTGTAATTATAGCATACCTGTACACATACATGCATGGGATGCCCGCCTATATGTGCATGTACTTGAAGCAAACCTATTACCTCCTTACGGCTGTGGTATATTGTCAAGGTGAGAGATCAAAAGCCATGTATTTAAATCCTAAACTTGTAACAACAACATGTGAGGGAGGAGGGAATGGGGTGGGCTAAAGTAAAGAGGGGTGACATATGTCCATAATTGCCATCGCATTGCAAAAGATTAAATCGGTAAGTCTAATAGCATGGTCCTGAAGTGAAAACTGGGTCTCATAATATGCGTAATACACTCCAACCCTCGCTATATGCTGGCTATAGTGTAGGCCTACAAGTAGCTCGAAGACCAACTTCATATGCACCAGAAGAGGATTGAGATTATCTGCCACTATGCGGTCCAGTCATTGGTTTATGTAGACCCCTAGGTACTGAAGGCACAAAGACTTCCATTGGAAGGTGTAAGCAGATACTGCTGCACTGGTGGTCACCTGTGAAATGGGTAGCGCCTCACTTTTCTCCCAGTCAACCTGATACCCCGAGAGCACCGCAAAGCCAGAGAGGATGTCCATGAGGGCCGGGAGAGAACGAGAGCGGTCCGAAAGGCTGAGCAATATGTCATCGGCATAGAGAACGGTAGACGTCCCACCGGGGATAGTAATACCGGTGAGGTGCAGGAATTGGCGAAGACAGGGTGCAAGGGATTCCATGGCAAGAAGGAAAAACAAGGTTGATAGCGGGCATCATCCTGTAGATTCCTGGCCGCCGACCACAGGGCATGAGCAAGTGACCGGGGACGAACCCCACCTGTGCATGGTGGATCACAGGCGGGATCAACGTTTGGAGGCGAGCTGCCAGCACCCCGGGAAGTATCTTGATGTCCCTGTTAAGCAGGGAGACGACCCTGTAGCTCCCACAGAGTAGAGAGTCCTTTCCCAGCTCAGGAAGAACCGCTATTACTGCCCTATTGGAGAAGGAGCTGAGGGATCCTTTTTTGATCTGCCTCATTAAAGGCCTCATAGAGGGAGTCCACAACGTCCTTGCCATCCCACTTATAAAACACTGTAGGGAAGCCGTCTTCTCCAGGGGCCTTGTTATAAGGGAGTCTAGTTATGGCCTGTACAATCTGTTTTACTAATTTACCCCTTTAGTAAGTCCCTGCCTGGCTCATTAAGGCTGGGGAGGGGCACACTATCGAAAAATGCCTCTACAGGGCCCGGTAGAATTCTGCGAAATCTTTGACCATGACTTGTGGACGAGTGAGGATAGTGCTATCCGTGGATGTAATGCTCGGGATGGCAAGCGCCGCCTTCTATTGGCACAGCTGGGCCGCCAACGGCCGTCCCGCCTTCTCCCCTTGCTCGTAGTGACGACCTTTAAGTTGTTGAAGTGCATACTCTGCTTTCGAGGTGAACAGGGCGTTGAGGTTCATGCAGGCTTTCTTCAGGCGGCGACAAAAAGGGGACGAGAGGTTGTCGGTGTAGAGGCGTATGATGGACGTAATCTCGTTCTCCAGGGCCCTCTGCTGGGCCATACTCGTGGCGTTGACAAGGGCCGCACCTCTCATGAGCTGGCTGTGGATAGTTGCTTTAGCGGCTGCCCATGAGACCAGGTGGGAACTGACAAGACCCCCTGTTATGTTCCAGATGAAAGGAAACCTGGGATCGGAGCTGAGATTTGTCCTCAGGAGTACAGTAGCGCGAGATGGCTTACGGCCAGGCAAGGAAAGGGAGAACAGGATCGGGGAATGGTCGGTAAGCGCACCCTCCAGGATCCTGGAGTCCCAAGAGAGGACAACCACTGGCTGGGAGACCAAGAAGTAGTCCAAGCGGGACTAAGTACCATGCACAGGCGAGTAAAAAAAAGTATACTCCCAGTCCTCTGAGTGCGAGAGTTGCCAGAGATCCACAAGGCATGGTCAGAAGTAACATCCCCTAGGATGGCTCGATCCACGTTATTGCCTACATCCAGTGGGCCGGTGCAGTCGAGTACCGTGTCCGGTGCCAAGTTTCAATCCCATCCTATAAGATGGTGGGAGGTCCCGATTTCCGTGAGGAGATGGTTGAGCTGGAGAAGAAATTTCCACTTAGACCTCGTAGGCGCGTTCACCGAGCTGACACAAATTGTCCGCCCGCCAAGACGAAGTTAGCAAAGGCATAGCAGTCATCTGGATCCGTCCATGCCTTAAGGATAGTGAAAGGTAGGGATCTGTGTAGAAGAATTGCGACGCCGCACTTCCTAGGTTGCCCGCGCAGCTGGGTAACTGCTGTGTCCCACCCAGTCACGGGAGAGGTGGATTTCCTACAGGAGGGCCACGTCAACTCATTTAGACTTCAGTTTGGACAACACCTTCTTACGTTTTATAAAATGTCAAGCCATTAACATTCCATGAGATGACTTGCATGGGTGAGCGGGGCAGTTGAGCAATGTTGGCCATCGTGACAAAGGGGCGTCCGGGGGCGGTGTGGAGGGGCAGAGAGAAGGGGCAGAAGAGAGCAGGATTAAAAATAGATAAGAGGAAAAAAAAGAAGGTAGAAAAGAAATTGAAAAAAGGGGGAAGAAAAAAGAAAACTAGGAGCCCCTCTGGTGAGGGATGGGGCAGGTAACCTGAAGAAGATGCACTGTATTCAGTGGCAGGGTGGCGGGGAATGGATTAATAAGATTTCTTTTTTTTAGAAGACCTGCCTTATGCTGCTGAGCACTTCAGTGCTCCTCTGCTCTCTTGCTGCTCCTGGCAGTCCCTGGGACAGACTCCCCATCCAATCAAGACACTGCTGTCATGCTATGAGAGCAGCGCCTGGATTGGCCTTCGCAGACTGGTTTGATGCTCGCTCAGGAACGGGGAGTCTGTGCCGTTTCTTTACCCGGCTGTAGAATACAGCTAGGTTGGAGAAACGTAAGTGCGCATTTTTGTTTGGCCGGCCTAAGATGGCCAGCCAAACCAACATGGGCATTTACAGTGCCCACCACTCCTCCTCCCTGCCATGGACCAGCCCTGCCCCTCCTTACACATGCATAGCTCAGCTAGTCACTTAAAAAATTAAATGATTGTTTTATTATCATTTTATTTTTTAACTGCTGGCTTTGATTAGTGGGGCGACGCTCCTCCGCCATTATGGTGCAGGTGCAAGTGCTAAACGCTAAAATTAGGGGAAGAAAGAGAAAAGAAATGAAGACCAGGAGCAAAGGACGGGCAAGAGAAAGGGGGGGGGGGGGAGAAAAGAAAGCGGAAATAAACCGATAAGTAACCATGAACAGGAGCCTCGGGTGAAGTTGGTGACTGTGTTACATGGGTCTAAGCCTGTGAGTCCAGGCGTGCTAGATGTCCCGCAGAGAGGGGCAGATAGAGCAAGTGTTAATGAGTCAGGTCGGTGACAGAGCTGTGGGGCTGGACATAGAGAGGGAGAGCATGTGTTATAAGGCCCACGACCCAAGGGGCGCCACCAGGGGCATAACTGAGGTGTAACAGCAGCAATAAGTAAAACAGCGGTGTTTGAAACGACAACAAGCTGTTCGGCAAAGCGGAGCATCGCAAAACATAGCAGAACACGGCAATGCATAGCAAAACATTGCAAATACAACTGAACATGAATAGGCATAATACGATACAGTGTTTATACAGAGCAGGAGAGAGGCATGCAGACAATCGTATTATACTCAGCCTTCCATCCTGAGGGTGCCAGAAGCCTCTATGTGTAGCAGCTGGGGCAAAAGAACAACAAACATGGCAAGTAAGAGTGTGTCTCCAACCCCAGGCTGATTGGGTTTCAGCGGAGCATGGGATTTGTCTTGGACCCCGTCCTGAGTAAGAGCAGCCACCCCTTTGAGGCACATATTCTTGCCATCCTGGGAACGAGTCAGGTGGTCCAGCTCTGCGCCCCGTTTGTGGCCCTCACCGGGACTCCGATGCCCACCAGATGTGGTGGGGGGATTTGCCTGAATGGTGGGGTTCAGCAGATGAGCCCAAAGGTGTGAAGTCCTTCTCTTGTTCAGAGAGGCTACCCAGGAAGGAGCACAGTGCCCCCGGGTCGAAAAAGTCCTTGGACCTTCCATCCTTTGTGTCCCACATACGGGAAGGCTCGCACAGTCCAACTGTAGGAATAAAAATTATGCTCTTGCATTGCTTTACGTAAGTTAGCATTCGCTGCGCCATTTTATGTGCAGGCGCCATTTTGTATTACGATTGAAACAAATTCTTTTCCATTGCCGAGAAACGGCCTTTTCTAGGTTGTGTTTCTTCGGAGTTGGGTTTTGCCACACTAATAAATGCACTGTTCTTATTAGCGCATACCTTTCTTTTAGATGCAAGCCTTCTCCCACTTGTCTAGTGGCGGGCATAGGAGGAGTGACCTTGACTGATAGATAATGTGTGCCCGGCTTCAGAACCGAAACGTACCCCTTTGTAATTTACTGTCCAGCTGCGTCTCTCTGGAAAATTCCATGGTGGGTGTGTTTTCATTGACTCTGAAATGTACATAAAGTATCGTTATACTTGCTGATGTCAGTCCCTCTGCAGCACTCCTTTGCGGCTGGGCAGATTGGGCTCCGCTCTGAGTGTATTCTGAATAAACTATTATTGGTTTGTATTCTCTACTGTCTGACCGACTCTTCATTTTAGTGGAAGTCAGAGAGGTGGTCATTGGTGACCCGAGAGACCCGAATCAGGCCATTTCCTTCAGTTGGCGCCCGAACAGGGACTCCTTCGGGTGAGTGGCTCTTCCCCTTCCGCGGACGGGGGTGGAGGGGGAGGTCGATGCCATCGTCGGGTCGGACGGACGGATCAGGGATCCCTGCACGAAGAGTTCCTGATATTCGCAGCTGCCCCTTCTGTCCTGCCAGACGGTGCCTCGCCCAGTGGTCATCCCGACTGGAGTCCTGAACGGCGAAACCCTTGGATCTGACCGTTTGGTCTGAAGAGTCGGCAGTGGAGAATAGATTTGTTTGACCTGCATATATCAGGTGAGTTTGTTTTGGTTCTTTGTGGATATGGTACCATTTTGGTTTGTATTTGGTACGGTCTAAGGACCGTCTTTGGGATAAAAGCAATTGCAATTGTTTTGCTGGGCATAAATAGTGAACTTGTTTTCTTTTGAGAATGCCTAGTTTTAGTAAATTGTTTGTCTTGTGCTGTCGTTGTTGTTCTACTGATTCTCAATTGGAAGAAAATCAGCCGGCACCTCCAGAAGGCACTCTGTATTTTGATATGTATGTGAAGCATGGTCTTGGCCCTATTATGTTTAGTACATTATGGCACAAATATACGAGGGACAATGCCTTATTGCAGTGGCCGTTGACTGGCACTTTCGATGAACAAAAGATTGAGTATTTGCAGGAACAGTTGTTTAAGAAGCGAAGTAGGCAGTCTATGTTTGATTCCCTCAGAACATGGCAGAAAGCAGCTAGACAGAAGCGGTTAAAGGCATAAAAAGAGGCCCGGAATGGAAGAATGCAGATGTTGACTCAGAAGGCTGTAGCATATGATAGGGAGAAACAGGAGAAGGGTGTTGAATGTGAAGATAGAAGGTTTCGATTACACATTGATAAATCGTATGTGGTTCAGGAAGAAGATGACGCTTTTGTTGAAGAATTATTAGATACCCAACCCCCGCCTCCATATGCCCCACAAAGAATATATCCTATTGTTCCGATGCCCTCACAGTCGCCTGTTACAGTTGCTTCCACTGTCTCCGTCCCTGCGTCTACTACTGTTGTTTCGACGGCTTTGGCTTCGGCTCCTCCTCCTCTTCTTCCTTCTGTTTCTTTGCCGTCTGTGGCGACTGTGACTGTTAGTACTCTTGCTGTGCCTATTGTTTCAGCTACCCTTCCGCCAGCTCTTTCCCCCATGACACAGCCCCCAGCGACGATAGTGCCTGTTGCTTCTGTTGCGTCTCCCACTGTGGCTTTTCATCCTCCGACATTAGTAAGTAGCAGAACACCGGTGCGTGGATTTGAGGACAGGGATTGGACAAAATTTAAGGAATGTATGGGGCCGTTAGTGAGATCTGATGTGGGGGATGAAGAAAAGAGGGTAATAGCTAATCAGGGTGCACAGTGGGCCCGTAATCCTATTTATAGTGTAGAGGATGTCTGGGCGACTATGCAAGATTTTTTTTTTAACAACAAATTTTATTCCGTTATTCTTGTGAATTTTGGGCAGCAGCCCTACAAAAACCTGTAGGAAATAAAACACAGCAGGAGCACCGACATTTTTAGATAATTGCAAGACCTGCAAAACACGCAGGTTACATAACTTTAACAAAATGCAGACTGTACTAGACCTCGGTATTTGTGCATATGATACATTAGTAGAGTGGTGGGTTATCATACGATATGGAATGGACAGATCGATAAAATATGGATAGGTGATGTCTCCTATCGGGGGTCCGTGGATGGAAGAGGAGGAAGATCTATCCCGCGATACGTCGCCCATCAGGTCCATATTTTCCTGTGTTTTTTGGGGCAGCCACGAGATAGAAACAGAGCAATTTCCGCCCCCATACATCTGTCGAGTTCGGTTTTCCATTTGCCTATAGTGGGGAGGGGGGTGGGGGGGAGGAAGTCCCTTTCCACATCTGGGCGATATTGCGCTTGGCAATAGTAAAGGCCAAGAACGAGATGTTGTTTGTATTTGTTTCCCCCTATGTCGTCCGTGCTGTGTAGGAGGAAAAGTCGAGGGTCAGGTGGGAGTTCCCATGAGAGTACCTCGTTTAAGCAGGATGATACTTTGCGCCAAAAGGCCTGCAACGCAGTGCAGCTCCAAACTGTATGTATAAATGTCCCATCTTCCCTCCCACATCATAAACATATAGGGGACTGGATAACACCCATCTTCCAGAGTCGGACCCGTGTGTAGTATGCGCGGTGTAGATACTTGAACTGTATAAGTCGGTTTCGCGTGGACACTGCAGCACCTCGAGGGCTGGCAATGGCTTCGGCCCAGTTGTCGTCTGTCAAGTCAGGAATGTCGGCTTGCCATGCACGCCGTGTCGCGTCTAGCGTCGTCCGTGTGTGGGTCGTCCGTGTCTGGTATATTTGCCTAATTTTGTGCAGGCAAAAATCTCCCATCAGCAGTCGGCCCTCCAAAGGGTGAAATTCCGGTAGGGTCTCGAGAGCATGGATCAGGGGGGTCAAAGCATTGCGGAGTTGGAGGTATTTGTAAAATTGTGTCTTGTGCAGTTGGTAATCTGCCTGTAATTGCTGAAAGGATTTCAGTGTAGTACCCCGCATCACATCCCCCAGTGTTGATATTCCCACCAGGTCACACCCGCGGAATCCCGCCAGGGCCGCCACCGGGCGGAGGTATGTGCCCTGCCATAATGGAGTTGTTTGGGTTAGCTTCCCGCACCACCCCATCTGTCGGACCGAGTTACACCATAACTGTATCACTACTCTACTCGCCGGGGGCAGAAAATCTAGGCGCGTGGCGCTATAAAGGAGTTGGAGGAGGGGGGTCCCCTCCATTGCCGCATGCTCGATCGCAAAGGCCGGGTCAGTTGGGGAGTTATACCACCATTCGTTTATTATGAGTATGTGAGAAGCTACATAATAGGAATAAATGTCCGAGGCAGCGATACCCCCACAATATGTAGACTGCACGCAGGTGCGGAGCGCGACCCTAATTGCCTCACCATTCCAAAGAAATTTATTTTGTATGGCATTCACTTGCGCGAACCAGGATCATGGGATTTTATAGGGTAAATTTTGTAATCTGTATAAAATTCGAGGTAGAGACACCATCTTGAAGATGGCCGATCGTCCGTAGAGTGATAGTGGAAGGGAGGACCAAATAGTAGTTTCACCATTCAGACTCACAAGCAACGGATTGATATTATGTTCCCATGAGACCTTGGGGCATGGCGATACGAAGAAGCGCAGATACTTAAAACCCTCGGTCGCGTGCGACAGCTGTGACGCCCAGGTGCCCCGTCCTTGGTGACCGCAAACTGGAAAGAGGACGGATTTCGCAGGGTTGGTGTGCAAGCCCGTGGTTTCCCCCAACACTCTGAGGATTTGCAATATGCGAGGCCCCGAGAACCACAGGCCCGTCATAAAGAACAGGACGTCATCCGCGTATAACGCGATGCGGTCCGATCTCGACTGGGACCAGTCGAATCCACGGAGCACTGGGTCACCCCTAACCCACGCCGCCAAGGCAAATAACAGTGGGGACAGGGGGCATCCCTGTCTGGTGCCCCTGCGGATGGGGAAGGGGTCCGAGTGATGGCCGGCTATACGGACCGACAACGTCAGGTTAGTATAGAGCAAGCGAACGTAGGCAATGAAGCGGGGACCAAAATTTACCGCCTCCAGTAATTGAAAGAGGTAGACCCAGCTGAGTGAATCGAAGGCTTTATCTATGTCAGCCAATAATCTAGCCGCCGGGCGTCCTAACGCTGGGGCCGCCGCCATGGCATTATGTACTCTCCGAATGTTATGGCGAGTTGCTCGTTGGGGCATAAAGCCCGATTGGTCTGGGTGGATTAGGTCTGAGATGCACGTACGTAGGTGATCTGCCAGTACCTTCCCTAGTAGTTTGGGCTCAAAATTGATGAGAGAATTAGGACGGTAGGATGAAGGGTCCTCTGGAGGGCGCCCTGGTTTGAGGAATAGGACTATTTCTGCATGCCGCCAATCCTGGGGCAATATACTACAGTCTTGGGCATCCTGTATAGCCCCCAGCAAGTGGGGCCCCAGCAGGTGTATATTCGGCCATAGGAACTCCATAGGGAATCCATTGGGTCCGGGGGCCCGCCCCGGGTGTAGAGCATGTAGGGCCCCGGTCAACTCGTCGAACGTGATAGGGGCCTCTAGTTGATCGCGCATGTGGTCTGGAAGTTTCCGAGGTGGGATATCTACCAGACATTCTGCTATTTGGGCCTCTGAGATCTGTACTCGACGCTCATAGAGGGAGGAAAAATGCCATGCAAATTCCCTGGCCATAGCCTCCGGCGAAGAGCACAAGGCCCCCTCAGCATCGCAGATGGTAGGGACTACAGCTGGGGATCTATCCACCTGGCAGAGCCTATGGAGCATTTTACTCGATTTGTCCCCCCATTGGTAAACTCGATGTTGCGATACTTCCCAAATCTCCTTCGCCTCCCCCATTAGGTATTGTTGTATTGTTTTTTGCACTTGTAGCAAGTTACGCCGCAGAGTGGGGCTGGGGTCAAGGGTTAACTGCATAGCTAGGGCCATTTGGCGCAACTCGAGGGACTATGAAAGATTTTGAGCCCTTTATACAGCAACATGCCCTTAAACATATGTCTGCTACTTTGATTGGTCTTTGGCAACAACATTTTGAAGTGGAAGCACCTCAAATTTTATATGACATTAGAGATCAAGTGTATATTAGTGAATTGGGGCCAGAACAGGTTTTTGCTAATGTTACGACAATAGTTGCATAAAGTGGAAGATTACATGAGAAAAGTCCCTGGTCAGTATTTCAGTTTCCGATGAGAGAGGTGCATCCCATATATCACCCCGAGATACCGGAACTGCAAGATGGTCGTGATAATGTTACTCGAGCAGCGGTTGCGGCCAGGTTTCAGGAGCAATGGGTTTATACTCCATGGAAAAGAAGTGAGGTTTTATCTCTTAAAACTCATTTACCAGATCATAGGAAGAATCCCACTGCTTACTATAAAGAACTGACTGAAGCTGCTTCGTCTACGGTGATGGCTCTTTCTGATATTGAAATGTTTTTTGGACTTCTTGTTCCGGTCGATATTTGGAGGCAGGTTCATACTCAAGATCATGTTCCGGAGTTGGGTGGTACTTGGGACCAAATCAAGGCATGGGATCAGGAAAGGAAGCCCGGTGATAAGCCTCGAGCGGAGATTTTAGTGTTGCCAGGCCGCATTATTATGTATATGCATTCCCTTATTCCACCAAGAAAGGTGGATTGGGATAAATTGTCAGCCTGCCGACAGAAGAAAGATGAGTGTGTCTGATTTCTTTACCCGATTTGAAGGTACATTTTTGGATTATAGCGGGCAAGATTTGTTCGTCGAGGGAGGTGTTCGGTTGTTTGTTAATAGATTTGTTTCTAACTTGCTTCCTGAAATTGCGACTCGATTGCAAGCTTCTGAGAGTACCTGGTCCACCTCTTCTCCCTCTGTTATTTTGAACATGGCACAATATTATGAGCATAGGGATAATGAGGAAAAGGAGAGGACAGAGAAGGGACATAAGGATTTAAAGATGAAGGTGTTGCTACAGCAGGTTTTTAGAGGGAATGGGAGAGGACGTGGTGGTTCTGCCCGACCGCTTACGCGCACTAGTAGACAGCCAGTAACTACGCCTTTGGGTCTGAATCAGTGTGCGTACTGTAAAGAGGAGGGACATTGGCGTAGTGAGTGCCCCGTGCTTTTGCAGAAGGTAGCGGTCCCGAGGGGACGGGGTTCTCATGGAAGGGGTTGTGGAACTGGTGGGGCAGATAGGGCTCAGAATGCTGTGGCTTCACAGGGTCGTTCTGATAATAATTATTTTGATGACCCTCGTGAAGGACAGTACTATCATGACGATTATGATGTGGAGGAAGTGACAGGGATGTCCTATAGCTAGAACTGCCAGGGACAGAGTGGGGGACCAGTTCCAATACCTGTAGACCAGCGTGATCCTTATGTGACAGCAGAATTGCAAGGTTCAACTGAGGAATTTTTGGTGGACACAGGTGCGACAAAGTTCTGTTTCTCGAAATGTGGTCCCTGGGGCGGCTCTGTCTGGCCAAAATAATGTGTTGGTTGGTTTCTCTGGTGTACCGGTTGTAAGCCCCATTTCAAAACCTCTTGCGTTGACTTTTTTAGGTCCTTTCGCTGTGGATTCGCCATTCTTGTTGACATCTAATTGTGGTGAGAATTTGATGGGTTTGGATTTGTTGAAGAAATTGCATGCCACTATTTATTGTTCTCCGGCGGGTGTCTATATGATGATTGGTCCAGATGTAGCACGCGCTAAGCAGTGTTTGTCCAAAGATGCACCCCTTCCTGTTGAATTTAAAGATGTGCCACCCACTCTCTGGGCGACGGGCGACACAGTTGTGGGATTGTTGCAGATATCGTCAGTCTCTATTCAGGTTAAGGATGGTGCTATTTTGCCCCGTATCCCTCAGTATAAAATACCGCAGGCAAGAGAGCGAGCCTTATTGCAAATTATACAGGAATTGATTAAGAAAGGAGTGGTTGAGGAAACAACTGCTAATATTTGCAATAGCCCTATTCTTCCAATTCCTAAAAGGACGCCCTCCGGTTCCCCTGATGACCATGAAGAAGTTTATCGTTTCGTGATTGACTTGCGCGAGGTTAATAAAATAGTGGTCCCTCAGATTCCAGTGGTCCCAGATATCACTACTCTTTTGACAATGGTTCCCTCTACTGCTAAATTCTTTTCTGTCATTGATTTGAAAAATGCATTCTTCAGTATTCCTATTCATCCAGATAGTAGGTACTTGTTTGGTTTTACCCTAGCTGGTAGGAGTTTTAGATTCTGTCAAGCTCCTCAGGGCTATACAGAAAGTCCAAGTATTTATAGTCCAGCTTTAAAAAGTCAGTTGGATTCTCTATCGCTTCCCTCAGGTAATGTATTGGTGCAGTATGTTGATGACTTGCTCATTGCTTCCGACATGGAACAAGGTTGCAAAGACAGCACAGTTAAATTGTTGTTGCATTTGGCCCAACATGGACACAAGGTGTCTCTTTCTAAATTTCAATATTGTCGACAGGATGTCACTTATCTAGGTCACCTACTGTCAAAGGAGGGTAGGAAATTAACCCCGGAGCGTATTAGTACCATTGTTAAATTGCCCATTCCACAAACTCAGAAAGATGTGCGCGCTTTTATAGGTATCACTTCCTACTGTCGGCAGTGGATACCTAGCTACTCGCTACTAATCAAACCCCTGCTTGCACTCACGCTAAAGGATGTGCATGAGCCTCTGCCCTGGACGCCTGAATGTCAGCAGTCTTTTGAGCAATTGAAAACTGCGCTTTGTTCGTCTCCAGTACTTGGCACCCCAGACTACACTAAACCGTTTGTGTGGTACGTTCATGAGATGGCCGGTTGCGGGCTTTCTGTTTTAACACAAAAATTTGGAGATGAGCAACGGCCGTGGGCTTATTTCTCTGCTGTCCTTGACCCAGTCACACGAGCCCTCCCGAGCTGTCTAAGAGTGGTCGCGGCTGTGGCCATATCTATCAGACAATCGGCTGGAATCGTACTTGATACTGACCTCACAGTCATGGTACCCCATGCTGTGGATACACTTTTGAAAAAGACCAAGACACAGCACCTCACCAGTGCCCCTCTGACTGGATATGAATTAACTTTGTTTGCCAAACACATCACGATCAAAAGATGTGCCACTCTGAATCCAGCCACGTTGCTACCCCTCTCTTCTGAGAATGATGAGATTAATAAACATCACTGTATCTTCTGGACGGAAGAAGAGACGAAAGGACGGGTAAACTTGACTGATGTTCGCTTATCTGACCCACAAGGGGAGCTATATGTCGATGGCTCTTGTTTTAAATTACCAGATGGCACTACAACTGCTGTGTATGCTATTACTACACTGCGTACAGTAGTTGAGACATCACGAGTTCCCTATCAATCGGTACAGGCTGGTGAGCTTGTTGCTCTAATAAGAGCTTGTGAATTAAGTGCGGACTGGTTGTCAATATTTATACTGACAGTCAAGTACGCCTTTGGAGTCGCACATAATTTTGGGCGACTCTGGGCTGAGAGAGGGTTTCTTACTTCCCATGGCACCAAAATCCAGCACGGGCACCTCATATTGAGGCTTTTGTCTGCTCTGACACTCCCTAAGAAATTGGCCATAGTAAAGTGTAGTGCACATCGGAAAGTCACTGATGATGTAGGTTGGGGAAATGCTTTTGCAGACCAGACAGCTAGGGAAACAGCCCGGCCTAAAATGAAAAGAATGTTTGTAGCAGGCCCCGCTAGGTGGGTGCCTGAAGTTACTATGTTTGAGAATACACTTGAGAATGTGAAAGAGATACAAAGTGAAGCTACAATAGAAGAATTAGCAGTGTGGCAAGAAAGTACAGCACAATTGAATGATGAGGGATGTTGGATTGATAAGTCAGGGAAGCAGAGATGGATGTTGCCAGATGCATATGTTCTCCTTGTAGTTACGATGGCTCATGGCCCAGCTCATATCAGTGCAAAGGGTATTTGTAAGTTGTTAGACCCTGTATGGCAGAATGATAATATTTCACAAGTAGCTGCACATTTTGTGAAGTACTGCATGGTGTGCATGATGCATAATCCTGGGAAGGGTACTCCTACACCCCCTGGTAATTTCGCCCCACCCACCTTTCCTTTCGAAGTCCTTCAAATGGACTATATCGAACTGGAAAGGTGCAACAATTTGAAGTATGTCCTGGTGGTTGTCTGTGCATTCAGTAAATGGGTTGAAGCTTATCCCACTAAAGATAATACAGCCATTACGACTGCAAAGGTACTCCTGAAGGAGTTCTTTCCTCGTTTCGGCTTGCCCCGTTTGATTTGGAGTGATAACGGAAGTCACTTTAATGCTCAGGTGATTCAGCTGATTTGTGATGGGTTGCATATAAAACAGAAGTTACATGCTGCCAATCACCCACAGTCAGCAGGTTTGGTTGCGAAGTACAATGGTACTCTCAAACTGAAATTGGCAAAGATTCAGGAGACAACAGGGTTACAGTGGCCAGATGCTTTACCATTAGCTCTTTTGTCGACAAGAACAGCACATTCTAGGACAGGATTGTCACCGTATGAGGTCATGTTTGGTTGCCCGGCAAATGTCTGGGGCGTCCCGCGCCCTCGATGGTTCTCTGACATTGAGTACCCGTTGTTGATCGATTACCTTTGCCAGTTGACTGACAATTTGCGTTCTATTCACCAACAGGTCCGGGAAGCCCTGCCAGCTACACCAGAGGGGCCCGGACGTGACATTCAGCCTGGGGACAATGTCCTCATAAGAAATTTCCAGCGGAAGAAGAGTTTGGAGCCGCGTTGGAAGGGGCCCGAGCAGGTCCTTTTAGCTACATGCACGGCTGTCAAGGTCGCTGGCCGAAAGAATTGGGTGCATGGCACTCATTGCAAAAGGGTGCCCCTGCCTTTGCCTTATGACCAATGGACTAAAGATGGAGTAGGGGACTCTGAGTGTGAGCCGGTACCTCAGTTTGTCCCCTTTAGTGATGCCAGGCTGGCCTGGACCAAAACGGATGAGGAGAATGATGAAGTGCTAAATGCAGCAGTTCCACCGGAGATACGAGCTATCCAGGAGCCCCTTTTCACTGATCCCTCTCTGCCTGGAGTCACCAGGTACAATCTGCGTCCTCGGCTGAGGAACAGTGCACCAAAGGAGAAGTCAGATTGGTTAGGGATGGACTGTGTAAGTTAGGGTGTACTTTGCTATAGTACCAACGGAATTAGTATAGGGTTATGTGAGATTTGTGCACTGTTTGAACATTGGACAGGATAGATCGAACGTATCCCCTTGGGGGTACATTATCCTGATCGGCGTGGGATACATCAAGAGCTTAGGACAGAGCAAGCTCCACCGTCAGTGCTCAAGAGCGCCAACGTTTGATGGACAATAGGAGCCTGACCAGTGAGGCTCTGACGGACACTGGTAACTTGTATATTTCTTTTGCTGGCAACTTGCCCCCCTCTTGTTTTATCATTTGCTATGCACCCCTTTGGCAGAATGGTTGCCGACGAGGAGCAGCCAGTAATTCCCCTCCTTCATACATGTGAATTTTGGTCTACCAAGCAAAAAACACTATGTGCTGTTCTTGTGTTACTGCTGCTGTTGGTTCTGGGTGGGGTGTCCTGGGTTTTGGAATGTGATCAGAATGCACCGTCATGTACTAAACACAAGGTTATTTCTCAAGTCCGTACAAAAAGGGCAGCCCGAGTAAGGTGTTTCTAGACGCACACAAAAGGTTTTTTGGAGGAGGTATTGCTTGCTATCCTACGGAGTCTGTTGCTAGCTTATGGACTGCATATCCATTATCACTTGTTAATTACACTTATACTCGGCCCCCTGGTTTCGTAGAAGTACAAGGAGTATTTGGATTTGGTTATCCAGGCCCATGTCTATATCATCGAAAGCCACGTGGCACAGGCTATCCAGGATGTAACAACAACACTTATTGTGATAATTTCTATATGGAGAAGCAGAATGTCACACCGGTGGGTTGGCATTACAAGAATTGACAGTTCCCCGAGAGGCTGGTTATTACCCTGCATGTTGCCCAATCATCAATTATAGTGACCTAATTTTGTATGCTAACTGCTCAGGGATAATTCTACGTAAGGATACGTACTCTATGGTAGATCCAAAGGATCCTCGTACTGTTGGATGGAATTCTAGGTATGCTGCAGTAGGTTACGATAGGCCCATTAATGCACACCCAGGGTTTTTATTTCTGTCTAATGGGACTTATTCTAACATGCATAATGGTACAGATGATGTGGCCCTTGGGATGGTGTTGCCTTTAGGTGTGCCCTGTAAACACGTGAAGCCTAAAATCAGATGGGTGAAAAGAACACTGACAAAGGAATTTTGTGAAGGGGTGACAGACCTGGAAGTCAATAATTATAGCAATGGTATCACCTTTGGGTATATTCTCTCCTCCATTATTACCTTTGGTGGTACCGCTATGGCTAGGGGTGAAAGGGCTAGGGAATATTTTGGATGTAAGCTGCAGATACTGTCTAATTCCACAGTAGCGGCTCTGCGTGACATCACCACCCAATTGGAAAGCATGCGAATATATTCCGAGCAAACTAGATATGCTGGTGACTTCATCCTAGCTAGGAGCGGTGGTGTGTGCGCAGTAGTAGGATACCAGTGTGTAGTCAGGATCACTAATATGGAAAAGAATATTACCCAACACATTTTAGACATCTTGGAAAATGTTAAAGGAATGGAGAGCGGAAATTGGAGTTGGTCCCTCTTTGGTGGATGGGGTTGGGTCCTTGAAAGGGTGATCTATTTTATTGTGATTTTGATTGTTGGCTGTGTTCTGGTGCAGTGTCTCCCCTTATGTTGCTCTTATTGCACCACTCTTCTCGCTCCCAAGAGAATATCAATCCATGATACCAATGCGACAATTATGATTCAGAAAGAGGTGACGACCTTATGCAGATCGATGAGGGTATTTTTGAGACTTGTTCCCTTCTTACTGTTTCCCTCCCTGAAAGTGAAAATGAAAATATGGAATGCTCTTAAAATCAATTTATCTATGTTTTATTGAATTATGTCTTTTGCTATTATATACCATTGCTTAGCTCATGCTAAAAGGAGGGTTTGTAGGAATAAAAATTATGCTCTTGCATTGCTTTACGTAAGTTAGCATTAGCGGCGCCATTTTATGTACAGGCGCCATTTTGTATCACAATTGAAACTATTTTCCATTTCCGAGAAACGGCCTTTTCTAGGTTGTGTTTCTTCGGAGTTGGGTTTTGCCACACTAATGAATGCACTGTTCTTATTAGCGCATACCTTTCCTTTAGATGTAAGCCTTCTCCCACTTGTCTAGTGGCGGGCACAGACGGAGTGACCTTGACTGATAGATAACGTGTGCCCGGCTTCAGAACCGAAACTCCTTTGTAATTTACTGTCCAGCTGTGTCTCTCTGGAAAATTCCATGGTGGGTGTGTTTTCATTGACTCTGAAATGTACATAAAATATCGTTATACTTGCTGATGTCAGTCCCTCTGGAGCACTCCTTAGCTGCTGGGCAGATTGGGCTCCGCTCTGAGTGTATTCTGAATAAACTATTATTGGTTTGTATTCTCTACTGTCTGACCGACTCTTCATTTTAGTGGAAGGCAGAGAGGTGGTCATTGGTGACCCGAGTGACCCGAATCGGGCCATTTCCTTCACAACCTTGATGCCCAGTTTCCGCAGTTTGGGCCCCAAAGCTAGGAAGGCCTTCTTCTCGTTGGTCTCCTAAGAGAAGTTGGCAGCTATGCAAATCTCATGCCCCTCATAGGCATATGGACCATGGGAATGGGCTGCAGTCAGGAGTTGTCGTACCTGCTCATGATGGAGAAAGCAGGCAATAGGAGGGCGTACCCTCTCCGATGTGGCCAAGTGGGGGGGCCCAAATGGTGAGCCCGCTGTATTTCCAGGGGAGGTGAGGTTAGCCCCGTGACCATGGGGATTAGGTCCCAGAGGAAGCCCCTAACATCTGAACCCTCAGCTCATTCTGGAAATCTGAAAAAACTGGCATTGTCCCTTCGGCTTCTATCTTCCAGGTCTGTGAGCTTGTTCCGCAGGTGCCATAGTTCCTGGTCTCTATCCGGGATGCAATTGAGACGTTCTTTCACAGTCGAGATACGACTCTCCACCCCCTCCACCTTGTCCTGAAAGCCTGCAATGTTGGATCGTTTGGATTTGGTCTCAAAAGTGAGGTCTGATATCTTGGAGTCCATGCCTTTCAACCAGCGACCTACCGCAGTGATCTCCTGGATAATGCGATCCATTGTAGTATCCGGTGGCAGACAGGGGGTTGCCACAGTAGCCGAGGCGGTAGACATTGCTGGGGGAGTGGACATGATGAGTAGCTGGCAAGCGGATATGCCGGAGGGTTTACCCGAGGGCATCGCCAAGGCAGGAGACGAAGATTAAAAAAGTTATGTTACCCAGCGGTACGAGACAAAATGTGGCCAATTGGTGGACAGTCCCCTGTGGTGCCACTCGTTGTGGATAAGACGTCTTTGGGACAAATAATGCCCAGAGGGCGATGTGTCCAGGTGACGGCACTCGAGGTGTGGGGCGCACCACAAAATCTGCCAGGTTCTTTTCAAAGGAGATGGATCATCCCCTCCACGGGCTGCGTTCTGGCGTCCAGGTCATTGGTGGGAAGGGGAAATAGGTCACCGAAGGTCCAGGCACAAGAGCCTCTGCAGAAAGCCGCAAGGGACGATGCAGAGGGGGGCAGAAGACTTGAAGTTTACCTGCCCCTTATTAGACTGGCGTGGCTGGCGTGGCTGTTGTAGACCTGTGTGCACAGCTCCAAATTTTCTATTGGCTCACGGTCTGATGACGCAGGACTGAGGCCTGACAAGGGGGGCCCTAAGAGGCTGTGGGTGGGGGGGGGATTAGTGGTTCTCACTGGGCTTGGAGAGGTCAAATGAGGTGTAGCACACCATGATGGGGCTGCACGGCCTTAGTAGAAGCAGTGGTGCAGGACTGTGGGTGCGCCGGGGACCACTCTGCCATTGAATGTCCTCAGAGCAAATGCCCTGTGCGTAATGGGCTCTTGGCCTACCGGAAGGAAGCCCAACAATGAATGCGTGGCCCTAATTGTAGTAGTGTGGGGGGGCTGCATGGTAATGCTGCCACTGGGGGGAACAGACGGTAATGCCTCGTGGGCCAACCTGGGTGTGGGATTGTAGAATGCTCACTGGGCCCTTGAGGTTGAAGGGTGAAGTGGGCCCAGAGTACAGCTAATGGGGTGGGGGCCTTCAGCTCCACCATCATCATGCAGTGCCAGCCATGTTGCATCCAGAGTTACCCGACAGGCCACGGTGAAGTTGTGCGGCCTGCTTGAGGTCAATGGTGCTGTTTGCTGTGGCAGTTGTGAAGCGGGAAGACGGTCCAGGCCCCCCAGTGGGGTCACAAATGAGGACCCAGTAGAGCGCCTCTCAAGGAGCCCTCCTTCCAAGAAATCAGCAGCAAGTTTATGCTTAATTCTCCACCAGCTGATATCACCGCTGAGTCACCATCCGAGGTGTCAGACTCTGACCCAACCCTCAAGTCAGAAATCAATCTATTGGCAAATGAACTGTAGAGACTGCTTTGAAAAGAAAAAAAACGCTGAACCTTTGTATACCAGTGGAATCTGTCAAAGAGGACCTAGGCCATGTTCCAAACCATAACTCTGTCAGAGCAGCTACGAAATCACACTGACAAAAGAAAATGGTTTCAGATGAAGCTGTGACCTCCAATAGCTCCTCTGTCTCTGAACTGCTTTCTTTCCCTTACTTTTAGAGCGCGGTCATTCATGCCTGCAGTCTCAGGCTGTATCCGAGGTGCGCAGTAAATGCTGCTGGCCAAGACACTGAAGGCCTTCTTGTGCAGCAGAGCGGACGGCCGACACTCCGCCGTCGCTAGGGCCGGCAACGGACAAGATCTCCCAGTGGAGTCACAGGAGCGGGGGCAGTGGGCGCCGGCACCGATTTAGGCTCCTACGGCCCTTAACTTCCCGCCATCATCTCCCAGAACGCTCCGGATCGCAGAGCTTGTCAGTTAGCGGCTATCTATGTCCGTGGCTAGTACCATGCCCCCATACAGTATCTGGGATTATTTACACTGTAAACGGGCATTTCATAACTTCCTATTAAACTGATTTGAAAATTCTTTCTTTGGTGTGTACCCAGAATATCGAACTCACATTATCAGTGAGACAGAATATTAAGGACAAAATATCGCAGAAAAAAAATATTGATAGGCAAGTTTGTCTAGACTTTTTTTTTTTATACCTAATTCCTCATATATGTACCTATGCAGTACATACATATTTAAGGTACTTAGATGTGCAGTTAGGCTTGTAAATCTATACATACCTGTTGATATTTTGTCCCTCGATAGTCTTTCTTCGATTGTCTTGTACCATAATATTGTTGGTGTCTATATTCCGTACAACCTCTTTCCTTTGGCATAACAAATTAAAATCTTTACACTTTTAAAAAAAATATATATTTGCCACTTTTTTCTCACGCTTCACCCCCTACAAGACAAGCGTTTCAAATGCATTCATCCAAACTTATTGCATTTCTCACTTTTTCATTCAGTGTTCTCCAAGATGGAGATATTCTCCAGCACAGTGAATGAGATTGATTTGTGCCTTGTATCTGGCTGCATGATGGGTATGATTTCTTCTTGTGAGACGCTGTTGCATAGCAATGTATCAGTCCCTTTTCCTCTTGTACATCAGTTAAGATGGGCAATACTTTGGTGGTACTTTTCATGTCCATATACTTTCTCCGGTAGCATAAACATTATTTTGTGCATCACTGGATCATACAGAGTACTTTAATGGCTATAAGAAATCACTTCATAGCTTAGGGAAATTTTGTAGCATTGGTTTGTTTCAAGAGTCCTTCCGCTTTTCTGAGAGCCATCTCTGAAATTAGCGACTTTGTAACATCCTGTTTGGAAAAATGCCAAATCCTCTATCATGCACAATGTTGTTAGTGTGACCTGCAGGGCGGGGATGGATTTTGATGGGAATAGGCTGTGGTGAAAGGTATTAAAGAGGGCAGCACTAAGCTTGTTCTTTTTCCATCCCCTCTCCTCAGTTTAAACGTTCTCGCGGAAATGAATATTCAGACCTCCAAACAGGCTTGATTTAAAACGTGTAATTCTTTCTACAATTAATTTGTGCATTTGCTTTGCTTCTAGGCCAGCGGAGTTCTCTGAACGACTTCCAGAGATCAAAAGCAATGCTGCTGGGACACCTTGTCGACAGCGTAGAGACCCTAAATAACAAGGTGTCTGTCTCGGTGGAGGAGTGTGCCACGCGCTGCAACAGTATAATGGACTGCAGGTATGTATTGTCCCTCCTGCTGGCGAGGGGAGAGGGGGGAGCATAGGGTGGGGGGTAGTCAGTGGACTGCTCTATCTGTAAGGACACATTTTTGCTGATCGGTAGATTGGATTGCTGACTGTGCCAAGTTGACTTAAATAGTCTTGATGGATAAGTGGGACTTTTACCTATGTCATATCTCCATCATTGGAAGTTCAATCCTGCAGCTTGTTGTCCTTCGCAATGACACTGCCAGTAGTCCTCAGTCACAGCCTCCTCATCAATAGCCTCCTTCGTGATGCCTCCAACTTCATCAGCCACCATCTCATTGACCTCATTAGTGACTATGTCGGCCTTGTCAACCACAGAGACTTTGATGCAGAATTCTTAAGTGAGGTGATCCCTATGTTGCCTCTTCAATCTCTCTAAATATAACTGCCCAGTTTCCTCCTCAGATACTGGAGACCTCGGAGGAAGCCTAACAGAATGCCCAGGAACAACATTTTGGCATGATCTATCTTCCACGCCAATTCAATATGCATTACCTACTAAATTATGACCAATATGATGGCAAACAAGAGCTCCTGCATCCACATGCAGAGCAACATTTTGGGGTCGATTCCGATTCGGGCCGGAAATTTCACCGACCGAGCCGGACCCGGAGAGATTTCCGACCGAATCGGACCCGTGCAGTCCGACCGAACGAGTACGATGCGTCCGTATGTTATCGGACTCGAGTCGGTCGGACTCCCATTGAAGTCAATGGGAGCCGGTCGTACAACGCGTACACGGGCTCCCATTGACTCAATGGGTGCGAGTCGGACAAGTGCGCCCCCTACAGCGGGTACACGGCGAAGCGATTCGCGCCGTACACGCACAGGTAGGGGGGACCCATGGGTCCCCCTGTGTGCGACTCGCGCGGCTACGAGCACAGGGGGTCCGACACGGACCCCCAAAGTACGGCTCCGACAGCTCTTTCGAGCCGGAATGCGCGGCTCGGTCGGACTGCTCGCGGCGCGCATCGTACTTAACCGGCCGGGGAACGTCTCCATTGCGCAGTGCGAGTCGAGTCCGAGCGAGTCGGTCGGTGCGGTTCGAGCCGGGAACGAGTCGGTCGGAGCGGTCGGGACGCCCGGACGAGTCGGTCGGCGAATTCGCATCGTACTCGCTCGGCCGGACCCGCGTACGGTTCGGTCGGGAAACAGGGCTCCGAATCGGATCCGGTAAAGCCGAATCCGATTCGGAGCCCTACCGGCCGAGATCGGAATCGGCCCCTTTGTTTTTAACAAGGTAAAATTAAAACATAGAATGGCAGATTACTTATTAAATAATCTTAATCCAAAATTAAGATGCCAGCTGCATATTTGGTGCACTTCATAATCATTACAATATACATATTAGCTCCAATCAACCCTCTTGCCAGTGCCCATGATGCCTCTTGCATAGACTGGCCCATCTAAATGCTTCTCTGCCCTTCCGTATTAGAAGCATGTAAGATGTCTCAAACCTGTTATTAAGGAAATCCTATCTCCACGTACTGGACAGGCCTGATGAGCCCATGTCTATCACAAGGTGAAACCCAAATTGTTTAAACTAGGGCAAGTCACAACACTCATAAAACAAAACCGCAGCAGACCCTGAGAATCACAACAACTTCCATCCAGTAATAACTCCCCCTGCCCTAACCAAAATACTTGGAAGGTCCATTCATTCACTGGGTGCAATGACTTGCCAGTGACTTCCAAACAGGATTCAGAGCAAGACATGGCTTAGAAGCAACCATTCTTCAGATACTTGATGATGAACTATGCTTATTTGAATGGGGATTTATGTCTTCTCATCCTTCTGTCCATCACCTTCTGTGTGGTTAACCACAACTCACTCGTGCACATGCTGTATGACAGAATAGGAATGACGGGAACTGTCCTGAGTTGATTAACCTCATAACTTGAACATTTATCCCAGCATATAAAACTGAATCAGAAGTTTGCACTGTACACATCTTGAGTCAGGGTATGTTTCAAGGCTTAGTCCTCTTCCCCAGGTTAACCTATAGATACAATCTCTAACCACTGTTCTAAGCATTGCCCGAATGTATCGCACGCTAGAGGATTTTCAGTCCTTGGTGGCCTTTCACCACCTAAAGCTTAACCACATAAAGAAAGAGTTCTTACTTCCCTCTCCTCCAGAGAGCTCCATCCCAGTTCAATCTTGGATTGCCTGTCATAGTATTGTATGTCACATAGAATATTGTGACTGGAAAATCTACTTGGCTTCAAACTTCATAAACAAATTTGAACCTTCAAGCTCACATAAAGGCTACAACTAAAACAAACAGTACTATTTGAAACACTTAAGAGGTATAAAACCTTTTATTCCTGCCACTGACTTCAGGACAGTGGTACAAGACTGAAGTCTGAAAGTGCCTTGCTTGTAGGTATTCCTAAATTACTCCTGGCTCCGGTGTATGCACTTAACAAGGCAGCAAGACTCGGTGTTTGGACAGGATACCGGAAACAAAAATACAGTGATACAAAAGTATCATGTCAAGAATATCGGGTCATCAAAAATATCTTTGACAGGAATAATGAAACTAAAATTATCGTTTTTAGTATTGGTTTTAATATTGTAAAAAAATATTGTTGGTGAAATTATCATTGTATGTAATATCGTTTGTAAGTGTTAATTAGTATGTAGTGTGTTGTAGTGTATTTGTATCTTGTAAATGTAAAACTTTTTTTAGTAATGTATTTATCTATGAAAATTTTGAAGTTTGTGTTTTGAGTTGCAATAATGTATATTAATGCGTTTTTTTAGATAGGATATTGGGTTTTTAGGGGCTAAGGGTGGGTAGATTTTTATAGAATTTACACTTATATTTTAAAATATATGGTGAATATTTTAATGATATGCAGATTAATACTTTAGAAATTTTTATTTTATGATATTTTAATACATTTTAATTTGATGTTAAGATGTTAATTGTATGATATATATATTTTTTATAAAATGTATATATGTTAAAAATTAAAAACATATACATTTATTTTTAAATAGAATATATTGAAATTTTTGTATATACAAAACATAATTAAACATGGTGTAATTTAAAATCCCCAGTTATAGTTAGCAGAGCAAACTATAACTTGCGCCCCCACCATGCCCTGCTTATGACCTCACATATTACATCACTCATGACATGTTCTATGACATCACTCATGACATCTCAAATGACATTGATGACATCACTCATGACATCATCCAATGAGCGTGCTAGTTTGTTTCATAGTTTACATACTGGCGGGTAACTACTGTAGTACTTTTCTACCTCATTTTGTATAACCTGGGTTCAGCTAATGGGTGTAAGTGTTTACAGAATGCATGTGCTCCTAATGCATCATAGGTGTGTAGAGGTATTGAGCACGTAATAAATCTTTGTATTGAAGAGTAACTCTGTGTGTAGGTGACAGTTCACTATTTGTGTTCACTGTATTCCACAAACTTTTTTTTGGTGCTGCAGAAAAAAGTTTCCAGCATGGCAAAGATTCTACGTACTACATACTAAGCGCCTTATTATGATGTTGGGCGGACGTAACCATCGTGGTCTCGGGACCGACTGACCAACCTCAGGTCGGCAGTCCCGACACCGCTATTACAATGCGACTGCACTTGGGGGCCGATTACGATGCGTTAAGAAAAGGGCTACGACCTTTGGTCTAAGCCGTTTCTGACACATCGTAATCAGTCGGTCGGATTAATTTCCGACCGACCCATTTGGATGGTGGCGGTCGGAAAGCAATCCGACCAATCATTCCAACTGCCATCTGACGGGCTCAGAGAGCTCGCCCGACAGTCGGAATGACTTCAGTAATCCCAAGAGCGGCTCTTTCCGCCCGAAAGAATACAATGTTGGATTCCGACAACTTTCTGTGCTGGCCTTTTCCGACACAGAAAGGCTGTCGGAAGTAGACTTTGGGGGCCCCCAGCAGTGCCCCCATGGGTGCACGGCCTCCTTTTGGAGGCCGAGGGGGCACCTATGGTGCCCCCCTGTCGATGCCTGCACCACGTGGCAGGAACCTTGAGGTACCTGCCACGGGGTGCAGGGATGAATTGCACCTCTTTGTTTTACAATGAGAGCATGCATTCCGGTCGGAATGCATGCTCCCATTGTAAAGAATAGGAGTGCGACCGAACACTGTTCGGTCGCATCCTAATTGGTCAGTCAGGACCGCCGACCGAAGTTCTGGCGGTCCCAAAACAGAAACGATGTCCCGACATCATACTTGGGCGCATGGTGCGGTTGCATACTCCCATTTCTCTATGGGAGCTTGTGCTATGGCCGTAGCACAAGTTCCATTGAGAAATGGGAGTTTCTGTTAATCCCTGCACCATGTGGCAGGCACCTCGTGGTGCCTGCCACACGTTGCAGGGATTAACAGGGGGGTACCATAGGTGCCCCCTCGGCCCCCAACCGGAGGCTGCAGGGAGAAGCGGGCCCTGCTAGGGGCCCCCAAAGTCGCTTTCCGATAGGCTTTTCATGTAGGAAAGCCAGTCGGAAGCCGACATCGTAATCCTGACGGCGGAAACGCCGTCCATAGGAATTATGGTGAGGCCAACAACTGGCCGATGGGCTCCTTGAGCCAGTTGGAATCCAGCTGGAATGACCGGCTGGTTTCACTTTCGACCGCCTGTATTGTAATGCGGCAGTCGGAAGTGAAACCTGTGATCGGAGGCTTTCCGAGTCACATCGTAATGAGGCCCTAAGTATTGCAAGTAACCTTGAGCTATTAGAATTGTCTCAGCATGACAATTTCTACTTAACATTGAAGACTGTGTCCACCAGGTAAGCTATGTACATGTGCTTGTTTTGCTTCAGAAGATGGGCTATTTGTTAAGTTTTCACCACAGTATGAAGGCTGCAGGTAGTATTATCTTTAGCACCTTCAGATGTTGCTTATTTTAAGCGAATAGTGTCTTTTTGTCAAGTGTTGCATAGAGTGTACACTGTTCTTAGCAAATACTTTTAATACTCAGTAGTGTATTTCTCATGTGTTTCACTGTCTGCCAACAGTCTGGGACAGGGTAAACTATCTCCATACAGTTAATACTGTTTACCGTACCCACTTCTCTACTCCAATCAACTTAGTTTCTCAATGTAAGTACAATGATTGTTAGGAGTTTGATCCAGATAAAAGCTGTCCTTAGTAGGGCATTCTTTTGGGACAGACGTTCAGTATTTTTAGGAACTTGGATTTCTCTGAACAGTTGTATACAGATTGAGCACCGTATGAAATGAGGGTTTCCCATATATCTGTGGTTGATTGTTCATGTGAACTACGTTACCTGTGAAGTGTATAGTATAGGGTCAATGTGGCACATAACCCATGCTTTCTACACCTAAGGGACTTGTTTCTGTGATAGCATTATTGATGCCTTCTGTTCTTCTGAGCTATTTCGCACTTGCATTCAGAGCTCTAATGCTGTACCAATTTATAGAGCAATGTGTACAAAAGAATCCATGATGATGTCATTAGTGATGTCATTTGAGATGTCATGAGTGATTTCATAAATGATGTCATAGAACATGTCATGAGTGATGTAATATGTGAGGTCATAAGCAGTGCAGGGCACAAGTTATAGTTGGCTCTGTTAACTATAACTGGTGAATTTTTTGTGTGTTTTTGTATAAAACGTTAATGTTGTCACTGCCATATTCACCTAACTGTAACGTTATTTTAACCTTTGTTCTTTCAGTGAATTTCTAAGGTTTAAAAAAACAAACACCTTTTTATCACACCTAACTATGTTACTTTAACCTTGGGTTTTTTCAGTGAATTTCTAGTTAAAAAAAAAATGTAAAGTAATATTTAATTACCATAGGTAAATGCTACCCCCCGCTGTGCATGGTTTTGGTCATGTGCGAAGGGTGTTTGCTTGCAGACAGCCAACCCCTGGTATGCAGCCAACCCCCACGCTGCGTCCAGCCTTCCCCCGTGGGTGGTTGGCTACAAGACCTGGCCTGCGGCAAGACCCTGTGACCAACCCCCAGGCAGCCAACACCACACTGCATATGTCCTTCTGCTGCGCCCGGTGGGGGGGGAGGAGGTGTCTATAGGACCTGGCCCTGGGGACCTCATCCCCCAGGGCCTTCTTTTTTTTTTTTTAAAGGTGGTGGGGGCCTGCACAGCCTGAGCATCTTTGGCCCTAGGACCCATCCCCCAGGGCCATACATATAATTTAAATGGGGAGGGGGCCACGCAGCCTCCCCCTCCAAGCTTCTATAGGCCCTAGGGAGCCAATCCCCCAGGGCCATACATATGATAAAAGAGGGCAACACTGCCCCCCCCTCCCTAGCCTTATAAGGCCTTAGGACCCCATCCCCCATGGCCATTTTTTAATTAAAGGAGGGGGGGGGCACATGCCCCCCCCCCTTCCCAAACCTTGTTAGCCACTGGGGACCCATTTCTAAACCTAAAGCCTGTGGTCCGGCCCTCTGGCCAAATCCCCATAGGCAGCCACCCTTACACTACACATTGCCTTCAGCCGTGCGTGGCAGTGGGGGTTGGCCATGGGGACTGGCCCTAGGGACCCCATCCCCAGGGCCTTTATTTTTTTTATTAAAGGGTAAGGGGCCGTGCAGTCCTCCTCCCAAGCCTCTTTAGGCCCTGGGACCCCATTCCTCAGGGCCGTACATACAAGTTAAAAGGAGAGGGGGGCTGCCAGGCCCCTTCCCTAAGCCTTGTGAGACCCTGGGGACCTCATCCCCTAGGGTGGTTTGTATTTTGATTAAATGGGAAGGGGGCCACACAGGCCCCCTCCCCGAGCCTTGTTAGGCCCTGGGGACCCCATCCCCCAGGGCCACTTATTTAAATAAAGAGGAGGGGGGCTGCGCAGCCCCTCGCCCGAGCTGTTATCGGGTCAGGGGCCCAATCTCCCAGGGCCCAGAACACTTAAAGGTGGGTGCCCTGATGCCCACCCATGGCATCCACCATATAGTTGTTGGGGGCTCCGAGGGAAGCCCAAAGTCCCCTGTGGCTTCAGTCGGCTCCCTGCATGCAGCGGGAGCCGGAATTGCTCCTGCCCCAAGGAGGCAGCTCCTAATGCCGCTCCCTCCAGGCAGGAGCAGTCTTTTGATCTGCTTCCCTGCCTGTTTCAGTGTGGGCAGGCAAACAGATCAATCCTCTTGGTTCCCCTCCATGGTGCCTAGGGGGTTAGGGTATCCCACATAGCCGACATGATAGTTACCATGTCGGGTGGCCCCCATAACCTTACGGGGTGGTGCACACTCCGCGGCAGGACGGCCGCGTATTACATTCTGCTCCAAAGGTTGTCCACCTGGTGAGTAGCACTCGATCAACAGCTTTGTTTATGATAGGCAGGGACGAGGATCCGCTCGGGTGCACCACCCCGTAATGTCATGGGGGTTACGTGGGTCAGCAGCCGCAAACAGGATAGAGGACGAGTCCACTTGCAGGGTCCATACAGGACAAGATTTGTGTGCTATCCGGACCACATCTCCCACAATGCACAGTCTCATTCGAGCTTCCCATTGGTGGGTGTGCAATATGAAAATGGCGAAGTGGGTTCAGCGTTTGCACACACTGTCTCCGTTCAAGCCTCTGAAGAGAAGCATATGGAGCTTCGAAACGCGTCAGGCATTTCCATTACGGAGCAGCTTCTACAAGCGGATCCTCGTCCCCGCCTTTCATAAACAAAGCTGCTGATCGAGTGCTACTCACCTGGTGGACCCACTGCAGTCGCCCTACCTACTTAGGAAACGCCACGAGTGCAAAAAGAGCTGACTGTGTGGAAGGGAGTCGGATGGGAGAACATCCCGTGTTCTGACCGCTCGGAGAGACATGCTGATTCGGAGACCTATGCTGAATGAGAACATTTGCATAAAACTGGAAAGAAGGAAAAAAACACGTCTACGGGACTTTATTTCCACTAAAATGATGCAGGTACCATGAAAAAAATGCACAAATAACTGATTGAGGATCAATTTTGATTCCATGTGTAATGAACTTACGAACGAACAGTACAATGCATTATGGGAGTAGTATTTCGAAAGAATGGTCATGTGACATTATGTTTAAAAAGCAAGCACAACGCACTTTGCATTTGTTAACTTCTTACCTGTGAGCAAGGCGACAGCCGAAACGCGTAAGGTGATAGAAGATTAGTGCTGCTGTCTTCGAAATAAATGCTTTTATCTCCGAGATGGGCCTTATATATATATATATATATATATATATATATATATATATATATATATATATATATATATATATATATATATATATTCACTGAAAAAACCATAGGTTTCAGGGACGTTATAGTTAGTTGGACATTTCACTCGTACAAAACCATAGAAATTCCCCGTTATAGTTAGTTCAGCTAACTATAACTCGCGCCCCGCAATGCACTGCTGATGACGTCACATATTACATCATTCATGACATGATCAGTGACATCACTGATGACATCATCCAGTGACTGTGTGTTTCTGTAAAGTTTAAATATGTTTTATATATATGCCAAGGTGTATTGAAGAATGAGTGGGTGTATAAGTGTCTGGATGAAGGATTTAGTATGTGCGTGACTGTATAAGTGAGTGATTAAATGTGTCTTACTGAATGCATGGGTTAGTGACTAAACTGTCTGAATGTGTGTATCAGTATGTCTGTTGTTGTGTAAGCTGCTGCATGTGTTGGTCAGTAGCCACATGAGTGTGTATATGGGTTATTGATTGGTTGCCTGAGTATTTGTATGGGAGACTGTGTGTGTGTGTGGGTGGGTGGGAGGTGTGTGACTGTGCATAGATGTGTGAGTGGTTGATTCACTGGGTGTATGGGTTCAAGAGTGCATGTGGAAACAGCTGTATGGGCAAGTGAGTGTGTGTATGGGTGTGTTGGTGAGAGATTGGATGTCTCAGTGGTACATGTCCAAGTAACTACATATGTAAAAGGCAGTGTATGTGAGAGTTGGAGTATATAAATGACTATACGTGAGAGTCAGTGATTGTGAGAGTGGCTGTATGGATGAGTGTGTACTGGTATCAGTGATTGTATAAGAGAGTAAGTATGTGTTAGTATATGTTTGAATAAGTGAGGTGGTGTGTGTATAACTGTATAGGTGAGGAAATGGGAGTGTGATTGATTATTTGCATGACTGACTAGGTGTGTGAGTAACTCCATGGATGAGTGGCAGTGGGTGAGTGTCTGTATAGGTGTATGAGTGCATATGATAGTGTTGTATTGATGAGTGACTGTATGTATGAGTGATTGTATGGGTGAATGAGTGGATGTGTGTGTAGACCTAGGAATCAGTGAGTGCGTATGTAGTAACTGGTATTGGTGTGTCGATGGTTTCGAAAATGGTAGTCTGTATTTTACAGTGGATGTATCAAAGGTTATATTAGAGTGTGAGGAGGTGCATCAGATTTTGACGTGGATGATGTCATTTGAGATGTCATCAGTGATGTCATCAGTGATGTCGCTGACCATGTCATGAATGATGTAATATGTGACGTCATCAGCAGTGCATTGCGGGGGCGCGAGTTATAGTTAGCTAAACTAACTATAACACGGGAATTTCTATGGTTTTGTACGAGTGAAATGTCCAACTAACTATAACGTCCCTGAAACCTATGGTTTTTTCAGTGAATTTCAATGTTTTTTTAAATGCTAATTTCTAACTATGCCTACAAAGGTAGGACATGTGAAGAAAGAGGAAGAAAAGCGCAGAAAGAAGCAAGACAAATGCTGAAAGAGTCAACAGAAGTCCAGAAAGACGAACAAAAGTGCAGGAAGAAGCAAGAGATGTGCAGAAAGAACCAACAGAGGAGCAGAAAGTCCTCCTGTGCCCCCAACTTTTTACTGACGGGTATTGGTGGTAACTGACTCTGACTAACCAGGACCGGAGCCAGTGCTATGCTAAAAGACACTTTAAATACAGTGAAAACACCTACATACACTAGGGAACACTATGCGTTGGGGTACCCCTGTGATTAGCATGACCTCCTCTGTATTTGCCATGAGTTAGTGCCTGGGTCATTGCATGAGTACATGGGTACTGAGTGGATGATTAGAGTACTGCAAGGAGAGTGCATGGTGAATTTATAAGTGCTTGGGTTTTGGCGGAGTGATTGGATAAGTACATGGTGCTGGCTGGGTGATTGGAGGAGTGCATGGGTAGTGACAAGGAGGTGGCTGGACTGCATCAGTAGTGCTCAGGGGATTGTAGCAGTGCATGTGTTAGTGCCTGGGTCATTGCATAAGTACATGGTGCTGGCTGGGTGATTGGAGGAGTGCATGGGTAGTGACAGGGCTATAGCTGGACTGCATGGGTAGTGCTCAGGGGATTGTAGCAGTGCATGTGTTAGTGCCTGGGTCATTGCATAAGTACATGGGTAGTGATTGGATGATTAGAGTACTGCAAGGACAGTGCATGGTGAATTTATAAGGGCCTGGGTTGAAGACTGGCAACTGTGCAATCATTCTGTCAACAAACAGTGGCAGGGTGTGGATTCGTGGCTGTTATTTTGGCCTCAATTCAGCATTTTTAATGTGAGGCTGAGAGATTGCCTTCTCATTTGTCTGTTTTTCCTGAATTGTACTGGTTAAAGGCAGGCGTCCTGAGTAATTACATTCCTTGATTAAGGTGTAGGTTATATCTTAAACATTGACAAGAATGCATTAGGGGCCCCTAATTATTTCAAATGGTTGAGCCCTTCTCCTATCCCTAGGGCAGCCGGCTGATAAATATGCAAGCCCCGCTGCATATTATAAACAACAACTCAATATAACAAATAGGGCGAGCAAATAAATAAAGAGCAAAGAAAAGCTTTGACAATTTATGACTTTAACATTCCTTCCAGGGTCAAGCTATTTATCAAACTCTCCCACTTTCTGGTTTCAATTACACAGCTCTGTGGAAAGAGCTTCTTCGAGCAGGTTCACTTGCCGCGGTGGGGATGGCGGGCCGGGCTTGGGCCCAGTGCTTCACCTCTGGCGCAGGCCAGTGGAGTCTTCCAACAAACAGCCGCAGCGCTCTCTGGGAGGAGAGGGGAGGCCCGCACCGGAGCGGCCCGACGGAATGGAGCGGCCGTCGACGTAAACGGCTGTGGGCAGCGACTTTTATTTATTTTATTTTTATTTGAAAAGTTTTATATAGCGCTGGCTAGACCCAGAGGTATCAGAGCGCTTTACATGAGGTAGGACATTGTTTCAGAACATTGTTACAAAGTTACATCAGTTTCAGTAGCGTCGCATAACATAGAAAGGGAAAACAGTATAACATAGTTGCATGAGATTATTAAAGCATAGCATAACATAAAGTACTTCAGGGGACACAGAAAGGTAAGGCTGGAAAAGGGGAGGCAGACAAAGAATCACGGAGGGAGGAGGCAGGGGAGGGAAAAAGAGACACAACGGGGAGACGAGGAAAACAATGTCCGAAGTCCGGCTGGGTAGGTGACGGCCGAGGGGTGAACCAGAGCCAAACTCCTCTATAGCTGCATAGGACAGCTCCCCCGGGCATCAGCCAGCGACTGTGGTGAAGAGGCAATAAATCACGTTTTATTGCTGAAAAATTCCAGATTCCCTCAGTGCCCGACAGCTGCCCACATACTCATCCCCTTTTGGACGATTTCTGCACTATGCGCATCTGGTTCACATTACTTCCCAACCTGCCTGTGCCTGATCCGGGGGGAGGTGGGGGGGACGACTGTACAGGTCAAAAACAGGAAAAGAGACCAAAGTGATGAACAAAACAGAGACCGAGGGAGACAACGGAAAGGGCGAGCTCGCGCCTAGGTGCCACCCTGTTTATGGTTGGGCATGTTGAATCATAGTGGCAAAGATACATGTTTGTACCAGTCTGAGCAAAAAAAAACGTTGGTGTTATGTTTACAGCAATGTGAGCAAACCAAAGCCTTTTCTGTCCATTATGCCTTTCATACCACCTGTCTTAACTGCCACAGCCTACCCCCCTGGTGGCAATTACGAGTTCCCTAGAATTTATAATACCCATTGGTAGCCGACCGGACGGGTCGAGGAGTAAAGCATTTGTACCTGAAACATTTGCTTAACTTCAATCAGGCTGCTCACGTTGTCGAATCACATCATAGGGGACTTGGCCTTCCAATGGTCGGTTGCTTCAGTGCCTTACAACTGGATAAAAAATAGGTTGATTGTGTACTATTAAACTGGTTAATAATGCAACCTGTACTTCACAGCGCTTAGAAGCGACGTGAAACGTCATTAAAGAGAAATTATTATTTTTATGTCCTTCTACCTGCAGTGACATGTTTTGACCGTTGTTGTAAACAGATGTGAGCTCATTCTGACAGGAATTGATCTTGTCTTTATTAGAAGAAATCTGTCACGATTAGATATAAAATATAGTAGCTAATCAAGCTGCAGAAACCTGTTTTTTCACGGCGTTTTTGACAGCGCTGGCGCGTCTATGGACCGTGGGTGTCAGGAACAGATACACCTAGAAATAAATGTTCACTAGTTGGTCAAATGTCTGTGCTTAATTGTTAATTAGTAGAGAGTGTCTTTCAAGCAGGACAGATTACAAAGCGAAAAGAAATAAATATGTACGCACCTATGAAGCCACAGGCACGGTCAGATGACAGTCCTGAAAAACATGATAGAAAATAAATCGTTGTGTTTCACTGGAAGGGGCAAAGGGGTGTGGAGTCCCCTAATCAAAGGCTGTCTTGACCTTAGGGTAATTGCGCACGATCGCCATTAAAAAGAATATTACAGAGATGGAAAATAATCGTGATTAATTGCTGTTTTTGACGCCTGTGTCTCGATGTTGTCCTGTATACATTCTTCAACCAATGAGGAAGATGCTCATACCTTGAGTATTTCTTCTATGTCCAGTAACGTGCTTCTTTAGAACCCTGTCAGGCTGCTGCTGAGCGGGTCTGCCTTCCTTCTGGGTGTTTACTGCCACTTATAATATGTGATCTCGTGACTAAGTCTTATTTCCATTTATTGCCAGTAATAGTGTGTACACCAGTGGAGATGTTGGCGTGATTGTGATCACGTGACCACATGTCCAGAAGCACTCTGCCACTCCACCACAGTTCTTGACCAGTTCTCTTTCTGAGAGGCTCCAATGCTGGCATGCCTCGGACGGGAGGGGATACTTAATAACAAAGCCGTTAATGTACATGTTTAAATTGCATTTATATAGCGCTTAGTACCCCTGACGAGGCGTCGAAGTCTTTTTGGCCTTGTCAATTCGTGGAAAACGTTTACACTTGCAGAAAAATGAGAGCAGTGCTCGCCGAGGATTACGACATCATATATATATATATATATATATATATATATATATATATATATATATATATATATATATAAATATATATACACACAATTTTCCTGATGAAGAGATCCTAAATCTGGAACTCGCAAGAAGGAAACGGACTCCAATTATTCAGTGCAATGCTGGTTTATTCAGTGCAAATGTCGCCATGACGCGTTTCGGGCTATGCAGCCCTTGATCACATGACATGACTACGCATTTTTCTCCCCTTTAAAGTGCTAGTGCATCAAACGACCAAGAAGACAGACTATCGTCCTGTCTTTAAATTTCACCGGCCATACAACACCATTTGAAATAATTTTGTGGCAATACCATATTCAAACACAATGTTACAATGTCATATAGTCACATTATATCTGTATAAATACATGTTGTTAAACAGTCCATTTTGGAAATCCGTTGTTTTTTTTTTTTTTTTTTTGTAAAATCAAACACAATCACAAATTACAAAGAACAGGGTAAATATAAATATATAAATAGATATAAATATGGTATGTATAATTAAAAATTACTCGGTGTGCTACGCCAATTGGAACTTAACCTTATGTTAAAATAACATACTTGCACTTTTGTGGATATTGGCTTATATCCCTGTATTGTACATAATCAAAGTACCACAAAACAATATAGCCCCAGTGGGCCAAGTCTGTTGTTCCATGTTGAAGGCGTGTATTACAGTAACTCGGTCGTGTGAAGAATTAAATATAAAAAGTGCTGAACTGTGCATAAGTGCTAAAACTGTTTAAAAATCAGTTTAAAGTGTAAAAAAGAGTTAAAATTTAATAGAAACATTTGTTTAAAAAGCAGGTATGTGCAGAGGTTTAATTAAAACTACCATCTTATTTTTGGAAGTTGTATATATATATCGCTTGTCTGTGGAACATGCCGCTTAGATGACCCGGAAATTGTCCTTTGGTTGTTGCTAAACTCATCAGAAGACGATGGCCTGCCAGGCCTTGGTGCTCTATAGCCAGCTCTGAGGAGGCTGCCTTAAATCAGCAGCAACCGTCTGCACCCATGGGTCGGTGATGTAAACACAGGGCCAGCCGTGCTTGCCCCTTCACCGCAAACTGCAACCACCTCGGTGCTTTTACCAACTGCTGCACGTCCTAAAAATCCACGACCCTTCAGTTTGCTCGCGATTTTCCTATATTTATTTCCATGTGTTTCACATCCATGTCGCTTGCTGTCTCCTGCGGTCTCCAGGGCTGCCTGTCAGCTGTACAGTCCTGATGAAGAACTCATTTTTCCACGGCCCTGAAAACGCAGAATACCTGGAATTATCAATTCTGACAGGTGGCGCTTTTTATGTTTTCCTATATCCTGCCCTGCCTATGCCTCATTCTGACAGAAGGGCGCCTTGTACTCTTCTACAACCGGTCGTACATAGGGCTCTTTGACGCCCGCATACACATGCAAGAAAGGATGGCTGGCCAGCCTGTCCCTGGAGCAGAAAGTGCTGAAGTAGACGATCATCGGGTTTTATGCTCGGAGGTGTGCTGTTCAAAAAAAATAAACTCCAAGCTACAACAAAAACAGTTGCATAAGGCAAAATGATGCCCCTGCAGAATGTGATGATGGGCCCCTGAGGCTCCCATATCTCACAGATATACATTGAGCTGAGTGGTGGCTCCCTGAAAGTGTGGGGGCCCTTGCAGGGTTGGGGTCCTCCCTTAACCGCAGGGGCTGCAGGGGCCCGCCTTACGCTCCTGGGCAGAAACGTGTCGATCATGGCCACACACATAAGAGTTACACAAGTACAGCTAGTGCTGGGAACTGGCGGGATACTTTATTGTAGTCCTTTATTGAAGCACACTTTAATAAATGGACCAATGCGGAGTGTTCAATAACACAGCAATGTGGTTCATCTCTGGGCTGCAATATAAATCGGGGATTTCATTAACTGCCGCAAGCCATTTTAAACTGCCGCTTTGTTCACTGCGCCCATTTATCTGTATGTGTCCGCATTATTACAAAAAAAAAACTTTAAATGGGTTTATAATATCAGATACGCCTGGCCGTAGCAATAATTAATGGTGCTATTTTATAAATCAATATGCGAATATTAGATACGTTTGCGTGCTGTTAGTGGCGTAATTTTACATGATATTCGTCCAATAAAGGGCAGAGGGGGCAGATAATGACGCGAGCATCTACGTTTCAAGTTTGTGGTGATGCTGAAAATAATGTATTCATCCCATATGCGGCGAATGGTGTCTAGTTTGTCCACTCATTGCGGAATGAAGTTTATTAAACCTTTAATTAAAAAAATGTCTGCAATGTGTGCGATTTTAAAATGTGGGGTAATGAGCATGGAGAGGATTGCCCCCATAAGTGTAGAAAAGGAGAGAAGACTGAGGATAAGGTATAATGTGGAAATACTACATTCCCTCCAGTCTTTAAGGAGAAAATATAAATTATTAATTAGGAATAAAAAGAGAACTTATAAAGATAACTGCTGGGCAAATATGTTAGAGGTAATTGAAACTAAAGATGTCAAAGGGTTTTGGAAACTGGTCCAAGAAAGTGCGGGGAGAAAAATAGGATCCCTAGTTTGTATGGTCCCTGAAGATGACTGGGTGGGTTACCTGGAAGAAATATATGGGAAATGGCCAATACAAGAAGATGCAAGTACATTAGCATGGACACGGGTGAGGGATGACATAAAAGAATATTTTACTTTCAGTCACGTAAAGGAAATTATAGCAAGTTTGAACCTTACTCGTGCGTCAGGCCCAGATAATCTGCCGGCAGTGATAATAAAAACTAGACCCGAGTGGTGGGCAGAGTTTTTCGCAAGGATGTTCCAGGTGATTTTGGAGACCGGGATCGTACCAGAAAATTGGAGGGGTGCAATTATAAGACCAATTCATAAAAAGGGCGATCTAAAAACACCAAAGAATTATAGGTTAATAAATCTCCTGGATATAGGGGAAAAGGTTTTTGCGAAAGCTGTTTTAGGTTCACTTAAAGACTGGGCTGAAGGAAATCCGATTATATCCCCGGAACAGGGGGGTTTTAAAGCGGGACATTCCACAATTGACCATTGCTTTGCTCTCTGGTCCATAGTGCGGAAATCGATTGAACAGAGGGGAAGCCTGTTCTGTTGTTTTGTGGACTTCCGCGCAGCTTTCGATCTGGTGGACCGGGAGCTGCTGTGGGAGGCTTTAATCAGATATGGCATCCCAAAGGATTTGTTAAGTTTGATACAAATTCTCCATACAAATAACTGGGCCCAGATAATTTTAGATACAAAGGGAAGTTTATCTGGAAGGATTGAGATTGGTAATGGGTTGCGGCAGGGTTGTGTACTTGCCCCCTTGCTGTTCTCTCTGTTTTTAGCAGACTTGCCGTTAACATTAGGAAATGTAAATGGGGCAAGCCCGAAACAAGATGGAAAGCACATTGCATGCCTGCTTTATGCGGATGATCTAGTGATTATGGATCAAACTGAAATTGGCCTGCAAAGGAAGTTAAACGTGTTTAATGTTTATTGCCGAACGAAAAAACTTGTTGTTAATATGGACAAGACTAAGATCCTGAGCTTTGGTCGAAGGAAAGTCGGGTTTACATGGTTCTTGGGGGCTGAGAAGCTAGAAAAGGTCACAGAATATAGGTATCTGGGAATGTGGTTTGAAAGAAGTCTGAAATGGCATACCCACCTAGATGCTCTAAAATTGAGAACATCAGCATCGGTCAGTGGACTGAAAAAATGTAATAAAGCGTATGGCGCGATGTCTGATAGACCGGTTCTAAAAGCTTATGCAGCCATGGTACCCCCGCAATTTTTGTATGGCGCAGAATTGCTATACTTAAGCGGCAAAGAGGGTTGGGATGTCGAGGAAGGTAAAACTCTAAAAAACCTATTCTCACTCCCTATGTCGGCAATGGTCCAGGCTGCAAGACTTGAATTGGGATTGACCTCATGGGGTATTTTAGCTGGTATGGCCCTACTTCGTTTTTGGCAACGTCTAGGAACAGGCGAGAACTCTAAAATATCACATTGGTGTAAAAATGAAATTCAGAATAGTGAATTAAAGTGGGCAAGAGAGATTAGAGCTATTATGACAAAGCTGTGTTGTCTGTTGAAGGTTAAACTGTGCCCCATTACTTATCTGATCAATGTTGACAAGAAGGGACTTAGGACGCATGGGAAAGAAATTTCGCAGGTACAGGACCACAATTACCTCCTGAATAAAATCTCAGTACATTTTATGGTTACCACTTGGAAAAACGAACAATGCTTCCCCTATGTTGACAGGTTACCCGACTATCAATTACGAAGAGAGGTTTTAAGGGTAAGAATGGGGGTGAACCCTTGTTATGTAAATAATAGGGGTGAAAAGCTCTATGATTGACAAGAAGGGAAGATGCACTTGTACTTTGGGCACCCCATGTGATTTATTACATATATTAATGGACTGTCAGAAGTTTCTCAATATTCGAATATTGTTTTTAAGACCGATTTTTAAGAAATATGATATTAAAAATAGGGCCCAGGCTGTAATTTTAGTGACAGAAATGAGCTACTTAGATATAGCTGTTGCCATTGGTAAATTTATGCAAAGAGTTAAGGCACGTTTTAATTTGCATTAGTACAATAATACACCTTGGTGCAGCTGTTGGAGGGATTTTATAACGATGTGTGTTTTAAGATGTGTTTTATGTTTTTATGTTTTTAAGGATGAGTAATTTTAGTTGTTTTTAAAAATGTATATGTAATGTTTGAGGACCAATTGGTCCAAATAAACTTGAATTAACTAACTAACATTGCGGAATGAAGTTTATTAAACCTTTAATTAAAAAAATGTCTGCAATGTGTGCGATTTTAAAATGTGGGGTAATGAGCATGGAGAGGATTGCCCCCATAAGTGTAGAATTGCTAGACAATTGCCAGGAACCGGGGTGCAGGTTGTGGGACGTCGGTGACATTAAACAGCTGGCAGCTTTTCTTCAACCAAAATGGACTAGTGACCAATTCAGATGAGTATTCCAGTTATCCAAATGTTAAAACAATTCTAGCGTTTGCTTTAATTTCGCAATAAAACCGAAAACAAATTAGGCGGCAAAACAGAAAAATATTTGGAGGTGGGTCGGGAATGTCGTCTTAATTGTACTCCGTCATATTTTCCATAAACGGCAATTATGCACCTCTCCTTCAAATAGTCGGTCCGCCTTTGTTGACAGAAACCCTATCAACCCTCCAACCCCCAATCAAAAAAAAGAAACGTCCGTCCAAGAAATGAGTGTTCCGAGATAAGCCCATTGCTTTTCACAAGGTATATCTTACTTGCACCCAGGTAGAGTGCCTTAGAGTCTCTGTCAGTGGACCTGATAAAGTAAATCCTCTCAGGTGTTTTATTCCTGACATTGTGTGTTTTTTTCTCTCTTAACGTCGGTGTGCCTCATTTAGTGTCCTCGTGGACAGTGCACTTGTCTTCGCCTCGAATTGGATTTCGCGGAGCTACAGCCGCTGCCAGTCACAAGAACGCAATTCAGCTGCGAAACTGTATTTTGTGCGACGTTTACTGACGAGGCAGGATCGGAGAGGCGCTGAGCTGGAGGCCTAGCCTAGCTCTGAGAGGAAGAGTCTATTCCATTTAGCGCTTTACCTCAGTGGTGCCCGCTTCACAGCGCTGCTTGGAACAGCAGCACGAAAGAGGGATGTGCGTAACCGGTCAGGGAAGACGCAAAGTGCGCCAACAGGGAAAAGTGTGCGCAGCCCAGGAAGAAGCAAAGCGCCCTGAAATGAAGGGACAGTGGGCGCTGGCCGGCTGCTCTTTTTAAAGGGACGACCAGCAGCGCTACATGCGGCGAGGCAGCACTGCTAGAGAGGACGGGGCGGGTCCGTTTTAACCCCTGCCAGGTGTCCCTGCAGCCGGACAGGCGAAACCCTAGATGGCCACGGTAGCGGGCATCCTGAGAAACACGTATGGCGTCTTCATTTTCAGACGAGCGTGTCTGCGCTCCCCCTTGTGAACCGCTAAGACGGCTCTCCAGAGATGAAGCAGGCGCGCGTGGTACATACTTCTGAGGGGATACCATCCCTCATGGTACATTCGGAGGGACCAACATCCCTCATGATAAATTCTTTTGAGGGACCAGCATCCTGGGCATTCCCCCGCCTGCAGTGACAAGCCCCATTCCATCTCCTGGCTTTGTTAATCGCCAACTGGTTTCCAGATCCCCCTTTGACGTGTGTTTTTGTGACGTTTTAAGGAGCTCAGCAGCACAAAGCAAGGGATTCCAAAATAAACGCGTGATCACAAATTAAATGAAGCGCGGGAGCCCGCGCTTCATTTCTTTTTTACATTTCGGCGGGATTCGCGACCCCAGCGCGAATTTCGCTGATTTAAAAAAGAAAAAAAGAAAAAAAAGAAAATGCTTTTTTGGGCCCCTGGGGGTCCTTGTGGGACCCCCTGAGCTGGCCTGGGGGGTCAGGGTGTTTCTACCCTGCCCCCTTTTCTTGTTTTTCGCGTTCGTTTCACTGTTTTCTTCTGACTCGATTCTACCGAGTCACAAGATGGCTGCCAACTCTTCCTGGTTTGGAGTGTTGACAGCCAATTAGAATAAAGCTCGTGGCCGGGAGGGTCCGCGGATCCACCGCGCCTCTAGATATCAATATTTTTATTTTTTGAATTTCTCAGCAACTACTGAACGGATTTACACCATTTTTTAAAAAGTCGCTTTCTGAGCCAAGCAGTACCTTTTGCCAAATTTGGTGTAATTCCGTTCAGCAGTTCGGGCTGTAGCCTTGGCTAAAGTTTCCTATGGGAAATTGATTTTTTGACTCTTATTTTTTTGAATTTCTCAGCAACTACTGAACGGATTTACACCATTTAAAAAAAAAGGTCGCTTTCTGAACCAAGAGCTACCTTTTTGCCACATTTCATGTAATTCCGTTCAGCAGTTCGGGCTGTAGCTCTGGCTAAAATTTTCTATTGAAATTAACATGGAGAAAACACTTTTTGGGGCCCCCCTTTTTTCTCAGCCCCCACTTAACAAATCACCCCCAAACTTTCAGGATAGGAGCTGACCTGGATGAAACATTTTTTTGGGAGAATTTCGCGAAGATTCGTCAAACGGTGCCAAAGTTATTGGCAAAACAAAAAACGCATTTCCTATGGAAACTAGGTTCTAACTATAACTAGCTACTGGCGACCGCCAGTAGGTAATATATATATATATATATATATATGTGTGTGTGTGTGTATATATAAATATATACACACACAACAGTTTGTGCTATTTCTTGAGACACGTGCATATATTCGACAGTGATATGACGTTCAATCTGATCAGAGTGATGTATGATCATTATTTTGGAAGTCTGTCATGGTCGCTGCTGCGCTGACCCAATGCACTGTTTGAAACTTTGTGTCCTTTGATTTTCATGTCACTTTGTATAAACACTAGCACTTCCTGTATCACCACATGTGATCAAGGCCGTGAGACGGTCGAAGCGCGTTATGAGTGTATGTAGTAATCCTCTTTTCTTTCTACACAGCTGATTGTGTCCTGTGTATTTGTTCATCATTGTTTGCCTGGTGTGGATTCGGTGTGCTCCGCTGGCACCGCGCACCACCCCTCGTGGGTCCCAACTGCTTTTTTTGGAATGTGATATATATATATATATATATATATATAACATTTAGGGTTTAAGGGTGGGTGAGGGTGGTAATAAGACTTTTAGGGTTTAGAGGTGGATAAGGATATAGGGCGGCAAGGGTGGTTTTAGACTTTAGGGGTGGGTAGGGGCATGGGGTAGTGAGGGTGATTTTATGGTGTGGGGGTATATAGTGGTAAGAGTAATTTAAAAAAAAGAGAAAGTTTGGGAGTCCAACCCTACGACCACCAACTAAGAAAAACGTAAAGTGAGAATTTGTTTTTTTAAAGGGGTGGGGGGGGTCTCCTTGATCAAGGCCTTTGTCAGGCTGAAACATGTCAAAGAGGATTTTGAAAATAAATGGGTTGGCAACATTTTATCCTGAGTGACAGTCTTTTCCTCAATATCATTGTGGAACTTAGTAAATTGCATTACTGGGAGCAGCTCCCAGCATTGGCGCTACACCGCCATGGAGTCCAACATCAAGAGCGGCATTAACAGGCTTTACTCACAGTAACAAAAAAATTGAATCAAGCCAGAATAGATTACTTCTTTGTCTCATCAAACCTGGAATGAATTGAGACAGAAATATTTACCCTGTTTACAATATAATAACTATATTTGCCACTTTCTTCAAATCAGACCCTCCCCACCACAGTATTCCTGGTAGACTGATATGTCCGTTGATACCAGCATATCGCAAGGTGAGACATACAAGAAAATAATACAAGATTTTTTAGCTAGAATATTGATATGGCTAGCATAATAAATGTTTAGGAGGTATAAAAAATAAAGAGGCGTGTAAAAAATAACAGACAACACTGGTAATAAAAGATAAATTGAAAAGTTGCTATGGAAAAAACAAACCGATTTAAGGAAATATAGACAGGTGATCCAAAGCCCCACCATAGAAAACATTAATCATTTAACAGAAATGAGAGTCAAAGTTTATGAAATTCTGATTGAGAGAAGTTTTAAATCACCATAATATATTTTTAAATCATTTGAAGAAGATAAAATAATGAGGACATTTCCAGCCCGGAAAACAAGCTCTATATAGATTGCTAACAAAATCCACAGACCAAAAAAATGAGCCTAGTAACTTGGAGACTGAGCCAAAAAGAATAGCCAAAATGTTTCTATATTTCTTTTTTACCAAGAATTATAATTTTGTGAGGTTAAACCACTCCCTTGCCATTAAAATAGCAGGTTTTCTTCATCATGCCAGATATGTTAGACTTTCTGTTGCGGAACAAGAATATTTAAATAAAAAACATCTCAGAAACGGAGTTCTATATAGCTACAACACCTGTCTTGCAAAAGCCCAAGAGAAGGAAATGGATTACCTCCAAGTTCATTTGGGTGGTATTATTCCCTCATCTGAGAAGTGTTTCAGATAATTAGACAACATAGTGGGATCTTTCTTTCACTTCAAAAAGGAAAATTAAGAATAATTTCAGAGCCTGGCAGTATTTCAAAAGATTATAGCTCGTATAGCCCAATCAGTTTATTGAACACTGATTATAAAATGAAAATATAGACTGGCTGGTATTATTACCCATCTTATTGCTTCAAATCAAACTGATTTCATGCCAAAACTCCTTTTAGCAGTAGGCTGTGTAAAAGTACAGCAACATCCCCTTGCAATGTGGGTTTTGGATGGGGAAAAAGTGCTTGGGCTAGTGAACTGGCCAAAACTACAAGTGATGGAACGGATAGGCTTCCCTGCCACTTCACCAGGATTCTCTTCTCCCTATTTCAGGGCTCATCAAGAGACATAGAAGGGAGAACAGTAGAGTGGATAAAAATAGAAAGAGGACTATTGTAATGGTGCTCACTCTCCCCACTCCTGTCCGTGATTTTTATTGAAATTATTCCCATGTATCACCAAAGACTCATCCATTGTAGGTAGTCCTAACATCTCGATGACCATTAAGATGCCACTATATGCCAATATGCCTGCACCCTAGATCAGAAAATATTAATAATGCTGTCAGTGCAGTAAAAAGTTTGTTGAGATCTCAGGATATAAAATAAGACCAGATAAATCATAAGACCTATGAATAAATTATTCAAAATTAGATTTTTGTGCTGAATGGTAAAAGCTGTGACAGTTCAGTACCTCAGGAAAATGGCAAAACTAGGAGGTATCAACCATGTACATCTAAAGTATGGAAGCTTATAAAAAAATTAAAAGGATTTTCAAACCTGACAACATACTACTACTGTCCCTAGTTGGTAGAATAAATCTAGTAAAAATGATAACCCTACCCCGCTAACCGTTTCCCTAAATAGAATGATTGATAACTACATTTGACTGAGCTGGCAAACCCTTGAGTAGCTGACTGAAACCGCACTTACCTCCAAGCAAGGGGCAGGTGGAAAGGGGTGCAGGGGTGGTGTGGGGAGTACCATAATTTGAATTATACTGTTTTGCCGCTATCGCTCATAAGCCTACACAGAATTATAAGATCTAATCCCCAAGATCCATACATCCATTGTCCATTGAATGCAGAGTTTGCATGAGTGTAGGTATTTATGATTAAGAAACCTAGGCCTTCAGAATTAAGAAATCATTTTGCATTTCTCTAAGGTCCATAACACACAGAACAAATCCAAAGTTCATTCCCATTGTGCCTTTGCTTTTTCACCGGAATGAACCAGTCATATTGAAATCTTTTTTTTCCTCAGTTCAATCAGTGCTGAGGTTGCTTCATTCTCTCAATGACCGCTGATTGTTCAGAATTCACATTGACAAGGCTATGGAAGTTATAATATCCAACCAATTGTTTCCTTTGTCTGTTCAAGATGGGGATGGCCACTATCCAAACAAGGCATTAGCATCCATATTCCCCACAATCGTCTAAGCCTTTGAGGGCACCCCCTATTTGCATATGTGACTTTTTCTGCTACCATGTAGACGTCCATGGCTGTTTTCCATTCTTGAATAGTTGGACAGACATTCGCGCCCCAGTATTTGGTGATATCTCGCTTGGCCACAACAAAACCCAGACTGCAGAACAACATCTTGGCCCTGGGTACATCAACATAATTCGGGATGCCCCCGGAGAATACATTTAGGGTCCAGTGGGATCGAGTCCATAAGAACTCTGAAGTTCCTTGACAATCTTCCCCCAGGAGGCCTGAATGAATGGGTAGCTCCAAATAGTATGAAAGAAGGATCCCTCCCTATCTAAGCATCTCACTCAATGGGAATCGTGTGCCTTCCCTATAGCATGAAGCCTCCACCTATCATAGTATATCCTATGAAGAATTTTGAACTGTATTAAGCAGAGCCTTGACTTTATGGCCACCTCCATTCTCCCACATCTTCTACTCATTTCATCCGCAGTCGGAGTAGCGTGTCGGGCATATTTTTATTGAGGGTTCTATAAGTGAGGGAGATCGCGCCTTTGCCCAATTCCTCTGTAATCCGTCATCCTTCCAGTGCGGCAAATTCCGGTATGCCTTCCCCGGGAAGCCTCTCTGCCTGCCATGCATGTCTCATCTGTGCGTACCTCAAAAATGGGTTGGTGTTCATTTGGTATTCACGCTGTAGTGAGGAGAATGGCATTAAGTCCCCCTCTTCGAACAGGTCTCCAATTGTGGTGAGTCCCAGGCGATCCCAAGCCCTGAAGCCTCGCAGTTTTTGTATCTGAGGGAGCCAGTTCCCATCCCAGCGAGGCGTTACACTTGTGGGTTTACGGTGTCAGCCCATGCTTTTTGTTGCCCTCTCCTGGGTTGCACGGCCACTCGTGTGGCTGGTAGGACATGTTGTACCCCCCTACCCCAGTATAAAAAATGCAAACATGATTTCCTCTCCCACTGTGCCCTCAAGCCTAAAGGTGGAATGGTCCCAGGGGGAAAACAACCAATCGTTGATATTAATCAAATGGACTGCCCAGTAGTTTGCTTTCAAATCTGGGAGAGCCATTTTATGGATTATGGTAGAGCATTTTCAGGGCAATTCTAGGGTGCTTTCCGTCCCACAGGTAGGTCTGTAGGTCAGCCCCCAGCTTGGTAAAGACCTCTGGGGAGATCCAGTAATATGTGTTTTGTAGCTCATACAGCAGTTTTGGGAGGGAGATCATCTTAAACATTGCTCCTCTGCCTAATAGTGTAAGGAGGAGTCCTCACCATCTCTCCATCTCTTCCTGGTAGGCCCTTGCCGCCCTCCCCAGGTTTTGTTCAAAATTGGGATTAATCTGCAGCGTCAAAAAGATACCCAAGTAGGTAAAGCCATCCTCCACGCAGATCAGACGGCAAGATAGCAGGGACGTGTTCACCCCACCTCGCGGGATGTAGAGTATTGATTTGCTCCAGTTTATACGACAGCCGGAGTAACTGCCATACTCCTCAAATAAGTGAAATATTACGGGAAGGGACGTAGACGGGTTTGGAGATAAACAGAAGGATATCATCTGTGTAGAGTGATATATTCTCTTAATCTCCGCCTACTCCCATCCTCCGAAAGCCCCGGACTCCAGGATGGTCTTGCACAATGCATGCAAAGGACTCTATGGTAAGGGCGAATAGGAGAGAGGGCAGGGGGCATCCCTGCCTTGTAGCTCTACAAATAGGGAAGTCATATGACCTTTTTCGAACTGCGGCCACTGGGGACTGCTAGAGCAATCCCACCCACTTGGGGTGTCAGGGGCCAAAGCCGAATTTCACCAAGGTTCCTTCTAGGAAGGGCCAGTGGACCGCATCAATTGCCTTCTCCACATCTAGTGCAAGGAGGGCATGTGTCTCTGGCTGTCGCAGATGGAATTCAGTCAGTTATGTGCCAGTCAGTGATTTTACTGGATAGATCGGCTGGGGATAAAGTCCGATTGGTCTCTGTGGATAAGGGGGAGATGCCCTTTATGAGTCTTGAGGCCAGTAGCGTCGCCAAAGATTTTGACTTCAATATTCAGTAGCAGAATCGGATAGTATGTTTTGCATTTCTCTTTGTGTTTGCCGTCCTTGGATATTACCACTATAACAGCTCAGCGGAGATTCAGGGGAAGGGCCCCTCGTTGATTCACCTCTAGGAACATGTTCAATAAGTAAGGGTCCAATAGATTCCCATAGCGCTTAAAAACTCTGCAGGGAGCCTGGTGTTTTGTTTGATTTTATCTTTGAGATTACTCTAGAGGAGATCCAGGCCGCAATTGCAGAGTCTAACTCCTCATGTGCCTCTGCCCCAAGTACTGGGGTCTTGGTCGATGCCAAATATTGAACTATGTGGGAGGTATCTTGGAGGGGTTGAACACTATAATAAAAGTGTTCATAATGACGAGCAACAACGGATTGTACTGCAGAGTGGTGTGGGAGGTAATGTCCATTCATTAGTAGGAAAAAAACTGTTCCTATACCAATCCAAATGAACAGGATCCCTAATGCAAACCAAAGATGTAACCAAGGGGACACAAAGTAAGTCTTTTTCAGCCAGAGGTAGAGTTGTCGAAATGTATCTTTTTTGGAAATGAGTGGCGTTTGCTCAGGTTCACTCGGATCTGAAGAAAAGTCATCGAAGTTGATGAAGTAGCCAGATGCAGTTCGATCTATCTTTGGTAGCTCTGCAGGGTTTGTGGAACTGGCAGGTGCTTCTTGTGAAGACTCATTGATGTAAATGTCATTATTGGGCTGAATTGCAATATGCGTTTCAGTTGCATTTGGATGTTCAATTTCAACAGGTGTAATTCGTACTCCTTTATTCGATACTCCTGCATTTTGCGGAGGGGAGTCTTGAAACTTTGTCTTTCCATCTGAACTTCCTGTATATTAGCGAGAGGAGATCTGCGGCTACCCAGGATTCCACGCGGCCTACTGTTGAGAATCGGCCACATAATGTGGTTTGATCAGATCAATGGAGACGAATCTTCTTTCTTTTTTGCCGGCAAGAGGCGGAAGAAGTACTGTTCTTGTTCCTTCGACTGCCAGGACAGGTACAGGTGATCTGTAAGATGGTCTAAATTCCTTCTTGTCCAAGATCTTTTCTCTAACCAGGTCCCCAATCTTCGGGACTCAGGCAGGTCTTGCCGGAACCGGTTTCACTTCCCCAGTGGCGGTGCATTTTACTTGGACATTGCTTTGTAATGCCCGGAATTCATTGAGTTCCTGTAAAACAGCTAAACGATCATTCAATTCAAATGGTTTTACATTCGCCACTGTGCTGGCACAATCGAGGTCAGGTACCCACATTCTTATCCCAAACAAGATCTCATAGGGGGTACGTCCTCTCAAGGATTTTCTTAGCATGTTGTTTAGTGCCCTTTGTGCCCCATAATGGTGATTGACCCAACTACCGCCCACACCTAATACCCTTGCTGTTAAGGATTGCTTTAGGTCCCGGTTTTTCCTCTCCACTACCGAAATCACCTCGGGATGGTAGGGGGAGAAGTACAGCAAGGTCACGCCCATACTTTCCATAGCTTCCTTGTAAGCCCGTGAGCTAAACGCAGGGCCACAGTCGGAATGTAATGTGCCAAATGCGTATGTCCCAATAAAGTCTCACAAATCTTTTATAACAGTTCGAGCGTCAACCGAGCGCTGAGGCCAAACCCATAGAAATCTAGAGCATGAATCCACTGCCACCAAGATGTACTTGTAGGCCCCATCTGAATTTAGGAGGCCTCCGTGGTCCAAATAGACACATGCGAGAGGTCTGTCTGAAATGAGTAATGGTGTTTGCGGTGGTAGTACTACGGTGGAACATTTCGTCTGCTGGCAGATGTCGCACTTTAGGACATAACCCTTGGTTTGTTTAGACAAACCTGGCCACCAGAATCGCTGCTTCAGTAATGAAATTGTAGCAGTGACTCCTGCCTGTACTGAGCCCAGACCCTCGTGTGCAGCTAGAAACAAACCTAATCTGCGATCCATGTTTGGTATAACTCTATCCCCCACTCCTGGAATTTGAGCATACGGTGTGTTTTGCGCATCTAATTTATAGGAGTACTTGAATGGAAAGCCCTTTGGCACGGCAGAGCCGTTCTTCGAGGCGTTGACAGCTATCAGTATGTCTCCGTCTGTCCTCGTGCTAGAACGAGTGATTGCAGCAACGGCAGCAGTTCACACTGTCGCCTTGGTGGCTTCATCAGCCAATAAATTCCCTTCAACATGTATGCCAATATGCTGATGACTCAAGGTGTGAATAACTTGAGCCCGTGGCAGGCATTCTTTCAGCTTTGCCACTTGTTCCCATAATAATTTATGTTTAACTCTGCAACCCTTGGAATCTCTAAACCCATTCTGGCCCCAGTAATGAAGATATTCATTACAGGACTGCACACAGTAAAACGAATCGCACACTATCAGTGTGGGGAATTCCCAATCCCTATATTGTAGTGCTAGTATCAGGGCTTTCAGCTCTGCCAGCTGCGCTGTACAATCTCCTAGAGATTGTGTCGTTGTATTGCTGGGATGGAACTTAGTCCCGCATACGTCCCTTCACTATAGCACATGCTGCGCTATACTGTTGTTTACTTCCAATGGCAGGCTGAGCAGAACCATCAGTATAAATGATGTATTCATATTTTTCTAGAGGCAAGATTTCATTCGGGAGAGGGTATTCTTGTTCGTACTGCAGGAATGCTTGTGTTTTCAATGTAGGATCGTATTTGTAATCTACGTCTGTTGCAGTGAGAGAATTAGCCCATTGTATCCAGATGCAGTGCTTTTGCATTCGGAATTCTCGCTTTGGTAACAGCTTCTAAAGTTGGTACCGGGGTTACAACGATTATGCGTTTCCCCTGTGCTACTGCTCTTTCTCTCACTACAGACCTGCTGTCAGTATTTTTTATGTGGCTGCGAATCGCATTTCAGCATTTGTATATAAATGTAATTTGTATGCAATTGGGACTGTTTCACCTTCATTGAAAGTGATGTATGTATAACCTGATAAACCCAGGACTACCTGGATCACCAAGTTGGTAGAATTCACACGTGTGTGCAAATGTGTTGATGCTATCATGTCAGCCTGAACTGAACGGAGAGTATCTGTGTGTTCCTGTGTCCACTTATGTGCTGTGAAATCAGGTCTGATTAAGTCGTAGAAAGGTTTTACTCTTTCTGCGTAATCCAGAATGTATGTACTGCCAAAATTCTGAAATCCTAAAATGCATTGTAAACCTTTTAGAGTCTTTGGCGGTTGGAGCAGGTCGCATTTTTCTAAAAAGTTGTCTGCCAGGCTCTTGCCTTCATTTGATGGCTCATATCCCAAAAATTGGACATTGAGATGGGCAATGTTTGATTTCTTGAAGTTAAATTTGTAGCCCAAGTTAGCGAAACCCACAATTATGTTGTTCACCCTGCTCAAGTGTTCAAGTAATAAATTGTCCGTCAGTTAGATGCCATCTACATAGGACACTGCCTCGTCGTCGCATGTTTGTAATAATTCCGACTCTTTTGCCGAGAATAACCTCTGGCTGGTCTGATACCCTTGGGGCAAACAACAAAAATTTTGTTGAGTGCCGAGGGCAGATAATGCTGTCAAATATCTGCTTTCTGGAGCTATATTTTGTCAGAAGAATCCTTTCGGTATATCTAATGTTGTTTTGTATTTCTTCCACACAATGTTATTCATTAAGGTGGTGCTATGTGCATTTTGAACTGCAAATGTTCGTGTGCATGTGTTTAAATGTCGGTAATCTAAAACTTGATGATATGAGTTGTCCGGTTTTATTATGGGAAACAAAGGATTGTTCATTGGGTAGGTGCAAGTCTCAATCAGACCTTGGTATTCAAGTTGGTCTAAGATTTCTTTGACCTGTCTTTGTGTATCATTTTTAATAGGGTACTGTCTTTGTGGATTTGGAGTAGATTTTAATGGTATTTCGCGGTGAGTAGACTCCAAGTCCCACCCTACATGGTTGCAGTATAATGCCTGAGCTAGCGCTAGCGCTCACTCCGGCGCTTATGAATGTTTTAAAGATTCTGGAAAGAGGTCAGAGAAAGCAGGCAAAATGACTCTTTCCCCTTTTGGGCAATCCATCACAAATTCTGGTGGCTAATCTTTTTCTGCTAAAAGGATGGCATATCCAAATGTTCTCCCAAAAGAGACCTTTAACTTGTGTAATTTCGTATAGTCAATGTGGGACACTAACTCTTGTATCAGGTGTTTCCACCGTGATGTGTTCATTCAGTACTGCTGTCACCAGAAAATCCTTCAGGATCTGGTGAGCTATTGTTACTTCTGGCGCGCTGTCTAGCATCGTCAGAGCCCATTCCCCGTTCAGAAGCTGAGTCCTCAGTAACCTGGGCATGTCTAATTTTTAAGCCAGCTACTTTCTTCTTTTTGAATTGTGGTTTTCCTTTAGGTTGTTCTTCCTGCATGATAATGTCATCTGAATTACGATTTGTTTCCCTTTTTGTCTTTGGTCGTCCTTCTGTCTTTTGTTCTGATCGCCTGTCCATATCCGAGTTTTTTGATGAACCCTGAAAGGAACGTGTATCGGTGTCCTGATACCTGTCAGGTTTCCTAATGGTATCACGATTCCTAAGGTTATACCTCTTTTCAGAGGACTCCCGTTGGGGAGACCCACCTCTTGATCATGAATTCTTTTAGATTGTTTGTTATCCCATTTCTTTTTAGAAGAAGAGGGTGCTTGCTTCGAGTTGTCTTTGTTGGGACTACCCGCCATTTGTGGTCTCCCTGGTCTGGCTCCCAAACTATCTCTACCTAATGCAGCATAGGTTTCTTCGATAATTATTGGTAATTCTCGCTCCTTAGTTATAGATGCTATTTCCCTTAGGCGGATGTGTATGGCCACTGCTGCTGCCTCCCCTTTTATGTTGCTCAGCATGATTGCAGAGACTTGGGCAAAGTTACCCATCAATTTAATTCACAAGTCCAGGGCAGGTCCTTCCCGGTACTCTTTCTGTATTTGTTTTAATACCTCTGGAGTGACTGCTATCGAAGGGGTACCATGTATTCTGATGTAAACAGCAGCAAAGATTGTTCCCCAAGTGGTACAATCCTCAATCGAGGGAACCATCTCCATTGGCAAGCAAATGGTTAGCATTTTATGTTTTTCCTGCGGACCCGTATGGGGAAATACTGCTTCCAGCTGTGCAATTTTCTGTGCTATCCAGAACGGAATTTGCTCCCGTGTGGAGGGGATTGTCCCCATCACTGATTTTAGTGTCTGTGGGTTAATTGTAGGTGTGGTCTGATGTGAACCGACTGGAGCATTTCTAGCAGGTTAGACTGTTAATGTTCGCATAACGAACTGGACAGTGTGTCTGTATAGCCAGACTATGTCTTTGTATATTGTACGGACTTCATCCACTGGTAGTGTATCTATCTCAGGATTTGGAGTGTATGTCGCTAAGACCGGCCAGGTTGCTCCTTCTATGCTGAGTGGACCGAGTCTTGCGATGGATGTTGTGTGTGGGAGGGCACCTTTAAACCAGGTTCTGTGTTGCTGGTAAGTTAACGGGACTTCAATGTCTTTGTATGGAATGTATTCTTCCAGTGGTTCAACTACAATGTATGTGTGGAACAATTTAGTCTGTGGATCAGCAGGTGGGAACTGAACCCAGGAATAGAATACCTCTGATCCGACCACCTCGTGTGCCTCAATCATGAAGGTAACACAGCCACCAGTTGCTGGTACGCCGTGTTCTAACAACTTTATAGTTACTGCATGTCTGCAGTTCTCTGTAATGTTGAGAACGTTTGCAAATTCGTTTTTCCCCGAGCCCGCAACACCACCAGGGGTACTCAGTCATTCTCAGAATTAAAATAAAAAGTTCTAGTAACTAAGGGTTTTGCACAATGTGGGAACCTTTTATCCTTACAAGCTTGTTAAACCTTCAGCCAATACACAGGTTATATCTGCTCGGCTGATGCGGATTTCCCTTCCCACTTCAGACGTCTCTGAAAAGTGTGAGTAGGGCTTTCTGAGAAAGCACGACTGAACTACTCAGATTTTAACTGTTGATATATGAACCAAACCAACGTTGGCGGTGCCATGTTGTGTAGTTCCTAAGAATCCCTAGGACCTGCATGTTTTGGATGACCTAAATTGAGGGCTTCCGGACACCCCCACAGGATATGCCAGCCATTAGACAGCTAGCTCTACAGTGCCACTACCACCCCCTGTATCTTACAGTGGTGCAGGTAGTTTCTGGCAACCACTGAACATGACAACCCTGATTCCTAAGGGATCGTGGAAAACAGTACCGTACTTTTTGCTCAGTCACTCGTGCTTACTTATTCTCAGAAAATACACAGGATGGTGGTTAAGACGTTTCAATAAGTATTTATTGGTCCAGCGTCAGTCTTGTGTAAAACATAATTGTTGCGACAATCAGGAGACAGAAGGATACGAAAGAAATCGCAAGTACCAATATAGTAAACAGAAGATACATTTCTACCATAGTGCTAAAAAGGTGAACACATACAGTTCAGATAAAACAGTAGCATTTGCATACTCCTATAATGCGCGCCCTACGTAATCTGCCTAAATGTACCTAGCCTAGATATGTAGGTGTAGCATGTATATGTGTATAGATGTATATAGCCAAGAATCCCCTAAGGAAGAACCATCCCCCTCACCTGATGGTAGTGAATGAAGGACCTCGTCTCTGCCTCGAGGATGACACCCCGCAAGGGATGTCAGACTGCTGCATGTCGAAGATTCAGCATGCAGGGCCCCGTGTCAGCTTGGAAGGAATTCTGCTCTAATTTGCAGGGAAGAATAACAGGGTCTTATATACTAGAGTGGTCACTCCAGGGTTTCTTCTAGAATGGATATGTTTTGAAAACAATCATGAATGTTTTGAAAACAATCATGAATGTTTTGAAAACAATCATGAATGTTTTGAAAACAATCATAAATGTTTTTCTAAACAAATGTGATCATGCACAGCGGGCTGTTGGCCAAGGATAAAAAAAAAAGTGATTACCCTTATACAGAATAATTATGCAGTGCCTTTGGACATGTTTATGTACTTCAGGTACAGGGATTATGATAGAATACTAAGAGCCTGGTGTCGAAGAGACAGGAGCAAGCTTCTAGGTGAAAAGTAGGCCTGGGCGGTAAATTCCGTTCCGCTCGCGGAATTTGCGGAATTTGGGTAATTTCGCGTTCCGCGGAGAACGCGAAATTGCCGAAAATTCCGCGATCCGCGATTTCGCGGAGTTTTTTGCTTGTTCGCGCTTTCAAAATGCGTGTTCGCGAGATATTTCTCCCCGAGCACGCAAACAGCGTTCGCGAACAGGAAAAAAGCATCGCGAACGGGCGGAACAAGCAATTCCGCGTGTTCGCGGAACTTTTGCGTGCTCGCGGAGATTTTTTACCGTTTCGCGGAGCTTTGCGTAGCGCGACTACGCAAATTCCGCCCACCCCTAGTGAAAAGTCACCTGTTCAGAATCGTTATTGTCGTGCGGATGGGACAATGTATGTAAAAAAAAGTCATACATAATAGGACTATCCTAAAAGACATGAAACTACAACTGAGTCGTCTGTCTCGGCACTCTTTCCCCCGGGCTCTATCACTCGGTGTACCCATCTGGCTTCTACTTTCGATCTTCCCAGCCAAGCAAGAAGTTTTCCGACCTTATTGCCGGTCTCTTATAATCTGTGAAGTGTGGCCAGCATTTGGGTCTTTGTGCTTTCCTGAGCCCGTTCTCGATATTCTGCCCTCATGACGTCTAGCTGCCGGAGCAGGGAGCATTACAGTTCTCGACTCTGGTTCCCTTCAAGTTCTAGGAGTTAGCTTTCCATTTGTTCCATGGGCACCCACTTCTCATCTCTTTTTTTGGCCAGTCAGATTCTTGGCCCTATCCCACAGGACAGTCTTATAAGTTTCCCAGAGTGTCACCTTGGATGTGACAGTCTTCATTCTCTTTAAAGTAAAGTTCAGATCCCACTGTAGACCAATGGCCACCTCCCGATCCTGCATATCCCACCCATTCAGTTTCCAGCTCATGGTGTTTCTCGGTCCCCTCTTACACAATCTCTCCAAGAGGGGGGAGTGATCAGCTAGCCCCCAGGCGAAGTATTCTGCCCGATGGATGGCCTCTACTTCCCTAGCAGGGGCAAAGATGTAGTCTAAATGTAAAAACACTTGTTGTGCGTCAGAGAAATGAGTAGCGTCGCTCATTTGGGTGCGCTCGTCTCCACAGATCTGTGAGGCCTAAGGTGTGAGTAAATTGTGCGAGCAGGGTAGAAACTGTGTTTCCCTGGCGTCCCAGTCCTATCTGTGTCGGTTGACATCACATCATTAAAATCCCCACCCATAATATGCAGAGAGGAATTGGTCTCCAACAGATGCTCAAAGTATTGCCAGGGTGCGATTCTGTAGCTTAGGTGGGGCATATACACTAATGGGGGTGATATAGATATAGAGGCTGTGTCATTTGGAGGGGCCACTTCTGGACCCCCCCCCCCTCAAGTTTACCTATAGCCACTGCCAGGAGACAATGGGATTCCTATCCCTTGTCTTGGTCGTCACACTTGAGGCAATGTGTGGAGTCTCCCTCTAACCGCGGTGGTCCTGCTCTTTTTAGCATTCACAGTTTGATGGCCTTCACAGTGTGAGGAAGCCTCTAGGTGCTCTGTGGTTTGCGTTCTACACCACGGGGTACCGCCTCTTTCGCGCGGTGTCCCTGGCTCCTCTGTCTGGGTCTTTGTCTCTCCTTCTGTCAGGAATTCTCGCTTCCCACACCTACTAGGGTTGGACGCTCCTCCAGCTATGTCCAGGCTACCTCACCATTAGAAAGAAGAAGGACTTCCTTGAAACAAGACCTTTAACTTGGTGGGGAACATGAGCATATATTGTAACTGGAGCCCCCCTCAATCTGGCTTTTACTGAGTCAAATCTGCACCGCTGCTTTTGTTTCATCTGGTAAGATCAGGATTTTGGAGTTCTCACTTCAGTAAGAATCATGTTGCGGTCTTGATAATTCAGAAAGTGGGCAATCACTGTTCATTGGGGGTGGGGGAGAGTGTTCCCGGTTGGGGTTTGCTCCTCAGCGCCCTGTGCGTCCTCTCTATTATAAAGCAGGTAGAGAAGTTGCCTTGGGAGAGGATACTCCACAGCCACTTTTCAAGGACCTGCACCATGTAGAGCCCCTTCACTCCCTCAGGGAACACCACGAACCTCAAGTTGTTCCGTCTGGCTCGATTGTCTGCGTCGTCCATTCTCCACACCTCATCTTTGTTTGTGGTGCGGACCTCCGTCGCCTCCCTGCTCAGTTCCTTGACTCTGTGCTCCAATTCCGAGGTTCGTGTTTCAGCTGAGGTGACTATTTCTGCAACATTGCGGAGGTCCTGGCGGAGCAAGGAGACCTCAGAGCATACCTCCCCCATTCGTCTCTCTAAGCCTCCTTGGAAGACTGGATCGCCTGAAGCAGGGCAGCATTATCAGGCATGGGATGCAGAGTGACCTCCAGCGGCTGCGTCAGGACCCTTGGATTACGGTCCATCACCTCCCTGGCGAGGTTGTTTGGGGTCTTTATACTTAGTCATCTCCTCGGCAAGGACGTTGCACATAGGTTGGCTCCCCACCAGAGGTGTATGTAATGATGTGGTCTCCAATTCAGGTCCTAGAACGCCAAATGCCTGTCCCAGCCACTGTCCATCCAAAGGGAAAAGCAACCCCCAAGATTTGCCATGTAGGAGCAAAGTGAAGGTCCCAAAACCCCCAGTTCAACACAACCCTGAGGCGCAAGCGGGGTGTCTCTCCGTGCTCACCATACAACTAGTAGGATATATATAATATATCATACATACGGAAGACCGATTCCACTGAGCTCTCTGCAGGGAGGGGGAGTAAGGGCGCCAAATGTGAACAAGGTACCAGGTGCCGTTTGTTGTCCTGCCCCTCACCAACGCCCCCACAGGTGGACCTTAATGCAGCTGCTCCCTGCCAGTGTCAGCGGCCCACTCACCCCGGGAGCCCACGCTGGAGCCCTCTTCCTCCTGGTGCCTCACCCCACAGACTCTGGTCCAGAAAATCCAGAGGAGGAGGAGCAAAGGCAAAGGGAGGGGCAATGGGAGGGCCCTCCGAGTCTGTCAGGAGCGCTGACCCACCCCCACAGAGGCCACACAAGTCCATGGAGACTAATTGAGCCTCAACTCCAGTCCCTTTTACTGGAAAGTTAATTCCCCTTTCGAGATTAGATTGACAACTCCATTTACAAGAAGTATGCCATCCAGACTAGCACTATGTGTTTAAATGTTGCTCTCCAGAGCCACCATGTGGAACAGTTGGACTTCGTTATGAAACACTGTTTCTTTGAGGTAAATAAAGCTAGTGTCTAAATGATGGACAAAGCTTTCCTTTGCAATCCGTTCCACTAATGGCGAGCCTTCTTCTCATCTTCTTGGAATTTCTGTTATCGATTAACAATGTATTCTTCACTATTACGCTTGAAGCACATGTATCTATGGAAACCATCGGTGCTGGATACGTTTACTTACCTGGAACAACAGCTCCTCAATGCTGGTGTCTTTCTTAAATTCAAATGTAACCTTCCCTGGTCCCCATTTAGAAACTCACTTTCTTTGACTACGCTTCACTCTTGTGCTTTGAAATCTGAGCTACACTGGCCTCCAGGCAGAGTGCAGTACTCACAACATTTACCCCATTGACTGATGTTTGTGTTGTTTCTGATGATGTGAATGCTAATAAATAAAACATATTGCTTAGACTTTGTGGGCACATTAACAGTGTTCACTACAATGTTTATAAATTGAGGATTCCCACCCTAATTACTGGGAATTATTCAAGCATGCGGATTAATGAAACAAACTAACACTGGAGCACTGCATTTACTGGTTAGTTGGTAACTTACATTTTATTTTATAGCTTTGTTGACCACTGATGAAATTCTTGTACCTAAATATTTTTCATAATGCAGTCCTAAACTATGCCTCTAGTCGGTGAACTGCTGACCCAAGAAACAATCATTGGGATTGGAACCCTAAAATGTATCAGGGGCACTTAATCTCCCACTATTTATGCCTTGTTGGAAGCAGTTTTAGCTGTACCCCCACTGAATGACAGAAAATGAAACTATAATACCTTCCTACAGGGAGGACGAGGTTCACCTCTTGGTATTAGCAGTAAGTTAGTTTCCCTGACAATATCCTCCTGAAAATATTTTATGATCAGTTTAAATGATTATCCTTGATGATGCTGTGCTGCAAGGTTTGCATACAAGGGCGTCCCCTCGTACCAGATACCAGACAGTCTATATTGCAGTTTGATTCCGGCAAGAAGATCGCTTGGTGCATGTTGACTATGAGGGTAGACGCAGCATTTAAAAACTAGCGCAACTCGTCTTCCTTCCTTGCCTGCCTGCCTGCCCAGGAACTGGTGTGCGACGCTTCGCTTGAGAGGAGACTTCACTCCCCAGCGACCCCTGCTGTGATGATACACGGAGGTGCTGGAGCGCCATAAATTGATCAGCGGTGTCCCGCCCGGAGGAGACTGGGCTGGGCCCAGTCTCTAACTTCTTGGCCTCGAAAGCAAGCACTTAAGATCCAATATGGACAAAAAGAAGACCAAGCATCCTGAAACGGACGCAGTAAATATTTCTACGCTAGACTCTCTTCTTGTAAAGGCAACAAATGTTATAACTCAAGAAATTGCGCTTGCTGAGCGGAGACTTTCATCGGGGGGGTCCGGACAAATGATTAGCAACAGCACTCGTAGATCGGATATACCTGAAACCCAAGAGGTATTGAATCTTTCTTCACAGGAGCTGGTGGCAACCACGTTACTTCCAAAGGAGCATTTAGGTAAAAGGAAAAGAGGAGGGACTAGAGAACCACAACCTACTAAAGCAAATAGAGCAAGGAAAGTCTGCCCACCAACATCAGCATCAGATGGCCAGACCCAGTCAGCCGTCCCACTGAACTTGAGTTTGGACGAACTTGTTGACAAATGGAAAGGTTTTATGACAACTATGATGCAACCTGTATTGTCTCGCCTAGAAAGTATTGAGCAGCGAGTCTTAGAATTAATCGCAATGGGGGGCCAATATCATTTTGCAGGGCTCCCTGTATCCACTGTTAAAAATAATGCTGTATTGAATAGCCCTGCAAATCCTTCCGAGCAAACATAGGCAGGAGGGCAAAATGGGAATACATGGTCGAGCCTGATGAACAGTCATACACCTACTAAGCAAACAGAGATGATAGATTTAACTCTTACTGTTCCAGCTAAACCTCATGGAGTTGGAGATTTAGGGTACTCCATTAATAACCCCGTCCATAAGGCCCACATTAACACATGAGCGGCTCTGGGAAGATGAAACAAGACCGGGGAAGGAGAGGGCGAGTACGAGATGCGATCACCAGCAAGCAGAAGGATATGCGGTCCCTTATTTAAATCTCCCAATGGCTTCATGTCCATATGTTATAACGCTGCTTAATGCCCCAAAGTTGAGGCCCTCTCAAAATGAATCTACTGAGCAATTAATGGCCAAAGCCCTCTACTGGATAACGAAGTATGCCAGAACGGTTTCACTCATTCAGGGACATCTTTTTATGGCCAGAAGAGTTCCATGGGTGGGGCCAACTTCAAAAACAATTCCAGGGGATTGCATAGTACTCAATTTTTTTTTCTCAAACTTGTGTTTATTGAATTTTCCACCATACTTTTCACAACACATGGCAATGCATAGAATCATACAACCCGTATACAGCTGTAATATTGCTATTTCCCTGTACAAAGCGTTTCGGTCATTTCGGGTCTCATGTGCATAGTACTCTTTTGATAACCCACGTCTAGTAGTTGACCTGTTAATCCAACTCCCTATGGCACCTTCCATAGTTACCCAGATATACGCTGTACCATTGGGGTATTTTTATAGACCTCATGAAATTTGGAGTGCATAGAAGGGGATAGATAGGGACATGTCCCTTTCTTATGTTAGTCTCCCTTTACCGAGAGTCCTCCCTAAAATACAAACTAGGAATCGCTTTGCTCCTTTGGTGAACCTAGAGGAGTGTGATTGATTGACCAGATGGCTTAGAGGTGAAGGGAGAACTAAGATCCCTATTAATCAATTAGAGACAATAGGGAAGGGAGAAAAGAATGAGTTAAAATCACAGTGGAAGGTGGGATCCTGGAATATCGCAGGTTATGCGAGTAAGAAAGACAAGGAGTGGGTGGACAACATCAGGCAATTTGATATTATATGCCTCCAGGAAACCATGGAGATGGGGCTCATTTTCTGGGATGCTATCGATCGTATCAAACACCGGCACTGCCATCCAGAGCAGGAAGGGCTAAGATAGGGTTACCACCCTAGTAGCAAATATTGCTAATTTTCCTGTTTTAAAATTTGTTAACTGCTCCCCCAATTTTCATAATCTGATCTGCAATGGCCAAGGCAACTGGGACCTAGTAATTATACATTTTTATAATAATTGCTTCAGCAATATGGCGCTAGTGGCTGAAGAACTTGAAAGGGTGGTGAATGAAACCAGTCAGCAGCACCGTAAACCACTAGAAATCATCTGGAGGGGTGATTTTAATATTGCGTGCTGGCAGTTACTAGAAGTCCCAGTCTGCGGGGCCACAGATAGTGTAGGAGAACCTATCACACACTTCATCCACAATCCTTATGGGAATGCCCTAAATAGATTATTGGTAACCTGGAGCTTAGCTACTCGCACTGCGGCGGGCTCACCTACTTTAATAGCTTTCCCTAATGTTTCTCGTGCCTGTCTACATTCCTTATTGAACCAATGGCAGGCTTTCTGATTTATAACTTTTTTAGACTTACACTGCTTTACAAAATATGTACGCAGAAGGGCAAAGAATTTATTATGAGTATGAGTAGTAAGCTCAGGTACTTCACTAGTGGCTACACTGGTCTCTAGCTCGATTAGAGCACAGTCGATATCCTTGGTAATACTAGCTATAGTTTCTGGCTTTTCTACTATCTTCACCCATTTTAGACGTCTCATGTCATTAGTGGGGACAATATCGCGAGAGAGCAATTCGCTCCCAATTTGTATGGGTGCCTTCTGCCGTAGTAATCCCAAAGTCACACACAAGGGGTTATGGTCGCTCTCTATCCGGTCCCTCCACTACTATGTCTCCAAGAGTGTGCCATAGTTTCAAGCTTATTAATATATAATCTATGCGACTGGCACTAAATCCATTATTAAATGTATTCGCCCCAAGTCTGTCTGATGGGGACCTTCCATTTGCCACCCGCAAACCCTTTTCCAGGCAGATGAAGTTAATTTGAATGGCCACATCCGTCCATTTTTTTATGGGTACAAGCTCCAACTTTGGGATACCCCACTGTGCATCTTCCTCTTCTGTGAGATAACATTCCTCATTAGCAAGGGGCTCAAACGTCGAGTTAAAGTCGCCCGCAATTAGGACGTTAGAGTCTACTGAGTATAAATCAAGGAGGTCGTCGAGAGCCGCTAAAACTTCCGACTTTTTCCCTCTAGTTCCCCTAACATAAATGTTGTAGATATCAACGTTCCCCTGCGGGCCCATTTCCAATCTTATAGCCTGTATGTCTTTACTCTTAGGCGAGAGCTCCTCAATGATGTTGCCTAATTCTTGACGGACCCAGACTGTCAGTCCCCCTGAAGGGCGGCCTTTTTCTCCTCTCGAAGCTGGGATGTGATAATTTAGATAGCCTGCAAGGTGATGAGGTGCCACTAGCCACGTTTCCTGAAAGAGGCAGATATCATAGCAATCTATGAGAGCATACCAATCAGGAGATGATATCTTAGAACTCATCCCTGCCATATTCCATGACAGTAGGGTTCCCCTTTGGGAAATATAACAGGATGACAGGGTCATTTGAATCGTTAGGAGATGTACAACTAGCCTCCCGCTGGCTCTCTATCAAAGATGGAGTCCTAATTATGGTCCCTGAGAACCGACCAACATCTGTACTTAAAGGCTTAATGGTAGGAGGACTACCCCTAATGTTTATTGGGACTCCAATGGGTCCTTGATGTATTATAGGGGCTCCTCTAAGTCAATGGTTACTCTTTAGTGTGGAGCATCCCATCTGTCCAATAGGCAACTGTCTGGGGAGATGTCTAGGCTGGCTACTCGGGGGAGAGTGTCTAAACTGAATAGATGACGAATCCGGGGAGCAGGTTCGAAACTCAAGAGCAAAAAGATTTTCAACGAAATCCTCCCTTTTAAAGGTAAGCTCAATGCAATCTAACTGATGGAGGGGGGAAGTAAGCCTGCGCGCCTTGACAATGTCTTCCCTTATCCCAGAACGGCATCCCCTTACATGCCGTATCCAGTGAATGGCTTTGTTAGTTAGGGAGTCCGCATTTTCTGTGCCTTTGCTGGTGTCATACTTGGGTACGTTCACCATATAGATTCTATGGGTGTTAAACGCATTGTCAGCCCAGCCCGCCCAGATAAGGTACTACACTGTAAACGTTGAAACTGGGCGGAGTGAGTGTGTCTGTCATGTATTGGTTGGACTCGTGGGGTTTCTACATTACAGTGATTGTTAGGATTACCTGAGTTAGAATAAGGCACATGCTTTTTTTTTTTTAGGGTTTTAAATTTGTTTATTGAAGCTTGCAAGTAACAATCCACTTGCCCCAATGCGGAGCCACCAGTAGCCTTGTAGCATAGAGTAACACAAGCATTTTAAGACATTGATTCAACAAAGGAACTGATACAACAGCTCAGAGAGCCAACTACCCCCCCCATCCTCCCCATCCCCCCGACACTTAAATAGATGCAATATCATAGAAACAAAGGTACATGTACATTAGTGACAGGCAAACATGATAACACGTCTCATGAGCCAAATTACAATAATTCTCAGCAGTGCACCGACCCAAGGGTAGGGAGAAATACCAAATATGCCAGGCGCAGGACACCTTACAAATCGGGATGACTCAGAAGGTACATGGTAAGTGGGGCCCAGAAGTCTTTAGGACGAGAGGACTCGGGAAGGTCCTCCGCATAGGTCTCCAGTTGTTCCCGGCAATAGGTCAGATCTCGAACCCATTTTCGGACTGTAGGGAGGTTCTTACCGCCCCAGCATTGTGCCACAGCTCGCTTCGCTAGTAAGGTCGCCACTGCAACCAACCGCCTGTTGCAGGGCTTCAGGGATTTCACATCTCCCAGCAGGCACACCTCAGGCACACAGCACACTTGCTCCATCACCACCTCCGACAGCACAGCCGCAACCTTAACCCAGAAGGCAGCCACCCCCGCACACTGCCACGATAGATGCAAAAATCAGCCTCAGCATGACCACACCGGGCGCAGCAAGCATTTTCCCGCAGTCCATATTTCCTTAATTGCAGCGGTGTGTAATACCACTGATGTAAAAACTTGAAATGAATGATGCGTAAATTACAGTTAGCGGTGAGGCGCCCCGTCAGGCCACAGCAGTACTGCCAATGATCGAGTGGCAAGGTGTGCCCCAAAGTTGTATTCCATTTAAGGTATGATGGGTGTTCGTCTAGGTCAATCTCACGTTGGGACGCCGCTTACAATCTTGTGATCAACCCCTTACGTCCCTCCCCAGACAGCACTGCCTGTAGTGCACGCAATGGCCTTGGTTCTGCTGGGTAGTTGGGGTAGACTGCCCTGATCGCCTGCCGCACCCTGACATATGTAAAACACAGCATCGGGCTGGAAGTCCGGCCAGCCTGAATGTCCTGTAAGGATCGGAATTGGCCCAGCTTATATAGGTCGCCCATCTGTACAACCCCAACCGCCTGCAACGTGCGCAGGGCCAGACGCTCCTGTGCCGCGGAGATATCCGGGTGGGCCGCAACAGGTAATTTTATAATATAAAGGTAACCAAGCTGTGCTCTCTGGGCCAGGGCACGCCAGGCCCAGGCGGTACACTGCACTGGATTAATCTCTGTCCGAGGGCCCCCGTCGCCACCTGAAAGAGCAGCTGCTACAAGCGGAAGTGGGAGCACAGCATCTGCCTCAATCGCCGTGTGTGGTAAGAACCGCTGTGGATAAAACCAATAATGTGCGAATTGCGCTTGGGCGCACAAATAGTATAGACGCATATCGGGTGCCTCAAAGCCACCGCAATCAAATGGTTGCACAAGTGTACACCAGCTACATCGAGGCTGTTTCCCCCCCCAGACGAACGACAGCAGGGCAGCTTGCAGTGTTTTGAAGAGGGAGAGATTCAAGCGGAGAGGAATGTTTACGAATAAGTACAGTAGTTTAGGTAAAATAGACATTTTGATCACAGCAATGCGGTCTGCAAGTGAGAGAGGTAGCCTATCCCAGCGCACAGCCCTGTCTGTAAGGTGGGAGATGGTGCGACCATAATTCATGGATATTACCTGCTCAGGGTCCCTATGCAGCCAGATACCCAAGTATTTCACCGGGTCCTGGGTCCAGCAAAGCGGGAAATTCAATAGGATCTCGTGGCTACCAGCCGTCAGAGGGAAAACAGTTGATTTAGCCCAATTGATCCCTAAACCTGAGAAGCGCTCGAATTTCACATATTCTCTAAGCATTCCGGAGAGGTAGGTTGCGGGGTCCCGGACGTATAAAAGCATATCGTCCGCGTAAAGTGAATCTATGAGTGGGCGCTGCCGGAACCGCAGTGCCGCTGACGCATGCAACTGGCGGAGCTTACAAGCAAGGGGCTCCAGAGCCAGGGCAAAGAGCATCGGCGACAAGGGGCAACCCTGCCGCGTGCCCCTGCCGATGGAAAAGGCCGACAACACCCAACCATTAACACGGACCCTAGCAGCAGGTTCGGAGTACAGCACTCTAATCCACTGGAGGAAGAATGGAGGGAAACCCATTCTCAGAAGGACTGTGAACATGTAATCCCATTCGAGGGAATCAAACGCTTTTGCTGCATCAAGCAGCACAGCAACGGCCTGAAAGTCGGACTCAAAATAGTGCAGCGTAGCGAATAGTGTACGTAGATTGTGTGTTGTAGACCTGGCTGGCACGAACCCCGATTGGACGGGAAGTACCAAGAGAGGAATCAGGGGCTGTATACGCATGGCAATCATTGGATTTTAGCGTCAATATTAATAATGGAGAGGGGCCTGTAGGAATCGCAGTGGTTAGGTGCTTTGTCGGGTTTCAACAACATAACCAAGAGGGCTTCCCTTAGGGATGCCGGGAGGCGACCCGCGTCGTATGCTTCCGCAAATACCGCAAGCAGTCTAGGGGCCAGTGTGTCAGCGTACAACTTATAAAATTCACTCGGGAGCCCATCCAATCCCGCAGCTTTGCATGTGGGGAGGGACAGAATAGCAAGTTTGACGTCCTCTTCATCAAAGGGCTGCGTAAGATATTCCGTATGACCCGAGGACAGCCACCCAAGAGCAATATCATCAAGATATTCATGGATCTCGTCCTGCGGCGCCTCAGTCCTGGTTGCATACAAGGTGGCATAGAAGTCTAATATGGTCCCGCTAATGTCCGCCGTGGTGTAATGAGCCTCCCCTGCCTCGTCGAGTATCAATTTGATGTAGTCCTGGCCCCGAGGATCCGCCAGCTTCTGAGCCAGAGAGCGACTGGGTCTGCCCCCCTCGCCATAGTAACGAGCCTTGCTGCGGCGAGATCTATGGGCCATCTCCTGATCGACTGTCCCGTTGTGCTCGGTAACCAAATCCCGTATTGCCGAGAGTGTTGTGGGCGAAGGGTCCAAATCGTAGGACCGTTCTAGAGCGGATATTTCTGCAGCCAATTTATGAATCCTACGCCTCAAATCCCTCAAGACGCCCGCCTGCGCCCCCATGCACACGCCCCGAATGGTCACTTTAAAAGCCTCCCAGAGGACGCCCGCACTATCGACCGAACCCTCATTTTCCCTAAAAAAGTTATGAATAGCCTCCCCAATGTCACGTTTAAAAACAGGGTCTGATAGCGAGGATGGCTGCAGGCGCCAGGCGAATGGAGGCCTCCGGCACGCAGTAACCTGCAGCTCCAGGAGCACAGGAGAATGGTCCGAGAGCGTCCGAGCCATATGACAAACATCCGCCACCCAGGTCCACGCAGCTTCAGTGACCAACCAGAAATCAAGACGAGACCAAGTCCCATGAGCAGAGGAAACAAAAGTACTCTCACGCGCCACAGAGTGCCGCAATCGCCACACATCACACAACCGACCAGCATCCATCAGTCCCAGCAATTCTTCCGACGCCTGCTTGGGCCGCGTAGTCACGCTACCCAGGCGGTCCACAGTCCTATCCAAGCACACATTAAAATCGCCGCCCCAGAGTATCTCGGCTTCCGGGAAGCTAGTAATGCGGCGCCACACATCAAAGAAGAAGGCTGGATCGTCTATATTCGGGCCATACACGTTCACCAGCAACACATTCGCTCCACCCAGTTGCCCATATAGAAGCACAATGCGGCCAGAGTCATCCGTGTCCGTGCGGATAACCGAAAAGGGGACCCCTCGTTTGATCAGTATCAGTACCCCTCTTGCATAACTGGAATACGAGGACATCACGCGCACCCCCACCCACCGATTCCCAACCTTACTTTCGGACAGTTTTGTGAGGTGAGTTTCCTGTAATAGAGCTATCTGGACATCCATTCTGTCCAGAGCAGCAAACACAGAGCGAATCTTTCTGGGGGTGTTGAGACCACGAATATTCTAGGTTATCAGTCGCACTTTACCACTCATGACATGAGAAGAATCTTTTTAAGCCTGTCAATTAGAGAATGAAAAAGGGGCATGCCTGCTCCTGCAAGACAAAAGGGGAGTACGCCAAACAACAAAACTGAAAGTGCCGGTCCCTCCTTCATATCCCACCCCCCCATCCGCCAGAGTCCCCCAACTCCCCCCTGCCCCCCACCGACTTCAGCGTCCCCAACTCGCCAAAGCCATCCCAACTATCCCCCCCCAATTCAAGCCCCAAAAAAACTCAGAAGAGTGTACAAGGGGTATTCCCATGGGGGCGTCAGAGTGCCACTAACCTCCTAACTAGTAGGGGGTGGCTGAGCAACACACCATATTTGCCTGGTCAAGTTATAACATAGAGTCCAGGATTAAGGAGGCACCAAAGCGCAACAGCAAAAAGTCATTAAAGTGTCCACCTGCACTAGAAGGGAAAACATGAGATGCATAAAAGGCAAGCCTATATCAATGTGAAGACAAAGCTACCAGATGAGCCAAACAGTAAGCCAAAATATCAATATGCGTCCAGTATCCCTACTGTTCTTCAGGTTCTGCTAGAGTCTGGGAATCACGCTGTCTTCTCTGAAGATGTTTCGCATGCTCCATCGCCGCCTTGGGGAAGATCTTGGAGTCCCCATCCGGACCTATCTTCAAGCGAGCTGGGTATAACATGGCATAAGGTACACCTTCGGTTTGCAAAAACTTTTTCACCACCCCAAATTCCCTACGTGAAATCCGGGAAGAAAGAGAGGGTATTGCCTCGATGTTGGATTGTTCCTTTATCTCTGGCCATGCGCAGGATGGCGTCTCGGTCCCTGTAATTCAGAACCCTCGCTATAACAGGGCGTGGGTGAGCCCCCGGGACCGGACGAGCCGCAAGGGAGCGGTGGGCCCGCTCGACAATAAACATGGCGGAGAGTAATTCAGTACCAAAAATGTCCTTAATCAAGTTCTCAATGGAAGACCTCCATTCTGCCCACGTTTGTCGATTCCGGCAGCCCTGTAATTCGAATATTATTGCGGCGGGAGCGGGCCTCCAAATCTTCATTCTTGGCCTGGATAAGGGAGAGGACTTTTTCCTTATTTAGTGTTTTACCGGTCACTCAGTCCCTCCTCTGCTGCAGAAACCCGCTGCTCCACCTCTCCGACGCGGGCGCCCTGCTTTTCGAGTTGCGATGACATATGGTCGAGGCGTTGGTTAACTGCAGTCATGGTGCCCTCTATAGACTGTAGACTGCGCTGCATGGCCAACAACGTTGTCGCAATTGTGGATGGACCCGCATCCTGAGCATCTGCCTTGGAGTCAGAGGCAGCTCTGTGCGGGGTCTTAGTTGACTTTCGCGCCTCAAACGTGAGGCGAGGTTGTGTCTTATCGGTCCTCCCCAACTTGGCAGCAATTGAGTCACACTACTGTGAAAGCACTGGAATGGGTGCCCCCAATTTAAAATGGGATGCGGATCTAGAGGCCAACCAGATACCTCAGGGAGCTCCCACGCAGGCCACACACCCTGATATCAAGCTTCACACCCGCCCCGTTCCGTGCGCCCTACAGGGTATCCGCCACAAGGAAGCAGCGCAGCGAGACGTCGGGGTCCCAGGCCAAAAGGATAATGTAGAGCAGTACCTCAAGGATTAGCAGCCCAAGCACCCCAGCAAGTGAAGGCGTGTCGCAGTGCAGGAGAGGTCCACTCCCGCGCGGAGGAGTAAGGCCGCCGCCACCCTAGGCCCGGTAGGACGCAGTGCAAGGTCAGCAGGCACAGGGCGAACGCCGACGACCCAGGGTCCAGCCACAGTGAGTCTGAATCAGCCGGAGGGCTCAAGCCAGGTAGGTATCAGCTAGAGGTGGCCACAACAGTCCCAATCGCCATAGGGAAGGATGCAATCCAGCGCGTGTGCCAGCCAGGGACTGCGGCCCCAAGATGGCGGACCCAGAGATCCGGAGCACTCCCGCCGGGATCGGCACACGGACCCAGACAGGCAAGACGCCGGGAGAAGAAGCAGGGCATCAGCACCTCAGAGCCCTCCGCACGGCAGCTCCCAGCACCAACAGTCTATCCGCAGCAGTACAGCAGGTATCCACAAGGCCGAGCGCCCGCCCGCCCCAGTCACAGCTCGCAGGCCGCGGCTCTCTCCCCGGCCCGTACCCGCCTCCGCAGCCACCGGCCAGGGACAAACCGCCCCCCACTCACCGCAACCAGCGCAGGCAGCACTCCGCACACCAGGGCCGTCCCGTAGTCCACCTCTGCGCTGCAGGTTCCGACAGTCACAGCACTCCGCAGCAGGGCCGGAGCGCCCCTCGCACCGCGTAGAGAGCAGCACACCGTCCCACAGCTGTCCGCTCCACTGTCCTTTCCCGGAACCGCCAGGCAGCGCCGTACCTCTCCCGGACTCCGCAGCAATTGCTCCTGGGCCCAATCGCACCCGTGGCAACAGGGAAGGCCTGGACTTAGGGTCCAGCGGCAGCCGCCATTTTGTGAAGGCGCCGCCGGGACTTTTCAGCGCGGTGCGTTTGGAGCGATCGGCGGCCCCCAGCAGCTCGAAACCGGCACAGCGAGTTCCAGGTGTCCTCACAAGCAGGGCAGCAACGTTCGGGACTCAGTTGCAGCTAATTACAGGCGGATATTAGGCGAATTGGCGCTCAGCCGGGCAGAGCCTCACTGAAGTGCGGCCATCTTGCCAGGCGCCCTCCAAAGGCACATGTTTAAACGTAGATGGCAATGGTGTAGACTTTTGGGGCTTGGCCACCACGGAAAGCGGAGAACTGCTATTGTGGTTATCGCCTTTGGTGTGGGGGGCTATTACTCTCCCAGAATTCGTTGATTGGCAAGGCAAGGACTGATGGCTCACCATGTTGTTAACACATTCTGTTAATGAGGACCCCCTTTGCGATAAAAGCCTAACCATGGTGGTTAGGTCCTCAATCATTGCTTTCATAGTCCCTATTTCAGACCGAAGCGTGTGGACCAAATGGATCATATCCTGAGGGTCTGTGTCATTATTTGCAGCTACCCCAATGCTACTAACTGGAGACGACTCGGGTGGCTGGGACCTCTCTTCCCCCTCCGTGTTCGACAAAGCCAAGAATCTATTTGTGCATGTGATTGTGGGGTCGATTTGTTGGGGATTAATGCCAGATGGACTAAAAGGGCTAGTAGGGGAGTCACCCATCCTCATTAAGCCATGCTTTCCCTCAGCATTAATGGTAGTGGGACCTTTTTTACGTGTTTTGAGAAACATGGCAGGAATAGCAGAATGGCGGGTTGGACTTCCATTAGTGAGTTTGGTAGATCTAGAGGGAGACTTATCCCTATCAGATTGCACACTTGGGTCAGCTACTTGTATATCCTCACATTCACCAATGAGAGTATCAATACGGTCCAAAACACAATTGCTACCTGCATGCTTAACTACCTTCCTGGCCTTTTTCCCTGTGCTAACCCTGCCAGTACCACCGCCTCCACCACCGCCCCCACTTCCTTCCATGGTCTTCCGTTTCCCCATACTTGTAAGATATAAGACCAACTCTATATATCTTCCGTTACTCTCTCATATAGCCTATAACCAGCCTTGGAATCAAAATATCATTTGACATAAAAACACTCCTAAAAATAGAAGCAGTACCAGATGTTGTAGAGTTCAAGTTCCAGCTCTTGTACTCCGACTCGAGCTACAGATTTTGGAACAAGGAGCAATTGAAGGAATACAAACGCTCAGTACCTCAACGTCCAAGGGAGTCCATGAAGCGATCCAGAACCTGAATGGCAGGTGAAAGAGAGGTGGCCCTGCCTCTTCCTGCCAATGACTGGCAAGGATGGGCCCGCCCGCGTCCCGCGAAGCGGGAGGCGCGAGTTGCTTTATGCGCCTCCGGGCACGAAGAATGATGACAGCGCCTCCTGGCGCGATAGCGGGGCAGTCTGGGGGCTGTAGTCCCCCTGGTGCAGCGGGTGCCGGTGATTTGATGCGCTTAGCAATTGGTAACAAAATAAATTCCCAGACAGGCACAATGGATAAAACATTTGAAAGGTCAGGTAGGGGCTCCACTATTGATTTTATCATCATACCAGAAAACATGTTACATAGTACTAAAAATATGCAAGTGCGAACCACCGATTTTAGTGACCATGCCCCACTGACCTGTGATTTGTTGGGAAGGGAATACCAAACGGGAAGCAGATCTTTCCAAAGCCTATTCTAGCCAGGAAAAATGGTTATACCTTAAAATGGAATAGAATTAACGAGAGTGATCTAATAACTACAATTGGTCTATCAAAAAATGCGAAAATCATTTTGTGCTTGGATGACCTCGCTAACTCTTCCCAGGTATTGGGTGGCTTTGTAAATATTCTAATTCATATTAAGCAATACCTAACTTGCCCAGCATTGGCAAGAGAGCGCGGGATAATACACTGGTTTGATAAAACATGTACAAATTTACTGGGAAGACTGCGCAAAGCTCTGAAGAAAGCCCCTCATGATAAACTATTGTTACAGACCTTATGCCATCAGTACAAAGATGCCAGGAAAAATAGGCTGAAACAGTTAAAAGATAAAGCATGGGTGGACCTAAGGCAAGCATGTGTCATAAATGACAGTAAAGAGTTTTGGAAAGTAGTTAATGCCCCTTTTTTGAATAATACAGGGGTCCATTTCTTAGATGTGCCCAGTGAGGAGGACAGTTGGGTAACACGTTATGGTAAGATCTTCCAATCGATTGAGGGTGATTGTCAACAGGAGACTAGTCTGGCACTGACTGGTCATTCCCACCTGACCTTTGATATTCTGGAGGTAGAACTTGCCCTTGAACAGGCATCTTCCCTGAAGGCTCCTGGGCCGGACGGGGTGCCTGTTGATATTTTCCTACCTAACAAGAAATTGTGGGCTCCGCTTCTAACACATGTTTTCAATTCTATAGCCAAAGTTGGACCCCCAATTTCGTGCAAGCATTCCATATTTATTCAATTTTTTTTAAAAGGGGGATGGCTCGAAGCCAAACAACTACAGACCCATCTCCCTAATTGGTTCAACAGCTAAGCTAATAGGCCACCTGTTATTGAATAGGCTTGAAAAGTGGGCAGAAGAAAATAAGACCCTCTCAGATGTACTGTATAGTTTTAGACCGGGCAAAGGAACAATTGACCAATGTCTCAATTTAATGTTATTGCATCGAAATATTCTTTGGTCAAGAAAGGCGAACTGTTTTATGGCCTTCAAGAACCTATCTTCAGCCTTTGACTGCGTGTCCCACAGTAAGCTGTTGGCCATATTGGAGACTATGGGAGTAGAGCCTGCGATAGTAGTTTTCATAAGGCAATTATATAGGGGGGCAATGGCAAGTATACGATATGGAAACCAAGGAGAATGTTCCAAGTCCTTCAATGTTGAAAAGGGGGTAAGACAAGGCTGTGTGCTGGCCCCTTTTTTATTTGCCCTCTACATGAACCAATCGGAGAATGTATTGACAGAAAATGTAAAGGACACCCCATATGTTGATTCACGCCCCCTTCCAATCTTTCTTTATGCAGATGATGCAGTCCTATTGGCCAGAACGCCTATGGCTCTGCAGTCTCTCATCAAGCAGTGCATGTCCTTTATGGCCAGCTTAGATTTATGTGTCAATGAGACTAAAACATTTGCACTTGTCATAGGGGCAAATAATAAAAACCCGAAAAGATTCACTATAGAAAAAAGAAGGAATGAAGTAATGGAGAAATCTGTATATCTAAGGCTACTTTTTGACAATAAATTAAACTGGAAGGCCATGCATGGTTCTTAACAGAGCCAATCAAATGGAAAAGAACATAACTACCTTATTTAGATTTGCTAAAAGACTAGGCTCTAAACCCATGCAGGAAATGGTGAATATTTATCTAGCCAAGGCCAAATCAGTTGCTACATATGGGGCTGCAGTTTGGGGTATGGCAGACATCGAGGCGTTACAGCGTGTTGAGGACTTGTTCTGCAAAAGTTTATTAGAAGTACCGCAAGCCTCCTCAAACTACATCAGTCATGAGGAATTGGGTTTACTGTACATTGGTGATTTTTTTTTTAAATGGCTCCCATATTGTTATGGCACTCGATATGGAAGAGGGAGACAGTCTTATTGAATCAGTTAATATTGAGTGATGGCCTGAAGTTAGACTATGCACTAGAATCCCTTGGTTATCTTTTGTTAAGACTACTCTTACATCTCTGGGTCTAAATGAGCTTTATGACAATCCCCAATTGTTTCAGTTTTTCAAAGGCCTAACGTAAGGATATGTTTATGGTTAAAGCAAAAAGAGATAGATGGATTTTAAACAAAGATAAAAGTACAGTAGGAGTATACCAGTCCCCACCTCATATGACGCACAGTGCTGTTTCTTATTTGTTTTTTGTAGAGAACTCCCAGCACAGATTTATTTTGACAAAGTTTCATTTAAACTACATTCCACTAATGATGGGTTACCCTGCAAATTTACACTCAGTGAGGCAGTTATCCCCTTGCCCATGTGACGGAAATTCCACCCAGTCCTTTTTACACATTTTGTATTTTGTTCCTTATACATTAGTCCGAGGAAAGTTTTTGATATTATTAATATGGGAATATAATTTTAGAGAGTATCTTATTGCTTTGTCATTTTTACAGCGATTGGATAATACATTAGTATGTTATACACTTACATCTTTTCTGTGGGCAGCATTGAAAATCCGTCGCACCACATGAATTATAATGGCCCATGGTTTTTAGTAAGAGGCAGGAGAGGATGAAAAGTTACAACTAATCCCCAGTCTTACTTATTAATTTAGATTGTTCACACTTTAACAACCTAACCACGTATACCTAAACTGTACAGGGACACAGATTTGGAACACAATTATAGCTGCTAATTGGATTTTAGAGGCTCGATGTAGCCATTTATTTGCATCTCTGGAATCACGTATTAATGTTTTGGTATCAAGATCCCCGAGTGTAGTGATTTTTAAATAATCAACTAGAGTGGAGCTGTGGAAAAATTGTAAAAGAATGAGCTCATGTTAGATGAATTTTATCAGGGGTTTAGGGAGGCAATGTGAAACTATTTATAGATTTGTACCAAGGATGAGATAAATGATTGATTTTTACTGACGATCATGTTTTTTTTTTTTTTAGTTTTACTGATTATTCTAATTTTTATGTACTGTTATGCATTTTAATTAATGCAAAATAAAGTTTGAAAGTCACTTTATTCTACAGCGGGCGGGCAGTGCTGCGGCGGTCTCACAGCAACTGTGTTAGGCTCATAGGAGAGCCTTAACAGCAGACCGCTGCTGTGACAGCTCTGTAGCACGTTCCTGCATGGTGTGGCATGCACCATGTTGTGAATGCCACACTGTGGAGGAACGGGGTTGCAATTCCAGGGGGGCCCAACATGTGCTCTCCCACATTCACCCCCGGAGTCAGAAGCGGCAGAGGGCCTTGTTAGGCCCCCATAATTGCATCTCCACCACCCTTTTCATGGCGGGCTCACAGCCACGAAATAGGCGGTGGAAAAGCAACATGGAATATGCTCGGTGGTGCCACAGCGACACCGCCAGCATATTCCTGCCCCTTACCTCTTTGCCACCACCGCGGGATCCTGGTTCCCAGCGGACGCAGTGGTCCAGTGGTGGTCAGACTGCCACACTCTAAATACTGCCGGCGGACCCGCAGTGGTGGTTGGATCGCCACCGCGAGTTCAGCGATCCGAGGACCGCCGAACTCGTAATAAGGTCCTAACTCTTTTAGTATGTGATCCAAGTTGATAGTCGACACAGAAATCCCAAGACCTCCTGCTAATGCTCAGATGTTGCACAGAGAAGCAATAGACATTATAGGCCTTTCTTCAGATACTCCAATATCGAATCCTGCCCTCTAAGTAAGATGTAAAATCATCTTCATTAAAGTTGCTCTCATGTACACTCCCTAAACATAATAGAACACTCCATTCAAGTTGTTTTAACAGGCTCATGAACAGAATAGTGAGAGTAAAAGGATTTGCTCATTGGGGAAGAATATAACTGCTGCATGTCGTTCTTGAGTTTTAGAGTGACTAGCTCCGCTGTCCCGTTAACAACATCTAGCGCTGTTTTGTACAGTCTGGTATTTGGTGGTAATATGGAGTACCATTCAGAGGACCAGCAGAATGAGACCTAGAAGAGAATCCGTTCCTACAACCTTTCACATCTATGACAAACCTATTGAAGTTTTTGGGGGGATAAGTACAACACTCCATTGCTGCATAGCCAGGCTTGTGTTTTGTAAGCACTGATGCCAGTTACAATACTAATACAGACCTATCTCCTGTGGGGTGCTTTAAAAATCAGCTCAGTTGCCAATCTTTTTGAGTGCCTGCATTCTATTGCTCCCAAACATCATTGACCAGTACAGTGTAAGCTACTACATGCACACAGATAATAAACATCATGTCCGAACCAAAGAGAACACATTGCCTCTTCACTTATATCCCATCATTGCCATCCCATCAAGCAAAGGGGAGACTTCACATCTCTGTGCCAACTTCAGAACACTCTGTCTGATCAGGATTCTGACTACCTCACTAAAGATCTGCTCCTAATGCCAGCCAGCAGGACAAGATTAGCTGCCCAGAACAGTTGCTTCTTCATCTGATCTGATATCCATATTTTAGAGGAGGAACACTGCTGTGACACCATTACCATTCATAACTGCTTCCTGGTGGCCATCCCCCTAAAAGCAGATTTTGTTAAATTCTGAAAAGAACACCTATCTCAGGAAGCATTAGGGCTGAAATGGTTTAGAAACCTCTCTCAACTACTTTTGTGCCTTGGTCCCTTTCTGTCTCCTGAGAAAATAAGTTGAATCTGCCGCTTAGATGCATTGAATTCTATTCACAAACCGAATCAGTAACAAGAAAACAGAATGAGTGAGGAGAAAACCACACTTTTATTTTCCATAATTGGACTGCTCATTCCTTTGGTGGTGTCTATTATTGCACTTGGTTGCAATTCCATTATTTACTCAAAAGCCCATGGCTGGTACAAACCTATGCTTGGAAGTCCTACAGAAAAGTGAAACAGAGAGATCCAGTAACTTTACTGCTCTTTTATGACTAGTCTTTGGAAAATCATTCTGAGGGAATAAGGCTATGGATATAAATCCTCTAGGTGGGAATTGAAATTTCCCACGCACTCCTTACTAGCTGTATGCATGTTTAAATGGGTTATGGCCATATGGGTTGCAAAGGTGGGAGGTAAGATGGGAGCTTAATTATGGTTTCCTTTTCCTCCACCTTGCCCTCCTGCCTGTCAGCACTCACACACGGACACCTACTGTCAGACACACTTGTAAACTTGTGCTTCTACCAAATAGTGCTTTCTCGCACGACCCACCGACACTGCTGTGAGTAGGAATATTTTGCCTCTATATTAATTTGTTGTATTAAATTTGCAGGTCCTTTAATTACTACTGGAAGACTCTTGCATGTCAAATGTTGCCTTGGACCCAGTATTCTATAAACACGCAGCTTAAGAGAAACGTTCACTATGACCTCTACCAGAAAAAAGGTAAGTCTGAAACACTTGCCATTAATGCCACCAAACACCATGTGCATTGCTTCAGGGGCATAATCAATGGGCGGTGGTGAGCTTAAAGGGGCCATCCAGTGTAGAGAAACATTTCGGAGAAGCCTGTACCTCCAGTGTGTTAAAATAGCTAGAAACATGGAGACCTACAAAAATGAAGACATAATTGTAACCATTAAAATACTAACCAGCATTTCTATTAAAATAAAAAAAAATAAAAAAAACTAGCATTTTAATAAAATAACCTTTTGAGCCACTAATTTACTGTAAAAGGAGGCTAACATACCCCTCTCACCCCCAATATATATCTGTATTGGGAGTGAAATAATGTGAATGATTAGTGAGAAGATGCCCTTCTGTACTGAATACTGTAAAAAAATTGTGCAGAAAAAAATAATGGAGAGAAGCCCTCTCCACCCCTTGTGCAATATACAGGTTAGTTATTTTCAGATTTTGTTATGGTTGCATTATTTTGTTTTTGTTAGTTTTCACTGGCATAATCTTACTCTGCTGAAAATGGTCGTTGACAGTGTAATGAATTTAAAATCATATGATCTCTCTCAGACCCATTTCTACAACGTGCTTCATCATGCTAATTGTCAGCAATTGCATAGTTAAATTTTTTTTCCATCTTTATAACTTAGCTGGTGATTTTATAAAATGTTACATCTAGTACTTGCCTAATGCCTGAACAATCTGTTGTGTCCATAAACGTCACATTTCCTTTTAGAAGAAACAAACCTTTGAGTACCTAGTTTAATGCACACCTGGGAATGATGGAAGAGAAATACAAAGCATAGGACTATCTTCTGGCAATCCTAAACCCTAACTTAGGGTTCTATCATTTCAGATAAAAAGTTCTCAAGACTTCTTTTTGTTAGAAAAAAACTTTTTTTGTGTTTATTAATGAGCTTACCCATTGTTTAACCCTCGATGTGTTGTCGTGCATGTTTGAAGCGGTGTGGGTGATGCATTTTTAAAAGTACAAGAAGACAATTTTTTTTTTGTAACCCTACAGGACCTATTTAGGTGACCAGTTTCATAAGCAACGTCCTACACTTCCATTTTAATAGTGAGGAATCATCTTGCAATATTATATCCTACTAACACTTTCTCCAACAACAAGAGTTCTCTGTTTAACTTCTCTTAGTTTTCTTGAATTAACCTCTCAATGAAAAGTTAGTTTTGCACGTGATAGTAAACCTTTAAGGTTTTTTTTGAAGACCTGTGTGGCTTAAACAGCTATCTTTTATTTCTTTGATATTAATTATATATGTATAATCGTGCTATTAGTATATCGCGAACCTAACCGAAAGGCCGTGGAGCACTACAGTATGATGGTGACCTGTCTGCGGTGTGCAGCGAGCCACTGAGTGAGTTTAGGACATGAATGTATGAAGGAGTGCGAATAATGAGATCCCAAAGATACCCACATGTATGCAAGATATAGTGTATTTCAAGTGGTTCTTTTTTTTGTCCCTATTAATAGTGGGGCAATATTTATTTTCTTGGCTTTCTTTTGACTTTTTGATTCACTTTGCACACCTTATGGAAAAACTATTTTCAAACTATTGTAGCAAATGTGTTTTTACATTAATTAGTTACAATAATGTGGTGTTTTTAATGTATCATATTGAAATTATTCAGAAGGATTTGGATTGATAGTCAATAAGTAGGGGAGTGAGATATAATTACATATCTCTTGTAAACTAACACTAATAATGTCTACATGTGGGAGACAATTTTAAATTTTATCTACTAAATGTCACATTCGGTGGGTATATCTTTAAGTGTTGTGTGTTAAATTCCTGTGCTGTGCTTCGTCAGATTATGTGCGGAGCTGTATCATTGGGATAGGAGAGAATTACAGAGGAACTGTGTCCAGAACTGAGAAAGGAAAGACATGCCAACACTGGGGAGCCAGCCACCCTCATGATCACAGGTATGAGAACAAGAGGACACTTTTGGTAGATGGGCAAGGACAATAGGTCGGTATGTATGTCTGGGTCATATACGGAGGAGGAAATATTATAGCAATAATGGGGATGCTTCTGTGGGAGTGAGAGGAAAAAGAATACCTTAGTTCTTGCAGAGACCGTTTTGAATGTTGACAGACAACGATGGCGATGTGTACTTAAATGAGCGAGAGAGTTGGTAATTAACTTTTTACACACACTATAATGGCTACTTAAAGCGAACGAGATGTATTTATGGGCGTGGGCTCCCCTGCAATTCTTACACCCAAGAGTTTACCTCAACAATACACCCATGGAGTGATGAATCTGAGAATGTTAAACCTCAGTTTCATGAGGCAATATGTCCCTGGGTTAAGGCCCGTCCCAACACATCAAACCACAGTTAATTAAGTAAAGGTCCTACTCAATAACCAAGCTCTTGATCAGCAGAATACATTTAAAAGATCACAGAAAAATTAAAAGATGTGTTATAGAATCAGCAAAGTCATTTCCATAAAGGCTCTTAACAAAAAGGGCATACAGAATCGGTGCAAAATCCCAAATGAGCAGCAAAATCAATAGGGAAAGAGACAACATCTCTTGTACCATTCAGGAACGCTGTGGCTGAGCCTAGATCAATGGTTTATATAGGAAGTCTTCTCATAGGACAGAATAGAAAGTGCAAATTCATGGTGTGAGCATAAGTATAAAAACGTAAGCAAATCCGAGCACAGTTTTATAAAAAATCATATTGCCTCAGCACCTAAGCAGAAGAATATTGTACTCACTACACGAATATTGATTCTGCCCACTCTGTGCTAATGTCATTCGGAGATGGTAGGGCAAACTAGATACGTGAACTACAGCAAAGTATTAAGATCAAACAGGGTACAGTGAGCTATCAGAAGAGTCTTAGAAAAAGATTCAATATCAGGATCCTGCTAGACAAATTTCATCGAGAACAGCAAGAACAACGCAAGGGAAAATAAACATGAATCTGATTGACTGTGCTTCAGAAATAATAAATCTGACGTGTAGGGGGAAAGACATCCATTTTGAAAAATTATGGCTACCAAGTCCAATTTGAGGCCTAGTTTAAAAGGGTCCAGAAAACACACTGCTGCATATCATTGGAAAATTGTTTCAAAGGCATTAGCACGATATCAGTGTGTACGCGTAGAATCTAGAATAAATCCACATTCTGAATGTTGTTAATAATGCACAAAAATCTTTAACAACTTCCCATCTGAGGATGTATAAGAAAGAACAAACATGGACTTTGTCAGAAGGTGGTGGGTAGTGTCAAGATGATTCCTTTCTGTAGGGGAGAAAAATAATGTACCTCTTTTAAAGAGTTGGGGGTTGCGTTGGCCAAAGTGGCTTCCTTCTTGAGGTTGAATGTTTTTCTTCTATGAGCTTCATCTCCCCTTCATGTCTTTTGTCTCAGATATTCTCCCAATGTAAAGAATGGCTTGGAGGAGAATTACTGCCGAAATCCGAACAAAGATGCTGGTGGTCCTTGGTGTTACACAACTGACTATGCTGTACGACATCAGTTCTGTGGGATCAAACAGTGCGAAGAAGGTACACTTATGGGTATTATGTATATAGATATGCAGATTTTTCCTAGATGCTTTACTGCAAAAGCTAACCCTGCCAATAAACCATGGGATGCCTTTAGAGGCTGGAAGAAAAGGTTAGTATTGATTTGTCTCTTCGAAGGCATGACCGGCACATTCATGGCTGTGTGAAAAAATAAAAGGGAAAAAGTGTGAAAAGTAATGTGCTCAATCATGGCCTGAAAGCTGATTTATGTTACTTTAAGGCAACTAGACAAGGCATTTGAAAGGAACACTTTCCACCAAGTGTAGCTTAAGCTCAGTCGGGCCCAAGAAATCTTATACGCTTTGGCATGTTTATTATTGTTTCTTTCACACAAGTGCCTGACAAAATGTTCCCTTCTTTTCTGAATGGTTTCATCCTTCACCATACTGTATGTTAAGCTAGTCTAGGCAGCATGCATGTTCTCATTTTTAGGTTGTCGCAATGTAAAGGGGAGTCTGTGAGTTCATACAGTGTGTGTCTGTGCCAGAGATACTCTCTTTTGAAAATCTCTTCTTTTTTATAAAAGGCAGCATTAAAGAAGTTGGTGGGTCACCTTTGTCATCTCAATATGGTCACTGGATGGGTAATCGGCCAATGGTATTGATGAGCAGAAAAAGCTTGAATATTTGAAAAAGTCCTATATATGACAACCGATATTTAAACTTTTATTTACAGATCTAGAACAGTGGAATGCAGTTTGTTGCGTAACCCCTAAATAAGGACCTATAAATGGCTAAAATGTTTTAGGGAGAAATTATGTCTGGATTATTTGGAGATGTATTACCTTTGTCAAATGGAGCTAAAAGTTTGATAGAACAGGGTGGATAAGGACTGGTATGACGATAAGATGTTGACCCTTAGAATAAGATTGTAAGAGATTGGCACTGATAACTTGGCTCGCCTGGTTGGATCCTGACATCGGAGATCTTCCTCACCAGTCACTCACTAGCTTGCAGCATCACAGAAGCTGACATTACAAAACAAGTAAGTGGGACAATCCAGAGCATGGATATTCTCTTCCCCATGTGTTGACTAGTGTCTTACAACTTTGTCGCCATGGTCATTTCTTCTTTTTCCTTTTAACTTTGTCTGCTTAGTGAAACATACAGGGGCACAGACACTGATGATGGTGGCTGTGGGGCGCTGTCTTAACATGATAATGTAACACATGAAGTTGGGTTTCTAGCCACTACACCTATAGCGTATTTTCTAAGCAGGCTTTGTGAGGGTTAGCAAACAATTGCAGTGGTCAGCATAGAGAAAAATTACAGGGCATACTCTGTTGTGAAGCAATCCAATTCCCAGTTTAATGAATGCCCAAACGAGGATAGTGCACACTGTATGGCTTTGTTGTTTGCTCTGATGACTGGGAGGTGAGTTAAATCAGTCCAATCAAAAGGGCATCCTTATGGTGTTAAAGCTCAAAGCCTCTAAATCTTCCACCAGGTTACGTTGTGGGTGCAAAGCACTAAGTGAATGGTCGCCTGTTTATAGAGGCAGCAACAATGAAAGTTACAGCTCAGACATACACCAGTAGACCATTTACAAAATTCGAAGTATTGTATAGTGCTTAAAAGCGGGAATACTGTTTTCAGTACATGAAAAACACCCTACAATATGACTGGTTTTATGTTTGGGGTAAAACACTATTAAATATATTGTGCATTGCAAAGAGTACTGATTTTGTTTTTTTAATGATCTGGCATGCAGTAATATTTGTATAGGAAAAACTGGCTTTAAAAAACAATAGCCTTAATGGAATGTAACGCGCATCTACAAGCAATGTTTGATCCCGGTCATGCTAAAGTTATGATTTTTAGAAAAGACAGATACCAATGTGAACACATCTTATACTGGCTGTTCTTCGCATTTATGATTCTTTACAGCAGTGCTTCCCAAACTTTATGGATCCATGACCCTATTTTTAGAACAACAAACTTTAGTGACCCACCTAGCTTTACTGGCCATGAGGCTGGGGCTTTATTTTTTTGTTGGTAATAATACCAATTGTTTTTTTGTGTTAAAACAAGGCACAGTGGTGCCTTTTGGACTCCCATTTAATATACACATATATTGCAGTTTGATATAGCATGAACATAGCCCAAGGGCATTGGTGCTCTTCACATGAACACCAGAATACATTACACAAGGTTGGAGTCATTTTAAGCACAGGAGATTTAGTGATTTACCCAGAATCAAAGGATGTTGAGCCAATGCCAGGACTCAAACCTGGTTCCTCAGATCCACAGCTAGCCGCTCTGGCCTTTAGGCCACATCCATATTTCTAAATTTGTGAAAGTCATACACAAGTGGCATGGGTGTGTATGTTCACATATAGTGAGCACATTCTCAGTTGAAATGGCTTTGTGAAGTAAAAAACAGCAGCAACAGATACTGAAAGGTTCATCCGTGCTTGGCAAAACTTGGAAGGGTATTATTTAAAACTGGACTTAGGAACATGGTTCAGCACCATTGCACTGGTGCACAAACAGGTCTAATCATTTTAAACATCACTTACATATAGACCAGGACTTTTGCGACCCACCATATAATTGGCTCGCATACCACCAATGAGTCCAGACGCACAGGAAAAGCTGCTTTACCGTATTGTTAATGCATGCTGTTAGATGGGAAATTGGAGGGCCTGAACACATTCTAGTGCTTGCTTCTCTAATCCCATCAAGGCAGCTATTGTTTAAAAAAAAACAAAAAACATTTCTAGTACTTTATTTGAAGTCTCCACAAGTCTTATCCAGCAGTGTAGAATCTTCAGGGGTGTTGTTGGCACACAGCACAGGAATCTGACAAACATGACGGACCCGAAGGATGACCATATACTGGTAGGGAAAGATTGTGGTAAATGTAGCAAAAGTTATCCAGGTGTTGAATATTATCTGCACTGCCCAAGGAAGCAGGTTGGATGACGGAATTGAGGAAATGGGTGGAAGCTGAGACTAACGCCATGAGGACTCTAGGTTGGAGAGTAGGAAACGCAGATGCAGCTCAGGCATGAGACTCTCTGATTCGATTTCCAAAAGGGCATAGAGGTCATTTAGGGGTCCCAAACGGTCACAGCTGACATCCCTAACTTGCCTATTGCTGCCCCTGGCATTGCTGTTACAACCCTTGAAAAGAAGCTTCAAGGAAAAGAGAAACCTGCCTCCAGATTCTGTTTTGTGCTCTTTAAGGTTTGACATGGCGTGTCCAGTTTATTGAAATAAATGAGATGTAGTACCATTATGTTAAAGATTTTTTTTAAATATGCAGAATCTGCTGAGGGAAAGCGCTATCTTTAAAGTGTGTGTGTGTCAGTCTTTGCTGGCTTAGTTTCATAATGAAATGCATAAATCCTAATATTTCATTGTAGCCATTCAGAATCACGGTTCCGGCCTATGAATTGAAAGTAACTCTGGGGACATTGACGTTAAGATCTTTTGCTTCACAGCTGGAGATGTGAAACTGGCCAGGTCATAGGCTTCCCAGTGCAGGGAACCATACAATCTTTGACTGTGGGATTAGCCAGGAGCACAGATAATGTAAGGTTCTGAAAACAGTTAGTAGAATACCAGGAGAGGCTGATAGCAGATAGAAAGAGAAGGTCCAGACTGCTGCTGCCTGCACGTGAAAGGAGTAGGAATCTGGCTCTCTATATAGTATACCAAAATGAGGTGCACTGTGCAGAGGGTTCAGGTATCCCTTACTTGTGTACAGGGGCTTGCTTTAACAATCCCAAGGTACTCTATTTGTGGTAGTGTTGTTGAGCAGCATTAGGCTTATCAGAGAGGATTGTTGGGCATCTGTTGCACACACACAGTCAATAAATGAAATACACACTCTATAAGGAAATCTGACACCAAATATTTAAAATAACACAGATTTCTATATAATTTTTGACACCAAGAACTTCGCGATCAGTCAAGTACTTTTTGTGTTAGCGATTTTCAGAAACTTAGAAAATACAGCTGTCCGATTTGAGGCAGGAGCCTCAAAGTGTTAATGTTGTCATATGGGAAAAATATACACTTCATAGGGTCACTTGCAAATGACTACAGGACTGTTCTTCTGGACTTGAGGTAAGTAGGGGCCAAGGTCCAAGAAAGCACCAAGAGTTCAAGGTTACCTGTCTTGGGTTGTTCGGGTGCAGAGATGCTTTCCACGGTGGTAGCCTCGAACGCTACACGTTGAAGTCAAGTCAATCAATCTTTATTCGGATAAAATGATATCCATAAAAAAGTCATACAAAACATTACTAAAAGATTGAGAAACAATGTGGCTGGCTATGGAGATCCCCGCCTCTACGTAGCCCAGGCGATCGAGGCCCCACCCACCCGAGGGACGACCGCAGTGGAGAGTAGAATGGCGTCCGCGGCAGAACGCGGAATTGAAAACAGCCTGGAATTGCCGATAGCATGACTTTTGGAGATAGCGATGCCTGCAGAGACCGCGAGTGCAGAGGCAGAATAAGGCATGCTCGAGCCAGAGGGAGTGGATAGACTTGCGGACCTGAACGCTGCAAAAGGCTGGTGAGTGCGGAGGGCTGAGGCTGAAGTCCAGGGATGTAGCGTGAAGTGAAGTAACAGTCAGTTCTTGCTTCGTGTGGTCCTCTGACGTGTAAGCCAAGGCATAAGTCCGAGCCCGAGCAGTAGTCCTCCGTTGGCAGGAAACTTAAGCTTGCTACGAAAGCTGTGAGAGAGTGATGCCCCGATCAAGAGACTTTTAAAGGAGCTGGCTGTGGTGTGTGGCAGCGGTAGAGGAGCAGAGAAGCGGAAACGGCAGGGTGGCGGAAAAGACTTGGTGTCTGCCGGCTAGGAATTCGGCGAATCTGGGAGAAGTGGTGAATTCACAGGCAGTGCGAAAATTCACAGGCAGTGCGAAAATTTGAGGATTCCTATAAAAAAAAAAAAAAAAGAGGGAAGATGGGGAGACACTTGAAGCAAGTTAACGTGGTAGCCAGGGTGGATCCAGCGACCGGAATGAAGGCTAAAAAGCGCCTAGCGCAAGCGAAGGGGGCTTCATCAGTAGTTAAAGCCGCAGGCGCTTCAAACCGGTCTGAACTAAACTCTAGCTCAGAGAGCTCTACAGAAGAACAGTCTGAGCCAAAACCTGAGGCACTATCGGTCCAGCCCTTAATGCAAGGGTGTGACTCCACCCCTGCAACCATTGAATGCTGCGAGGCCACGAAGGAACTGACTAGCGAGTCCATGCCAGGACGTAATAAGGTAGAATCAAAGAACTGTAAGGACTTTCCTTTGTTTGCCAAAAAGAGCATCCTGGCGACAGAGAGTCCAACGGTTATAAGTATAGCTTCACCAGCAACCCCAGAGGATGATACTACAACCAATCTTCTCGAAAGGCTATTTATCTCTCCGCCTCACGAGGATTCTCCTCTAGCTGCGATACCCGCTGCCACAGTCCATCTAGAGGAGGGAAATTCTCCGCCTTGTCCGGCAGATTTACGTGCCACAGTTGATCTGCAGCCTTTTTCTGAGCAAGCATCTACTGCATCTAAGGCGGAAGACATCTCAAGACAACAGCTAGAGAGTTGGCAAAAACTTCAGGAGATATCTGGTGCTTCAACAGAGAAGGGCTTGGAACTATCAAGTCAGAGGGTTAAAAATCCGCAAGAGAAGGTGGAGGTCCCCTCCTCTGGGGCTAATCTACAACAGATGGAAATGAAAATGTTGCTTAACCTAATATTGGAGGAAATCAGGGAGATGAAAAAATCCCAGGCACGCAAAACAGCCGCTCTCCACCTTAGATTGGAAAAAATTGAAGAATCAATTACAGGCATACCCGCAAGGCTCGAAGAAGCAGAATCTAGGATAGCTCACTTAGAGGACCAGATGAGCTCTACCATCCAGAAAATCAGTGAAGTGACGGCAGATAAGATCGCCCTTGAGACGAAACTGGAAGAATTGGAAAACCACTCACGCCGCTCGAATCTTCGAATCGTGGGAGTGCCTGAGGGGAGTGAAGGTACCAACACCCTTCGTTGGGTAGAAGCATTTATTAAACAAAAGGTTCTTCTGGACCATTCTGGGGATCTAACATTGACCAGGGCCCATCGGGTTCCTGCTCATCCTATCCCAAATTCTAAGTACCCTCGTACTATTCTAGTTAACTTCTCGGACTATAGAATAAAAGAAAGTGTTTTGACAAAAGCAATCCAGCAGAGACAGTTTGACATTGACGAAGGTAATAAATGCCGGATTTTCTCAGATATGTCAGCAGGGGCGGCACGAAGACGTAAAGAATTCGTAAAGCTACTGTTTTTATTTAAAGCACAGGGGTCCCAGGCATCCATTGCTCAGCAGTCGAAGCTAAAGGTGCTTGTCAAAGGAAAGTTTCATTTGCTCTCGCGTGTAGAGGAAGCCCAGGAGCTTCTGAGAGAGATCACTGCGTAAAGCTGAACAAATGTTGAGTATTTAAGGTGCCGAATTGAATATTGTTAATGCTTGAATTTTCTCTTTTTTGTCCACTGGGGGTTATTCCCTCTGTATGGGGGGGACAGATCACCAAGGGTGCAGGACCAGGGCACCCCATTAAAGTAGGGAGGGTGAAATGTGGGTCGCGGGGCCTGAGGGAATCACCACATTTCTGGGGGGGGTTCCAGGGGTGGGGGGCAGAGGTGGGTGGGGAGGGGGAGGGTAGAGTAGAGTAGTAGCAGCAAAATGAGCAGTAGCAGGGACACTTTGGAAAAGATTGTTAGGAGTGTGGTATTGCATATTTCGTGTATTTTGCAGACACACTGTAAAAAATGTTAAATAAGTGCTGTATTATTTCTGTTAATGTTGACGGGATACTAAACAAGCAAAAGTATGGAGCATTAATTAGGTGGTTAGGGTCTTTTTCACCCCAGGTATTATTTCTGCAGGAAACGCATCTAAAAACCAATTCCCCAAAGCTATTCCTCCCTAGACTGTATTCTCATGCCTTTTTTGCCTCAGCGGGATTGGCTAAAAGCGGAGTAGCTGTTTATTTCGGCAGAGGTCTTCCTTGGGAATTTGGCCAAATTCAGAGAGATCCCCCAAGGAAGGTGGATCTGGATCGAGGCCAAATTAAATGGTATGATATTAAATTTTATTAATTATTATGGTCCAATTGTAGATGACATCACAGCCCTACTCAAAATCAGTGAGATACTTAGGGGGGCACCAGGTAAGATAATTTTGGGTGGGGATTTTAATTTTATTCAGGATATAAAGAAAGATACCTCTAATAAAAATAAAAAAGAGTTGAAACCGAAAACCAAAAAGGTTGTACAGGTACTAAGACAGGAACATCTTTTGATAGACCCCTGGCGTAACTCCAACCCAACTAAGCAGGAATTCACTTGCTATTCTAATCAATTTCATACTGCTTCCCGTATTGATTTTTTTCTTTTATCTCAATCCCTGGATTATACAAGTATCGAATTAGGGGTAAATCCTTTCTCCGACCACTCCCTCATTAAACTCGAAGTGGAGATTGAGGAGTGCAGGAGGCAACGATCCAGGTGGCAGATGGATCGCCTCCTCCTGCAGGACCCTCAATGGGTGGCCAACACAAAAGAATGGATAGCAGAGTTTTTTGAGAGAAATGACAACACGGCAGAAATCTTCTCAGTCTGGGGTGGGTTTAAGGCAGCCCTTCGTGGGCAGATGATTGCGTTTTCAGCCGCCCAGAACAAACAAAAGCGAGAAAAAATCATTAAACTCCAGCAGGCAGTAGAAAATGCAATGAGCATGAGAAATACACAGTCTTTGGGGATGGGGAACGCTAGAGCTCAGCTAGAAAGGGCGAAGTATGATCTGAAGGAGTTTTTTACAATTGAAGAGATAGCCAGCTCTAGAACATATCAACAGCGAGTGTATGAGGAGAGTCAAATGGTGGGCAAAATGCTTGCCGGTATTACCAAAACCAAACAGGAAGCAGCCCTGATCTCTGAAATTATTGATCCTAAGACTAGAGCCTCTACATTTGATAAAGATGGCATATCCCAAGTTTTTTAGAGCATTATTCGCAGCTTTACACCACTAGATATGAGGTAGGAGCTGATCAAATCTCTAATTATTTCGAGGAGGTAAGTCTTCCTACTCTTACCGGAACATTAGTGGAACAACTTCAGCTCGATATATCCGAACAAGAAATTGTAAACATGGTAAAGTCGATTGCAGGGGCAAAACCCTGTGGAGCCGATGGGCTCCCATTCGAATTTTATAAAACCTTTTCTAAGGATTTGACTCCCTTCTTGGCGAAATTGTTTAATAATATTAAACAGGGAGGCAGTGTTCCCCCGAGTTTCAAGGAATCTATATTGGTCAGCTTCGTAAAAAAGGGGAAAGATGTTAAGGATATCAACTCATATAGGCCGATTAGTCTTCTTAATGCAGATTTTAAAATACTAATGAAAGTCTGGGCTCAACGCTTCACCCCCATTGCACAGGCTCTAATCCACTGTGACCAGACTGGGTTTGTTGCAGGGAGGTCGATGTCCACTAACACTGGGTTTTTAATTCAGGCCCTTGAATAGTGGAACAGTAATAAAATTCCTACCCTTATTACGATGGTCGACGCTGAAAAGGCGTTCGACTTGGTTAACTGGGAGGCACTCTTTTTTGGTCTGGGGAAATTTGGCATCCCGGTTCAAATTACAAGTATGTTGAGAAATATTTACCAAGGTGCTCTAGCCCGGGTTATAGTAAATGGAGATTCAATAGGGGTAGTAAATATAAATCGTGGAACCCGACAAGGTTGCCCGATGTCGCCTATATTGTTTACCTTTTTATCGAGCCCTTGGCTATAAAAATCCGCTGAAACCCCCAAATCAAAGCTCCAATTGAAGGGATGGCCAAATTAAAACTTCTTGCTGATGACATAATTTTGTATCTATGCCCGGACAAACAGAATTTGGATCAAGTTCTGGAAGAGTTTAGTAAATTTGAACAAATAGGGGGGATATAAAATAAACCAAAATAAAACTGAGATATTAACACTAATTACTAATTGTAACTTTTTACCCCTAATTTAAAAACTCAGGCACGGAAAGTAGAACCAATAAGATATCTGGGTATCTACGTTTCTAATCAAGTAGAACAATTATTTAGTCTGAATAATCTAGCTATGCGGAATAAAATTAAAGCCCTGCTGGATAAGTGGACCCTTTTACCTTTAACTCTAATCGGCCGTGTAGGACTTTTAAAAATGTCTATTCTTCCCCTATTAATATTCCTTTTTATAAATGTTCCCTTGAAAATTAATTCCAAATATTTTAAAGAAATGGACACTTTGTTCAGGGAATTCGTGTGGAATAAGAAGGCCTCCAGGGTGAAAATGCCTATACTACAGCTGGAAATAAATCAAGGGGGTTTAGCCTTACCTAAAATTAGAACTTACTATGAGGCAGCTATGCTTGATCTGACAGCACGTTTACTGGAACCCAATGGTTTGTCAGACAGATTTTTTCTTGAAAGGATGACTTGGGAGTCCGGCTCACAACTACCAATTTTTTTAAAAACAGCCAAACTACCAAAAAAGTCCCACTATGAGTCGATTCGTGATTACTCCAATAGATTGCAGTCTTTTTTTAAACAAGCTGACTCCTCGGGGTTTATCTTTTTGAAGCTAGAGGAATGTAAAACCTTTGGTCTCCAAATTCATTCTAACCGGCTTAAAAGATGGAAGGATAGTGGTTTCGAAGATCTGACCCATTTCTTAACTGCTAAAACCGTAATCTCTTGGCAAGAGGTCCAAATTAGATTTGGCAATCGAAATAAGCCCGGGTTTTTGGAGTTCTTGCAGATTGTGAACTTTATAAAAAAATGCAATCTAATATCAAGTGGGGTGCCAACCAATCAGGTTAATGCTTTATATAAAGCGAAATTAAAGGGGGTAGGAAACTGGTACTCTCTACTGAGTAAATGCAAGGCACTCTCCCTGGTCGAAGAAATTTTTGGAAAAATAACCCGGGAAACTTATTGCTCCTGCTCTCACCAGAAATGGCAGTTAATAGCCAGGTAGGAAGCAAGGCCTTAAGAGCAGCCAACTTTAAAAGGATGGCCTTTTTGTCTAGGTGGTTGGCCTATTATACCCCGAAAACTCTAAATAAACGTCATGCGGAAGTGGACAATAAATGTTTTCGATGCCACACCCAAGGCGAGGGAGATTGGCTACACATATTCTTTATGTGTCCAACGCTTGAAGTTTTCTGGTGTAAGATCTTTTCTTCAATAAGCCAGGCAATTAAAAAGAAGATTGACCCCGATGCAGAAGTAGCTCTTTTTGGTATTTCTAAATTCAATCATTTTTATTAACGGAATGAGCAGGCAATGAACACAGCTTACTGCCTACATCTCAAGGCCGGCAGAGCGAAGCCCAATAAACATTTCAGACTTTAGGTTCACAACCCGGAGGCCGGACATAACTGTGTGCCGTGCGAGGGTATTACTATAATTCCAATTTTCGAAATGTTACTAAAAACCACCTATTTTAACAAAGGAAGAAAACAAATGAAATACAAAACCTCAGCAACAAACCCCCTCCCGCCTCCCTCCACCCTGTTCCCCCACCCACCCACCCTCCTCCGCATCAGCTACCAGCACATACTAAGTCCTGAAAACCCCCACTCCATTGTCGAGTCCATTTACTTTATTCAAGACGGGGTAGAGCCCGGGGGATCCAGGGGGATCAATCGCAGGATCTGTAGGTACTTTGGACATGTCACCTCTCTGAGGTCTTTTGTGAGCAAGCTTAGGAAGGGCCTCCACACTGTTGGGAACTCTTGTCCCGTCCCTTCCACTGTCATGGACATTCGTTCCATAGCTAGCAACTGCCATAGTCTGTATACCCAGGCTCCAACATCCGGCAGCTTAGTCGTACCCCACGAAGCCAAGAGAACTTGTCTAGCTGCTAGGAGCGCCAGCGCTATCTGCCTGCCCTGCATAGAACGCAGCGGGAAACTTTTCGCATGTGGGAGACCCAAAAGCGTATACTCTGGGGAGCGGGGTAGCGCAATCTGGAAAACAGCATCTATGTCATTTAGGACCGCTGTCCAATATCGATGTAGTTTCGGGCAATGCATAGGAGGTGTGCTAGCGTCCCTGTCATTCCACAGCCCCTCCAGCACCGGTCTGTTTTATTTTTGTTCCAGGCGTGCACTCGAGCTGGAGTATAATACCAGTATGAGGTCACCTTGAATGCTGACTCCGCGTCCGCCGTGCTGCGAGCAGTGTGATGCGCCCTATAGAGGATGTGCTCCCACTCTTTGGAGGTTAGGGGCTTACCCATTTCTGTCTCCCATCTCACCTGGGCTTTTGTTCTTTGTTCCGCAGGACGCGCCTGAAGCAGAGCATATAGCTCCGAGATCAGCCGACGGTCGTCCGTCTTACCCACCACCCATCGCTCAAACGCCGAAAGGGGCCTAGACATGTGTGCATAGTTAGCAGGCTTAGTGACCCAGTGGCAGACCTGCGCGTAGGCAAAGGCGTCCTTCGCCGGGAGGTCATAATCTTCTCGCAACTGTTTAAAGGGAATTACCCCTTCCAGGTCGAATAGAAACCCTACCCTTTTACATCCTGCTTCCCGCCATCTATGAAACACTGCTGATGCTTTCCCTGGTAAAAAGTCCGGATTATCAACAATGGGGGACATAGGCGAGGGGAAGGTCGTCCAGCCCTTTGGCACCGCCACCCTATCCCAAACCCTGAGGGTGGGTGAGGTCACCGGTGAAGAATACAATCCCCAAGCCCTGTGCTTCCGGGGCAGCCACAGCTCTCTCCAGATATTGATACCTGCCACTGTTTGATCAATAAAGTTCCAGTGCTTACTGGACACCGGCCTGTTCCATTCAATGAGATATCGGAGACAGGACGCTTGATAGTAGCCTTCTATTAGTGGTAGTCCCAGGCCCCCCTTCGATTTGGGGCTCGCCATTTGCCTCAGAGAGAGCCGGGGTTTCCGCCCCTCCCAGACGAACCTATTAATGAGGGATTGTAACTTCTTAAGCGCCCCTTGTGGTGGTGTTAGCGGGAGCATTTGAAATAAATAAAGGATACGTGGTAGGATCGTCATTTTTACCGCCGCTATCCTCCCGAACCATACAAGCCGAAGACGCGATCAGGCGTCCAGCGCCTTGGCCATGTGTTCTAGCAGCAGGGCATAGTTCAGCGCCACCGTCCGTGCGATGGTCGGGGCAAGCCGAAATCCCAAGTAAGTGATGTTGGTCTGCGTCCATTGGAAAGGGAAGTCTCTCTGCAAGGTGTCCACGTCAGCCGCAGGGAGCGAAAGATTGAGAATCATCGATTTCCTCAGATTCACCTTGAATCCGGAGGTCGCCCCAAAGGTCGCAAGCTCTGTCATCAGAGCGGGGAAAGACAGCCGGGCCCGAGTCAGCGAGAGAATGACATCATCGGCATATAGACTGATCTTGTGCTCGTCAGCTCCAAATTTTAGGCCCACGATGTGTTGATTAGCGCGAATGCGCTGCGCGAAAGGCTCCATGTAGAGCGCAAATAACAATGGGGACAGAGGGCATCCTTGCCGTGTCCCCCGAGCTATGGGAAAGAATGCCGACCTATCTCCGTTAACTCGCACAAATGCTTTCGGGGCATGGTAAATGCACCCGATCCATTTCAGGAAGTTGTCCCCGAACCCAAATTTGCGTAATACTCCAAACAGATAGCCCCACCCTACGCGGTCGAAGGCCTTTTCCGCGTCAATTGACAGCAGGAAGGCCGGTTTACCGGAACGCTGCGTACTATCAATGAGGTGTAGTAATCGCTTGGCATTATCCCCTCCTTGCCGTGTGGGGATAAACCCTGACTGGTCTGGGTCAATAATGTCGGCCATAAGGGGGTTTAGACGGGCCGCTAAAATTCCCGCAAAAAGTTTCGCATCGATGTTGAGGAGCGAAATCGGCCGATACGATCCGCACTCTTTCGGCTCCTTTCCGGGTTTCAAAATCACAGAAATCGCTGCCTCCGTCATTGTCGGTGTCACTGCACCGGTCTCGAGAAAAGAGTTAAATAATTTCGTTAAAAAGGGAGCCAGCTCCACACAGAACGCTTTATAAAATGCGGCCGGAAAGCCATCCGGGCCCGGGGCCTTCGCTACCTTCAATCTCGCTATGGCCGCGATGACCTCTTCTACACGAATCTCAGCGTCTAGCTGTTCTGCCGCTACACCAGAGATCGGAGTTACCTCGCTCATATCTAAGTACTCCTTTGGGTCTTGCGGCGGAGGGTCTTGTTCTGTGTATAGATGCTGATAGAAGTTCTGGAATGCTTCCACTATGTGTGCATCTTTGGTTTGTTCCGTCCCCCCGGAGTCTCGCACCGTCTGAATGAGAGACTTGTGTGATTTAGCTCTCAGTCTATGTGCCAGCATTCTCCCGCATTTGTCGCTACTAAGGAAAAATTTGTGTCGCAGCCGCAGCAGGGCATGCTCAGCTCTGTCTATATCTAGGTGCTTCAACAGCCGTCGACGCTTCTCCAGCTCACGCCAAACTCTCTGCGCCCCGGTCCGCTTGTGTATTGTTTCTAGTTCCCCCACCTCCTTTTCCAACTCTGCACGCTTTGCCCTGCGCATTGCATTGTACCTGGCTGCTATCGCAATAAATTCCCCGCGCACCACTAACTTCAGGGCTTCCCAAACCGCCGCCAGTGGTGTGGAACCGGTATCATTTTCCTGAAAATAATGCACTATCGCGTCCCTCACTCGCTTACACTGATCTTCTGAGTGCAGCAAACTTTCTCCAAGTCTCCACCCTGGTGGCAACGTACGCCTATGATGCACTGGGAGCAGAATGGTAAGGGGGGCGTGATCGGACAGTGTTCGCGGTTCAATAGTAGCAGAGCGTAGGCTAGACATTAATTCTGTAGAGGCTAGGAAGTGATCTAACCTAGCATAAGTTTTGTGGGCAGCCGAATAATAAGTATAATCCCTCTCCGATGGGTGTTGTGCGCGCCACACATCATGCAACCCGTGTTCCTCAAGCCACCCTTTGCCTGCTGGGGACAGGGCCCCTGACTGGTGAACTCTCAGACCCGACCTGTCTACCCCCGCATCCATCACTAGATTTAGATCCCCCCCCACCAGGATCGCTGCATCTTGCGAGGCTAGGACGTCTGACAGTGCTGACAGAAGGAAAGGCTCCTGCTTCTCATTGGGGCCGTATAGTGACCCTATAGTGAGGTGCGTGTCGCCCCATTGTACTCTAAGGACCAGTAGCCTCCCCTTTATCTCAGCTACAGTCGAGATCACTTTGCATGGACACTGGGCCCCAATTAAAACTGCCACCCCGTTTTTTTTTGACGGCCCTGTGGACCATACCTGTTGGGGAAATCGTCTGTCGCGCATGCGTGTGGTGTCTCTGCCCAGCAAGTGTGTCTCCTGGAGGAGACAAATGTCACCTCCTATATTCTAAAGAAGGGAGAGCACTGCTGCCCTCTTAACCGGATTATTTAGCCCCCGAACATTGAGGCTTACAACCTTAAGCTCCTTACCCATATCTTAGTCTTTGAGCATGTTACTGCTATACCTTTCGTTAGGTCCCTATCCTGTCCCGTACCATCACCATGGTTCACGATAGCACATCCGTATGGAGTGTCTATGAGCAGGCCGATGCGGAGATACCCCACAAAATTTACAAAAGATCTTTTCCCCTTATAACCAACCCTTAAAAAACAAAAAACACCCAACAATGAAGAAATAACATGACTAGAGTCTGTCACAAATAGAGAGAGTCAGGGGGTCGCAGCAGCTTCACACGACCCTGGAGGGCCGAACACACCGCCAACAAGTCGCAGGAAACAGATGAGGAGATGGTTTATCACTCGGGTCCGTCCCCCCGGCACCTCTCTATAAGCCCGCCCCGAGAACATCAGCCAGAAAAATATACATGTACCTCAAGGGGTGACTGGCCTCGCTGATGTTTGAGAAAGGGTAGACAACACATCCTCCCTCTCCCTCTCTCTCGTAGCTTGGTCAGGTTTTGTGGCCCACACCCCCTGCCCACCCTCTGCCAGTCCCCAGGTTGCTTCGGACGTTGTGACCTGGGCAAGTCCACTTCTTCCGACGTCGCTGCTTGTTCGAGTCCCAGCACCTCCACTGCTTCTGCAACTGACCGTATCTGTAATAATTTCCCATTATGCTTGAAAATGAGGCGAAAAGGATGACCCCAGGAGTATGGGATCTTGGACTCCCGCAGATGCGCGGTCACCTCACGGAAGGCTCGTCGTTTGCTGAGCGTGGAGGCCGCCAGATCTTGAAAGAGGGACGGCCGGTGACCCCTAAAAGAATAGGCTGAGAGTCCCTGGCCTGACGTAGGATACGTTCCTTCAGTTGGAAGTTATGGATGCATACCAGAATGTCTGGTGGGGGCGCCTTCAGACCCCGGGGAGACCCACTCGGTGGACACGATCCATCTGGATGTCTGTCTCCTCACCCTCTCCAAGGAGCTGATGGAACAGTGCCCGAACATAGGCACGGAGGTCGTCCCCTCCTCCTTCCACGGAACGCCTCGAATGCGGACATTGTTCCTCCGGGAGCGGTTCTCCAAATCCTCGGTGTGGGCCTGAAGATCGAGGTTTTGCTCCCGGAGACGCAGCATCTCCTGTTGTAGTTGGTGTACTTCTTCTGCTCTGCCCACGTCGTGCTCCTCCAAAGTCGCAACTCTCTCCCCGACCTCTTCCACGTCGCGCCGCACATCTCTCAGGTCCGCCGCCAGCTGAGACTTGATTTCTTGGATGTCAGCTTTCATGGTCGCGAAAAGCTCAACCATAAAGGCTTTCGTTGCTGGGGTCTTGTCGCCTTCCATCTGGCCCGTTCCTGTCTCTCCCGAGGTCCCAGGTTGACCCAGCTGCTTGGAAAGGGCCTCCTTCAGCGACTTATCCTTACGGCCCCTTGGCACTGCCATATCACTCGTGCTCTGTTCCACTGGCCTAGTCCGCCCTAACGCCGTCGTCGAGGAGGCGGGATAGGCCACCAATCGCACACACCGCCGAACGCAGTCAGTCCTCGTGCTCTCTCCCGTGTAAACCCTGGTACGCGTGGGGGAGCAATCCTAGCCTTGCTGCCGGAGCCCTGCCGCTAGCTTCTCGTCGACCGCAGACTGCTCCGTGGATATCCCCTCCGCACCTGAGCAGGGACGCAGGGGACCTCGTGCACACCACCGCTGCCCTGTATGCCTCTGTCGCCGCCCACTCCGTCCGCCAGTCAGCAGATATCAGAGGCCTCTCTCAGCCACCCTCACCTTCTTACTGGGCCAGCGGGCGCTCTGGCGCAGGCAGTCTCAGTGGGGGGGCACATATCCCATCTCCAGCTCTGATCGTCGCTTCGAAGCAGGGGCTCGCGGGCACCGCCGGCTCCAACAAGGCCCCTCCAGCCGCTAGTGCACTAGCTGCCACACGTTGGGGCACACTCCGCCCGGCTTGCACTAGTCCTGCTCCGTGCGCTGTAAGGCCCAGCCCGCAGTTGGTTTGGTCGAAGCCTCAGGCCTGCTATGCCCAGCTGCAGCTCCCAGGGTTCCAGGCCGTCGGTTCGCCAGGCCTGTTCATCCAGCAAGGAAACTCCACTCTGCCTCACGGAGGTCTCCTGTTATGAGGGGGCAGCCTCCCTGGCACAGGCGCTACCCCACCGGGCGCCGAGATCCGCTGCTCCCGTTCTTGTGCACCGGCTCGTACTGCCACCGTGGCCCTGCTCTAGCCCGACCTCCAGGCACCACCAGGCCTCTCGGGACGCCTCCTCAAAATGGCGGTCACCCGTCCCTCGCCGCACTGTCTCAGGGGTCTCTCCGGCCTCGCAGCCCTCCGCAACTGGAACCGTCCCTCACCTCCGGTGCAGCAGGCAGCGCCTCGCGGGGGCCGGTCAGCGTTCTCCGTTCTCGCTCCCCAATAGGCGTCTCTCCGCTCCAGAGCCTTGCGACGCGCCTTCGCGGCCTCTCAGGCTCCATCCACCAGGGCTCGCACCGCACCCTGCTCGTGACTGATTCGGCCCCAGAGTCGCACCAGCACAACGCCCGGTCCGTAGCGGGAATCGTCCACTGCAACAGGCGATCCGCTGAGTCCCGGGACAGGCGCTAGAACAAAGCAGAGTATCGGCGGTGCCGGAGGAACGCGATCCTGCGTCCTACCGCGCCGCCATCTTGGCCACGCCTCCTTTTTGGTATTTCTAAAGTGAGGTCAGATTTGACCAAAGCAGAAGAGACATATATAGCGATTTGCTCTATAATAGCTCGTTCCTTAATTCTACAAAATTGGAGATCTGCAGAGGTACCATCTTATCCTAAATGGTTAAACAAAATGCAAAGGACAAGGAGGTTCGAAGAAGCTTATGCCAGGAGGGTCGGTGCAATAAAGAAATTTACAGCTGTTTGGAGGTTTTTGGACAACTGGGAGACAATGATAGAAACTTTGCACTTTATGTCCCTATATTTAAGGGAAGGTAAGATTGTATTTTAATGTCGCTGTTTGCAGCATAGGTGTAAGGCTCTCAACACCCGCTGATGGATTTAGACCGTGGTTGCTCTTCAGCATTTTTATGATCGTGGATAGAAGCGAATAAGGTTTTTAACTAGTAGCGATCCTGACGATGTAATAATGTTAACAGTGTTGGTAACTATGAATATTGCACTTTGTTCCTATATATAAGGGAAGGTACGTTTGCACTTTATTGTTAAGCACCTTAGCATATTGCACGTTATGTCCCTATATTTAAGGGAAGGTACGATCACACCTCAATGTCGCCATTTTTAGCATAGGTATAAGGCTTTTGCACTTGTGCATGGATCTACTTTGCTGCTTGCTCGTTAATATTCTACGATCATGGGGAGTAGCGAATAAGGTTACCAATTAGTGGTGATCCTGAGGAAGTAATAATGTTAAACAGTGTTTTTAACTATGCTTACTAGGAGGCAGTTGGTATTTATAGCACTTTAGCACTTTAGGGAAAGAATTCTGTTGTTGGTAGTAAGTCCAGGTCGTAGTGTTAAATTATTATATGGTCCTGCCGGACTCACGTTGTCCTTTAAAGTATTCTGATTAATTGATATGACTATGTATTTAAATGGGTTCCAGTCGACAAATGACTAAAAATGTATATTATTGTAAATTGCTGATTTTTTTTTTTTTACTCCTGATGATTAATTATTTTATAATGTTGGTAATGTCTTCCTGCTCTGCTCAACAAAAAAAAAAAAAAAAAAGATTGAGAAACACTTTAAATCATTTTGCAGTATATCAAGAAAAACTAAAAATTTAAAAATGAGTTGATGTTAAACTATAAATGCACGTTAGGCAGTGTGGAACAATGCCTGCAAAGAAAAGCTGCAAGTGGAGACTGGGGGACCAGTCCGACAGAACCCAAAGGGGCGCTCAGCTCTTGAGGGTCTCAGAACCACAGAGACAACGTCGGTTTCTATGGACACGTGCTGGGGGGCTTGGATGTATATGTGTTTCATCCGGCAGGTCGCAGGAGTTGGAGACTCTTACGGTTCTTGGGTGACCTGGAGAGAGGAAGGAAACAGGGCAGCTGAGCCTCTCAGATTGAAGCCCTCGTGGATACTAACGTTCCTCGTTGGTAGGTCGGTGTCGACTGCATCTGGACTGGACCCACAGCCAGCCTTCGTTGTTGCAAATGCTCCAGTACCCAGGGTTTTGGTGCTGGGTGCCTCCTGGAGGTCCTCAGGACCTCCAGAAGCTGCACAGCACCAATACCCTGGGCACTGGAGCATTGCCAGCAACGAGTGCTCCAAGCATGGAAGGGAGATGGATCCGACCTCCTAGAGCAAGAAAGACTTCTTTCTTGAGTGCTGCTCCTTTGGTGGGCCCGATGGCCAGCAACACAGTGGACTGAGCAGATGCTTGTTGGTGCCTGCTGCTGCAGAGGGATGGCTTCTCCACCCCAAGGGAGATGCTAACTGGTTGTCAAAGTGCTGGGCAGTCCTCCAAGCGTTTGAGAGGGTGCACAGCTTTTGGACGAGCCAGGTCTTTGCAGTTGTCGAGGTTCCAGCAGTTAGGAAGGGTTTTGCACCACGTTCGTGGTCAGTCCTCAGTTGTCGCAGTGACTGTTCTTCTTTTGTCCTCTTGAATTCCCAGGAAGTCAAATCTGTTTCTATGTCGTCAGGGGGCCTTCACAATACTCATTTTTGGGATGTTAAGGGGAGTGAAGGGTTGTAACCAATGGGCTACTTACCCTTGGGGCCACTACACCCCCTATATGACCACCTCATGTGGGGAATGGAATAACCCTGTCCCAGAGTTCCTAGTTCCACCAAAAGCAAGATAGTGGAGCCCTTCTTTCGTTGAGCACACCAGGTAGCCCACACTAGGGGTGTGACTAGCCTGATAGTGCAACACGCCTACTTGCATAGCAAATTTCCTGCCTGTCCTGGTGCCAAATAAGCCTCAGGGCAGGGGGTGGCATATCCCAGTCTTGAGAGAAGCCGGGATTGCTTAACAAAGGCGGCAGGGGCTTTGAAGACCCTGGCCTTGATATGCTGAATCACTAGCCATCCTGCTGGAGGAGGTGTGAACCCCTTACTCTGAAGCAGGCGTTGTTTCTGGCCTCAGAGAGCATGGGCTCTTACCGGCAGGGGGTCAGAAACTCGTCTGTGGTGGCAGTCTGGTGGATACCAATCAGCAAGCACACTAGATGGTGGTAGGTTGTTCAGGGGGCATCTTTGTTTTTTCACCACCACAATTTTAATGGCGGGCTCACCGCCATGAAAACTTTAGCGGTGAGGAAACTCCTAGTATGCTTAGTGGGCAGCAGCTGCGGTCCCATGGATGTCCGACCGACCAACTTGTTATAGGGCGGTTAGACTACCCCCGCACCGCCACAGTGGGTTTGGTGGTCCATTGGACCGCCAAACTTATAATAAAGCCCTATGGCACCTTTTGTCTGATATTAAGAGCTTAGCCAAGCCGTCTGTCGACTAAACAATCCGAGATGTCTTGGGTTAGCATGGTGTTACAAAAGTCTGACCACATGATTAAAGCATTATCAGTAAATGGAGAACCCTATGATCTACAAGTCCACATATTCACTTGGCATGTCTCCAGTGTGATAATTACACGTGAGCTCCACAGTGCGTGGAGAAGGTAACAAGAGGCGCGGTGTTCTAGGAGCTAGCAGCCTCCAGCACTAAATGTTAACCACAATAAGAGCTGCTCCTAGTATAGTGACCACTGTGGGTTTTGGGTCATATTGTGAGTGAAGGCATCTCACAAAATGTGACGGACTGGTCTCACACACCACCTGGTGTCATGCTTCATCATTGACCAGTCCTCGCCCTCTAAAACCTTGGTTTGATAGAGGGCGGGCATACACCTGACGACAGGGATGCACTTCCAAGTTCAAGCCCTAGATACCAAAGCTACTAGCCTACATCGGGGAGGAACGAGAGCAGTCACCTAGGAGCAACGCAGGAAACTTTCCTTGAGGCAGGTATGACAACAGGGGTTTCCCCTCCCCTCCCTCCATGGGGCAAGTAGCTTTGGTATCTAGGGCTTGAACTTGGAAGCCATTCAATAGTGGAGTGACACAGGTCACACCCGCACAGTGGTATCTTCTTGCCACCAGTTGGTAAGAACGGAGCCCCCCCTTTTACATTTAGGTCCTGATGAATGCCCTGGACCCACCTGAGCCAACACGGCAGAAACATGTTGACCGCTTACACTACGGTTAGGGGACAATAACTTCCCCATACACCGTTTATTGATTTTAATATCATATAGTTACCAATCACATTAAAACATTATTTGATAACTATAATGATTTTTATTCACATTCACTTTCTCACGGGCCCCCACTTAGTTTAGAAGTGCATCCCTGACGTCAGGTGTATGCCCGCCCTCTATCAAACCAAGGTTTTAGAGGGCGAGGACTGGTCAATGATGAAGCATGACACCAGGTGGTGTGTGAGACCAGTCCGTCACATTTTGTGAGATGCCTTCACTCACAATATAACCCAAAACCCACAGTGGTCACTATACTAGGAGCAGCTCTTATTGTGGTTAACATGTCTCCAGTGTGATCCACACATATATTTTTTAATCAGTTTAAGGTATAACAGCCAGTTTTCAATTGCTGCCCTAATGCTGTTCCATATCAGTCTGAGTGCTTTGTTGAGGACAAGAATTTGGTGATTGAGCATCATAGCAATCACTATAGTTGCTTGAGAAGATTCTAGTGCCAATGTTTGACATGTCCAGAATGCATTTCTGTGTGTGGGAGATATATTTATATAAATGCTGACAGCAGTGTTTGAACAATATTATGAAATGTAGTTATCGTACAATTCCCATAAGATCTTTTTTTAGCATTTTTCATACTGGTTTACCTGAATTTCAAATATTCAGTCTTCTGTAAAATATAGTTCATTTGTTCCGTAAAGTAATAGTCCCAGTAAATTAATACATTACTGTAATGGAGAAAATAGCACCGAAGGTCTCCAAGCTGCTGACAACAGTTTATTTATATCTATACATATAATCAAGTTTAAGTGCAAGAGGCACTCTAGTTTGCATCTATTTGCGCTGCATTACTTAGTTCATGCTTATGATAGCTGTTCCTGCCCAGGTATACTTGTTATTTGGGGCAGTTAGAAAATAAGGTCAACCTGAAATGCCTGTACGTCATAGACTTAGAGAGAAAGATGTCATTGCTTTGAATTATAATCAATGTGACTCACTCTGCCATCCCTGCAGACCTTTCAGAGGTACTGTCCTGAATGGAACTACCTGGAAGCCTCGATACCCCAGAAGCCCTGCAGTTCGTCGGCTTATGTAGGGCTAAGGTGACCAACACCAAATGACAGATTTAGGAAGGAGCCCAGTTACCTTTCTCCACACATGTATCAAACTTATTTAAAAACATAATTTAAATCATTTTCCTTTTAAGAAGGACACAAAAATGCTGTGCCTGCCCACTCTGTGTAATCATCCGTGCTAAATGCAAAACAATAGTTTATTTTTATTCAGGGTGCAACACTGTTTGAGGTAATTAAGTATGCACATTTCTCCAATGAAGAAGACTGTGAAGATGTGCCCTCGTTGTATTTTCTTTACTGCACCCTGGCAAATTCCCTTTATTTGTCCTTATCAACCAGAGTTGGGTAGTTTTCCTTTTTCTCCTGGCACTACTCTACATTAAACACTATGTAGGGCTTGCCGAATTGCTTCTTTTTGGCAGGACCCACTTTTCCAGTCCTGGGTATTCATTTAACTTATGAGTGAATTCTGAGAGCTGTAATTTTGACTTGCTTGTTTGAGCCAATTGGACTAGCGCACCTGTAGCAATGATTTGAAAAAAAGCTGGACTGGAAAAGTTATGTTTTGCCAACATTAGTCACTAAGTTTTCCAGAAATTCCCTGTGCAGTGAGGCTCTGCAGTGGGCATTTTAAAATAAACACACACAAAAGAGACGGCGCTGGGCACTAGAGACCTCATCATGTGCAGGTCATTTGAGGCTATTGATAAGCACAGAAGAGATCAACTGAACATCTGAGGCCAAACAAGTTAATGTGGGAGCTGCCTTGTGTGTTTCAGGCTATGTCTGCACAGGTTTGGTTGTCACCGGTCAGCAGTCGTTGCCATCCTTGCTCATGGAGAGGATGTGTTGGCCATATAAGGCTGTGCCTAGTTGTATTGAGACTTGATGAGCTTCTATGGTTGTAGTGGGGCATTTAGGGCTGTACCAGCACTTGTGAGGAAGCAAATGGATTGTAAACCTAAAATTGACTATAAGAGGCTATCCCTCTGCATGTGGTGGTTGTATGTGTGGCATATGATGATTATGCATGCCTGTTTGAGGTTCACCTGCCTAGACATTTTGAGCTGCTTTGGTATTTTAGGCTGTCAGTTTATATGGCTCTGTTAAGCATCCTGCCATCAAGTACAAAGGCTACTGAGTACATGATGGCTGTACGCTGGCATATCTTGTCTGTGCGAGTGCATATCATGGCAGTATGATAGTTATTCTGTACATAATAAAAATAAGCATAGGCAAAGCCAATAGGTTTTGCCTATGAGACCTATTGACTTTGGTACAGATTGATAACCATCCTGTACTGCAGTGCGGCTGCTGTTCAGCATGGGTGAAATTAATATTTTAAAAAATCACTGTGATGCAGCGAGTTATGCTTTCTACTCGTCATATTATTGGCAGAGGGTGAGTCTGCTGGCAGTGGACAAGTCTTACTGTGGAGGGGTTCTATTCTTGGGGAGTGAGGCCTACTGTCTGCGGGCAAGTCTTGCTATCTGCTTATTGTCCATGTGGGATTCTTGCTGTTGGCAGTACATCTTCATGTAGCTAGGTGTGAGTGGGAGATTTTGTTTCATTTTTTACACACACTGCCCCTCTCACCTCGCGCTCTCTGTCTTGTGTTGTATTCACAGACCTTATACATTTTTTTTTGCCTCCCTTCCTCAACAAACATAGCAAAATATTGAAAAGGGAATGCAAGTCAGATCATCTGAGTCGCTTAAATGTCGACCTTCCCAGGCCAAGGGTGCTTCGGATGCACCGAAATAGCCTGGACAAAGGCCAGAATCTCTTTCTTGCCCCCTAGCCAGGGAGGGTTGTATGGGGTGGGTGTGATGCAAATTGCCTTATCCCAAAGGAGTATTTGCAGAGGCCAGGCCCACAGCCGGAGGGGGGGCTAGTATCACAATGGCGCAGCCCTGTTTTCCACAAACAGTCTCGGCTTTGCATGTACAGCTGGGGCCCATTTGTCATGGACTGTGGTGGAGAGGAGGGTGGAGCGGACCACGTGCCTGTGCTCGCAGAAAGAGTTCCCGAGGCCGATTGCGCAACTGCAGGTGCGTCCTTTCCTTCATAATCGCACGGCAAGAGGGAACGTCTCTGGCAATAATTTACACCCTCCTCTGGGACCGTGCCCCTCCGGGGAATAACCAACACCTTCTAGCAGTTCTGTGCTCAGAATACAGCCTGTTCCATGCAGTTCTACGGTTTGTATCCTTATTTAATTGAATGGTATAAAGAAAATACCCTGGTGATTCTATGCTCATATCACTGTATGCAATAATGAACATCTCCTGGCAGTTCCGTGTTTATATCACTGTTTTTATAAATCACGCAAACCACTGAGCAGCATAAAACCCCTTAATACGAAGTGAGTATATCACTATATTATTGTATTAAATGAAGAATATTCCGAGTTTATATCACTGTTTCTGTTTGAGATAAAGGACATCCCCTGGTAATATCACTGTAGAACTCCACATGCATGTCTAGCCTTCTGTCTCACAATATCCCGATACCAACAAGCAAAAGCACGGCGCGTTGCGTGTAACCTGACCCACCAGGAATGCAGCTGCCACCCTGCGCGCCGCTGCTCGCTCCCTAGAGCAAAACGCCGTGGGAGTGAACATTGGAAAGGAGGTGGGACATGCACCCGCCTTTGGCCATTTGCGTGCTTTCATTATTGAAAGACACACGCAAAGGCCAATCCAATGTGTGGAAGGAGTCAGACCCACACGGAGAAGCCACAAGAAGCCTCGCAGAGCAACGCATGCGCGCTGGCTCAGGCTCGACCTAAAAATTATCTGCTGTAGTAGTGGTTTTGTGATTTGATTAATCCTACTCTTATTTGTTATTACTTTTCCTTTTGTAATGCCACTTCCTGTGATGTAATTATCGTTAAAGGTCACGTTGACCCTTATGACATCACAAGAAACAAAGGTCATGTTAGGTCACTTTCTGTATTACCATTGGGGAGTGATGTCACTAGCCCCAGCGCTTTGGTGAGTCGACGTCCATGCCAAAAGGGAACTTCTGCCTCCATGAAAAATGGCTAAGCAGATGGAACACTGAGGTGCCATAAACATACCTAATACTGCACTACATTTATATGAGCTGGGGTGATGCCGTTCTCTAGATGTGGGGTCAGGCTCCAATAATTATCTCAAAATGTAGAAGAAAACCCTGTTAATTACTGTATTGAACTAAGAACTGAGCACAAAAGGCATATGTCAAAAAGAAGCGGGTATAATTAACAGCCCTAATGTGTCCTTCGCAAAATGTTGACTTTCTTAGTCCGGCCCCCCATTCACCAATATCTGTGCTCCTGGTGCTGAATACAAGGCTTTGACCGCATCCACAAACCCAGAGGGAAGTCCATAGACTTCCATCGCCTCCCAGAGATAGGTCCGGCGTACCCTATTGAACGCCTTAGCTGCGTTGATAGAAACAATAGCCAGGGGATCTGAGTTCTCAGTTGCCAGATCTATTGCCGATATCAGTTGATGCGTCAAGTCATGCAACTGCCGCTCTGGCACAAAACCCTTCTGATCTGGATGTACTATCTTACTGATAACCCAGGAAAGCCTACCCGCTAGGATACCTGCATAGATCTTATAATCAAAATTAAGTAATGAGAGAGGCCTGTATGAATCAGCCGTCCTAGGGTCTTTATGTGGTTTTAGAAGCAACACAATTAAGGCCTCATTTCATGAACGGGGAATTTATGATGACCTTTCTATTAGTAAGTTAAATAGAACCTTCCATATTGGAACTATTATTTCCTTCATTGCTTTAAAAAAATTCCCCAGGAAGAGCATCTGGGCCGGGATTTATTAATTTACGAAATAATTTTCTCCTCCGTGATATCCTTCAATATTTCTTCTAGTTTTGAGCTAGATAGGGATGATACCTGGAACCCTGCCAACCACTCCCTTGAATCTGATGCACTAAAGATGTCCTTTTGAGAATAAAGATCCTCAAACATTTTATAGAGGCAATCCGACATCTCCTCAGTCTTCTGACACAGTACCATTACCATCTACTATCAGGCTTTCTATATAGTTTCGTCCTCTGTACGCACTTGCCTTCCAGGCAAGCAGCTTACCACTGCTCTCCCCATACTCAAAATTGGCAAGCTTGCTAACATGCCATCTTGCCCTCCCTCTATTCACAATAACCTGGGCATACTCTGCCCGTTTTATTGTCCGCCTCTCTCTCACTACTTCTTCACCAGCTCCGGAAGGCAAAAGGAGTTCCCTCTCCATAGCACCTAGATCCTCCTCAAAGCCCCTATCCTCTTCTCGTTATCTTCTCAGCTAATGAAGCCTTGAGTTCTCAAAAATCCACGGGCACCTGCCTTGTATGATTCCCAGACTATCCTCAAGGGGGCTGACCCCAAATTAACACTAAAGTAACATCCGCTCTCTGCCCTCAATGTCTGTATTACGTCTGAATATGACAGGGCAACTCTATCCACTGTCCACCTAGAGCTAGTTTGCTGTTTGTGGAAACCAATCTCTAACAGGATTGCTGCATAATTGGAGCAATGAACAGGAACATGTTTTATCACTTTGACATTTGTAAATAGTGATTTATCGATAAAAAGTGATTGATTCTACTAGAGCTCCGGTGCTTGCTACTGTAAAAAGTATAGCCTCTCCTTAGCCCCACCTTTTTCCGCCACACATCGCACACGTTAAAATCTGTCATAAGATTCTTCAAGAACTTCCTCATCATAGCTTGTCCTGCCGCTCACCTCCCTGATGATCTGTCTAACACTTCATCCAGACCTACATTAAAGTCACCTCCAAGCACTATGGAAAATGGAAAGTCCAACAAGATAGCCCCCAAATCCCGCAAAGGAATGACTTGATCACAGTTTGGGCCATAATAACTCCCGCAAGTAAACTTAATCTGCTCAAAGGTCATACAACCTACCACCCACCTACCTGCGCTATCTGATTTGCAGTCCACAATGTTAACCCCAGCGTTTTTCCTAATCATGATTACCACACATTTGGTGGAGTGGAGCTGATCAGGACACACAACTTGATGAACCAATGGCAAACTACTAAAGAGAACTTTACATTCTCTTGCCAACAGGTGCGTCATCTGCAAGGCAATGATTGGGAGCCTGACAGTCCTTCAAATATTGACACATTAGATTCTGTTTTCCTTTTCCTCAAAGGCAATTGACATTCCAGGACACTACCCCTCTACCTACATACATTCGATCAAAGTCCACAAACTCACCTGTCTCTTGGCAGTCTGTTCTACTAATATACTTATCACAGCTGTGTATATATAGAGCCCTTGGTGCAGGCATTACGGTAGGGTACGGGAATTGAGCCTTTTGAGTCTCCGGATCATAAGATTAAGCTGGGCCTCTATGTGGATGATATTATTTTGTATACCAAAAACCTACAGAAGACAGTGAGGTGCATGGAGGCTATAACAGATGCATTTGGGGCCCTCTCTGGTTACTCTGTAAACAAGTAGAAGACAGAGGTAATTGTGTGGAACCTTCCCAGCACTAGGGAGGGCTACAAAAAAAGGAAATCGGGTATCTGGGTATGGCAGTTATACAGAATTGAATATGGTACCAGACTGTAATCTGAAGCGGGTAAGAAGGGAGATTGAGGTGATATTGTTGAGACAGGGGTGTCTACCACTAACCCTTTATGGTAGGGCGAATCTAGCCAAAATTATGATTCTCCCTAAACTGACATTCTTGTTTGACAACATTCCCTTGTATTTCTCCTGTAAGTGCAGCCTAGGTAAGATACGGGGGCAGATGGGGAGTTTCATTTGGGTTTCTAAGTGTCCCAGATTGAGCTGGAAAAAGCGGAGAAGGAAGTTGGCAAAGGGTGGTCTAGCACTCCCTGATGTTTATATGTACTGTCTCCTTCAAGTTCAAAAATTGCAGAAGGTTATTGGGTTCCCCTAAATATTCCAGTAGAGGTAGATCATATGCAGGCCTGCTGAACTCGATTGGGCAGGAAAGCTTTTTGTATGAGTTTGGGGCCTAGAAGCCTTTTTTTTTTTTGTCAAACTTGTGTTTATTGAAAGTTTTTCAAATACATCACTGAGATATAACCATCACATCGCTCATCGCAGTGAGCGGCTGACATATGACTCAAAAGGAGGGTTTGCACAGTATCACTACCTGGCCAATGTCCCGGCCCCTGTCGCATAGGGAATGCAAAAATAGAGGGTACAGTTTCTGACGTTGTAGGGGTTCGGGTCAGTCCCCAGCGTTCATTATATAAAACAAAACGCACTTAACTGAGCGACCCATCCTTATTTTGTGATGGGATTCTATCAAACCCTTCCAACGGGAAGGAGCAATATGAGATAAATAAATTCCCTGAGAAAACAATACTCAGGAAAATGAGTAACAAAAACCCCGACCCCCCTCCCCCTCCCAAACAGTGGTGGCGGCTCAATCGTACTGGTGTGCTCCACGTAGGTTAGTCGAGGTTAAATCAAAATTGAAAGAGATGTAGTGCTCTGACAGAAGGAGGACAGACAGCCAGGGGCAGCCCCCGTGAGAGGAAGGTAACCAACGGCCCCCATTTGAATTCAAAATTCTTATAATTGTCCCAGAAAATATCGGACATTCTTTCGAGGCTAAGTAGCTTCCATAGACGTGAATGCCAGAGGGAAATCGCCGGAGCTTCTTTCTGTTTCCAGGCGGCTGCTATGGTTACCTTAGCCGCACCTATACATAACCACATGATTGCTTTGACCGCTCGGGTCTGGTGCTCCAGGGCCGGGTCGCGGAGCCCCAAAAGGATTCCTACCATGGAGGTCGGGATGGGGTATCCTAACATATCTTTAATGTGTGCTAGTATTTCTTCCCAGAAGGGGCGTATAGTAGGGCAGTCCCACCAGATATGTTGGAAATCACCTAAGAGCCCGTAGCCCCTCCAGCATCTATCAGACGTATTGGGAAAGATCTGTCTGAGCCTGGAGGGGTGAAGGTACCAGTCCATCATGGTCTTGAGATGCGCTTCCCGGAGCTCTATGGAGTGATTGAATCTTGTGATGTCAGTCCATAGCCGTGACCATTCCCCATCTGGGATATCGCAGAATTCCCTCCCACATGCTCATGTAACGTGGACGTGGGGAGAGTGTAGTAGTGAGTAGGTAATTATATATGAACGAGATTACCCCTTTCATGGTGGCAGCTTTGGAAAGGAAGGATTCAAATCTCGTGGGGGGGCGGGTGGCTGCCTCTCTCACTTGTGGAGTGAGAGCCCAGTGTAACAGCTGAGTGTAATGATACCGTTCCGTGTTCTCTAGGCCATAGTCCCGTTTGCAGTTGTCAAAGGTAAGGGGGTCAGCGTTATGAAAAAGGTGTGTCAGAGCTAGGCATCCTCCCTCTCTCCAGGTGTCAAAGGGTCCCTCATACAGGGCTGGGGGGGAAGGCTGGGTTGAAATGAAGTGGTGTGAATGGTGAGGGGAATGAGGTCCATCGTTCGTCCCCCGTTATCGAGTCCCACACTTTCAGGGTGGTACGCGTAGGGGTGCTAATGTATGCATTCTTAGGCCTGTCCTTCCTGGGTCGCCATGCTAAATCCCAAATAGTTCTCCCCACTACACTACGGTCCATATGTAGCCAGTGTTTTTCGGACTCTCGTTTGGACCATTTCGTCAGTACTCTTAACTGCGCTGCCTTATAGTATAGTGCAATGTCGGGGAGTCCCACTCCGCCCTCTGCTCGGGAGCGACGTAGTATTGTGAAAGAAAAGCGGGCACGCCCCCCCTTGCCAAATGTAGTGAAGAATCATGGACTTAACTCTACGGAAAAAGTCTTTATCTAATTCTATGGGTAGGGCTTGGAATAAGTATAGGAGCTTTGGAAGGAGTGTCATTTTAACAGCATGGATACGGCCAAGCCACGCATTTCCGCTGGTGGAAGAGTAAGATTGAGTATGTACGATTTGCCGAGGTTTATCTTGAAGCCCGCCACTGCTTCAAATCTCTCCAGTTCGGATTGTAAAGGGGGAAGGGACCCTGCTGGATCGGAGAGTGACAAGAGGACATCGTCAGCAAAGAGTGTAATTTTGTGTGAGTCACCACTGAAGGGGATTCCCTGAATTTCTGGATTGGCCCTAATAGTCATCGCCAAGGGTTCGATGCTAAGGGCGAAAAGTAGGGGCGAGAAGGGGCACCCCTGGCGAGTACCCCTGGTTTGGAGAAAAGGGGCTGAATGTATTACATTGACTTGCACTCTGGAGCAGGGTTGGACATAATTAGCCCGAATCATGGTGATAAATTTAATTGCGAACCCGAAGCTTGTGAGAGTGTTAAATAGGAACGCCCAGTCTACCCTGTCGAAGGCCTTCTCGGCGTCTAGACCCACCAGAACAGCGGGGATACGTCGTCTGTTGGCCTTCTCTATCAGGTGTACTATGCGTCGGGTGTTGTCATGAGTTTGTCGGCCCTTGATAAATCCCGATTGGTCAGGGTGTATAAGATCAGGCATGAGGCCGTTAAGACGCTTAGCAAGTAAAGCTTTGCGTCCAGATTTAGTAGAGCAATGGGACGATACGAAGCGCACAGTTGGGGATCTTTCCCTGGTTTAGGTATAACCGAGATCACAGCCTCAGACATTGATCCGGTGGTCTCCCCCTCCTCCGCCATTTTGTTAAACAGCTGCTTGAGGTGCGGTATGATATCTGGGGCAAAAGTTTTATAGAATTGGGCAATGTATCCGTCTGGGCCAGGGGCCTTGTGGGGTTTGAGAGCTTTTATAGCAGTGATTATCTCTTCAGAGGTTATGGGGGCAGTAAGTGTGTCATTCCAATCGGAAGAAACCTGTGGGAAATGCAGTGTCTGAAGATAGTCGCGTTGAGCGTTCGTGTCTAGCTGATCCGTGGTGTAGAGTCTTGTAAAAGGAACCAAAGATGTTGGCCTTTTCCTCATCCTTATGCGTGAGCCCCCCAGTTTCCCCCTGAATACCTCCTATGTATCGCTTTTCTTTTAGTTGTCTAGCTAAGTGTTTGCCAATCTTGTTACCCTGGGTGTAGGATAAGTGTCGGAGTTTAAGGAGAGTAAATTCCGCCCTGTTGTTATAAATAGCTCTGAGCTTGCCCCTCAGGGCAGTCAGGCTGCGAAGAGTCTCCCTTGTGGGATTCGTTTTATGTGCGTGTTCGATTGCGGCTACTTCCCTTTCAAGAGCTTCCCTCTCCTTGGTCCGTTGTGTGTTCAACGCTGAGTTAAGGGCAATGCATTTCCCTCTAAAGACTGCCTTAAACGTATCCCAGGTGGTATATTCTGACGTGGCTTCTGGTTTGTTAATGTTAAAAAATTCAGTGATGGTTTCTCTCAGCGCGTTACAGAATACTTTGTCGCGCGTGAGAGAGGCTGGAAAATACCATCTGGGAGTGGCTGAGACATTGCTATTCCAGGCCATGCATATTGATAGCAGACCATGATCCGACACTGAAAGAGGAAATATCTTGGCGTCCTGTAGCGCCCCCAGCAGGGTCTGACTAATGAAAATGTAGTCGAGTCTGGAATACGTGTGGTGGACATGAGAATAAAAAGTGTAGTCACGAGATTGGGGGTGGAGAGTGCGCCAGGTGTCCAGCAGGCCCAGGTCTTGTAAGCGTTGCTTAGTGTCTGTGGAGAATGAGCCCATGTCAGAACGGGGTGGATGAGTGCTATCTAGATCTTTCTGCCAGGTCAGGTTGAAGTCGCCCATGAGTGTCATTGGTCCCTCTGCAAAGTCTTGGACTTTCCCAGCTAGTGTATTTAAAAAGGCCGTTTGCCCTGTATTAGGTGCGTATACTGCTATGAATGTACAAAGTTTGCCCATCAAGCGGCCCTTGACCATAACTAGGCGGCCGTCCTTGTCAGACTGGACGTCCAGCGGTTGAAATTTCATGGAGGAATGAAATAGGAGCGCCACCCCTCTATGTTTCGTAGGTGCAGAGGATCTATAAATCAGTGGGTATTGCTTATGTCGAAAGCGAGTGTCCTCAGCTCTATCAAGGTGCGTCTCTTGTAAAGCCACTATATCGAGATGGTGATCGATAATATATTTCCACACCTTTTGACGTTTTTGGGGTGAGTTAAGCCCCTTAACGTTCCATGATCCAATGGTTATCGTCATCTTATTAATATGTGAAACAGTGTCCCACTGCTATTGCTAGCTGTCTTATCGCGCCGTAGTGTCCTGGACGTCTCCAGAAGTGAGTGTCCCGTAATTGGATGATGTCTGTAAGTACGTTAGAGCATAATAAATCGTCATGATCGAGTATTATAGAGCCGCCACCGTCACCCTCCCCCACCCTCCCCTCAAACCCCAAGAAAATCAGAATGAACGTTAACAAAAGCGGCGGTTGTGTAACCGCTGGTATGTCCCCGGCTGGGGAAAGGAAGACCCCACGGGAACTTGGGGGGACGATACAACCGAGGTCCCCGTCCGCGTCCAACCCGAACAGAACTTGAAATTACAGCTTTGTGCGGCTATAATGGAATAAGCAGAACTGTGCATCAACTTACAAAAGTGTGGTGTCCTTGCTCCTGTCTACAGGAACGTTAATCGAGAGAGTTCACTAGCCCACATATGTTCGTCATGACCTCGAGGCCTGAGGCTACAGAGGGTTCTAGATCTCTGGGGCGCCCAAGGGGGTAGATCCGGGTCACAGCAGAAGAAAGCCACAGTCTAATCGTAACTTCGGCGTCGGGGTGCAGATTGAGTCCTACCTCGTCTGAGGGCAAGGATCCTCACTATGCTGTTCGACCGGCGTGTCATATCGGCAATAGTCCATCATGGGTACTGAACAGTTCAGAGTGGTGGCCCCGGAGGCGGCCCCACAGTTGTCTTGCAGTGCTAGGTAGATGATCTCGTATAGGAAGTAGTGGGTGCCGTCACTATCAACGAACCGCAGGTGAGCGATTGTTGTCTCATGACCACGATGTGGCACCTTGACTCTTTTGGTCTCATTGCCCATTCGAGGGCCAGGTTGGAAAGGCGCATTTCTCGCTTATCACCTGCGGTTCCTACGTGAGCTGACAGTCCAGGGGGAAACCGGTGGGCTACCTTGCGTGGTTCTTGACGTTGTGGTGCGGGCAGGGCTCGAGTCCTCTGGAGGGAGACCCAGGAGTTCCAGTCCATCGCTCAAGTCAGTGACATGGCGTTGTTTGTTGTTAAACTCAAAGCTCAACCCAAATGGGTAGGTCCATCTGTACCGTATCTTGTCATCACGCAGCTTCGAGGTGATGGGTCTGAACAGTTGCCTTCTAGCCAGGGTGGTAGGCGCCAGGTCCTGGTAGATAGTGCATGAGTGGCCCTGGAAGGAGACGTTCCCCTTTTTCCTAGCTGCTAGGAGTACCGCTTCCTTGACTTTGTAAGAATGAAACTTGACTAGCACATCTCGCGGACGTTTCTTTTCGCCTGTCGTCAGTCCGCCCACCCGATGAGCACGGTCCAGTTTAATTTTGAGAGTTTGGGGACTCAGGATCTCCGCGAAGAGCCCCTCCAGGAAGGCATCTAGGTCGGGGCCCTCCGCTCTCTCCTCCAGGTCCCGTATTTGAAGGTTTTCTCTTTGGGCCCTGTTCTCAAGGTCCTCCGCTTTAAGTTGTGCCTGATAAAGCTGATCCTGGAGGCTCCGGACACTTTCTCTCCGTTCGGTGGTGCGTGTGTCATGTTCTTGAGACTGCGTTTCAAGGTCTAGCACTCTTGTGCCCACAGAGTCCACATCCTGTTGTAGGGAGGACAGCCTGTCTGTGAGGTCGGATCGGAGTTGCTCCATGGAGGCCTTTATGTCTTGGCTGAGATGTTTCCGAAGCTCCGTTTTAAAGTCCCTAAACATGCCCAGGAGGTCTTCTTTTGTCAGGGCCATGTTGTCCGCTCCCTCGTTGGAGTTCGGCGAGGGGCGCTTGTCTGCTAGTGCGAAAAAGTTTGAAACCTTGTTGGGTGTTTTGCTCGCTGTCTTCTTTGGCGGCATATGGGCGGGCCCAGGAGGACCCCCGCTGTGGTGGCAAGAGAGATGTGTTGGACTCGAGTGTGTAGCACCACGGGGGATGGCTGTGAGGTGGTTAGTGGTAACTGACTTGTTCTTGGCGCCAAGGTGGGTGCGTAAGGCTGTCGCACAAACCGGACCACAGATCACTCATCTGATGAACACCGTCACTCCAAATCGTCGTGGACCCAGGGAATTGCGCCCCCTTAGTTGACAGAAACGTGCCCACGAGGTGAAAACCAGGCAGAGTAGTATATGGGCCAGATGTCTGTACGTACTCAATTTGTTCTCATGAGGCAGACCGTTCGTAGAGTAAATGTTCAGTCTTGCAAAGCGCAATCCTTACAGGACTCGCTGGACGCCAATGTGCAGAGCAAGTGTGCTGCCCGGTTGCCTCCGAGGGGCGTTAACAGGGGTCGGACTGTAGGGCCGCTTGCAGGTGCTTCCCGGCCCGCTGGTTTCTGTGACACTGTCGCCTGAGTCCCGTTATTGCGGGCCTGTATCGGGTCACGAGTCCAGGGGAGAGCTGAGCCGCTGCTTGTAGTCACAGCGGAGACGCCATCTTAAGGTCAGGCGCGGCGCTTGTGGTGTTTAACGTAGCGGGGTTTGTCCTCCCGCTACCAGTAACTAACCTCCAGAGCCCTTTGCGGTCAATTTCTATGGAGGTACGTCTCCAATCTCTCCCATAGCCCACGCACTTGCAGCAATACACGGCGCCACCCCTCGCTTCAATATCTGGTAATGCGACGTTTCTGCCTCAAACCGCTTCTCATGGGGGGATATCAGTACTCACAGCTGTTGCGAACTTGCTTTCTGGCCCCGGTATGTAGCACCTTATTCATCACCTCTGCCAGTCTTGTATTCCTCTGGGTCGCGGCTAAAGTTGAGTCTCTCGGAGCTGCGGGCGGCATTTTAGGGAGCTCTGGTGTACCGTCACGAGACTCTTATTCGATCTGTAGGAGCGGAAATGGAGCAAACCAAAGCCCTCAGTGTGTGCCCCGCATTATCCGCACTTCGGTAATGTAGTTTCCCGCTGGCGGGGCAGCGATTAGCCGCGGAAAACTAGTCGGGAACAGTGCGCGGACCGGGAGCCGAGACGATCTACGTCCGTTCGCCCATCTTGCCCGGCCACGCCCCCCCTCACCCCCCCTCACCCCCCCCCCAGAAGCCTTTTAAGAAGGGCATTCTTGGAAGTATGGTATCGCATAAGGAGAATCCTTTCTGTCAACTACTACTGGGAGTTTGATCCAGTTTGGAACTCTCTTGGTACCCATTTTTTTTCTGGACAATTTCAGTACTCCTCTAATCAGAGCAGGCATTAATTGGTGGCGCCAGGTAAGGGATGGTGAAGGGGTCATCTCAAGGGAGCAGCTAAAGGCAGGAACTGAGGGAACCTTTCATGGTATAAGTATATGCAACTGTCCTCATGGAGTTCAGGGTAAGTATGGGCTGGAAGGAGCTGGGGGATGGAGGAAAGGTCATTAGACCCCAGGCCTTTGAAAAAAGGAGATCTCTATTTGGTATTGGGAGCTGGTGAGGGCCGATGAGGAGGGGTGCGGTGTCCCTTCTCATTCCTGTGCAGGGTACCACCCATTAGAGTAACATCCGGATATCAGTTACTCCTCTTTACGTCTACTATACTCCACAGTGAAATCAGCCCTACTAAGGAAGAATCCTCTTTTTACCTGGCACAGGATATACTTAACCCCCAGAAGGCGAGCAAATTTTGTTGCAGGTTCCCCATCCCGCTGTAACTGCTGTGGCAAGGAAAAGGCGGACGACATTCATATGTTTGTTTCATGCTCCGTTTTAAAGGCCTTTTTGGGAGGGGGTGCAGAGCATGCTCTCGTGAGTCGCTGGAAGCCAAATAGTGGCGAGTCCCCTTACGATCCTTTTTGGAATAAAATTTCAGCCCGCCCAGGGAGTGCCCTCTGCGCAGAAGTCACAAATGTTTTACCTAATTCTGCTGGCAAGGAGGCCGATCTGCTTGAATTGGATGAGCCCCACTCCACCAACTCTTTTTAAATTGCTGGCCTTGGTGGATAGAACATGTAGTTTGGACAGAGACTGTAAAAGAAGCAGGAAGGCTGCTGAGTGTTGGGCACCATATGTCAGCTGGAGAGAGAGTAACCCAGACTTCTTTTGGTATTGTGATTAAACCAAAAAGACGGTACATGAGATTGTGTGAGGAGGCTGGTCTTCATTTTGATTTGGTCCCCTTCCCCGCCAACCCCCTAACCCCTCCAACCAGGCCGCACCTCTGAGTCTTAATATCTCGAACCTGCAGCTATTGAATCAGCAGACGGTAAATCGGCACCTGAAGGTGTGGCTAGTGGTGTATTAGGACAAAAGAAAAGCAAAAGACAACTGTGGAAGATATGCTCCAGGCTGGACTGTAAACTCATACACACATGAAAACCCAATACAATGAATGCTGTAATACAAGACAATCGGTGTTTTTCAAATCTAGCTTTCTGTTGTTTAAAACAATAGCTTTATTAGATATACCTGCATAACAAGACATTTTTCATGCTGAATACTTTGTAGAGTTGCACGCTTGTTATAAAGTGTTGATCAAGATATTTACAAAAAAAAAACCAACATTTAGCAAACTTTGGGAGTGAAATAGCAAAATAGCTCACTACAATCATTAACTACCTGAATACCGTAACTATCGAGAGGTCTGGCTTTACAGAACACCACACGTATTTACAACACAGCTGAATTGTTGCTATGAAAACAAACGTTACTTAAACCCAAGTTACACACACCCAACACACCACTGATACATTATTACACTCTGATCAGACACCCAGCGGTATTTTCCTTCCAAGACCACATAACACAACTTTTCCAATTGCATCTAATTTGTTTTTCCCAAATAGGTACCCTCTTGTACACAACAGAGCACATAACTATTTGATTTTTTTAATTTTTTTTTATAACTTTATTTTTCATTTTTACAACCGAAAAAAAAAACTGTTACATTCAGCTTTCCAATGTAGTCACTCTTGGTAAATACATACAGTATATTTCCAGCGCATGATAATATCCATTTCCCCTGTCGGCTTGTTCCCCCGAGCCGTCATTAAAAGAGACCAAACATTATTATTTGAACACCAGTGAAGGAATATTACATTAATGACATACGGAATACCGGAATCCCCATAATAATAGAGTCTGCCGACCCCTGCTAAGTCTCAAACAGGCGGGTTCCCAGCAGGTCAGTAGGCCAACCAATTGGTACAACATTGGAATGTTCAATAACTAACCATGTAAGTCTCAGCAGATCAGCCCACACCAGTTCTATCTAACTCAACAGGTGGGGTAGTGGTCACAGCTTTATTCAACAAATATTGTCTATATGGGCCCCATATATCCCTGGGGGCACAGCGCGCGGCATGAGTGTGTTATAAGTATCGGACTGTGTAGAGCAATATGCCAAATCCTTCTCTCATTCGTCGTGCGTAGGCAGTGGGCCCCTCATCCATCGCATTGCAACTCTTCTCTTTGCTAATAATAAGCTAATTTCTGCGAGTTTTCGTACCCCCTTTGGGATCCCCCGCGCGTACCCCAGCAGCGCCACCAGAGGCTCCTCGGGTAGCTCAGTCGACAACATTTCCGAAAGGGCTTGATCCACCCTGCGCCAGTAAGTTCTTATACCGGGACAAGTCCATGCTAGATGTAGGAAAGTAGCACGACTAGCGAAACATCTAGGACAGGCGTCATCGTCACGGAGCCCGTATCTATGCAGCCTGACTGGTGTGTAATATGTTCTGTGTATGTATTTAAATTGTATTAACCGGTGTCTACCGTTAAGAGAAACTGACCTCACCGAGGCAAAGCACCATGTCCACTGTTCGTCTGTGACTGCGATATTGAGCTCAGCGTCCCAATCAGCTTGAAATTTTAACTTGGGGAACTCACAGGCCGTGTGAAATGATGTATACAGTCTGGTTATACCATGCTGTGTGTTAGGGGTTTGTAATAGGTACGTTAATGCGGGCATCTCTGCCGGTCCTACCATTCCTTCCGTCAACAACCCTCGCAGAGCGTCGCGGAATCTATAGTATTGGAAAATATCCAAGGTTGTAACATTGGACACGTGACTTGACACCTGGTCCCAGGTTTTAACCCCTCCTTCATGAAACAGGTCACCCAAATACTGTATATTCAATTTCGCCAGTACACCCATTAGAGCCTTGTCCCCCCTATGTGGGAGCCAACTACACCAGGGTATGGGAAGCTTTGGGGAGTATATGAGAGGGAGATGTAGTTGTTTCGCAATCTTAGAAAACTGCGCGCCTGTGCAATTCACTGGATCGATCCTACCACATGTAGTGCGTGCTGCCCCAGTCACCCACCCTGGTAGCGAGGAAGGGGACACAACATTTCGCTCAAGTAGAAATTGCGGCATATTCGGGGGGCCGTGGAACCATATGTGTGCATGCAGGGCTTGTGCCGCCCTGTAATACTTCTCCATGTCAGGTGCGTTTAGCCCTCCCCCAGCGTAGGGACGTGTGAGTACTTCCCATCTGACCCGCGGCTGCCTCCCCGCCCAGACCAAGCGACTCAGTGAACTGCGGAGTGTGTTAAAAAATGATCGTGGTAGACCTATTGGTATATTGGCGAACAGGAACAGAAAACGCGGGAGAACCACCATTTTCACCAGCGCCACTCTGCCCATCAGCGAGAGCGGCAGTTTAATCCACTTGTTTATTGATTCGGATAATTTCTGGAGGGCACAGCCATAATTTTCTGATAAGACTAGATCAGCATCAGTGTGTATTTTGATACCCAAATATCTTACTGGGTCCGTGGTCCATTGTAATGGGTACGTGGTATTGACTTGTTCTGTGTCTGAGGTAAGTGGGAATATAAGTGATTTCTGCCAATTGATATGGAGTCCTGAGTGTTGGCTGAATCTCTCTACTTCTTGTAGCATGGGTGGCAAATTTTGCTCTGGGTTGCGGATATAGAGTAGAGTGTCATCGGCATAGGCCGAAATCACAGTATTGTAAGTTGGGGAACGTATGCCTCTATAAGCGTGGTATTCTCGCATTGCGCATAGTAAGGGTTCGGCCACTAGCGCGTATAACAGAGGGGAGAGGGGACAACCCTGCCGCGTCCCTCTGGCGATTGTTATTGCCCGAGAAACTGCACCATTGAGTTTCACCTTTGCTATCGGATCTTTGTACAACACCTGGATTAGCTGCACGAAAACGTCCCCCACGCCCACCTTCCTGAGCACGGCATACAGAAAGCGCCACTCTACCGAGTCAAATGCTTTCTCGATGTCAATGAATAGTGCCGCTGCCTTGATCCTGGGCTGTATACACGCTATGGTTCCGAACAGTGTACGGAGATTATTTGTAAGAGAGCGGCCCGGGATGAAACCCGTTTGTTCCGGGCCCACCAATTTGGATAGCAAGGGGGCCAATCTATTGGCCAACACCTTTGCAAACAGCTTCGTATCAGTGTTTAACAATGAAAGAGGCCTGTATGATGAGCAGTGTTCCGGAGACTTCCCAGGTTTGAGTAATGTAACTATAGTCGCCTCCCTCATAGTCGGTGGCATAGTGCCTGTCTTGACAATTTCCTCAAACAAATTGACCAAATGAGGAAGCAGTTTGTCCAGGAAGGCTTTATAAAACGCCACTGTTAGGCCATCAGACCCTGGGGTCTTCTCGCTAGGCATGCTTTTCAATGCGGCTGAAATTTCCGTTGGTCTGAGTGGTCCTATCAACCGTTCTCTGTCACTATTAGTCAGCCAGGACATGTTAAGATACTCCAAGTATTCCTCATCCGATTCAGAGGAACTGTTGGGCCGTGAGATATATAGCCCTGTATAGTAATCTGCGAAGGCATCTAAAATGGCCGGTGTGTCATGCACCAGAGTCTGTTCCATATCATATATCTGCGAAATGTGATTGTCCCCCCTAGGAGGCCGCACCTGAGCAGCCAGGGTGGCGCTTGGTCTATCCTTTTCCGCATATGTTCTGGCCACAGCGTATTTACCCAGATGTTTTACCTCGTCCTCCGCTAGAGTTTGAAACTCATGTATTTGTGCACGAATCTGAGCTAACACTTGCGGATCAGCGGTCTCTAAGTGGACACCTTCCAACCTTCTCAACGTTTCTTCCGTGGAAGCCAACCGTGCCCGAATGGACCTCAAAACCCCAGCATGTTTAGAGATAACTATCCCCCTTATATACAATTTGAAAGCCTCCCACACCGCCCCCATGGAATCTACACTACCTAAATTTGTTAAAAAATATTCGTCAATGGCAGTACCCAGCTCTGCACTAAAGACCGAATCCAATAAAGAATATTGTGGGAATCGCACGATCGGTATTGAGAACTCTGGACTGGCAGCTCCAATGTAAGGCAAAGTGGGGCATGGTCCGATAATGTCCTGGACATATGTGTGCAGGCTTTAACTGAGGTGAGCAATGTCAGCGAGGCAAACCAATAATCTATACGGGTATGAGTGTCATGCGCTGCCGAGTAATGCGTGTATTCCCTCCCCAAGGGGTTCCGCTGGCGCCAAACATCACACAATCCCTCGGCCCGCACCATGGATGCTATAGCGCAGGCAGCACGTGAAAGTGGCCTAGTGGCCCCCTTGACCGGTCCAATTCCAAATCTTGTATACAATTAAAGTCCCCTCCCACAATATGGGCAGATGAGCGTAGTTTGAGATCTTAGCATGCAGTGTGTGATAGAACTGCGGATCATCATGGTTGGGACCATATACCCCCACTAGCAACCACTTGTAGTGTTCCCTGCGGCATTTCGTTATTACGTATCTACCGTTGGGATCAATATCGACAGCCTGTATTTGTGTGCTAGAATTCTTGCGTGTCCACACGAGTACTCCCCTAGCATGAGATGTGAACCCTGCGGCTATACATTGCCCCTTCATTCTCCGTTGTGTTAGTAAACTTGTAGTAGGGGGAAGGTGGGTCTCCTGTAGTACCGCTACATCAACCTGGTGCCTATGCATATACGCAACTACCTTTCGTATTTTGCGTTGATCATTTAGGCCTCGGACGTTCCAAGAAAGGAAGCGTACCCTTACGGGCTGAGTACTAGCGCCTGGGAAATCTGTGGCCATCCGGTCCCGGACATACAGTGACTGCGCATCTGAATGCAATTAACGAGTAGCGACTATACCAATAAAACGGTTGCATCTTTTTAACCTCCCCAACTCCCACCCCACCATCCCCCCCCCCACAGCTTATCAAAATAAGTAGATACAGCTTACCCAGAACTTTCCCACCCCAGTTTCAATTATGCTTCGTACCTGCCAACTGGGCAGCAATCCCCAACTTTATACCCTAGTGAAATACACTCGGTGGCGATGGTCGCCGGTCCCCAACAAGCGGTAAAGCAGGTCCGCCCCGCCCGCTGTATACTCCAACCTCCGAGACATATTTACAATTGAACAATCTACCTGCAAATCGAAATCAAAGACATTTTGTTACACCTTGTGTCAAATTGCGAGACACCTCAACAAAGCCCCCACAACAACCAGCGGCCAATGCCAGGTACAATCAGGACAGCAAGGAAGATGAAGAGGCAGCCGCAGTGACCCCAGTATTATCTGCAAGTGTACTGTCATCCTCCGCTGCCACAGACCGGGTAGGACCCCCTTTCGCCTTTTCCACACCATATTTCTTAAGGTCTTTTTGTAGAACACTGGGGTCTGTATACAGTCTTGTTTTACCATCGATGGAGACCTTTAGGCGAGCAGGATAAAGCATCGCATAATCCACTTGCAGTTCTCTAAGCTTACGTTTGACCGGACCGAACTTCTTCCGAGCCTCCTGGACCGATGGGGTGAAATCAGGAAAAAGGGATAGTTCTGCACCTTCATATGGGAGTGTTTTCAGCTCTCTTGCGCGTCTTAAAGCAGCATCCCTGTCCCTGTAATTCAACAGGCGAATGAGTATCGGTCGTGGAGGGGCTCCCGGTGGTGGACGCGGGCCAAGCGAGCGGTGCGCACGCTCTACAATGAATACATCGGAAAAGGTAGCTCGCCCCAACAACTGTACTAACAATGTCTCTATAAACTGCTCCATGGGACCCATAGCTGTCGATTGTGCCAGGCCCAACAGGCGTACATTGTTCCTGCGCGAACGCGCCTCCAAATCTTCAGCTTTATCCTTCAGGGTGGTGACCAATTTCTCCATTTGACGCTGAGTGGCCCCCATTTCGGTCTGTGCATCCTCAGTATCTGAGATCCGACGCTCCGCTTGATCAATTCTCTCGGCATGCTTGTCTACTCTTTCGGACATCCTGTCGAGTCTGTATGCCAAGGAGTCTATTTTAGCATCTATGGAGGTTAAGCTACGCTGCATTGCCCCAAGAATCTGCCGGATATCTCCTTCAGGTGCGGTGGCTTCATCCGACCCAGCAGCGTTATTCTGGTCCTGCTCATCCTCCCGGAGTCTAGTGGATTTGCGGTGTTCAAATGAAATTTTAGGCTGTGTTTTATCTGTGCGACCCATGTCTGCTGCTATAAATCAGGTGTGCTGTAGTGACACTGTGTCGAATACTGGCTCCCAGTGCTGAGGCGCGATGCAGCCTCTTCCTCCGGTGGCACTAATCACGTGAGGGGGAAATCCTCTGTGTGGGCCCCAAAATCGAGGTTGGCTGTGCCTTTACTATGAAGATGCGGGGCCATGCAGCACCCAGCCACCGCCACAACCCTTGCCCCGCCACTGAGTCCACAAACACTATCGCGGGCCCTGTGCAGTCCCAGGCGAAACACAGTCTGCATGCGGTTTTTCCAGTGTACTCAGGCACCCCCAGCTGGTCGCGATGGTCCCTGGGGCCCCCTGATGGTAGTGCACACCCGCAGCGCCCACCGGGTCCTCTTACGCGGCCCACACCGCTGCCTCACAGCCACGCATTGGCAACGATCTTACCGGAGGGGATCAAGGCAGCCAGGCATACCCGCGCAGTCCTCGTTCTGCTCCGCCGGAGCCCGGAGCGCCGTCACGCCCTAGGCCTCCGCTCCTCGACTCGCTCACCACAGTTGGATCTCGCAGGAGACCTCGCCGCCGTCCGCAGCCTCTGTCCTCGGAGCGCGCGCACTCCGGTCCTCGCGGCCGCCGCCCCAACCTCCGCACTCGCAGCGGGAGGAGCTCCGTCCACGGCAGCGCTGGCCTGCGCAGTCGATATTTACTTCAGGCCGCAGATCGGCAGGCACAGGCCCAGTCACGAGCGAAGGCTGCGCTCTGCACAGCGGACCCGGCACCGGCCCAAATCACAGCAGGTGAAGCCGCTGGCTTTGAGACGTCGTTTGCAGCGTCAATTTCCACCTGTGGTGTCTCGGTGGCGCGAATAATGAGAGGATTATGCGGGCGGGTGCCGGAGCTCGCTCAGGCAGCGGCCATCTTCGAGCCTGGCAGACCACGCCCCCCGCACATAACTATTTGATTATTACAGTACTTCCAACTCAACAACGCTTTTCTGTCCCACAGCAACATTTTGGAATCTTTCAGATAAATTTAAACATTCCACAATCTGGTGTACACAAACTTGCATCTTAATTATGTAACTGGTTCGTGCAATTTCTGTCTAGAAGTCTATCCCCACAAGCCAGTCAATGGGCATCTCACCGCCCACTCAACAAAAAGGAGTAATGTCCTTCGACACTTGGACATATACATTACAAAGATATTTATCGGAACTGATTTTAATTTCACATTAACATGAACTATTAATAAACTAGACATTTAATATATCTTTATCAACCAGACCCAATCAAATAGCCATACACAACCAATCAATGGGAATCTCAGCTCCAGATGAAAAGTGCATCCAGATTGTAAAATCTTTACAGTGCCATCTTAATGGTAGAAGACAAGGAACAAATGCTGATGGCATGCAATTGCAAATATATCAATGGAATACCATGATGCCAAAGACCAAATTCCCCTTCAACCCACACTGTACTAACCTGTGACCATCTTCTTTATTTAGCCGTGTGCTACATGTGTATCGGCGATGATTACCGGGGATTCGTGGACCGCACAGAATCTGGGAGAGAGTGTCAGCGCTGGGATCTGCAGACTCCACATAAGCATCCTTACCGGCCAGACAAGTATGGAGAAATGTTGTCATGGGATTAACCCTAATCTGTCTACCAAACCTGATTTAGATGTTGAAATGCTGTGTCTGAGAATGCTTTGTGTTTTAGCATGCTGCTCAAAGAAAGTAACAATCCTCCATTTGTTCGAAATGTGGATGCGTTGAGACTGGGGCCAGTATGGTGTAACCAGATTATTCACGGTTACAGGGACATCATGTTTATTGCTTTAAGTTTTCTTTCTTCAAACCATTGGTATATGGTGTTTTAAATTAATTGGTTGAATTCAAGAGCATCAAGTGTGCTACTCCCAGGCACTCAAAAGCTGAAGACCAAGGACTGAAAACATGTTCTCTCCATAACCTATCAAGCTTAAAATGTGAGCGCTGCTCAATAAATAAACATGATATCAGGCTGAACATTTTAGGAAGACCTTTCACAATGTTCAGCCTTATGTATCATCAGTCACCACACTCAGTTCCTGTTTTACCAATCTATGAGACTGGATGCAAGGATCTGCTTCTCTGGTGCTTGTCTTTTTTGAGTGGTTCTGTTTCCTTATTTTGCTGCCTCTCCTTACAAGAAGCGGTTTGTTTTCGATAAGTTTTTCATTCTTCTGAAGTCACTAAGAAACTGTGAACTGTCCAACAAGTAACCAGGGCACAAGATATCTTTGGAATCCTTAGATGTAGAGCATCTTTAGTCTTAAAACTCCTATTCATAGATCAGTGCGACTACCAGAAAGTTACTCTAAATCCCATTTTACAGCATCTTGTTTTTTTTTTTTTTTTTTACAAACCTTATTTGAATTTTTAACAAAAATAAATCCTGGTGCTCCGCATCAGTGGGATATTTTTATTTTTAATATAATATTTTTATTGATTATAAACTTGTCGCATTCAGAACTGCAGTTGTACAGTGTTGGTTCCAGATACGACATTTATGTATCCCCATTTAACTTGCACATTGTTTCAGTCCTACATTACATGCCCGTGGTTCCCCTCCTTTGACATATCCATTTCTACCGTTGGTGAGGTACATAATTCTCCTCTATATGCATTCCATCCTCCCCACTTATCAGTGGAATATTTAACAGCAGAACTGTTACATTTATTGCTTCCGGTAATTCCCCTACCATTCCATAGTTATAAGGTTACCACCGGCACGTGGGCCGTACATCTAAAGATTGGGAAACCCACCCACAAGGGTCAAGCATCTTCCCCCTGTTGCTTCTATCTTGCCAGCTTCCAAGTAGCTGGCCAAACAGCCTCCGACTTTCTATACACTTTCTACTGCAAGAGCTTGGTTGACTTTCAGAATCACCACGTAGACAGCAAAAAAGACATGGGTGGAAATGCTTGAAGTAATCAGAACCATTCCATACCATTGTTTATTAGCTCGTCTGTGCCATTACAGATGTGGACCAACCATAAATCAGCCTTGGTTCTGCACTAATAGAAATCTTGCCTGTGAGGTGTAACTTCTATCCTTTGGGATAGTAAGGCACTGGACATAGGTCTGGGCTTTGCCGTCACATTTGGAGCATCACACTGTGAAAATCAAAGTAATGGGTGGCATGCTTTAAGTAATCCCAACCGCTGATAATTACATTCAGAAATGTGATGTAGATAGTTTTAATGTCTTATGATGGGAAATTCCTTTAGCATTCGTCAAACTGAGCCCTTAACTAAAAAAGTGCTCTCTTTAAATTAATGTTTTTTTTCTTTTTGCTGTTTCCAAAGTTATTTGGAGGAGGATTCCCTTCCTCTGGTGTTAGTTTGATGGAAAGTGCGATGACACCACCAATATTGTGCAGTATAACAATGTAACTAAATAAATCTTCACATTTGGGGGCATATTATCTAGGAAGTGGCGGTGAGAGGCGTTAGCCTCCTTGGCTTAACGCCTCTCATCGCCACTTCGGAAACGCAAGGCTGCACCATATTACCAAGGATATGGTGCTGCCTGGTGTTTCCCCCTGCGATGGCGCTAAGTCGCATGACTTAACGCCAACGCAGGCACCCGTGCACCAGAGTGCAAGGGTGTCTGCGAGCAGGGAGGTTTGTTCATGTACAGGAAGGTGTCCCTTCCTGTACATAAACAAACCTAAAATGTCATTTTGTAACTTACATGTGTGCTGCTTCATGCAGCACACGTAAGTTACAAAATGGCATTTTAAAAGGTTTGTTTATGTACAGGAAGGGACACCTTCCTGTACATAAACATACCTTGGCATTTTGCTTTTTCCATGTGTGCTGCACAAGGCAGCACACATAGAAAAAGCAAAAACGAGGAGAAATGAAGCATTTCTGCTCGTATCGCCACCTTAAGACCAGGGGCTTGGTAATATGCCCCTTGTTTTGCCATGCTGTAGGAATATCGTAAAAAACGGGTAAGTTAACTCTATATGCTCTTACAGTGGTAACAGGAAGGATGGTAACAGCAAGGCATAAAGTACAGGGAGTTTGATCAGCCTATCATTTTGAAGACATTAATTTTTGCCCATAAGGATCGGTTTAGGAATTCTCCCCATTTACATCCAACCACACTCAACCTTTATTAATATTGGGAGTATCTTTGATTCCAGTTGGTTGAGAATAGCCCTATGAATTTCAGTTCTTAAGTGTCTCAAAACATTGGATTCCTACTTTAGCTTCCACTAGCAAAATGTTCTCGGATAGTACCAAGAAGAATGCTTACATAATTTTTTGTTGTTAATTTAAATTGTTTGAAAAAGACGGAAATATGTTTTGAATAGGAATTATACAAAAGAGAAAACTAGTTTTTCTATAACATTAGCCATTTCCACCTTATTTGGAAAGAGCTTGAAATAGACCATTGTGAAGATCTGAAGAGATAGTTGTGGAGTACTGATCATTGTGAGGTGGAAACCTTTTTTTTTTTTTTTGGGTTGTAATAAAACACGTTTTTAAAAAATCTGTTATCGCTTGGTATGAACATTTTTCACTTTTCTTTTCGCTGTAGATATCCGGATAAAAATCTCGATGATAATTACTGCCGGAATCCAGACCACTCAGAACGTCCATGGTGTTACACGATAGACCCCAGCGTGCAGCGTGAATACTGTAAAATCCAGAAATGCAGTAAGAATTTACATTATTTGGCAGTATCTGCTGTACCTGCAACTAAATCCAGTTTTTTACAGCACATTACACTTTGTAGTGGAAGCTGGCTCTTTGTTGCATTGCTGAAGCAGACTGTATAATTATTTGTCGGTTTGTTGCAAGTGTGTGCTTCGAACAGTTCAGTAAGGTTAACTACATTACATGTTTTTGGGTGGGGGATAATTTCTGTAGGGCAGCATGTTTCAGTGTAGTCATTTCACAGCAGTTAAGATACTGCCAATATAAAACACGAATGTGCATTGGCACATGCAATAGGTTTGACTTCTACAGTGCATTTACAAATGAAGACACAAAACATCCACACACATAATAATATAGATGATGCTTACATACATAAATGTGGACCTATATACTATAAACCTACAGAAATCTATGCAAACACAGATCAACACACCTATAGACACTCACGCACAAAGAACAGCAGCCAAACATGAACTCATGCACATAGACGTCCAGGTACCAGTACACATAGCTTACCTAACTTGCAGTTGCCTCACGCATGCAGATCCAAAGATGTGTTATGTTGGTTACATATTTAGTGCATTAGGCTGCTATAGGGACATATCAAAGTGCTAAAGGTGACAGTAGAGTGGAAAGTAGAGATCAAGAGGGGGGAAAATGGGGAAGGAGACTTGTGAATGGTTTGAACTTCCACAAATAAGAGTGCTAGCAAACCATAGGTATCAAGTTGGCATGAAGGAAGCAGGAGAGGAGTATTAAGTGAGTAAGAGAAGGGCAGAGGGACAAGATGAGCGTAGGAGATATACATCAGGTGGAGTAAAACAGTGTCATGAATCGGGCCTGACAGAGTTAAGAATGAGAGATTATTAGAAAGATGCCACGGAGAGGCAGGTACCAATGCCCCAAACTAAACACATATGCTGACACACACAAAGTTGTGTTATGTTATTTTATGTTACTTGCATATAGCACTTCTATTTTGCTTGAAGGCTGCATTAAAGTTCTAGATGCCATTAGAGAGCCGAAAAGGGGACCTGAAACGGTGGTCGTTCTTTCTCCTATTTGGCTCCGCACCTTTGGAATATATTGCTGACCCATATTCATTCTTAGCAGAATTTAACTTTTAAGAAACTCACAAAAACGTGATTTTTAAAAAGTTTTTTTTCTTTAGTTTGTTAGATCTCATCTTCCACTACAGTAGTAGCATCAGCGCCGGGATACTCCTTCGGGAGTGAGCTATTGTGCTTTACAAAACCCTCAGCATAACATAACAGAGGAGGTAAACAAGAGCGGATAATGATTAAAGAGTCTTGTGAGTGGAATTATCTTCTCCAAAATCGAGCAATAGCTAGCATTAAGATCTAGTTGGTTAAGAGGAAGCAGGAAAGGAAATAAGCTGCAGGAAAGTGTAGGAGTTATAGATCGAAGAGAATTAAACAATGTAAAGAATTGGAGCCTGACGGAGTTAAGAATAGTGGACTGACTTCTATGGCCAGGCCTGGTGTTCAGTTCTAAAAAGTCAGTTATTGCTGCAGTGTGGTGTGGACCCTTAGCTACTGAATTGGAGCCTAAGCTGCAGTTCCAGCAGGAAAGTTTGGAATACCTTGGAAAAGACTTGAAGAGACATGCAAGATTTAGGCACTCCTCCCCTACGCTATGCTGGGCCGAACAGCATTGTTCAAAATGATCAAACTTTCAAAGACCCCCCCCATATACTGCAAAATGACCCACATGAAATCCCGTCTACTTTCTTCGCCACAGTATGCAATGTAGTCCATAACTTCCTTTGGCCTGCAAACAACTAAATTTGTCTTTAGATAAATGTCTTTTCAGGTGGGCTGGGGGTGGGTGACATGCAACTCTATTTCTGGGAGGCTCAGCTTGTCTCAGTCAATGACTTGCCTTTTGGCAGTAAGGACGAACTAGCATGTAGGTTGAAGTCGGACCTGCTTCGATCTTTTGGTGCGCTGAACTTTACAGACTCGCTTCTCCTGTTCACTAGGGCCCACTTTTACTCATGGAGTACGGCTCCGAGGTGGATAAGCTGGGAGTGGATGCTCAAACAAGAACCTGCACTTTGGCAGGGTAGCTGCCGTCTTACTCAGTGCAACTACAGGGCTTTGGAGCTTGGGACTGCAGGAGGATCTCTAAGCTTAGTGATACCTCTGATGGAAGGTGTATGAAATCATTCTAAAGCGTGATGGAGGAATTCACAGATCCCAATGTTTAATGTTTATACAATTACAACTTGCCCTAGAACCCCATCACTAGAGTCTGATAGTACTCCCAGAGTTGAATCTGCTGGAAGCAAAGTTCGATGTGGAAAGAGTAATGGCCCTGTCTACACATGCTTTCTCCAGCTCGGAGCAAGACTTGGGCAACATAGACGGTGCTAACTAGAGACCCCCCTCCCCCCCATGGGCTAGCTATATCGACCCGCCACCGCTTCATACAATTCAGCTACTTCTATAAAACGTAGTACACTCCTAAAAGGCTGTGGAAAATGGGAAAAGACACATCCCCAAACTGTCTTAGGTGTCACAATGGCATATCCGATTTTCTACATGTAATGTGGAAATGCCCGGAAATCTGAAAGTATTGGTCACTTACACAATGCACCTCGTCAGTAGTCATCGGGTGGCCTATTGTCTTGACTCCAAAGGTGGCACTCCTGGGGATATTCCAGTAGGTGGCTTTTCAGGGTTTCTGCACTTTGATCAGGTTTGGCTGCCTTCTAGCAAAAGATACCTTGCATGTCACTGGAAGTCTGACAAAGCTCTCTATGGCATTAACACCTGTTGGCAACAATGCAGTTCTCTCTGCATGACGATTCTTTGCCCTTTGCTACAGTCATACAAAGTAGTGCTGGAATTCAGTACCAGCTGTTCGTTTCTGTGTAGGGGACATGGTAGACTACAACACCAGAATTTGGATATAGTACATTAACGTTTGGAGAAGGCAAGTAGGTTTTGATTTTTCAGATTGCAGTTTTCATCTCTAGCTGTGTTTATTCAGAGAACTGGATAGCGAAATAAATGAGAAACACCTTCAGTTGTATCACAGGTAAGGGTCAGCAGTTTGCATTGTCTTGTTTTTGGCAAATATTCGCCCAATCTGGTATCAGTTTTAGTAAGTCAGTATCAGAAGATTAAAGATTGTCAAACCAGCCTGAGGGCTGCTGCAATAATTAATTATGCACATTATTAGAGCATTGATTGAGCACCTGGCCATGTGGAAGGGCTTATTGAGCATTTTAGCAGCTTCTCTTACTGTAGCAAATGTTATGTTGGGGGTAAAAAGTTTGCTAAAGTTTCTTGTAATAAAAAATAGTCAAGCAAAAGAAATCTAGGTTTAGATAGAGGGCACCAGGTGTTGTCTGTGCAGGAAAGTATAGAATTTCAGGCTTAGAGGAGTTCAGCATTAGTTAAAGTGCAGTTCAATTATGATTTGCTGGTAGGCAGTAAAAAGTATGTTATGCTGATTTGATTTATAAAGCACAAACTGCTATACATACGAGTGTCCTGACGCTTTTCGAGCCTTGAGCCTAGAGAAAAAGTTGGGAAGGAGAAAACTATTGAGGTGGTACTTGTGTATAGGTGTTGGGAGAAGCAGAATAAGAATTTGTCACCGGTCATTGTCTTCCCTACAAACCAAGTGTAACATAGCACAAATCCTGGTGTTTTAGTATGAACAGTTGCGGCACGCCTTCAAGGCTGAGCAGATTGACTGGCCCAAGATCTCTGAGTTTGTACTGCTGTGGGAGTTGGGAAGAGGGGTGTTAGAAGTTGGCCTGGTATATGCTGCCCACTAATTAAAGTGGGCACCTTGCACCAGTCCAACCAACCCTTATGATGATTTAAGAGGTCAAAGATAACCTTAGAAAGCTATCCAAGTAGAAGTTGTGGAGAGCAGCCTTCAGGCTTAGTTTTGAAGGAATGTTAAGCAGCTTGTTTTACCAGAATGTAATCTTATAGTATTGGTTAAATGAAAGGAGAACCACACAATAGTTATAAAAAATATGTGTTCGAGGCCTATGAGCTGTAGATCGTATACTTGTGCATAGATCGCCATCTGGTGTTGAGCTCGGATGTTTGCACTTTGTTTTTGTCTTGGTAGAAGTCTTTGTAGTCACGAGGTAGGTGACTCCTCCTTAGGACGATAGTGCGCATGGGCATCGACTCCATCTCCAGATTGGTTTTTTCCGCCATCGGGTTCGGATGTGTATTGCGACGCTCCGGGATCGTCTTCGAACCTTTTCGACGCGCAATACTTACCACTTGACGGTATTGTTTTTGATCGCGTTTTCCCTTTCGGCGCGCATTGTAAAAATCCCAGTACTTCGATCGACGCTTCGACGCGGGCCGTGAGGCCTACCCGCGCCGATTACGCAAGCAGTCCATGGAACGGACTCCATTTAAAAAATGCCCCGGGTGTGGTGCCAAGTTCCCACACACGGACTTGCACGAGGTCTGTAACCTCTGCCTTTCCTCGGAGCACGAAGAAACCAGCTGCGAGGCCTGTCGATCATTTCGATCAAAGAAAACAATTTGTGACCGTCTGGCTCGACGGCACGAGATGAGACGCGGCACTAGGCCGGTGCCGGATCTCTTCGGAGAAGAATCTGAATTCCACACCAGCGCCGAAGAAGAAGAAGGGCACATTTCTGTGGCTGAAGCCGACGAGTCCGACATGGAAGAGGACTCCAACATCACTCCGGCTCAACGAACCGTGAATAAAGAGCCCCAACTGCCCACAAAACCACCAAAGACTTCGGTTACACCTTGCCCTCGGGCTCAGGTCGACACCGTGATACTGTTTCAGACGCTCCGCCTTCGAGCCCGGCTATGAAACATAAAGACAAGCCTTCCGGCTCGGGATCGAGCCAACCCCGTCCAAGTGTCGAACCCACATCTTCGGCACCGAAACACAAGGCCAAGTCTGACGCTCTGCTGTCGGCGCCGAAAACATCTTCAGCACCGAAAGACTCACAAAAACCAAAGACTTTGGAACCAATACCACTGAGACCGAAAGCTTCGGAACCGACACCGGTTAAACCGAAAGCATCGGAGCCGAAAACAATTAAAGAAAAAATTTCGGAACCGAAACCCAAAAAAAAACCTTAGGATCCGAAACACGGAAAAACGAAGCCTTCGGAATCGAAACAGCCTGCACCGAAGGGCACCGACCCTAAAAAACACGGAAGCCCTCGTAAACAGACTCCATCTAAAGAGCTTCCTCCACAAGAGTCTTTGGATCCGAAGCAAAAACAATTGCATATTGACCCAGACACTGGGAAACTTCGAGCAACACTTCCCAAAAAACGGAAGTTGGACCTCCCTGAAGATTACCACATACCTTTAAAGAAAAAGACATGGGTACTAACCCCTCTCCCCCTAACATACCCCCCTCTCCTCCACCTTTTAACCCACATCTAATAGTTTCACCAGCAAATTCACCACCACCACATTTTTCACCTGGGCAACAGGATGATAATGATGAGGATGGGGATGCAGATGGAGACTGGGATGGGGATGGGGAAGGGGATGGAGATGATGATCAGGACAACATTCCACAGGACCCAGACCCCTGGGATGATTATGATAAAGACCCGGATCATACTAATGACCCCGATCTATATCCCTCCAGACCATCACCACCCGATGATAATATCGGTTTCGCACAACTCATTAATAGAGCTGCTCAATACCATGGGGTGGAATTACACACTGACCACTTGGAAGAGGATTTTTTAGTGGAAACTTTCGCTCCATCACAAAAAACCACAAACACACTACCCATGCTTAAGGGGATGATAAAACACGCCAATGAGGTATTCAAAGACCCTGTTAGGGCTAGAATACTTACGCCAAGGGTGGACAAAAAATATAAAGCCGCTCCTACAGACCCAATTTACATCAGGGGTCAGGTACCTTTAGATTCCCTTGTCGTTACAAATGCACGAAAAAGGGCAAATTCTCAGACAACAGGTGACGCCCCTCCACCTGACAAAGAATCAAAACTGATAGATGCATCAGGCAAAAGAATTGCATCTCAAGCGGCCAATCATTGGCGCATTGCCAATGCGCAAGCTCTCCTGGCGCGGTATGATAGAGCTCACTATGACGAGCTAGAAAAACTGATGCAACACTTACCAGACCAATACAAAGCTAAAGCTCACAACCTCATTCAAGAGGGTAAACTTATAACAAACACTTCCATCAAATGTGCCCTGGATGCAGCTGATACAGCCTCGCGTGCCATTAACACCAGCATTTTGCTAAGACGACATGCTTGGCTACAGTCGTGAAGACTGAAAGGGTTCCCATTCTGTAAGTATACAGTATGGTATTTCAATTGTGACCAAGGGTAGGGTACACCTTAGCGTGTGTATACCGCCCGGGTCACAGGTCCTGATGAAAACCTAGTAATACACACTGTAGGTTGAAACATGTAGACCCACTTATTTCTTTTCACTTTTTCACCACCAATAGTTTTTACCTTTGGACAAGTAGGTCCTTTATGGTAATACTTGTGTGTACTTATTTTTAACCTTGTCCTACTTGCTCCATAATAAAAGTAACGGAGTACAATAAAGACAATTTTATGATCACCACTTCACTGATTCACTCAAAATACCCGCTCCACTGTAATCAGGTGTCGTAGCACACCCGAGTGGCATTCGGCTACTCGGGTGGGACCCCAATGATGAAGCATGTCACCAACTAGGTTGGTGAGTGAGGGGTCTTTTAAAACCAAAAGAAATTTTCTCTGGTTTTTTCTTCATCAACGCTTCCCGTAACATCCTTAAGCTCTCTGGGGCATACTCCTTCAATTTGTTTTTTCAGGTAACTTTCAGGGGACTAGGAGTACCCCCTTTAAATACCCTCTCTCTCTCTTATTGTTTTACGTACCTTAATTTACCGCCAGACTGCATGAACATCATTAAGGAGGCTAGATGCCCTACCACTAGAGCTTTCTATGCCGCAAAGTGGAAAAGATTTGTAATTTACTGTACAAATAACAAAATCAACCCACTAGATGCTTCCATTCAACACATCATCTGTTACCTTTTGCATCTACAACGATGTAACCTAGCGTATACATCCATTAGACTACATCTTGCAGCAATAGCAGCCTATCTCCAAAACAGACAACATTTGTCTTTGTTTAGGGTGCCAGCTTTCAAGGCATTTATGGAAGGACTTAAAAGGATAATTCCACCTAGAGTTCCACCCTCTCCAGTATGGAACCTAAATGTGGTACCTACCAGACTCATGGGCCCCCCATTTGAACCTATGCCTAAATGCGAATTGCAATTTCTATCATGGAAAGTATCTTTCCTAGTTGCGATCACCTCTCTCAGAAGAGTCCGTGAACTCCAGGCATTAACCATACAAGAACCATTTCTCCAAATCCATCATAACAAAGTGGTTCTTAGGACTAATCCAAAATTTCTACCTAAAGTCGTCTCTGCTTTCCACCTTAACCAGTCTGTAGAACTCCCAGTGTTTTTCCCTCTACCAGACTCAGTAGCAGAACGAGCTCTTCACACGCTAGATGTAAAAAGAGCAATACTTTACTACATTGGAAGAACAAAATCCCTTAGAAAAATTAAGCAACTTTATGTAGCTTTCTCCCCACCTCATAAAGGCAATCCTATCTCAAAAACAGGGATTGCAAGGTGGATTGTTAAATGCATCCAAATATGCTATGCTAAAGCCAAACGCACCTTAACCATTCCCCCTAGGGCTCACTCCACACGTAAACTAGGGGCATCTATGGCATTCTTAGGGAACATTCCCCTAGATGACATCTGCAAAGCAGCAACTTGGTCTACACCACACACGTTCACAAAACACTATTGTGTAGACGTGCAAGCAAAACAACAAGCTAGTGTGGGCCAGGCTGTATTAAGAACACTTTTTCAAACCACTGCAACAGATACAGGTAGCCACCGCTAAGGAGGTAACTGCTGTATAGTCTATGCACAAGTATACGATCTACAGCTCATATGCCTCGAACGGAAAATGCTACTTACCAGTATGCATCTGTTCTTGGCATGTAGAGCTGTAGATTCGTATACGCCCACCCACCTCCCCGGATACCTCTATCTGTTCCAGTACTATCTTACTTCGATACATTACACATGGACATCCTTTTCTATTTCTTACTAACTCCATCATGACCCTCCATGGCAAAACAATCTGGAGATGGAGTCGATGCCCATGCGCACCATCGTCCTAAGGAGGAGTCGCCTACCTCGTGACTACAAAGACTTCTACCAAGACAAAAACAAAGTGCAAACATCCGAGCCCAACACCAGATGGCGATCTATGCACAAGTATACGAATCTACATGCCAAGAACAGATGCATACTGGTAAGTAGCATTTTCCATTTATTAATATAACACTATCTAGTACGACACAGTATCTCCTACACGGAGATAATCACAAAGCACACAATACTTAAGCACAGAAATGACAGTAAATAGCACTAATACACAGTAGGCCTGAGGGGGGGACCAAACCATATAATAAATAAGTGGTATAAGAACCACAAATTGAGTCACGACAGTGTCCAGAGGACGTAGAATTGCTGGGACCCCAAGGAACCACCCAAGGTGAGTTGATAGGGACCCGACGGAGTGCGTGTGCAGTTTGGAAACACAACCGCGTGCTCCGTACAAGTCTATGGGGAAGTCGCGGTTGGAGTTTTAGAGTGTAAGGACCCTTCCCAGTGGACTTCGAAGAAACCCCGTGGAAAACAGAAGGTTGGAGAGCCACCCCACCCGTGGATACCGAGGTACCCAAGTTACCTATCCCAGGGAAGCCGGGTGCATAGGTCTGAAGTGGCGTCGGAAACTGACGTCGAACCCAATGGAGGACTTCGAAGAAGAGCGGCTGCTGGAAGGAAGAAAAGTGTCCGTTGGAATCCAAAGGTGGATTCTTGTCGAGAAGTACCTGAAAGCAGAGGGGACAGAGTCTGGGTCACTTGGGAGTGACCAGGGACTCGGTAGACGAATGCCCACAGATGTCGGGTGCTTCAAGTTGGTTGATGGAGTCCTTGACTCGGCAGCTGCGGGGACCAGGAGACGTCGAGGACAACCAGGAGCCGGATGCGAGCTGTCTCATGAAGGATGTCTAGTGCTGAGGGGTTGGTGTCCGGCGGGAGCACCAACAAACCTTGGCAAAGGCAACCCACGCAGAAGGTCAAGGCAGTGCACGTTTCGGACCAGCAAGGCCCAGGTGACTCACCACACACAGGGGAGTCAGGGCAAGCCTGGAGCAACCAGGGGAGCCCAAGAAAAGCAAAGTTGACTCTCAATTGGACCCACAGGCTGGAGGCACAGGACTCGCGAGAGGACCTCGAGCGATTTCACCAAACAGCCCATGGAGCACTCGGTGCGAGGAGGTCGAAGTTCTTGGTAGGAAATGTTGCCAGAGGTTGGAGCTACTCGGAGCCCAATGTTCTTGTTCGGGAAATGCCAACAAGCATATGCACTTGCAAATACACGTGGTGCACAGGGGTTCGGGTATTGCAGCCCCCACGAGGGATACTGGCCTCAAACTTGGTAGGAGGGCAGCTCGGGCCTTGAGGGACGTAGAAACCCACCTCCTGTGTTGCTGGACTCTTTGGAGTCCATAGGAGCTTGGGATCAGCAGACCGGTCAGCAGTGTTGCGGTGCCTGCGAATGCAGGGGAGTGACTCCTTCACTCCAAGGGAGATTATCTTCGGTTGTCCTTGATGCTCCACAGGTCCTACATGGATCCTGTGTGGTGCACAGGCACAGACGATGCTTTAGACTTAGAAGGAGACGAAGTCGGGCCCAAACTAAGTCCAGCGAAGTCCAGAGTGTTCAGACGGTCGAAGTTCAGTGGTTTCTGGTTCAGAATCTTGTCCACATGGAATCTAAGGTCCTACAGCCAGGTAAGCCCTTAAGTACCCACGGAAGAGGGTTGGCAAGATTCAGGGGACCCTCCCAGGGGAGGGTCTGAACAGTGGGGAGGTTACTCCCATGTCCTTTGTCCAGTTTTGTGCCAGAGCGGGAGCCAACGGCTCCCAGGACTGGTTTGAACTGGACTATGCACAGGGACACTAAATGTACCCCTCATGCAGACTTTGTCGCTGGCAAGTGCACTCACCCAGTCCTAATACATTAAATCCTATCTGGGAGATGGTCACACCTCCCTGTGACAGGATGCCTATTGTTCTGCCTTCCCCTGCTCGAGCTTGGCTCAGCAGCAGGAGAGCAGAAATGTCTCTGGTCGGCAGCAACCATTTTGTGCTGTCCGGAGTTAGACGGCTGGTACTGGGAGCACCAGGGACCCCACGAAGCTCGCTTCTGAGGGGTGGAATCTACCGGTGTGGGGGTATGATTCCAACATGTTTGATACCAAACACAATAGGGTTAGTTTCAGCTGTTTTATAATTGGTTATCACGCGGTCGCGTAATGCCCCTCTATATGTCGTATATGGCTGCTTCACTGACGACCCGGGAGAATGGACTCCGTAGGCTGCAGGGGTGTTCTGCTCATGCAGTGGCACCCTCTCACTTAGAACCAAGCACCCTGCCTTCAGGATTGTAAAGGCCTGCTATAGGGGTGACTTATAGGTTTTAAGTGCAGTGACCCTTCGATATAGTAAACCTATATCTTAAGTAAGTGGTGCATGCACCAACTTACACAGGCTGCAATGGCAGGCTTGTAGTTCCATTTTGCATGGCCTCTCATGGGTGGCATAATACATGCTTCAGCCCATGGGAGGCCTCTGGGGTACCTATGCCCTGGGTACATGTTACCATATACTAGGGACTGACAAGGGTACCCCAGTATCCAATCTGGAGTGTACCTTAGTACATAAAATAACACTTTAAGTGGAAAGCAGATAGACTGGGGTCCTGATTAGCAGGATCCCAGGCAGATTAGTCAAAAACAGTATTACATTCAGCAAAAAGTGGAGGTAACCATAAGAAGCAGATCCTACTTTCCTACAAGGGACAATATCCTTCTTCTACAGACTCCTTAATAATAAAATGCCAGATCAGTTGCAGAAATTAAGGATGAAATAGGAGGAAGACCTTGGGGCTGCGGAAGACCTAGATTGAGAAGCAGCCCTGATGTACCCTAGGGAAGGTACAATAAAAGCTGAAAATCCTTCATCTGGCTTATTACAATAGGAGTAGGTGTAATAGAATGGGACAGGCCCCAACACCTAACTGCTTGAAATGCGAAAGAGGCACAACCTGACAAAGAACTGGGCATCCCAGAGGGTGCCCACGAAGCGGGAATGGCAAACTAGCATGGACCTATAAATGGGGGCAGACTTATGTTGCTAGGGGCTCCTCCAGGAATTTCACAAGATATTGAGTAGGTTGAATAGAGTTGGTTGAGGGAATTCAGTGGGTTTTGTGACAATGTCGAGACCCCAGATTCCCATGGAACTGAACCAGGCGTGGCATGTGGCACAGACTGAAGAAAGGGAAATGAGAATTGATGCCGCTGTGCACATGTAAGGTCTACAGTTTGTTGTGTGTATTATTGATTTGATATGTCCTATGAGAAATGCCCCACATCCTTGTTAACTGTGGTTGTCTGTTGTAAAATGAGAATTGATTTTGGTACTGGCTTTATGATTAGTTTCACTGTAATAAGAGAAAAAAACTTAAACTATTTAACAAAATAATTTGTCACCTAGGGAAGTTTTAATTATTGTATATTAAAGGGTCCTGGATGGAGTACTGGGTACATTAATGGGTATTGGCTTTTGTCGAGTGTGAAAGGAGCTCCAAGAAACAGCAAAAGATCATTGTCAAGGTAGGGATAAGGTGGCAGTCATAAACGTTGTAGGGTAGACAACACATTTGAACGCCTTTTTGTTGTTCAGCAAAAGGAGAATTGACACAACTCAATCCTGATTTGCTCAGTTTATGGAACGTCCATGTGAGAAAGGGTAATTTAGATGGAATGAAGTACTTGTAAATTAGATCATGGGCTGAAAGACACCACTAGATAAGCAAGAGATGTGGAGTTAAAGGAAAGTTGTTGGAGGCAGAGGAGAATCCTTTAACCAGTTTCTTTTATAGTGAAAGGACAACAGCAATTCTGAAACAAGCCAAGTGAGATTGAATGGAACATACAATGTGTTATAGCAACATGCTTGATATTTTAGGGTTCGATAAGTCAAAGGATACACAAGACGAGGCTGGCAATCTTTAGTATGAGAATAAGCTCTGCAACTTTTATGGGCGAAGGGATCAAATCTGGGTGGAGTGAGAGTGGGTGACGTGCAAGCTGATTTGGGGCAAAGAGCAGCACAGTGAGAGTGCAATACATGACAGAGATTGTGGAGGGTAATTAAGTGGCAACAGCAGATGTGGAGAGTCCTGAATCAGTAATGATAGTGCAGGTTAAGGAGAGTAGGTATTTTATAGTGCAGGTTAGCCCTTGAAGAAGTGTGCATTGTGCAGTGATATGGCTCTGGGGGCCAGGTACTTTATCTACAAATTGCTCAGGTGTAAAGATTTTACTGAAAAGGAGCAAGCAATTTTTTAAAAATTTATTGTTACGAATTTTAGGGCTTATCCATGGTTGGGTTAGGGTGTAAGTGGTATAATAAATGGGTGGAGCTGATAGGGAAAGTTAAGATGTTTGTAGAATTTTGTTAAATAAGTCACATGTGGTGGAAATGAGAATTGTGGTTCTGACCTTGTGGATCTGATCCCTGTATGATTGTATAAACTGGATTTGTGGTTTTTTTTTCAGGGCATGGGAAATATTGTAGCAGGTCTTATCAGGAGGAATATGTCACTTTTAGGCAATACTGTTTATCCGGATGGCTGACCGTAATTTACATGTGTATTTACAGCCATGACAAAGTCCGTCAAAAGACGAAATGTGCTGGCGTGGATTAATTTGCAACATTTTGTGTTATATGTAGTGTTGGAAATGAACAAATCAAATGGAATAAAATTAACTTTTACTTTAATGAATAACATATTTGAAGTTGCCTAGACTTTGAGAATGGAAGTGCAACATACACCTAATTGTTTAAAAATATCTTTGACATTCAAAAGGTTGTTTGGTTCACACCTTGGGCAGCAGAGTTTACCATAGTTTTTACCCAGGATTGAATATGGATTCCCTAGAAGTGAACATATTATGTAATGTACAAAGATGAACGTTCTGTGGTGCGCCCCCATACAAAACATATCAGTTTGCTATAATAATCATGTTCTTGGCCAGGGGAATTGACATGGTCAAAGGATGAGCAATTAGTAGTGTGGTACAGTGAAGTAGTGTTTTAGGTAAAGATAAGGGGGGGCCATTGTCATGCATGTGAATGCGGAAGGATTAATTATTGCTAAGGGATTGGCTTGATAGAAGTTGGGCCAGGAACAGGTTCTGTTGGTTGTTGTTCAAGTTGAACTGTAAGTCATCAAATATGATCAGGATAATGGTGAATGGGGGAGAGTCCAAGATGAAATCTAGATCATTCAAAAAAGTCCTTGTACCACTGCTAGGCTTTGAATTTCATGGATCTTCTAAGATTAAAGAAATGCCTTTGGCTTTTCTATCCCTAAGATTCTGTTCTGTAAAATAAGATCTGTTATACCTCCTTTATCTTCAGGCGAATACATCTCTAATAAGACATCTTTATATTAATTTTTTTCTATAAATATTTTTATTAGTTTAATGGTACAAAACAATGCATATAAAACATTCGTACAGTGGAGGCTCACCCCCTTTAACTGGTTTACTCAGCCGTGTCCCTTTTCTTTTATATTCATTCTTAATCCTTTCAGCTACCAATTGCTAGAGGAAAATATAAGCTATGAAAACCCAAGACATTTGACACTAGCATATTGCAATAATTCGTGTTGACATAGTGGAGCATTCAGCTTAAAAAAGATTATTATTGTTCAATAGTAAGCATATTAAACATCTTCATCATGCGTTGCTCATCACCAGCCTGCTGGCCCGTTTCACTGTCCTGCACATGATTCTGCTTTTTCCACTTTATGTAATGGCTCTGAAATGGTCTTTGAATGCTCCTTTCTGACACTGAAAAGTTATGAAAATGGTCCCAACAATATTTGGTCTCTGTTGTGGCTGTGACGTCACAAGTCTCATCCAAACTGAAAGGTCTAGGAGAGTGCCAGGTTTGCACTAACCTTATGCATACAATCCAACAGGGGTGATGCTATTTTATACTCATCAGTCCCACCAATGACTACATAACGGAAACAGGAGGCCAGTGGTGGGGGCAGGAAATGGGAATTGCACAAGAGAAAACAAAGACACAAGGCTCCACCACTTCTTTATTGTTACTTGGCTGGTCATTGAGGTTTACAGAATGTAGTGAATTCCTATCAGGCAAAAGAGTTATATTGTATTGTTACTATGCACTCCCTTGTGAAGATGAATTAGAGTCTCTACTTGACTGTGAAGATAACCAATCTCATGTGCTGCTGTTCCTAAATCTGGCATTTTTTTGATTTATTAAAACACTAATACTTTATTTCTGATATTTATGATTAGAAAAGAAATCTGAACTATTCTCTTTATTTCTCCCTGTACTCTGTTCAAACCTTGTGAAGTCTGCGAGCATGCTCACTGCAAAGGCAGCAGCCTGAGCGCTACATCTAGGGCACTTAGGATACTTTTCGGGCTTTGTCAAGTTCAGTTGTACCAAACTAGCAAAGCTTCTTGTCAAAATGCTTTTTGTAATTCTGTGCTTAGAATTCATTGACATATTTTGCTTTCATGTTTTTTATCGTTCATATTCGAAGATTATATTTACTTGTTTTCATAAAAAATGGACGTGCTATTTCACCATTTGAAATTAGGAAGTAGTAGCCACACAGCCCATATCAAACGTTCAGCCCCATCCGTGGACCACTTTCAGATCTGCACATAGCTGTGAAAATCAATCCACCACTTACATTTATAAAGATGTGGATCTTTACCATAAGTAACTAAAGATTATACCAGTTTATCCCCCAGAAAACCATATGGCCTGGCACTCGTTTGTTGCTTTAGCCTATAATACCTATAAGCAACCCCCTCCACCCATTCAGTTCCTAATGAGATCAGGTTTACAGGCAATGTTAGGGGTGTAGTTCATTTCCAAAATTGAAATGTGATCTTTATTTGCTTTCTACATGCTAACACTATGGTATGCGATAACTGGACTAGTGAGAACAGACAGTTGTGAGGCAACACTTGAGATTAAATTGCTGGTAGGCTGATCAATGTAAATGCGGTGACATGTGGGCCTGGTATAATCTTGGTATCCAAAGTGCCTCTTTTTCAGTTGAGTTATCTTGAATTTCGTGGCATGGATTGTGAACACCTGGGCCCATGTTATGCTTTGTGCAGCTGGGATGAAACAGACGTTTGTACCCTCTATCTGAAAGAGACTATTAGTTATAGATTCCTTACCTAAGAATTACCCCCAGGCGTCAGACTGGATCCGGAGAATTTTTCTTCAGCAATACCCCTGCGCGTCGGTAGGTGGCGTCGTGGTCGCCGGGATGACATTGCAGTGCCTACTTGAACGCCGCCGCTGCGCGCTAACGTAAGTTCTTTCTTTTTCCGCGCCAGCCTAGCGCAGATCCGGAGAGAGCTTGCCCCTTAGTCATTTTCTGACTAAACTTTTAATTTTTGTAGACGTCTTTTTTAGATCCTTCGACTCCTGGTGCACGAGGGATGTCCCATCGTCGGACCGGATTCAAGCCTTGTGACTCCTGTCACAAACTGATGTCCATGACTGATCCGCACCTCGTGTGTCTCTGGTGCCTGGAGCGTGAACATGACCCAAAGTTGTGCTCTGACTGTCAGGCGATGAATCCGAAGTCTTTGCGGGAGCGGTCCCGAAAGCGTTTGGAGGCCTGGCAGTCTGCTCCACTTCACTCCTGGTCTCACTCGAGGGGAAGGTCTCAGAGCCAGTCGCGGAGCCACCACACCTCGTCCAAGTCTTTGCAGTCCTCGGGTAAGTCGAAGCACAAGAAGAAGGCGAAGAAGCACCATCGCTCTTCGCCTTTCCCCCCCCCCCCCGTCGGTCGGCCGACGCGACGCGGGAACCGGAGCGGCGTCGCTCTAAGGCTCCGTCGCCGGTGCCTGATTCATGTACGCCTCCGCGCCTCCCCCTGTGTCTGGGAGCCGGGGCGTCCCCTGTCCAGCTTCGTGAATTTTACAAAGACCTCCTTTCCATCTTTGGGCACCCCGACTCCGCTGGCGCACCTTCGGGCCCCATGGATCCAGGCCTGGATCCGGATCGACGCCAGTCGACCTTACTTGACCTTCCCCGGCGACGATCCCGGCGACAACGGCACCGGCCGTGCCCCCAGCCGACGCCGTCCCCATCCTCATCCCGAGATGGACCCGGAGCCAGATCGATGTCGGCCGACGTCGAATCCGACGCCGAAGGGTACTTTTGTGCCCTTGTTCATCCCAGGTGTTCCCTATCGCCCTGAGGGTAGTGTTGGGGACTGGGCGGGGTCGCTGGACCCTTTAACAGACCAGCTGGAAGAGCCGGACTGGAGAGAGGCGTTGGGTGATGCCAGTGGTCTGGATAGCTCCCCAGACCTTGGCATGCTTTCTCGCCCTACCGTGGCTACAGAGGAGGGAGCCTCTTATGCAGTGGTGGTGCGTAGGGCAGCCGAGGCTTTGGGCCTCGAGCTTCCTACAGTGGCAGTCAGGACTAACCTCCTGACAGAGGTGCTTCAACCGGCATCAACTTCACCTGAACCCCTCTTGCCTTTTAATGAAGCCCTCACGGACGTCCTTCTGGTTACTTTGTCCAAGCCCAGCACATGGGCTCCTGTGGAACGGACGATTGCCCGCTGCCACCGCCTGGCTCCGGGCGATCCCATTTTCCTCTCCCAACACCCTTCCCCTGAGAGCTTGGTGGTCCAAGCCTCTTCTTCCAAGGACGCATTCCCTTCCGCACCCCCAAGAAGCTGGATCACCTTAGGAAGCGTATGTTCTCTTCCTCCAGCTTGGCGCTGCGGTCTGTGAATACTGCATGCCTCTTGGTCCGCTATACCCATACAGTCTGGGATACGGTTGCGCAGGTGCTGCCTCAGTGTCCGGAGGAGGCCCGGGCCATTCACTCCCAGGCAGTGTGTAGTATCCTCCGGTCATGTCATTCTGTTCCCTGTACCTAGCTGCTCAGCCAGTGTGAGTGTTCCGGTCAGAATGTTAGTGTGAGTGGAATGCTTGGGTGCCTGTGTGTGTGTGAGACAGTTTGGAAGATGGGCTAGAAATTCAGTGGATGCCTGTGTGATTTGGATTTGGCAGTTTTACATCGCAGGTACATGTGTTTGTACAACATGCTTTCTTTTTGAAATGTGCACAGTCTGCACATTGGTTGTGGCGTGAGTTATTTGGACATTTGTGCTATTTTAAAGCTCCATGTGCGGAACTTTACATGTCTTTGCTGTGGTCATCTGTATTTCTGACCGTGTGTCCGTGATACAGCGTGAGCAAGAGTTACCTCTCGTTGGTGACTTCAGCCCTGTAATGGCATCAGTACCGGGACATTTGGTGAGATTTGTTGTTTTTAATTTTGTTTTCATTCATCTTGACTTTCGTTGATGGGGCAGTTTAACTGTCACTGTGCCATTTTAAAACAAGTGCGCGAGCCGAGGAAGGCGCATGAGGCTTACCTGCTCTACGACGGTCACGTGCAGGATCTGCATGCCTTCCCTGACGTCGCAGCAGTTCGACACGAATCGCGCTGGTCATGGTCATTCTCTGGCACAAACGTGCCTGGAGCCACCCGGCAGGCGTATGAACAACGTGCCACCATTTTGTTCTTTTAGCACAAAGTATCCCCTTTACTCGGTTCAGAGTGAAAAAGTTGTCGGCACTCATCCCGGTTCCTTCGGGGCTAAAGAGAAGTCGGAATTCTGAAGAGGTACACCGGAGCCTCGTGTTTGTGCAGTGAGGAGCATGTTGTCACAATCTTTGTCAGTCTGGGCAAACAGAGTTTTGGTGTTGCAGCGTGGTGTTTGTGAACATTCTGCATGCAGCTGTAGGAGGCGGAGCTGCCCTCAGTGCACAGACAACGAACAGTTTGGAAGTTCATCTGTCATTTTCAACTGCATGAAATTAAGTCCTTGACACCTTGGACAGTGACCTATATTTCATATTTATTGGTGTGTCAGATAACTGGAAAGTTGGGCGTACAATTTTAGTTTGTTCCTAAGGATGTGCAACTCGGGTGAGAGGTCGCTCACCGGTGAGGGTCTACTAGTTTATTATCTTGTTAATATATTATGCATTTGTCTTTCTGAAAGTTGATGCTGCACAACAGTTTGTGACGCTACATTTAGTCAGATTTGATGCATTGTAGTTGTCTTTCTCATATATGTGAGTTTATTTGTGCTGCATGTGGTTTGCTTTTGTGCGTGTTAGTCACGTTGTGACTCATATGTCTGTGTATAGGGGGTGTCAGTCCCACCTATGTAATTAGTAATGGGTTTTAGTCCCATATACTCAATGTTTAGGGAGTGTTAGTCCCACCTACGTTTCTAATAATGGGTATTAGTCCCATATACTCAGTTTTTAGGGGGCGTCAATCCCAGATGGGTTTGAGTCCCATTTACTCAGTTTTCGGGTGTTAGTACCACCTGCATTAGGGGTAATGGGTGTTAGTCCCATCTACTCGGTTTATAGGGGGTTATTGTCCCACCTATGTCAGTAGTAATGGGTGTTAGTCCTATTTACTTAGTTTAAAGGGGGTGTTAGTCCCACCTTTGTTATTTTGGTGTTGGGTGTCAGTCCCTTCACTTCCTTGTACGTTGTCATGTGTGTGGGTAGTCCTCTTGTGATGCCACACTGTGCTGCATCTGTATTCCCATGCTGCACAAGTCCTTGGGGGTTAGTCCCATGTGATGTAATCTGTACATTTGGGTGTAAGTCCCAATCATTTTTCACTGGGGTTTTAGTCCCACAGTGTCCCTCACATGAGGGGTGGCGTATGGTGTTTTCGCCACAGTCTCCTCACGTGAGGTGTACTTCCTTGGGTGTTGTTCCACCCATTGTATTCTAGTCTGGGTTAAGTTTACCCTTTTCTTCTGTCATGTGTGTTTTGCTCACTTGTTGTATGTGAGCTCTTCTTGGTCGTCTTACATTTTTCTTTGTTCACTATTAAAGGAGGAGGATGGTGTTAGTGTGTTTTTCTATCATATCATCCTTCTTTCCTCCTTAGTGTGTCTGTTTTCCCTCTCGTGATGTATTTCACCATGCATCCCTGGGTTTATGGACTGTTTTCATCTTTTGTACATTTCTGTGTATAGTTGTTTTCATTTTAGTTTGGGTCCTATTAATTTTCAGTGTAAAAGGGAGAGGATGTGTAGTATCCTCAGGTCATGTCATTCTGTTCCCTGTACCTAGCTGCTCAGCCAGTGTGAGTGTTCCGGTCAGAATGTTAGTGTGAGTGGAATGCTTGGGTGCCTGTGTGTGTGTGAGACAGTTGGGAAGATGGGCTGAGCAGCTAGGAGGCTGCTCCTGGTGGGGCTTGTTCTAGTTTGCTGTAACTACATCTAAGAACTTAATAAATTACATCTACTTTTACCTGGGCACGTCTACAGCGTCTACTTGTGCCTCCTGTACGCATGGGACAACCCTACTACACAGTGGCAGATGGGAGAGATGCAGCAAAATTCACAATCCGCTCTGGACTGGACACCGCCGACTCTCTGGGCAGAACGATTGCCACGTCCGTAGTCCTTCGGCGCTACCCCTGGCTGAGGACGTCTAAGTTTTTGGGGGATGTCAAGGCAACTTTGCTGGACATGCCCTTCGATGGCCGTCGGCTTTTTGGTGACAAGGCGGACTCGGCCCTCGAGCGTTTCAAGGATTCTCGGGCTACGGCCAGATTCTTGGGCCTTGCTGCATCCTCCCGTCCCCCACAGTCTGCCTTTAGTCCCTTTAGTGGCTACAGAAGGGGCACCCCACCACGTCCGACCCAGTCCAGCCACCGGCCCACGCACGCTGCCCATCCTCTGTGTGGCCGTGGACATGGGACCCAGCGACGTGGGTCTGGGAACCAGCGGGCGGGCCAGTCCACCCTTTCCTCCCCTGCAGCAGCATCCAAAACCTCCTAGTCTGACCTTTCAGGGCCATCAGTGACCAGTGGGGGTCAGGATTCGCAATAACCTCCTCCACTGGTATCCATCATGTCAGACGGGTAGTTTTTGCAGATAGTCCGAAGGGGCTGCTCCCTCCCCTTCGAGACTGCTCCTCCCTCCATGCCACCATCTCTGGATCGCATGTCGGAGGGTCATTTGGCGTTTCTCCGCCAGGAAGTCTCAGCTCTCTTGGTCAAGGGAGCTATTGAGAGGGTACCTGCACCAGAAGTAGGTCGTGTTTGCTATTCCAGCTACTTTCTGGTGCCCAAGAAGGACAAAGGCCTGTGTCCTATCTTAGACCTCAGGGCCCTCAACCGCTTCCTCCGGAAGGAGAAGTTCAAAATGCTAACCTTGGCTCAGGTCCTGTGTGCCCTCAACCCTGGAGACTGGATTGTAGCATTGGACTTGCAGGACGCTTGTTTTCATATCCCCGTCCTGCCAGCCCACAGGCGTTGCCTACGGTTCATGGTAGGCCACGAGCATTTTCAGTTCACCGTGCTTCCCTTCGGCCTTACCAGTGCACCTCGGGTGTTCATGAAAGTGATGGCGGTGGTCGCAGCTTATCTGCGCAGATCAGAGGTTCCAGTCTACCCCTATCTCGACGACTGGCTTATGAAGGCGTGCTCGCACCAGGCCGTCGTCTCCCACCTCCAGACTACTGCAGACCTCCAGCACTCACTGGGGTTCACTATCAACGTGCTGAAGTCACACCTGACTCCTTCTCAGATGCTCCCTTGGAGCTGTTCTGGACACAGTGCAGTTTCGGGCCTATCCTCCCGAGCAGCGAGTCTGGTATATTGTGGCTATGATACTGCAGTGGTGGTTAATGAACCACGATTGGATCAGAGGCAGATCTCTCTCCCTTCCCCAACCAGACCTCACGGTGGTGGCCGATGCGTCACTTCTGGGATGGGGCGGCCACCTGGGGGAGGCGGAGATCAGAGGAGTCTGGTCTCCGGCAGAGTCCGGTCTCCATATCAACCTGTTGGAGCTCCGGGCGATTCGCATGGCACTGAAGGCATTCCTTCCCTCCCTCCAGGGGAAGGCAGTGCAGGTGTTCACGGACAACACCACCGTCATGTGGTACTGCAACAAACAAGGCGGGGTGGGGTCATGGACCCTTTGTCAAGAGGCTCTTCGCCTTTGGACATGGCTGGAACATCAGGGCATTACCCTGGTGGTTCAACACCTGGCAGGTTCTCTGAACGCCAGGGTGGACTAACTCAGCCGCCGGTGCCTGGTGGCTCACGAATGGCGTCTTCACTCAGAGGTGGTGCAAGGTCTCTTTCAGCAGTGGGGAGAGCCTTGGTTAGATCTGTTCGCCACCGAAGAGAACGCGCAATGTCATCAGTTCTGCGCATTGGAGTTTCCAAGGCGGCACTCGCTCGGCGGCGCTTTTCGTCGTGAGTGGAGCTGCGGCCTCCTGGATGTCTTTCCACCTGTACCACTTCTGCCCCGAGTGCTGAAGAAGATCAAGAGCGATTGGGCCCAAGTCATTCTTGTGGCACCGGACTGGGCACGAAGAGTCTGGTACCCCGAGCATGGCCATCGATCCCCCGATCAGATTGCCCCTTCGGTAGGATCTTCTGTCGCAGCAACAGGGGACGGTCCTCCACCCGAACCTGTCCAGCCTTCACCTCCTTGCGTGGAAATTGATCGGCAACAGTTGACAGCTTTTGACCTTCCTCCTGAAGTCTGTAACGTCATCTTGGCAGCCAGGCGTCCCTCCACTAAGACGGTATACGCCTGTTGATGGAATATGTTTGTGGCATGGTGCACAGCAAAGGTTGTGGATCCCCTTTCTGCCCCTCTTTCTGGGGTTCTTTTATTGCTTCTTTCTTTGGCCCAGCAGGGCTCTGCTCTGGGCACTCTTAAAGGCTACCTGGCGGCCATTTCTGCTTTTCTTCAGCTGCCAGATCAGCCCTCTTTGTTCAAGTCCCCTATTGTAAGTCGCTTCTTTAAAGGCATTCATCTCTTTCCTCCATCTCCTTTCATAATGCCTCAGTGGGACTTGAATCTTGTCTTGACTTACCTTATGTGCGCTCCCTTCAAGCCTCTTCACAACTGTCCTCTCATGCTTCTCACTCTGAAGACTGCCTTTTTTGTTGCCATCACACCTGCTCGCAGAGTGAGTGAGCTTCAGGCTCTTTCTTCTAAGCCTCCTTTCCTTTCAGTCCATCCGGACAAGGTGGTGCTTCGAACGAGACCCTCGTTCTTGCCTAAAGTAGTCACTCCCTTTCACATCGGGCAGACTATTACTCTGCCCACCTTTTTCCGGCCTCCGCACCTTTCCAAGGAGGAGGAGAGACTCCACCGTCTGGACCCTAAACGTGCGTTGTCTTTCTACCTTGACCGCACAAAGGAGTTCCGGGTGGATGATCGACTCTTTGTTGCCTATGTGGGTGTCAAAAAAGGTTGGGCTGTGCAAAAGCGTACCATCTCTCGATGGGTAGTTCTTTGTATCAAGATTTGTTACGCTTTGGCTAAAAAGGAACCTCCAGTGGGGCAGCGCGCTCATTCCACTACAGCTACGGCAGCAACCACTGCTTTTTCCCAGGGAGTTCCACTCATCGATATCTGCCAGGGGGCCACGTGGGCTTCTATGCACACGTTCACCAGACATTAATGCCTGGATAGTCCAGTCCGGAGGGATGGCTACTTTGCCCGTTCTGTCCTCCAGGATTTTCTGGTGTGAACTTGGTTCGCAGACCCTTCTCCGGGGATGGTATTGCTGGGGTATCCATTCTAAGGTAAAGAATCTATAACTAATAGTCTCTTTCAGATGAACAAGTTACTTACCTTCGGTAACGATGCATCTGTAGGAGACATATATTAGTTATAGATTCCTTACCTCTCCACCCATTCTCCACGCTCTGCGAACTGACTTCTAGGGTTAGGGACACCCTTATAGAGCCCTAGTGGTCAGTGTCTTTCATGGCTCTGCGCTTCTGGCGTGGAAAGTCGTGTCAGAACTGACGTCAGCGCGCAGGGGCGGCGTGTAAGTAGGCACGCGACGTCATCCCGGCGACCACGACGCAGACAACGGACGCGGAGTCGGCAGACGCCACCTACCGACGCGCAGGGGTATTGCTGAAGAAAAATTCTCCGGATCCAGTCTGATGCCTGGGGGTGATTCTAATGTAAGGAATCTAAAACTAATATATGTCTCTTACGAATACATCATTACCAAAGGTAAGTAACTTGTTCGTTTAGGCCTGTAGGCAGTTCCGGATGACCAAATAGGCAATGTAGGCACTGGCCTATGGGCCCCACTCCTTTTAGGGGCCCGTGACAACGAATCAAAATAATATAGATTTGATCTTGAAAGAAAATTGCAACCAAGCTTTCTTAAATTGTTTCCAATTAACTTTGGTATAATAACATGAATAATTGTTCATGTTTAGTTTTGTGTAATAAAATGATAAAATTGGTTTATTAAAATTGTTGGTTGGTAAAATTGAAAACGTATTAGGAGATAATTTGCGAGGAGGGCCCCAAAATTTCGACTGCCTAGGAGCCTCCACAGGGTTTAATCCGGCACTGCCTGTAGGAAACTTTTGTCTGTTGGGAGGCGCTCTTACTGTGCTCCACATATGTGGTGGTGCACACTCAGTACACCTGCTAAGGGCCTGTGCCACCCCCAAACACAATTGTATCCACCCTGCCGACAGTGTCCATGCGCACAGCATTCACCTTGGGGGCAGGGGGTCATTCAATGCTCCGCTCTCCCCAGTTTCAGGCACGCGTTTGTGCTTGCACTGGAGCCAACTTATTGTTTGTAATATGGCGCAATTTCCGGGTCTGTGCCAGGTGCACACTCATTAAGGTGCACCCAGTACAGACCGTGTTAATGCACTATTTTTTACATAATACACCCTGCTCTTTATGATTGCTTCTGAATGGCTTGTGAAGTAGTGTGTTCCTGAATGTCAAAGGCCAGGTTAGAACAGCTAGTTTTTGTTCCATTGCTCAAAGAGTTCATTAAAGTTGAGAAGCTCAAGTACAGTATGAAATAATTGCCATTACCTACTAATGAAGCAGACCCCAGCATGAGCTTCTAAACTGGAAATAGGTAGAAGTGGAAGCCAGTTATATATACATAAGATCTTGTCCTCTTTTTTTTTCCCTTACCCATTATGTGGTGCAGAGAAGCAAGGACCACAGAACGTGGAGATCACAGGCTCGTGCTTCAAAGGCAAAGGTGAAGGCTACCGAGGGAGAGCAAACTTAACGTCGTCGGGGATCCCCTGCCAGCGATGGGACTCCCAGACACCCCACAGACACCACTTCCTGCCAGAGAAATATGGATGCAAGTACGTTTTTTTCAGAGAGGGTATATCAATGTGTACTAAATAAAAGTGTACTTTTTGCAAGTGAGTCTTTGACCTTATAGAATGTATTGCCACACTGTGCAGGATGAATCCCTAGCAAGTAAGACAAACTTTATTCACTCTCTTTGTAGAATGTTCTGTGTTGTTGCCTTGGTTGAGAATGAGATTTGAGAACATCCTCATGTAACACTCATGAATTCTATCTTAGATCTGCCCACCCCTACTTTTTCAACAACTTTACATCAGATTACTGACCTGAAATCCCAGTTTGTATCTGCTAGGCCTGCTATTTACAACTGTTTATATGAAATATGGTTCTGAGCATAATGCAATGTTTCTAGATGTCGGTTTCCGATTGTGACAAATGACAGAATGTATCCTGAATGAATGGATGACACTTGTGAGAACTTCATATTTCTTTTGAATGATGTACATTTGTTTTCGGGTTTCATTAGCCCTGGTTTATTGGATTGATTGAACATTTCTATATACTCAGCATTGACATTAAACTACCCCAGAGTAAATCCCGGTGGCTAAGGGTGATTCAAGCATTTGCAGCCATCATTTTTGTGTTCAGTAACACTTGGACACTAGTGACAGCACATTAAATGACATTGTAAAACGTTTAACCCAGATGACAAATTATTGTATATTTTTAATGTTTCCCTGTCCCATTCATTGAGAGTCCTTCCCATCTGCAAGATATTAAACATAGTATTTCACAATTCATCAGGATGACACCAAAAAACTTTTGCTATATCGGAGCAGACCTCCATTCAACAAATTCCCTCAAAGAATTTGTGTTCATAATTGAGATATATATCTATATATATATATATATATATATATATATCAGTAGCCACTCTATAGTTAGGATTCCGAGGTATTGGAAATGGTAATAGATGGGGGAAAAATATTTATAGGTCCCTACATATTTTGAAAAAAGAATTGATGGAGTACCGTGATACTGCCTCAAGAGTACTGCGGTACCTACAATAACTTTAAAAAAGAAATATGTTAAAAAGTTACAAATATAGTATACTACAGTGTATTTTCTACTTTTAAGATATTTCAGTCTTAACAAGTCTACAGAGTACTGCGGTAATACCTACAAATTGCTGTGCTACTTAAAAATTGAAATAAATAAACTGCTGTAAAAATATATAAAAAATGTATAAATAGATTTCTCTACCTATTAGCACTTTAATAAAGTGCTTATAGGTTTGGAACAACAATAAAACCTACTACTTATCTATATAGAAGACAGTAACCCAGAACGCCACTCCAATCTACTCCAATCCAGTCTACGCTATTCCACTGTACGCTACTACACTGTACATCACTCCACTCAGTACCACTCTACTGTACGCTGCTCCAATCTGTGCCACTCCAGTGTACACTATTACACTGCATGCCACTCTGTGTTCGCCACTGCAGTCTACGCTATTTCTCTGTACGCTATTATGTTAGCCCCCCCCCAGGCCACTTTCGGTCTCGGGGACCTCATCTCTTGGGGCTGTGAAACTGAGTGAAAGAGAGGGGGAGTGCACGGCCCCCTCCCTGAGCCATTAATAGCCCGAGGACCCCATCCCCCGGGGACGGCTCGCAAGTTATGTCCTGGGGAGCCCACCGCCGGGAGCTAGTGGTTTCTCTGCCCGCACCGGGCAGGCAGGGAAACATGTCTTTGTTCTCACTTGGGGGGAATATTTCAAAACTCCCGCCAAGCGGGAGCAAACACAAAGTCTGCTCCCAATAGGCGAGAGCTTTGAAAATGCTCCTGCTTGCTGTAAACAAAGTTGTGATCTTTTTCCCTGCCCGCACTGAAGCAGGCAGGGAAACAGATCGAAATATTGCTCCTGCCTGGAGGGAGCAGCATTGGAAGTTGCTCCCTCTGGGTGGGAGCATGCCAGCCCCCGCTGCATGCTTGGAGTCGGCTGGGGCCACAGTGGCCTTGGGGCTCCCCCCTTGGCTTCCAGCAAGTAAATGGTGGGTGCTCTGGGTGGGCACTTTAAGTGTGAGGGCATTGGGGGATGGGGTAACCGGAGCCAATAACTGATTTGGGAGGTGGGGGAGTGGCCCCAGCCCTTTATTTAAAAGTGGCCCTGGGGGATGGGGTCCCTAGGGCCTTAATAAGGCTTGGGGAGGGGGGCCATGTGGCTCTCCTCCTCTTTAATAAAAAGCAACAGCCCTTGGGTATGGGGTCTGCGAGGCCTATTAAGGCTCGGGGAAGGGGGCTGCCCCACCACCTCCCCTTTATTTTATGTAGTAGCCCTGGGGTTTTAGGTCCTCGGGGGCCTAATAAGGCTAAGGGACGGGGTCCATGTGCCCCATCTCCCCTTTAATTCAAAAACCCGCCCTGGAGATGATGATCCCAGGGCCTAATAGGGCTCGGGGAGGGGGGCCGTTAGTCAACCTCTAAGACTGCTTTTGCTGCAACCCATACATTGTCCCATGCCACCCCTACATAGATTTCTATGACATAATGGGTCATGGCGTCTCCTTCAGAGCTCTTTCTCTAAACGCTATTTCATTTAGTTCAATTTATGATGACTGCTAAAAGATGTATGGTTTCAGCTTTGGAATGCAACCACTTATTAGCCCCTCACTAAAGTCGATAATAAGTACTGCATCAGTGCACAACTGTGATGTAATGCACAGTTATTCAAATTAACGTACCTCATTGGTCCTTGGTATGCCTAGATAAAGCTTGTTTATAGTGAGCATATCTTAGTCAAACAAGATTCTGTAATTGAGCCTTCCCATCAAGTCTGCAGGTATCGACAGGCTGTTTAGTACGTTTAAAAAAAAAAAATACATTAGTTGAAACATGGGAAAATTTGAAGCTTTAATGGACAAATTTTATTAAGGGGATTAGGCTTTATATTTCTGTTGGAAACTGGCTCTGTGTATACTATGCCAAAGTAAGGTACAGTGTGCACAGAGTCCAGTAGAACCTCAACGGTAGGCAGAGGTTAAAGTAGATAATACCTTACTCTCTATTTGTGGTAGTGTGGGTGAGCAGCAAGGCTTTATCGGAGGGTAGTGTTAAGCATTAATTATACACACTCAGGCAAGAAATGATGTCACACTCTCAGACTGAACTCAGACCAATTTTGTTTGTATAAAAATATTTAGTTATTTTATTTCTAGAACCAAGCCAGGCCTGGTGCAGCTAAGTGAAATAATACTTTGCAGGTATATTGCAGTTCAAATACAATTGAAATGCAGTTGGATGCAATTAGTTTGGTTACAGTTAAGTCATTTGGTTGTAAAGAAGTTTGAATTACTTTTCAGATTACTTTTTAAGTTACTTTCTCTGCTCAGTGTGATATGCCTAGATATCACACTGGGACATTTCCTAGAAGAAAGGTAAGTAAATCAGTTTTTGTACATTTGCAGTTTTTCAAGGTTTCATACAAACCAACTCGACACATCAAAGAATTTTCAAAGAAAAGCAGTCAATGCAATCCTATTGGAGGAAATGTAGTTATCGGTTTACAGGTAAGTACTTGGTTGAGGGAGTTGGGTTTCTGGGGTTAGAACCAGGGTTCCTCCAGGGTCAAGGATGCACTCTCAAAGCACCCTCAGCGGCACTAGGGCGGCCGGGTGCAGAGTGCTGATGCCCAATGTTATCCAATGGGGGATAGGGGGCCTCCGGTTGGTGTCTGCTCACGAGCAGGCTACAAGGTTGTGGGAGCAAAGCTCCTGGTGTTAGGCTCAGGGCAAAGGGGGATCCGAGTTAGCACCAAAAGTACTCCCACAGCGGCGGTTGGGTGCAGAGTGTTGTTTTGCGTCGGGTGCCTTGTTGTTTGGAATGGGGATTGCCGGTTTTAAATTTTGGCTGCAGGCTCAGTCCAGGAAGTCTTCCGGGAGTAACCAACAGCTGAACAGGTAAGTTGGAGGACTCTGGGACGTAGGTGCACCTCCGGTTCTCTTCTCCAGGGCGGTTGGATGCAGGGGTGTATTTTGAGGTTGGATTCCACCTTACTGGGCCACTCGCGGTAGGGGGTGGGGGGTCTCGTGCAGAAGCTGCAAACGACGTCGGGGAGTCCTGGAGGGGTCAACCCATGGTGCACTCAGTCTCTGGAGTCCTGGGGGACCTCGCTGGGACCGGTGGGCCACTCTGACTCGGGCCGTAGGCGTCAGGTGCAGTGGTGGTTCTAGGCGTCGGGTTTCTTTGCCCTCAGCAGGCTCTGAGTCTTTCTTGGCTGTTTCTTTTGAACAGAGCTGCGGTTCACACAAGATCAGGTCTTTGTGGAAGGCAGTAAGTCCTCCAAGGGTTCTGGAGGTCGCTGGCTGCAGGACAAGGTGACTTTTGGTGTAGGATCGCTGGAAACTGCAGAAGGGCCGGTAGGGCTGGGGCCAAGTCAGTTGTTCTCTGCCGTCTCCTCTGCTGGGTGTCTTCTTTGTTCGTTCTTCTTCGTAGGTTGCGGGAATCTTCTTTCTTAGTTCAGGGCTCCCAATAAATACTGTATTTAGGGGGCATTTTAGGGGTCTCGAGGTCAGTAGACAATGGGCTACTGACCTTAGGGTGACTACACCCTTGGAGTGCTCACCCCATGTGGGGGAGTGGGCACAATCCCTAATCCTGATTGGAGAGTGCCTGCCATCTGCAAGATGGCAGCCACTGACGAGTGGGCTTCACCTCGACTCCACCACCTAAGGGGTGGGGTTGGCAGAGGTGGGCACACCTTTTGGGCTGTTCTAATTTATCCCGTCTGTCTTCCCGCTGAAAAGGAGGGGAGACAAGAAGGGGGCCTGCTTCTGATAGCAGGAGAGGCTGGGGAGCGTGTTACAAAGGCGGCAAGGCCTTTGAAGCTCCCCTGCCACAGATGGCTCTTCTTGACCTGGGGGAGGTGTGAACACCTCCGCTCAGGAAAGGCTTTGTTTCTGGGCTCAGGGAGCAAAGGCTCCCACCCCAGGGGTCTAAAAACTTGTCTCGTGGTGGCAGGCTGGTGTTTACCAGTCAGGGAACCCACCAGAGGCTGGTCGTTTTTCAGGGGGCACCTCTAAGATGCCCTCTGAGTGCATGGTATAATAAATCCCACACTGGCATCAGTGTGGGTTTATTATGCTGAGAGGTTTGATACCAGAATTCAATAAAGCCATTATGGTGCTGTGGAGTTCCTAATGAAAAACGCCCAGACCATATATTCTTTATGTTTTTACTGCACTTACAATGTCTAAGAATGGACTTAGGCACTGTAGGGGTACAGTGCTCATGCAACTGTACCCTCATCAGTGGTATAGTGCACCCAGCTAGAGGGGTGTCTAACCTATACCATAGGTAGTGGGTTGCAGGCATGGCACACAGGAATGTGTGCCATGTTGACTCTGCACTAAAACATGCAGCCTGCAATGGCAGTGTGTGTAAGGTGTAAGACCTCTAAGGGTGGCACAATAAGTGCTGCAGCCCTTCGAGGCCTTCCCTGGTCACGGTGCCCTTGGTACCCATGGTACTTTTTACAAGGGACATACGTGTGGCCAGAGAGGTGCCAATTGGAGGTATAAAAGTACAGTTTTGGGAAAGAACACAGGCCCTGGGAACCTGATTGGCAGGGACCCAGGACACATCAATTTCAAAGTGCATTGGAAAACTGGCAAAAAGTGGGGAGGTTACTGCAACAGAAACCCAGCTTCCTACAATCTCTAGTTAAAGTCAGTCACATAATTCATATGAAAATACATTATGCTTTCAGGGAAACATCAAGATTATTTTTTTAACTAGGGCATTTTACCAACATGTTGTGATTCTGAGGACGCTTTCTTGACTAAGCCTACCGTGACAAATCCCTTATGGGGAAAATGAAAAAATATGTAAAATTTGTCATAGAATGATGCAAATCTGAAAAATGTAAGTGGAACAGATGTGTTGTTCAGGAAGGATGGAGAACAAGGCTAAATAAAGAATTAACTGAAACAGAACTGATAACAGGCAAGCAATACCGAGTTGAAGCCCTGCCCAACGTCCAATGGATTGCCAAATCCTGTGAGGAAAATTTGCCGCAGGAGTGGGCCGTTAACTGCAAGACCATTCTGAAATGTTTGAAGTAGGAATCCTAGTAGTAAAAAACACACATACACAGGAAGAACAGAAGGCTGTACAGACCCAGAACAGCAGAAGTAAATGATCACTAGCTTCTCGGAGCCTGTAAATAACATGTCAAAGAACTAAGCATACAAACAGTGAGCGTGCAAGCAATATGTTCAGTGGGTCTACCCCTGTGGATTCGCATTAACATGTTTTCATAGTTGTAGTTCTTCATTAGAGTACTCAAAAGATTACACTCGCCATAATGGTGCTAGTCAGTATGGGCTTTGTCAAATTAGCAAAAATACGAATCTGCCTTGCTGGTTTTTAGATGCCAGCAGGGTGTACAGCTAGTTCTCAAGTATGTGGGAGATCTTCTTCTCCCCTCATAGAAGTACCAGATGTAAGAAATTTATGAACATGGGCATGAGAATTCAATATGTATTAGAAAAATCGTGGTAGAGCTAGACAGATATGCTGATGTTCATCCACATATTTTCCTTGAAATTATGGTGCTAAAAGGATTATGTCCCTCCCCACTTATTATGCCTGGGGACATAAGGCCACTTCCCACAATAGAGGAGGAGAGAGAGGGAATACCATGTAAAGTCATGGCAAAAGAGGTATGGAGAATTTGCATCCTCAAATTATTGTCCTGTAAGAGTGTTCTACAGTATTGTTTTAGGTGGAATGAAGCAATAATCTGGCCTGGAAGAATATCAGAGTGGGTGTGTGCGGATAGGGAACATTCAACATTCCATTTTTGAATAAAAAACCCATCCAATTAACATCAATTCAATGAATGTCCAGGAACTCTGCGTTTGAGGGGAATAAAATAGAATTAATGACAAGGCCGGATAATTCAATGTAATAGGAGATTTAAATTGTCAGGCATTTATCTTGACCTGTGGGATAATGTGAGATTTACTAATATGTTGGTAGCAAATCCAGAACCAGCACAGTACCAGAAGTAGGGTAGGCAGTGCCAATGAACTTTGAAAATACTTAACCTGTTCATGGTGTTGTTCTCAGGGGACTGCAGGAGAATTACTGCCGTAATCCGGATGGATCAGAGGCTCCCTGGTGCTTTACCACTCTTCCGGGTATGAGAGTGGCCTTCTGTTTCCAGATTAAGCGGTGTGTCGATGAAGTGCCGATGGATGGCTCAGGTTTGGTAACCTTACCCCTTAAATTGTTTCTGCCTTTTTTTTTTTTTTTTAACCATTACATAGTTTGAGAAATTGACCTTACCTGCCAAAAAAAAAATAATAATCATATAATTTCCAAGATGTCTCTCTAGGTCAATCCAATGCGAGTTAAGTATTTGTATGTTATCAATTCTGGTTCAAGAGACAAAACCCACCTAACATCAGCCATTAGGCTGGTCCTTTCAGCTCCCAGCCCCAGGGTATTGGTTGAAAGCATTGATAAAATTGATACTGTTATTCACTTTCAATTCTGTGGTAGCTTTACATGCTAAAAAACCTACACACGCAAATTACAGGCCATTAGCATAATAAATAAAATGAAACCAGATGCAAAATATATCAACACTCTTCAAAGGAGTCTTCAAAGACCTATAGTATACCACAAATGTGCTGTCCTTCCTATTAATGATTGGGGTTAAGGTGTGGGGGGAGGCAACATGACCAGAGGTGATGTTATATTTTGTTCTTTTTGGGCTGCCTGTGTTAACTTACTCCACTCAAATTCAGACCATTTCCACAAATTAGTCGATTGTGGGTGGGTATACAGTGACAGAATGAGAGCGACTACTTTTAAGTGACTTGTACTCTTTAAAAACCTAATATTCACTTTTCATAATTTATCTTCTACAGACCTGATGAGGAGGTTAATGATGTTTAATCTCTTTCTTAGAGAAAGTTTTAATTTAATTAATCTTTCTCGTCAACTGTGGTAAAGAAAAGAGTAGTTTTTTTAAATTGCCACATTTAATAAAAATGCTCACAAACTTTAAGCGTTCCTATGTACATGCACTGTTGTGAGAATTATTTTTAAAATGCAACACCAATTTTGTGGTTTCAGAACTGTTGTAGGCTTATGAAGGGAAAGTGGCAAATTTACTCAATAGCAACCGTTCTCCCAAAATGCATCATCTTAATACCACAAGCAAGCATTTTCCAGATGTCCATCTGGGAAAACTGTTAAAACGTCTTTATCTGGTGTTTTTCAACTGTTCAATTTTATAGGTATAAATTTCTGAAAGAACGCTTAATGGGATTAAGAGGGCTTCAATTATACCCCGGCTTCAGTCCAGTGTTATTTTTTCAAATACACTGGGCAATCTCCAGATACTGTGGCGAGGCTTTACCCAGCATTAAATATTTATTGGAAGTATTTAGTTTCCTTCTTGAGGTAATTGGTATCTGCAGTTTCTTCTGGGTATGGTTGGGTTTTATCATCTTTGGCATAAATCCAGGTAGTGCTTTACCTTTGCTTTTCAACTTTGGGTTCCTATGGGAACAAAGACTTCTTTAAGGTTTTCAATTCTCTGTTTGCGGGAGGAAGTGAAGAGCTGACTTCGAGTAGGAGTGAAAACTCAAGTTCAGAATGTCAGGGTTCCCGGTGGCTGTTTGGTCTTTAGATAAGCGCAATTTTTTTTATCACCATCAATTTAAATATTTCTATTTTTATATACCCACTCCCCCGCCTAAAGAAAGCACCCCTGCAAATTGGTGGATAGCCTTCATGAAAGTTCAAGCTTATGCTCATCTTCAACAATTTACCACAGTGTGGGCTCATGTCTGGTTGTCGCTACTTCCCAGCTGCACGGTAAGGTGACTTACATCTGTCTGTACCCGAGTGACTGGCACATTGACCTCAATCAAAGGATGACTGCCCAAGTTGTTGTCACCATCCACACAACAAAGTCAGTTCTTGGAGGCTACTCTGATCACAAGAAGAGCCAAGGGTTGACTATCCCAGGATAAGTTTGTCTGGGGTCTAGGGATTATATTTAATGTTCGGTGTCAAAGTATTTTAATAATTCTATTCCAGGCACTGCTCAGGCTGGCTGTCTTGTGCCCCTTGTTGTACATATTTGTTTGCCTTTGTACACCTCAATTTTTCTAGTGTTTGAAAGATCTAGGAAAGCAGTTGCTAGAGATCATGACAGGTGTAAGCATGGCCTTTAAAATTTCAGAAGATCTCTGGGATGGTGGATGCATATAGAAGGTCAGCTGATAAAGGTTGATTCGGAGTTCTTGGGCTTGATTCGGAGTTCTTGGGCATACTAAACTTTACACTCCCTCAAGATAGGGAATTTGGACAAGATTGGAATGTGATAATCTCAACTTTATAAGGTAGTACTGGGAAATATTCAGATTTCAGGCTTAACATCTACCCTTTGAGCATATTTAGTGTAGTAGTGTGCTGTCCGGCACTTGCTAATCACTGCCATCATTTTATCAACCACTCCTTGAGGATAGGACTGGTTTTTGGTGGTCAAAAGGTAACCCGTCCAGTTTGAGGGGGAAAAAAAGTAATGCTTCACTACACCAAGTTGGGTAATTATCACCGGAGGTCTAACCTTCCTTCGTGGCCAAGCCATAAAGTAGCATTGCTTAGCCAGCTGCAACGTGACTTGCTTGATCATTACCAAGTGAGAGAGATTGAAACAGTGGTGGTCACTGTTTTGGAGGATGGTGGTTGGAATAGGACCAGGAAGATATTGCAGTCCCTATCCTGTGAAGTCTCTGTGGCGTTTAATAAATTGGATTAGCATATTCTGATAAACATGACGAGGTAGGAGAAAGTGGGAGACCGTGCTGAATTTGGTGCTCCTCCTCCTTTTTTTCACGCCAGTTGAACTTGGAACTTCCTCTTTTGCAGCGTGATTGTTTTCTGGATTGACCTATTATTCCACCATCTAGTGGATGGGTCTGGAATAGTCTCCTTGAAGTCTCTTCTCTGTTTTCTCTTTTTTTTCCCTCTTGGGCACCATCAAACATTTGGGTTTAAACCCCACCTTGTGTGACGTCGGACGTATGCCCCGGAAATCCTTTGAGGCATTCGCCATCTTCAGATTCTTTTTTCCACCTTTGGGTCTGGAAACCTAAGGGAGAGCTTCAGAGTCGAGGAGGAAGGAATTGTGAATGTTTTTTTCCACCGAAAATCAGTTAAGGAAGCGGATGGGTGACAACTGCTAGGATATAGGAAATTGAAAAAAAATACAGAAAACCACCAAAAACCACCAAGTAACCCCGAGGTGAGAAGCCCGGCGCCACAAGACCTCGTGGTCGGAGAATGGAAAGGGAGCTTGGAGCACACCTCCTTTAGGTTCTGCTTCAGGTGCCACCACAAGTACTCCCAGAAGGACATGCACGAGGTCTGCAACCTCTGCCCCCTTAAGGACCACACCGCAGAGGACTTCGTGGCATGCTCAGAGGTCATACCCAAGACCATGAGGGCAAGAAAGAAACAGAGGTGGGCACACTATATGATGGCGTAACCGCAGAGAAAAAAGGAGTCCTTAAAAGACCAGGTCCTATCTAGCGACAAGAATGACATCTTGGAGATGGAGGTGGCCCAAGGAGAAGAAACGGACCTAGAGGAGATCGAGGGCCAGACTAGCAAGAGCCTCAAGAAAGCGCAGAGAGAGGAACAGCAAGCAAAAGTAAACCCTCTGGGCCGAGACTTGAAAAGAACGACAGCGAAAGTCCGCTCAGCTTCGTCCATGAAAACAGTGCCCACAGTGGCGGCGAAAGGCCACTTTGCATCGATGCAGAAAGCTGTTGAAACACAGACACCTAATCTTAACGTCAGAGTTCCACTGTCAACGTCGCAATTAAGAAATGAATTCTAACTTGAAGAAGACAAAAAGACGCTCGAGGTAGAGCGGAAAAGGAAACCCCTCGAGGCCAAACTCTAATCCCTAATTAAGAAAAAGAGAAAATGTGATATGACTGTGTTACAGAATTCCACTAAAAAGCAAGTGGAAACAGAGGAACCAGAGGAAATAGAAAAACCCACTACCCCAGAACAGCAAGTCGAGGCGGAAAAGGAGTTAGTTCTTCGACCTAGAGGAAGAACAACAGGAAGGCCTCTCACAGGTAGGGGAAACAACAGATGACTGGCAAGACATTTATACTGATTCACCAGATGAAGGGGTGGAGTACTACCCATCAAAACCATCACCACCAGATGACATCACTACATACAATGCAGCAGTAAAGAGGGCTGCAAACATTTCATGGGTCCAGCTAGAAAAGAAACAATCTGAAGCATGTTTCCTCCTTGAAACTCTACTACCCAAGCAAAAGAGAAATAATTTTTCCCAATTCTTCTAAGCATGCTGGACATGGGCAGAGAAGCATTTAAGGAACCAACTGCAGCTAAGGCAATAACTTCAAGGGTGGAGAAGAAGTACTGCTTCTCATCGGAGGACCCCCCTTACATCAGGTGCAACATGCCAGCAGACTCTCTTATCGTGGAAACAGCAGGGAAAAGAGCAAACACCCCCTACGGGGCCACCTCCTGACCAGGAAAGCAAGAGAGGAGACATAGTGGGGAGGAAATTGGAAAGATCAGCAGCAAACGCAGTGGCGGATAGCAGACTTGAATTCCCTGCTGAACAGATATGCCCACCAACAGTGGGATGAGAGGAGCTTATGGAAAACCTACCAGGGGAGTTCAAGAAGAGGGCAAGTGCAGTGTTGCAAGAGGGCAAGACTATCGCCAAAACGTGCCTGAAATACGTGCTGGACGGAGCAGACACTGCTTGTAGACAGCTCTGCACTGCCACAACCTTGCGCAGACATACGTGGCTGAGAATCTCTGGTAACCAGCAGGAGGTCCAGTCAGCCTTAATCAATATGCCCTTCACAGGTGACAGCATATTTGGAGAGACAGTAGATTAAGTGCTTGAGCACATGAAAAAGGACAACGAGACCGCTAAGGGCATGGGAGCCCTACAATACAAGGGAACCTTCCTGGAAGGCATGGCCCAGAGAAAGAGGACAGCTCCTACAAGAGGAGCCATGCAACCACATACAACTCGCACAACTTTCAGCAGCCAACCGACTGAGCCCACCACCAGCCCATAATGGCAGTACTGCTCAAGCTCCAGCCAACCCTTTGACGGCTGCGGAAGAGGAGAAACCTTGGAAGGGGGAACCACACCACCAAGTGACTGCCCACAAGGAACCCTCCTACACAAGTCACCAGTAGGAGGAAACATTGGAGGGTTTCTGGAGTAATGGAAAGGATCACCTCTGACAAATGGATACTAAATATCATGAAATATGAGTACTGCATAAAGTTAACAAAGTCACCTCAAACAACACCTCCAAAGACAAACCACATAATGGTAGACAAACAGACTGCAACAGGAAGTGTAAGAATTGTTAAGTAAGGAACCTATAGAATTATTCCCCTAAACCAAAGACTCAAAGGGGTTTACTCAGACTATTTCCTGGTACCAAAAGCTGACAAGACGTTAAGATCAATACTGGACCTGAGGTCACTAAACAAGTTCATAAAGAGGCAAAAATTCAAGATGACTGCACTAACTGAGGTCATTCCTCTAAAAGGAAAGGCAGACTACATGGCAACCATAGACCTCAATGGCACCTACCTACACATACCAGTAAAGAAACCGCACAAACAATTGCTCAGGTTTGTAGTGAACCAGACACACTACCAATTCAAGGTGTTCATTTCAGAACAAAATCAGCACCACCGGTGTTCAGCAAATGTCTAACTGGGGTCGCAGCACACATCTGGCGACAGGGGTTATGCGTTTAATTGGACAACTGTCTTGTGAAGGCAAAGACAAGCAACCAGTGCAGAAAGTCATACAAACTCTACACTGTCTAGCATGCTCCATCAATTATGAGAAATTGTCACAGATCCCGGACACAAAGTAAATATTTCTGTATGTGATCTTGGAATCTCAGGCCACAAAGGTGAGACCACTGGACAAGAGTGTCGAAGTGATCATCGAGCAGAATCTTAGCTACCAGAAGAGGCAATGTCTGACGATGAGGACAGTGGGGAAAATGATGGCTTCTCTATTTCATTGGTGCTACATGCAAGATTGTACAGGAGACCAATAAAGAAAGGGCCGTGGAAGAGGAAAAGGGGGAACCACATTAGCAAGTGACTGCCCACTAGATACCCTCTGCCACAAGTCACCAGTAGGAAGAAGGATTTGAGGGTTCCTGGAGAAATGGGAAAGGATCACCTGTGACAAATGGATAATAGATATCATAAAATATGGATACCGCATAGAGCTAAAAAAAAAAGTCACCTCGAACGACACCTCCAAAGACAAAGCGGATAAAGATAGACTAACAACTACTACAATAGAAGATAGACTAACGGCGACTGCAATAGGAAATGGAAGAATTGTTAAGCAAGGAAGCTATAGAATTAGTGCCCCGAAACCAAAGATTCGAAGGGGTTTACTTGTTATGGTCAATACTCTCAAGCTGCGAAGGTGAGACCAGTGGGCAAGAAGGATGAAGATATCATAGGGCAGAGTCTCCGCTACCAGAAGGGGCAACGTCTGACATGGAGGACAGTGGGGAAAATGATGGGCATGATGGCTTCCTGTATTCCCCTGGTGCCTCATGCAAGACTATCCATGATACCAATACAGGAATGGGTCCAACAGCAATGGTCACATTCAACCAGGAGTTGGGATGATCTAGTGCATGGGTACTCATAAACATTTTCCTAGGGGCCAAAACGAATGGTCGGTGTGTGACCGAGAGCTTCATTGATGTTAGCAGGGTGTGGGGTAGGTAAGATGGGGTTAGGGGAAGCAAAGCATGTACATGGTGTGGACAGGAAGCCATAGATTTATTTTGAAGGTGTCATTCCATAATGCCCTCTAAATTAAGCTCCTAGTCTCTAGAAGAGTCATAGATTTGATAATACTGTGTTACGTTGTAGCTGAGTTACTATCCCTCTATTGCCCCTTGGGGAAAGCTTTCTCTGCTTACTATTGCTGCCTTGGGCGTGTCAAGTGTACAAAGTAAGTAACTTGATTATTGAATTGGAATGAAATTGAATCTAAGGGAACACAATCTGTTTAATCCTTTTAATTTCTTACCTGCAAAGTTTAGGAGTGCTTCTAAATAGTTTCAGTTAAAGTATTGAGTGTAATAAACAATCCTTGACAAACACCACACCAACTTGGTGTGCAATTCACTGAGGTGGGCAGACAAATTCCAAACCTCCGCCGCTAGACATGGGACAGTGGAAATGTTTTGGCCATGGCAGTAGGAGACAACATTCAATCCTGGCTTTACCACTTTGCCAAAATATGCTGGTTGCCAGACAACACTGTATTTAAAGGCTGAGCAGGTTCCACAGCACAGTTGGATTTCTTTGGTGAGAGTAGTCCCTAAGACTCACCATTAGAAACACTCACGCCGCATTTGTTGTATAGTGAGCAAAATGGAAATGTGTCTCCTACCATGTCTGAAGTGGCAGAGCGGGTCTTAGGACCCAGAACACCTAGAGAAACAGTTCCAACTAGGGCTCGAGTCATCATAAGGATGGTTCTTTCAGGTCCTAGGCCCCACAGTGTTCAGACCCCTCTCCCAGAAAGGTCCATCCGGTAGACTTGCACATGGGACTCACCACAGACACTCTCCAGGAGTTATGTTACTAGTAAGACTAATGTGGGCACTCCTCACCTGACTTTCCCTATTAAAGAGACACTCTGTCACTCAGTGAGGTAACAGTATCCATCTACCCTTCTGGGTGCACAGGCTGTGGCACCCCATAGGGTGCTTCCAGGAGCACAACACTACATATTCATACACAAATATGAGACCTGATGTCCAGATACACTCACATACTCTCCTGTAGGGAAAACCCTCTACACTTCTATGTTTGTTATACGTTTGTAAGTGAGGTGAACCAAGGGTCCCTCAAAAGGTCCATGAGTCTCAAATTTGTAGAATTATGTTCGAGGCATGTGAGCTGTAGATCACATGCTTTGCATAAGATCGCCATCTAGTGTTGGGTCCGGATGTTTGCACTTTGTTTTTCTGGAAGAAGTTTTCCCTAGTCACGAGGTAGGGGACTCCTCCCTTAGGTGATAGTGCGCATGGTCATCGGCTCCATCTTCAGATTGTTTTTTTCCGCCATCGGGTTCGGCTGTACCTCGCTGCGCTCCGGTTCGACGTCGATCCTTCGATCTTTCTCGGCGCGTATCACATTCACACTCAACGGTATTGTTTCCGTTCGTGTTCCCCTTTCACCGCGGATCGCTATACCTAACGAAAAATTTGGATCGGAGAGCTCGTGGGAGGTTGTCTGGCCTAGCCCTTGGTTCGACTCGCAGTCGATGGAACAAACTCCTTTCAAGTTCTGTCCTCTGTGCCACGCCAAATACCCGCGCACCGACTCGCACGAGGTGTGCAATTTGTGTTTGTCACCCGACCACAGAGAAGACCACTGCGACGCGTGCCGAGCTTTCCGCTCCAAAAAGACCCTTCGCGATCGTCGGGCCCGACGACGCGACATGCAGAGACAACAAGCAGGTTCCATTCCGGACCTCTTCGGACCTCAATCAGAAGAGGAGGAAGGCGACGAGCCCATCGGAGCCGATGAGGAACAGGAAGACATCTTTGTTTCCGAAGATACCTCCGATGAGGATGAAGACATCCAGCAGGGACAACGTACCGTGAGTACAGCCCCTACCTCGCCACACCTTCCACTTCCATCCAAGAAAAAGACTCCGCACCAACCTGCGCCCTCGGGCCCCGGTGGGCGCCGAGAACAAGCTTCCGAAGCCCTGCCTTCGGGCTCGGCACCGAAGCATACTAAAAAGCCTTCCAGCTCCGAAAAGCCCCATGCCAAATCGGGAACCGAGCCAAAGACTTCGGAGCCGAAGAAAAAGTCTGGCACCGATCATCCTCCATCGGCAACGAAACAAACTTCTGATCCGAAAACCCCGGCCAAGAAACTATTGGCCCCGAAACATTCGGAGCCGAAACACACAGACGCCTAAGTTACCAAAAAAACATGTTTTCGGTGATCCAATCGACAAACCGGATCCGAAACAAAAATTCCTGGTTATACACCCAAAGACTGAACATGTCACCACTAAAGTGACTTTAAAAAGAGGTTCTACTACAGAACAGGAATACCACATACCATTGAAGAAGAACTGTTGGGACAAATCCTTTCCCTCCTCCTCTTCCTCTTCCTTCACCTTCTCTACCCCAGACTATACCTGTGCCAACTTCACCTGAGCACTCACCACCACACACACCTGACAATCAGGGGGATGGGGATAATAATGATGACGATCAGCCTGGACACGTTTGGGATGACTATAATACTGATTCTCCCACTGATAACGACCCGGACATATATCCTACCAAACCCTCTCCACCAGATGACAGTGTAGGATTTGTCGAATTGTTAAGTAGGGCTGCTACTTACCATGGAGTCCCACTACACAAAGAATCCCTTGAAAAGGACTTTCTTTTCGAGACCCAACAAAACACACAAAATTCTACACACATGTTGCCCATGTTGAAAGGCATGACCAGACATGTAGACAACATTTTTAAGGATCCTGTTAGAGCACGTATCCTTACCCCAAGGGTAGATAAAAAATACAAGCCTGCCCCATCAGATCCAGTCTACATAAAAGGTCAACTACCATTAGATTCACTAGTAGTTTCTAATGCACGGAAAAGGGCAAACTCCCAGACTATTGGAGATGCACCACCACCAGATAAAGAGTCTAAGCTCCTTGATGCCTCAGGGAAAAGGATAGCCTCCCAAGCTGCTAACTTCTGGCGTATTTCCAATACACAAGCATTGTTAGCACGCTATGACCGCGCACACTGGGATGAAATGGAGCAACTCATCCAGTTTCTCCCTCAAGAACACAAATCAAAAGCGCAAGACCTGGTTCGTGAGGGGCAGTTAATTTCTAACAACCAAATTAGATGCTCCCTAGATGCTGCTGATACATCTGCCAGAGCGGGAAACACTAGTGTTCTTTTAAGAAGGCACGCCTGGCTGCGCAAATCCAGGTTTAAACCGGAAGTTCAAACTTCCATACTAAACACACCCTTTGACAAGGAATACCTTTTTGGGCCGGTAGTAGACACTTCATTGGATAAAATGAAGAAGGATACTGAAGTGGCTAAATCCATGGGAGCACTTCAGTCTCCACAAGGGCGTGGTTCCTTTTGTCGCTCCGTTTATCGAGCAGGATCTAAGACTACTTCCTCAGACACTGCGTCCACCTATAAGGGCAATAACCAGCCCTCAGGTTCCAAGGGTTTCTATCGAGGCAATTACAGAGGAAACAACGGCAAGGGCAGAGGTAGAGGTTCCAACACACGTACCTCGCCATCCAATACAAAACAGTGACTTGCCCATAGTTCCCCCCGACCACTTAACACCTGTAGGTGGAAGACTGTCACAATTTCTACCAAAGTGGCAGTCAATAACAACAGACAAATGGGTTCTCCAAATTATCCATTCTAGTTACTGCCTGGAGTTCATCAACACTCCTCAAAACATTCCCCCAAAGCCGCACAGACTTCCACCGGATCACATAGACCTTCTCAAACAGGAAGTACAATCCCTGCTACTAAAACAAGCCATAGAGCCTGTACCACCTCAACACCAAGGGTCGGGCGTGTACTCCTTTTACTTCCTAATTCCAAAAAAGGACGGCTCTCAGACCCATATTGGATCTCAGAGAACTCAACCTTTACATACAGTCAGACCACTTCCACATGGTAACACTGCAACAGATACTGCCTCTTTTGCAAAAAGGCGATTTTCTTTGTACTCCAGATTTAAAGGATGGCTACTTTCATATTCCAATCCATCCGGCTCACCCCAAATTTCTCAGGTTTGTGGTAGCAGGTCAACACTACCAATTCAAAGTGCTCCCATTCGGAGTCACCACAGCTCCCAGAGTCTTCACAAAATGTCTGGCGGTAGTAGCCGCGCATCTCAGAAGACAAAGCATACATGTCTTTCCTTATCTGGACGACTGGCTCATCAAAGCCAGCACATACCAGCAATGTCGCAAGCACACTTCGCTAACCATTCAACTGCTTCAACAGCTAGGGTTCTCAGTCAATGTATTAAAATCACATCTTCAGCCAAACAAAGTTCAGGATTACCTAGGAGCCACTCTAGATACTCACAAGGCTCTAGCATATCCCAATGCTGCCAGAATTCGAAACATTCAGGCGCTCATTCTCAAATTTCAACCCACTCAGTCACTTCCGGCTCGAGTGTTTTTTGCAACTGCTGGGAATGATGGCATCTTGCATCATGATAGTTTCCCACGCCAGGCTACATATGCGTCCACTTCAAGGGTGTTTAGCCAGTCAGTGGAACCAGTCTCAAGGTCTATTAACCGATCTAGTGTTGGTAAGCGGCCGTACTCATCGCTCTCTGCAGTGGTGGAACACACAAAACCTATCGAAAGGGCGGCCGTTCATAGACCCGATTCCACAAACAGTGTTAACAGTGGACGCATCCCTTACTGGCTGGGGAGCTCATCTTCAACAACACACAGTGCAAGGACTGTGGAGTCGCCAGCAAAAGATGCTCCACATCAATCACTTAGAGCTCATGGCAATCTTTCTAGCTCTCAAAGCCTTTCAAGATCACCTGTCTGGCAAAGCTGTGTTAGTCCGAACCGACAACATGACAGCTATGTATTACATACAAAAACAGGGGGGGACACACTCTCTCCAACTGTCCCACTTAACGCAGGACATCTGGAAGTGGGCTATTCAAGACAAAATGTATCTCGTAGCGGAACACTTCCCAGGAGTCAACAATCAGATTGCAGACCTCCTCAGCAGGCAGAGGTATCAAATACACGAGTGGGAACTTCACCCTCAAGTTCTACACCCATACTTCCAAAATTGAGGAGTCCCTCACATAGACCTGTTTGCAACACCCAAAAACGCAAAATGCCAAAGCTTCGCCTCCAGGTATCCACACCCTTTGTCCAAAGGCAATGCTCTATGGATGAACTGGTCAGGGATATTTGCCTACGCTTTTCCGCCTCTCCCACTCATTCCATCAGTGGTTCGGAAACTCGGGCAAACATCACTCACGCTAATACTAGTAGCTCCAACATGGGCACGTCAACCCTGGTTCACTCTCCCTGGTACCACACCAAAAATTACATTTGACTCCCAGTCTCCTCACACAGAGCCATGGAGAAATCAAACACCCAAATCCCAAACAGCTGAACCTTGCGACCTGGCTCCTGAAGTCATAGAGTTTGGTTATCTCAACCTTCCACCAGACTGTATGAACATTATTAGAGAGGCCAGAAAGCCTACTACAAGTGCCTGCTACGCAGCCAAATGGAAGCGTTTTGTCATCTATTGCAATAACAATCACATCAAATCCCTTGATGCTTCCATACAGAACATACTGTGCTACCTATTGCATTTGCAGCAGTCCGCATTGGCCTATACATCCATCAGACTGCATCTTGCTGCCATAGCAGCTTACCTTCAAAATAGGCAACATTTATCGCTATTTCGAGTGCCTGTCATCAAAGCATTCATGGAAGGGCTAAAAAGGGTAATACCACCAAGACTCCCACCTGCCCCAGTATGGAATCTTAATATAGTCCTCACAAGGCTAATGGGTCCGCCATTTGAACCCATGCACAAATGTGAACTACAGTTCCTTACTTGGAAAACAGCTTTCCTCATTGCAATCACTTCATTAAGGAGAGTGGGTGAACTACAGGCACTAACCATAGAAGAACCCTTTTTCCAGCTACATAAAGATAAAGTGGTTCTTCGTACCAATCCTAAATTCCTACCTAAGGTTGTATCTGCATTTCACATCAATCAGTCGGTGAATTACCTGTATTCTTCCCTCAACCTGACTCTGTTGCAGAACGAGCTTTACATACCTTAGATGTCAGAAGAGCTCTTTTGTATTACACTGAAAGAACAAAATCATTTCGTAAAACCAAACAACAAGGCTAATGGGTCCGCCATTTGAACCCATGCACAAATGTGAACTACAGTTCCTTACTTGGAAAACAGCTTTCCTCATTGCAATCACTTCATTAAGGAGAGTGGGTGAACTACAGGCACTAACCATAGAAGAACCCTTTTTCCAGCTACATAAAGATAAAGTGGTTCTTCGTACCAACCCTAAATTCCTACCTAAGGTTGTATCTGCATTTCACATCAATCAGTCGGTTGAATTACTTGTATTCTTCCCTCAACCTGACTCTGTTGCAGAACGAGCTTTACATACCTTAGATGTCAGAAGAGCTCTTTTGTATAACACTGAAAGAACAAAGTCATTTCGTAAAACCAAACAACTCTTTGTAGCTTTTGCACCACCTCATAAAGGCAATCCTATCTCCAAATCAGGAATTGGTAGGTGGATTGTCAAGTGTATTCAGATTTGTTATCAAAAAGCCAAAAGGACTCTCAAAATACCCCCTAGAGCACATTCCACTCGCAAATTAGGGGCTACTATGGCTTTCTTAGGGAATATCCCTATTGCTGATATCTGCAAAGCTGCAAACTGGTCTATACCACACACATTCACCAAACACTATTGTGTGGATGTGTTAGCAAGACAAGCTAATGTGGGGCAAGCAGTACTTAAAACGTTATTTCAGACAACTCCAACAGTTACAGGATAGCCACCGCTTCGGGGAGACTGCTGTATAGTCTATGCAAACCATGTGATCTACAGCTCACATGCCTCGAACGGAAAATGCTACTTACCCAGTATGCATCTGTTCTTGGCATGTAGAGCTGTAGAATCTCTTGCGCCCACCCACCTCCCCGGGTACCTGTAACTGCTATAGTTCTCTGTTTTACTACAAATACTTACGCATGGACATCTCTATTCTTTACTACTACTCCATTCTCTTACCCTCTGCGGAAAACAATCTGGAGATGGAGCCGATGACCATGCGCACTATCACCTAAGGGAGGAGTCCCCTACTTCGTGACTAGGGAAAACTTCTTCCAGAAAAACAAAGTGCAAACATCCGGACCCAACACTAGATGGCGATCTTATGCAAAGCATGAGATTCTACAGCTCTACATGCCAAGAACAGATGCATACTGGGTAAGTAGCATTTTCCTTTTATCACAAAGCGCCTTGGATCAAAGGCCTGCGGTCATTTTTTTGTTCCGATGAACTGCTTAGAATAGGAAGTTTCTCCTAAGAGTACCAATTTTATGAGGACTTTGACATTGGATTTTGACAAGGGTGCAGCTAAACAAACAACGTTGCCTGGGACATATATACTGACCTTATTTTAGTTAATAAGACATTGTGACAGAGACAGAAATATATATATATATATATATATATCTATGTGGTGTCAAGAGAGAATTTCTATCAAGTTATATAACATCATTGTGCCACTTTCAACCAACAATTGTATTCCTTTTTTTGCTCCTTCAGTTTGTTACCATGGACACGGCGAGCTCTATCGAGGAACTGTTAGCATGACACGAAAAGGAATTGCATGTCAAAAGTGGTCCGACCAATACCCACACATTCCATCGTAAGTCACAACTCTCATTTTCGTAGCCACAAGCATGTTTTGTTCATAAATGGGATCTCTGGCTGAAGAGACCTCTAGTGTGATTGATCATTGTGTTTTGCAAATGCACGTTGAGACCTCTAGTGTGATTGATCATTGTATCTTGCAATTGCTTATTTGTTTAAAAGAATTTCTTTAGCTTCTTGATGATAGTCCCCACATCAGTGTCTGCATCTTTGGGAACCCACCCAATTCCTGCTCATGATCGACCTGAAAAGTTGGTAAACTTTGTGGTTTATTGACTTAGCAATGCTAATTGCCTTGTAACTATTAAGGTAGGAGTCTCCATAATGCTAACTGCCTCCTTCAAGGTGAAGGAGGCAAGTGGAATCATGAAGAGATTAATGTGAGAAAAGGTCTCTGTAGTGTGCACTTTTGCTTTGACTGAAATGCACAAAGGAAAGTTGTCAAACAGAAAGAGATTAAATGGGCAGAAACAAAAAAGTACAATAGTGAAATGCTGACAGTTCATACTTGGGAGGGCTTTACAATTCAAAACCGTTTTTCTTATTGTTTTTAAAAGTTTGTACTAATGAATGCAATTCACAAATGCTGCTATTCTTCATTTAGTTAAGTTCTTCGAGTCAACCATCAAGTTGTAAATCACTTTTAAATAAAGAGGTTTTGGTTTATTTAGGTTACGTCAGGCACTTCAAAGTCTGGGAGTTTTAGTATAATTTGGATTTTCTTCATCGTGTGTCACGCCGCTATCTGTTCTAAACATTAAGTGCAGAGGCACTTGGAGGTGCTCCTATTATTCTCATTACTGTCTATTTGAGTGATATTCAAAGCCTATGCTTTGGCCTGTAAATAGTGCATAAAATCAGGTTTTAGAAGATTTAGAAGAGCACATAAGTTTGCCAGTTCTAAATCTAGGATCTTACCTGTACATTTTTTGATAACCATATCAAAGCATGCAAAAATCCCTTAATAAAATGGTAAAATAAAGAAGGGATATAAGTCTACCAAAGTACAGTTTATCAAGCGGGGTCTAGGAACCGGGCAGAGAAAAGAAATGACCTACTTTGAACAAAGAGCTTAATATAAATGTCCGCTTAATGAAATGTGTCTTCACTGAGATATGACATGAGTCGACTGAAGAAGGCTAGACAATAGGTCTCAGATGCATCTTCAGAACCCGCTTGGGTAAATAGTGCAGAGTGGTAAAATTTCAGGATCTCAAGATGGATAGTGTCCTAACTACAGATCAAGAGAGCTGTTAGATACATTTGCTAGGCAGTCAAGTGCAGTTTGCAAAAATATACTTTTATAAGCGTTAACCAGTGTAGCTGAAATAAAATTTGCCTACACTTGTGCCCCTCAGAGGTTCGTGGTGGCAAAACAGTCTGTATAAAAAAGATGGGCAGTCCTGACAAAATAGCATCATCACTAATTATACATTATGGAGGCACTAATGCACCCTTCTGTTTCAGCCTTTGTTGGGCCCCAGAAGATTGTGACAGATCAGAGGTGCACAATATTCTTTACCTTTGGCTAGGCAGGGTGGACAAAAAGTCAAATGCCACCTCACTTTTAGGCGAATTGGATGGGCAGCGGGATAATGGCAGGAAACATCGGACATTGTACATCAGAGAGATTTTAAAAAGTTTGCTGATACCTCACTTTTGGAAGCAGAATGTAATTTATAATTGTTGATCACAAATGCACTATCAGACACCATTACAAATATTCAGAAACCAATTCACTTTTCAGCAGGCGCCCTGCTCAATACACACATACACACCTTCCATTGGACACCCATGCAACCACTATCCAATGGCCAAACACCCAACCTCAAACATCGACATCTCTACCAGCAGACACCCACACCACAACAATCACAGGCTCGCACATTACATCAGATTGTTAGAAATGGGGGGGTCTCTAGTTGGCAATGGTTTGCACCTTTCTCCAAGTAGGGACCTTTGCTTCTAGTCACGATGAGGGAGTTACGCCCTTAGACAACCTCTGCTCACCCCCTTGGTAGCTTGGCACGAGCAGACAGGCTTATCTCAGAGGCAGTGAGCAAAGCATTTGTGCACACATACAGTAATACAGTGAAAACACTACAAATGGACACCACGCCAGTTTAGAAAAACAAGTAATCTTTATCTAAACCAAACAAGACCAAAACGACAAAAAATCCAACATACAGTTATCCAGATATGTCAAAACAGTTCTGTCCATAGCAAACTATAGATGCGACACTTTCAACACAAAGAACCTTGGATGCGTCAAAATCCTAAGCAAAAACAGCCACAGGGAAGGTGATGCGTCAGTACCTTATGCACAGTGAAGGTGATGCGCTGGTTCCTTGCTCCAGGGGAGGTGATGCGTCGGTTCCTTACTGCCACGCAGGGGAGGTGATGCGTCGGTTCCTTACTGAAGAGGAGGTGATGCGTTGGTTTCTTACTGTGCGGGGAGGTGATGCGTCGGTTTCTTACTGCGGGCCCAGCGTTGCTGTAGACTTGGTGCCCCGGTGCGATGCATGGGGATCCGGGGGGGCGCCGGTTCTCGATGCGGCAACAGCGCTACATCGATCTCTCCAGCCGCGGTCTCACCATGCATTGGTTCTTGCAGCCGCACAGCAGGGCCTGCGTCGGAGTCGGTGCGATGATCTTGGGCTTCGGAGATCGGTGCACAAGACCCTGCGTGCAGTGGTTTCTCCTCTAGCCCTGGGCAGGCGCTGCATCGGTTCCTTCAGCGGCACGGTGGCGATGCGTGGGAATTCTTCCCGCATGGAGGTGTTGCGTCGGAAACAGGTGTGGATGTGTCACGCTTCTTTAGTTGCTTCAGGTTCTCTCAGCTTCCAGCAGCAGGAACAACCTTCAGAGGCCTATCAGAGGAACAGGCACCTCTTGGTAGGTCAGAACTCCCAGCAATGGAGTTCAAGGGAGCTGGTGGTGAAGTCTTTGTGTCCCTGAGACTTCAGAACAGGAGGCAAGCTCTACTTCAAGCCTTTGGAGATCTTCTTCAAGCAGGATACACAGCACACAGCAAAGTCTTTGTCCTCTCCTTGGCAGAAACAACCACTGCAGGCCAACCCCAGACAGCACACAGCAAAGGGGCAGTACTTCTCCTTCAGCTTTCCCAGCTCTTCTCCTAGGCAGAGGTTCCCCTTGAGTCCAGAAGTATTCTAAAGTCCTGGGGTCTGGGCCCCAACATTTTTACTTGATTTCTCTTTGTTCTCTTGTGGCAGAGTGGCTCTGTGCTCAGTCCAAACCAGTTCTGTCCTCTCTGGCCCAGCTTCCTGGCAGGAGGTGGAGACCGCATTGTCCAAGGCAGACCAGGCATATTCAGGTGCAGGGAAGCCTCCTCCCACCACTCTAGATGCAGCCCAGGTCTATTCAGCCCAGCCCTGACTCATCCAGGAGAGGCAGGACACACCTATTACTCCCCCCCCCCGTGGCTGTCTGAAGAAAATGCACATCCCCAGCCCCTGTCACTCCAATGCCAGACAGTCAATCCACAAACAAGCAGAGGCACACAGGATGGCTAAGCAAGAAAATACCCACTTTCTAAAAGTGGTATTTTCAAACACACAATATAAGAATCAGGCATACTTAACTCCATCTTTCTATCTTGTCCCTGTGGGGAGTTATACTTATAAGATGTTATGGGACAGATAGCCTTTCCATAGTGAAAAACGAAATACACTGTATTTCACTATCAGGACATGTCACACACACCAGTACATGTCCTACCTTTCACATACACTGCACCCTGCCCACAGGGGTACCTTGGGCCTACCTTAGGGGTGACTCACATGTAATAAAAGGGAAAGTTAGGGCCTGGCAAGTGAGTGCACTGGTCAGGTTGACCTGGCAGTAGAGACTGCGCGCAGACACTGCAGTGGCAGGTCTGAGACCCCCTTTGAAAGGCTGCTTGTGTGGGTGGCACAATCAGTGCTGCAGGCCCACTAGCAGCATTTGACTTACAGGCCCTGGGCACACACAGTGCACTGTACTAGGGACGTAGTAGTAAGTCAAACAAGCCAATCATGGAAACACCTATGCATATGTACAATTTACATAGGGAGCACTTGCACTTTGGCACTGATCAGCTGTGACAAAGTGCCCAAAGCATCTAGACCACCAAAATCGAAATCCAGCACACAACTAAAATACAGGAGGCAGAGGAAAACCATGCCCAGGATGCCAGGTCTAACACAGATGCACACACTTCCACAATAAAATTATCATAAAACCATTGTCAGACAGCCACACTCCACCATAAGATGACCATTCATGCACCAGCAGTCTGCCACACAATCCTCTCCCAAGAGACGGCCAAACGCACACCATCAAACACACATGCACACCATCAGATACCTGTACAAAATCATTCATTCAATACGTTGGGCACATGCACCATTAGACACCACTCCCCAAATCATCATGTGCCCCCTTACACCCGCTGTCACTGCCCTAAACACCCACCATCAGTGGCCGAAACATCCACCATAGGATGAACAAACGTACTCCCTAACACCACCATTAGATGACCACACAACCACCAGCAAACTAGCCTCTGAACGTATACACCATTAGATACCCCTTTTATACACCATCAGATACCCCCACTTTCACACAAACACCATCAGATGCCCAACAAACTCACAACATTAAATGCCCATACACATACCATTAGATGTCCACACTGACTATTGAACACCCACACTCTATCAAACATCCACATATATCAGATGCACATCCTCACTATCTGACACCACCCACATGCCATCAAATATGCAGGCAGCAATCATGAGACACCCACACATACCTTTCAATAGATGGTTAAACACCCTTCTGCAAATGCCTTCAAACACCAACCATCCGATGGACAGGCACACTCATCAGATGGCCACACCCAACATCAAACACTCACACCCACCATCAGGCACTCGTACAATCCGCATAAGATGCCTGCACCCCCCCCCCCCATCAGATGTTCACACACCCACCATCACAAGTCCACGCATTCTATTTTATATTCTCATGCAGGAAAGTGGTGGCTCTGTGCAGGACTGTGTAATGGCGGAGTCTTGAGGCACAGCCAGACAGCAGAAAAATTCAGTGGCTTAACAAGCTAGGATAACTGCAGTTGCTAACTTCCTTCGATCACCAGAGCTGGAAGCGAACACGGTTTGTGAGCCACAATGTTTGTTTGTCTCCATAGCTTTATCAAAGGTCCTGCTGCTGCCTTAACCTAGTTTTATAGCATGTGCAGTTAATCCTCCCTGGAAGAAACATGCCTGCTCTTTATGTGCTTCTCTTCTTCCACCTCCCTGACTGCTGTTCATGGCCAACTTGACAACACTTTCCATGAGGCACACAACTAAAATGAGACTCCCATGCACCTACCATCAAATATTCAGATTATCAGATATAGTCACACACCCAAACACAGATACCATTCATTGCTCTCACAGCCAGCATGAGACCCCCACACATCTCCTATCAAATAGCCACATACCCTCAGATACAGACACTCCCTAATCACACAGCCACACACCATGATTCCATCATTCACACCATCAGCCAACCATGAAACATGGCAAAGGAGAAGGTATCAGTAGCCCTATTCTTTGATAGCCCGAAACAAGGCCCAAAACAAACAGAGTAACACCCCGATTGTCATCTTTCCAAGCTTCCTTGCCTCTCAGAAAATAGGAGGATGACGTTGTTAAGGTGGACTAAGAACATGAATATGGCGAGTGTCCCAGTTCTACCACTTTTTCTCTGATAAGCAGCTATTGCAATAACTGCATGACCTATAGAAAAGCGAGGGTAAAAGAAGGAGGGGAAAGAGACACAGAAGCCTCTTGACAGTTCAGTCACAAGCTCCTTCTGTTACGGTATCAGCATTAACACAAATCAGGAAAAGGGAGCATTAGGTTAGAACAAGAGACAAGGATTAGTAGCACATCAATGTAGTGGCAATTTAAGCAACTTACAGAACACATGGTACTAGGATGAGCCTTTGCACAAAACAGGAACTGCGGAAAACGCCAGGATGATAAGTGGTAAACCAGTGGAAGGTACAGCAGCCGACATAGACAAAACCATGAACAGAGAGGTAGATACTGAATATCTAGCAAGGGAACCTGGGAAATTAAAGGGGGGCAAAACAACAAATGAGAAGGAACCGAGACAGATGACAAGTTAATCAACAAGCATAGAAGCCATACAACTACACTCTCCATTGCCTGGGACTTTGTCTTAGATACTCATGTTGTCATTGTCTATCAGGGAGTGAAGGCCCAACACGGAAGTGAGTAAATTCCCATCAGTTGTAGTCTAGTCTTTACTTCCTATCTTTCACTTTCCAACCTCCAAAGTCTCTAACCCCTCACCTTGCATAGTGAAGAATATTGCAAACGCGACCAAGACTGATTCCTATCTAACACTAACTCTTACTTTGAGTCCAGACAGACGGAGATCAGGTGAGTTTCCATGCCTCCCTCTTCGCTGTAGCAAATAACGTGCCAAATCAGATGTAAGCTGCTACACCGATCATTGACTGGCACATTCTGCAGCCCAACTTGGCCTGGGACAGAAGTCAGCTGGCCAGCCACGGTCCGTGCAGGTAACAGCGGTGGGGCAGCTTAAGGGGGGATTTCGAGGGACGATGCAGAGGGAAAATTAAATAAATAAATAATTTTCCCTCGGCTTTGTCCCTCGAAATACCCCCTTACCTGGCCCCACCGCTGTTACCTTCACGGATCGCGGCTGCAGCTGGCCCAGCACACTTTTCATAATAATGACATCTGCATATCTATAACAAAAACAACAACAAAAAATGAGATTCCCGAAGTTGAATGGAAGTTAATGTTGACAACACAGCCTAAATCACCATGAAATTAAGACGTTAAGGTACTACCTTAACCTTGACTCCTATTTGAACTGTTGAGTCTCATGGTTAAACTAGATGTAACCATTTATAGCACTATATTACCTTGGGTGGCTTTGAGACAACCACAGAAAAGAGTGATTTTCTTTCCTAATGTGGTAAACAACAGCATGTGTGCAATGTGGTTAGCGAACAGATGAAGGGACCCCAGCTAATAAATGGTTAACTGTGCTGTGCAGAGGCAGCTTCATTTCATGGTAATGAATTGGTGTTGTCACTTTGGCTTTGCAAGAGCCCAAATAAATAACTTGCACTCAATGACCATATTCACTTCAATTTCATAGCTTTATAAAATAATACAAACTTTATCAACTTAAGATTCAGTAATTTGCCAAAAGGAGACAGCTTAGCACTTATATGTCTCCACTTAATGAAGCAGTTTCACTTCTTTACTAAGGGTCATGTGCCTAAAATGAGCTATTGCCTTATTATTCTTGTAAGATAATAAATTTCCTTCGTCATCTAAGACTGATGACCCTACCAAAGAGTGTCCCTTTGCAAGCTTTGCGATTAAAAGCTGTTGTAATAAGTCAATTTTTAAAAACCTTTGGGGTAATTATTTACTGCACATTTATTATTTGTATATCTGCTACGCATTCTTTAAGAGATCGTGTTCGGTATGAACTTTCATCTAGATCAGGACTTGATTAGATGTTCGAAACCTTTAAAATGTCCATTAGACAGACTAAATTTGACTAATTCTAACCTGATTCGACAATACTGTTTTACAAATGGGAAATTAAAAATGCAGTGGCAAAGCTAGTTATATCTGATGTTGCTTATTGTAGAACCTTAAATTATATATAAGAACAACTGAATCTGCTAGTTTAAAAGAAAACAGTGGCATTTATCTACTTTGCAAGATCACTCACTGCAACTTTTTGTCTTTATATTAAGAAGTCGGAATTTGCCATTAAAAGGATTTAGCCAGATTGGAGAGTAACGCATCTAATGATTTTATCTGATCACTATGACTCAGTAGTATTCAGGCTTTTCAATATTTTATATGTCTCTGCCGCATCCTCCATACAGTTCTTGTATGGTTCCCCAAGAATTATTTTTTTAAACAAATTGAAGACTGCAAAAGAAGCTTTGAACTTTATCACAGCCTCAAACATCTCTTCTGTTATTGCATTTTTAAAATCCTTTTTAACACTTTGTTAATCATATTTTATTGCTGTTTATTGTAGTATTAGTGCAGGTCTTGAAAAATTAATAAACTTTAACTGCTGGATAGAGTATTGCAGCGCTTTAAAAAAAAAAATATATAAATTAATAACTAAAATATTACTCCATCTTAAATGGTACTAGAACACCAGTATGTTCCGGATAGCAAACGTGGCCTCTGTGTTGCATGTCTGATTTGTGCAATCAGATTGAAAATATTTTATACACATGTTTTTTAATTTAGTGTTGTGGCTCGGCACCCATCACTGGTGGTTATTGCATAACTATATTGTTCAATGTTAGCGTACATGGTCAGATGTCCGGTGCATAAGATATGTTAGAGGTAGGCTGCATGTTCTAATCACCTGGCTGCTGCTGGAGGATGTTCCCTATTCTAAGGGGAATGCCGATTACACTGCTTGGGTCAAAGTGGTTCCATACTAGTGGAGGCGCAGTTACCACAGATGGGTGTCCCGAGCAACATGCCCTTTACTGATTGGCTGTCAGTAGTGCACGGGAAGGACTGCAAGCACCATGGCGCCCATAACAAAGGAGGATTTCTGAAGCAGGGGAAAGAAGAATGCTTTATTCAACCGTCATGAAGTTAGTTGTTCACCCCTGGATGCTATAGAACTATTTCCTCTTTTCGTCACTGTCTTTTCTCACAAAATGTGATGACGCTCGAATGGTAGACAGAGTGACTCCGAGCAGAGATCTGTGTTCTAAAAACAAAGCGTCTGTAAAGGGCTGGCCATCGATGGCATCACTCCAGTAATGGGAAGGATTACTGTCTTCAGGCAGCAGGTCCTTGCAGACGGCCTTAGCATCTCTTTAATGTGAGTTAGGACAGTTTCTCAACACATAAAGCAGTCTACCTTCTTATCCTTTGGCCACAGAAAGAGCAGGTCTTTAAACTCTATACATATGATCCTACAATACTGCACCCACATGTTTGGGTGGATATTGTTACTATCACCATTTATGCCCAATGATATGTAATTCCAAGTCGGGTACCATGAAATGGTTATGTCCTAATGAATTCATACTCATTTTGGACTTTTGTGCACAACTTCTATAAGAAAATAAGTTAACCTTATAAATGATTCCTCTTTTCAGCAAATTATGCAAAGTCTACTAGAGTTTCAAATCATGTCTAGATAAAGCTCTGACTATCATTACCTCATGTGAGAACAACTTCTCACGCTATGATAAGGGTGGTGAAAAACATACCTCAAATATTTTCCCCTGAAAAATTGTGTAACAAATATATTCCCTGAAAAAACCTTTTCAGCAGTGGAAATCTGTGTGAAAAAAACAAAACCTGTAATTGTGATGGGCCCTGAAACTCCAGGTACCTGGCCCGTCGAAAGTTACGGGCCTGTTTTTGCCAAGGTCTTGACTAGCTCATAGCCACTTTCAATAAAAAGACATTCATGCACTTGAACCCTCCCCTTTGAACTAGGCCTCAATCCCCGGCCACATACACGACCCCTTCCTCCAACATACCAGGGCAACCTACTCCTAGCAGTAAGTAACATGTTAAACAAAACAGTGCATGGCCACTCATATACCATATGTCCTTAAATATGGCAACTTATAGATTTTCTTGAAAAAGGGCTGCTAACATTAATATGTTACTGTAAATAAAGCAATAGCAAATAATAAATAGTAACAATAATAGATCCATACCTCAAAATGCATTATGATTGAAATTATCTGCTGTTGTTCTGTAAGATACATAATTCATTGGTGTATGGACCGTTTTCATAATCAAGGAATCAGAAATACATCTACAAAACGTAGAAAAGTGTGCTTTTTTTGTCTTTCTTCAAAACAAATTCTGTTTGAAGTATATTTAAGTTTTTTTTCCAAATCCTGAGGACACCAGGATTAAACTAACTAACTGTCTCGCAGACATGGCAGTATGGATGTCAGACCACTGTCTAAAGCTAAATGCTGATAAGTCTGAGATCCTACTCTTTGGAGGAACCCAATTACTCTGGGATGCAACCTGGTGGCCCAAATCACTGGGCCCTACTCCCGCGCCCAAACAAGTCGCAAAAAACCTGGGCATTTTTATTGACAATGCACTAAGCATGCAGAATCAGGTTAGTGCACTATGTGAGAGAAGCTTTGACACATTAAAACTAATAAAAAGACTGTTCTTATGGATCCCCCTGGAGTGCAGAAAAACCATTGTCCAGGCTCTGCTTATAAGCAGACTGGACTACGGGAATGCACTCTATGTGGGCATGGCAGACTATCTCTTTTCACGTCTGCAGGTGATCAAGAATGCGGCTGCCAAGCTCGTGTGCAACAAAAGCAGGTACAGCTCAGCCTCCGAATGTTTGAGGGAGCTCCATTGGCTGGGTCATGCTCACAAGGCTTTATACCATCATGGACCTAGAGTCCTGCAAAATAAAATTGAATTCTATGTTCCAAATCGGAACTTAAGGTCATGCAATCAGACGCGGGCAAAAACAAAACGCATTAAGAAGGCCAGAGCAGGGGGCCGCTCTTTCTCTCATCTCGCAGTTACTCATTGTAACGAACTCCCGCTGGAAATTCGTCTTACCGATGACTATGTCATTCAGAAAAAAGCTAAAAAAAACATTTGTTCCCTAGGGTTTAATTAAAACAAATAGAGTTTGATGCTACCTTTCTCTCATTTCAGGTGTTTGCTTTCCTAGCACCGTGATATCCTCGGATGAATGCTGCGCTTACAAATAAATAAATAAATCCCTTTTGTCGGGAACATTACTAGCTTAATTTTCAATAAACTATTTAAATATTATGAATATATAAAAAAATATATTTTTTTAAATAAAAACAATTTGAATCTAAAAAAACAGGTATATTGATTTAATATGTAGTAAAAAAAAATATTATGTATAGAATTATTTAAATCAATTTAATCCGTTTAAAAAGTTATATTATTTTTACAATGTAAAAAATATTAACATATTTTATAATAAACATTAGATTAAATGTATTTATATTAAAAAAAAAGTTGAAATAAGTTAGGTTAATTTAACATTAGTTCTTTTATTTTATTTCAAATCCCTGCCTCCATTACTTCCTGTGGTAGCCCATGCGTTGTGTTAGACTTACACCCGCTCTGAACTGAAGTCCATTATTTACTGTTTTGGATCATTTTTGTGCTTTAGTAACTATAGCACTATAGAAGTGCAGTATGTAAGTAATAGTAAACTTACTCTTTTGTGGGGGTGCATGTCCTTCTAAAACTACTCTGTGATTCTCCCTTACCACTCTGTACTCCTACCTTAACCCCTCCCATTTTGAGGGAAGCATCCCCTATTTTCCAGCCTCTTCGCCGTCCCCCCTATGTATACTACTAAAATGTACACCTACTCGTGCAGGTATCTCCACAGTCTGGGTGGAGATCACCACACATAAAAGATAGGAAAGTTAAAGGCGTTGACCTCCACTTGGAGGTCAGTGAATAGCATTTTGTAGCACGTTAGTAGTACTATTTTAGTGCTACTTAATGTGCTGTACCTCAAAATGTGTTTTGTAAATAGGTCCTGAAATGTTTTTACCTGTTAATCAGAAGGCCAAATCTTTTGCACCTTTACAGTAATCTGAATAGCAATTTAATTAATTTTCAAATGTGGTCTTTATTTCCCAAGTTCATGCCTCTTTGTTAAAGGTGAGCCCATTAAATTCTCGCCCAGATTATTCTGATATTTTCATTGAAGGATTTTAGATGCATTTTATTTTTTCCATTCAATTTGAAAGTTTTTCAAAATATTAGTCATTATAAACGTATTTATTTTTATGTGTTGATCTCCCTTTAGGTAACATGCTCAGTTATGCCAATCGACCTGATCAATTCCAATTTTATACGCCCAGTAAAGACCTAAAGAGCTAAAGAATACAATATAGCACATTTTAACCATACAAAACAATTTGGTTTCAGTGGATACTGAGCCGTTATTGGTTCCTTGAAGTGCCACTCGAACCTTGTTAATACATAAAGCCAACAACAGAAGAGCAGGCAGTACAAATTTGTGACCTTGTCACATTTTCTCAATTGAGGACATTCCTTTGAGGAAGAGTTGTCTCAAAGAGAAACACATACAAATGCCTCTCAGAGATGGGCCAGGGGACCTTTTCAGAGGGGAATTATCCAATTAGAGGAGAGAGTTGTAATAACAGAAGACCACTTGGAATGGGGTAGAAGCATGTAGCCTAATTTCATGAAATATGAGAAGGCAGGTTGTTTAATGTGCATTTTTCTGCATTGCTTCTCCAGAATCACTCCATCAACAAACCCTGAAGCTGACCTGGTAGAGAATTACTGCCGAAATCCAGACCGGGATCGCCATGGACCCTGGTGTTATACCATGGATCCCAACACCCAGTTTGACTATTGTGCCATCAAGCCCTGCAGTGAGTTGATTTATAAAAACTGCCTCTTTTCTTTGTATCTTCACCTCTTATCCTCCCTTTTATCCTCATACGAAATGTGGATGGATAAGGAATGCATGTGAGATGCCATCTTGCGATCTTTGTTAAATCAGTGGTGGAATGATGAGGGATGTTTGGTGCTGGTAAGCTCTGTAATGGAGAGGTAACCACTTTTTGTGGTGCTTTGTTGCAGTAAGTGTCTCATTCAATCACTGAGCAGTGCCTCAAAGGAGAATTGGTTTATATGGAATCTTCACACCCTGAGCACCAAGAGGAATAATGGGAAGATATCTGTCTCCTGGTGGTGAAAAACTATTCAGTGAGTTGGAAGAAATATCCTCTATGCTATCAAATATACCTCATTCTGAGGATGGCAGCACATTTTCTGTGGCAGCTGAAGTACCCGGGAGAAATACCCTGCAGCTCTCCACCACTCCAAAAATTAACTTGCCTCTATCAATTACCAATCATATCATGAGAATCCCATGCAATCTGGATCTGACAACAGCACTAATGCAGTAGGTTTAATTAGAGGTTGGTATCTGCAATGTATTAATTCATGGTGGTGAATTAACTTCATTCTCTAAGCAATTTCTTAAGTGGTCTTCAGATTCACACCTGCAGTCCTGGTTTCTTCGCATAGAGACTGTCAGATCATGGGAAGGGAATCTCGAGGTATCAAGGTTGCTAGAGGAACAAGACAGGGGTGCCCTTGCTCCCCAATCTTGTTTGCTCTATATATCGACCCGTTATTAAGCAAATACTGCAAAGTCAAATAATAAAGCCAGTATGTGTGAATGGATATGAAACAAAAGTAATGGCATACGCTGATGACATTGCTGTTCTCACCTTGGATCCAGAGAGCGCAATGGAAGAAGTAAAGAGGTTGGCAAGGGAATACGACAGGGTCTCAGGATATCTCCTGAATAAGGAACGCAGATAGTGTGTACCCCTAACATTGGGGGTCATTATGATGGCGGACGGACTTAAGTCCGTCCGCCATCGTCACAGGGATTGGGACCTGCCACCTATATGGCGGTGGTCCCGCAAGTACAATTACAATGCGACCGCCACTGTGGCGGTCGCATTGTGCATGTTTTCAATTGCGGCGGGTGCTGCTGGCTGCAGCACCCGCCGCAATGGTAAAAATGCAAGTTTTGCATTACCTTGCACTACGTGGCAGGCACCACGCGGTGCCTGCCACATGGTGCAGGGAAATGTTGGGGGACAACATAGGTGCCCCCCAAGTGCAAAACTGGAGTGCTCCCGCTTAATGGGGGGCCCGCTACGGGCCCCCAAAGTACATCCCCGCCAGCCTGTGAATGGCGGTTGAACCGCCATACACAGGCTGGCGGGGATGCAGCATTCTAATCTGGTGGACGGTGCCTGCTAGGCACCGCCACCATTTTGTGGATGCGGGGTGGGTCCGACAGGCAATCGTAACGATTGACTGTGTTAGACCCGTGGGGGACGGACTTCCCGTCCGCCAGCAGTCCGCCCGCCATCCTTATCTGGCGGGCGGAGAATGGCCGCACGATGGCGGTGAATCCGCCACCGGCAGACTGCCGGTGGCGGATTCACCGCTATCGTAATGACCCCCATTGTTTAATTAGACCCCTGTAGAAAAGAGGTGGCGACGTATTTGGGGGTTAGGATTAGTAGTAATATGATTCCATATGGCCGATCATTTTGAATCCCTTAGTTTCTAAGATTAGTACTGATCAAAGAAGAATGGGCAGGTTTTATTTATCAATCATTGGCAGATGTAATATGCTCAAAATGATTATGCTTCCCACCTTGCTTTATTTATTTCGATCTATACCCCTCGAAGTGGAAGGTACTATGCTCAAGAAACTAGATTCTATCTTTATTAACTTTATTTGGCACTATAAAAAAATCAGATCTTTAAAATATCTATCTTTACCACAGGAACGCAGGGGTGGGCAGCCTCCAATTTAGGATGTTCGAGGCATGTGAGCTGTAGATCACATGCTGTGCATAGGCCGCCATCTAGTGTTGGGTCCGGATGTTTGCACTTTGTTTTTGTTCGAAGAAGTCTTTTCCAGTCACGAGGTAGGTGACTGCTCCTTTTGGTGATAGTGCGCATGGGCATTGACTCTATTGTTAGATTGTTTTTTTCCGCCATCGGGTTCGGATGTGAAATTGATGCGCTCCGGTTCGGCACCGTTTCTCGGGTTCACTTCGACGCGCAATCCACTACCCTCTACGGTATTGTTTCTCGATCGTGTTTCCTATTCTCCGCGTTTTGTTTCGACCAAGAATCTTCGCTCGGAAAACTCGTGGAGGGCCGTTGGGCCTTCCCTGCGCCGGGCTCGCTAGCAGTCGATGGAACGGACTCCATTCAAACTCTGTCCCGGGTGTCGCGCCAAGTTTCCGCACACCGACCTGCACGAAGTGTGCAATCTCTGCTTGTCCCCACTACGATAAAGACTGCGACGCATGCCGATCATTTCGATCAAAGAAGATGCTCCGTGACCATCGGGCTCGATGTCACGAAATGCAACAACAAGGCGGCTCCGTACCGGACATCTTCGGAGAAGATTCCGACCAAGAACGCGCTCAAGGAGCCGAGGAAGAACATCATGTCTCCATGTCCGAAACCGACTCCGACATGGGAGAAGAGGAGCAAGTTACACCGGGTCAACGTACCGTGAGTGCAGAAACCCCCTTGCCCCAACAACCAAAACCTAAAAAGGCTCAGGCCCTTCCTCTGCCTACGGGCCAAGGTCGGCACCGAGAAAAAGTTTTGGGCACCCCGCCCGCGGGTCCGGCGCCGAAACACAAAGAAAAGCCTTCCGGCTCGGGATCGAGTCAGCCCCCTAGCGGCACCGAACCGAAATCCTCGGCGCCGAAAACCAAGCATGTCCGTCCTCCATCTTTGTCCAAGCCTAAATCTTCGGTGCCGAAGAGTTCGGAGCCGAAACTCTCGACGCCGAAAACTACAACTAAAGAGAAAAAGACTCCAACAAAAGATTTTCGGTCCGATGTTCCAGCCCCGGATCCGAAACAAAAAACTGGTAGTCAACCCAGATACTGGACATATTCATGCCAAATTACCTGAAAAAAGGAAATTGGCACATCAGGATGAGCATCATATACCTCTAAAGAAAAGGAATATGGGTACAAACCCATCACCACCTGATATTCCACCTCCTTAACCTACTAATGCTCACCTACTTATTACCCCCACTAATTCACCACCACCACTATCACCTGACTCACAGGATGAGGGGGATGGGGATGACAACAGGCCACAAGATACTGATCCATGGGAGGATTATAATACTGATCCACATACAGACACTGACCCTGATTTGTATCCATCAAGGCCATCACCTCCTGATGACAATATAGGTTATATTGAGCTTCTTAATAGGGCAGCTCACTATCATGGGGTGGAATTACATAAAGAAACTTCAGAGGAGGACTTCTTATTCGAGACATTAAGCTCCACTCAGAAAACAACACACACTTTACCGATGCTTAAGCATGCAGATGAGGTTTTCAAAGAACCTGTCAGGGCAAGAATAATCACGCCCAGGGTTGAGAAAAAATATAAACCAGCACCTACTGACCCTGCTTACATCAAAGGTCAACTGCCCTTAGACTCTTTGGTGGTCTCTAATGCTCGTAAAAGAGCAAATTCACAAACAATAGGTGAGGCCCCTCCTCCTGATAAAGAGTCCAAGTTAATTGATGCCTCTGGTAAAAGGGTAGCTTCACAGGCAGCTAATCACTGGCGCATTGCCAATGCTCAGGCTTTGCTAGCCAGATATGATAGAGCTCATTATGATGAGTTGGAAACACTTATCCAATATCTGCCTGATGAGCATAAAGCTAAGGCAAAGGATCTCATACAAGAAGGAAAACTCATTACCAATACCTCCATCAAATGTGCATTAGATGCAGCAGACACAGCAGCACGTGCAGTAAACACAAGCGTGTTGCTACGCAGACACGCATGGTTAAGAATATCAGGTTTCAAACCTGAAGTACAGGCCTCCATTCTCAACCTTTTGACAAGGAACACCTAGTTGGCCCAGCAGTTGACACCTCGCTGGAGAAAATGAAAAAAGACACTGAGGTCGCAAAGTCCATGGGGGCTTTACAATTACCTGCTAGTAGAGGTTCCTTTCGCCGCTCCTTTTACAGGGGTGGTTCCAAAACTGTTACCACAGAAAATCCCTCCTCCTCTTACAAGGGCAACAATCAATCGCCCTCATCAAGAGGATATTTTGGAGGAGGTTTTAGAGGAAACAATGGTAAGGGAAGAGGCAGAGGCAACTCCACACGCACTTCCCCAGCTAATAACAAACAGTGACTTGCTTCCACTACCCTCCGATCATTCCACTCCTGTCGGGGGACGTCTCTTTCAATTTCTCCCTGTCTGGAACACCATCACCTCACACAAATGGGTTCTACAAATTATCCAATATGGTTACTGCCTGGAACTTACAGAGACTCCCCCAAACATTCTTCCAAGATCACATGCAATTTCACAGGAACAGCTCACCCTTCTAAAAAAAAAAGAGGTTCAATCTCTGTTAGAAAAAGGAGCAATAGAGCCAGTCCCTTTAAAACATCAAGGAACCGGAGTATACTCCCTATACTTCTTAATTCCCAAGAAGGACGGATCTCTCAGGCCTTATACTGGACCTCAGAGAACTCAATCTATACATTCAATCAGACCACTTTCACATGGTCACTCTACAACAAGTACTTCCACTCCTTCAACAAGGCGACTTCCTGTCCACTCTGAACTTAAAGGACGCCTATTTCCATATCCCAATACATCCTGCTCATCGCAAATACCTAAGGTTCGTAGTAGCAGGACAGCATGATCAGTTCAAGGTGCTCCCATTTGGAGTAACAACCGCACCCAGAGTTTTCACCAAGTGCTTAGCAGTAGTCGCAGCTCACCTTCGAAGACAACACATTCACAACTTCCCATATCTGGACGACTGGCTCATAAAAGCCAGCTCGCAAAAAAGCTGTCTCCGTCACACTCACAAAACAGTGCAGTTGCTCCACGAGCTTGGATTCACAGTAAACCTGTCCAAGTCTCATCTACAGCCATCCAACACACAGGTGTATCTGGGAGCAACAATAGATACACAAAAGGCTTTGGCCTACCCCAATCCGTCCAGAATCCGCAACATGCAGACTCTGCTCTGTCAGTTTCAGCCTCATCACTCATTGCCAGCTCGAGTGTTCATGCAGTTACTAGGGATGATGGCGTCTTGCATACTAATAGTCCCTTACGCAAGACTTCACATGCGTCCCCTTCAAGAGTGCTTAGCACGTCAGTGGAACCAGGCTCAGGGTCGGTTATCCGATCTAGTGTTGGTGGACGGCCGCACCCATCGCTCTCTGCAGTGGTGGAATACACAAAACCTTTCAAAAGGGCGGCCCTTCATCGACCCAGTTCCACAGATAGTGCTAACAGCAGACGCATCGCTCACTGGTTGGGGAGCTCATCTCCAAACACATACAATTCAGGGCATGTGGAGCCTGCAGCAAAAGCAGCTCCACATAAAGCATCTAGAGCTGCTAGCAATTTTTCTAGCGCTCAAAGCGTTTCAAGTTCATCTAGTAGGCAAAGCTGTCCTGATTCGTACAGACAACATGACAGCAATGTACTATATACAAAAACAAGGGGAGACACACTCTCTCCAGCTGTCACAACTAGCACAGACCATTCTTGAGATGGGCCATACATCACAAAATGTTTCTCCTGGCAGAACACCTTCCAGGAGTAAACCATCAGATTGCAGATCTGTTCAGTCGTCAAAGACAACAGATCCACGAATGGGAACTTCACCCTCAAGTTCTCCTCCCATTCTTTCAAATGTGGGGCTTTCCAGACATAGATCTGTTCGCCACAAACCTAAACGGAAAATGCTCAAACTTCGCATCCAGACATCCACGCCCATTGTCCAAGGGCAATGCACTATGGATGAATTGGTCAGGGATATTTGCCTACGCTTTCACGCCTCTCCCACTCATTCCATTAGTGGTTCGGAAGCTCAGACAGGTGTCCCTGACATTAATCCTAGTTGCTCCCACATGGGCTCGACAACCCTGGTTCACAACCCTGTTGGAGCTCTCAGTAGTTCCTCACCAAAAACTACACCTCACTCCCAATATGCTCACTCAGAGCCATGGAGAAATAAAACATCCAGATCCCAGCCATCTCAACCTTGCGATCTGGCACCTGAAATCTTAGAGTTTGGCTACCTTAATCTTCCGCCAGACTGTATAAATATTATCAAAGAGGCTAGACGTCCTACCACAAGAGCATGCTATGCAGCAAAGTGGAAGCGATTTGTAATATACTGCAATAACAATCAAATAAATCCACTGGACGCTTCAGTTCAAAACATCATTTGCTATTTACTACATCTGCAGCGTTCCAATTTAGCGTACTCTTCTATACGCTTACATCTTGCTGCAATAGCTGCATACCTACAGAACAGACAAAATCTGTCTCTTTTTATAGTGCCTGTCATCAAAGCATTTATGGGGGGACTTAAAAGAATCATTCCTCCAAGACTTCCACCTGCTCCAGTGTGGAATCTCAATATTGTCCTCATCAGGCTAATGGGTCCACCCTTTGAACCATTGCATAAATGTGAAATACAATTTCTTACTTGGAAGGTAGCTTTCCTCATGGCTATCACATCTCTGAGGAGAGTGGGTGAGCTTCAGACACTAACCATAGAACATCCATTCTTACAAATACATCAAAACAAAGTGGTTCTGCGGACCAACCCTACATTTCTACCAAAAGTCATTTCTGCCTTTCATATCAACCAATATGTTGAGTTGCCTGTGTTCTTCCCTCAACCAGATTCTGTGGCAGAACGTGCTTTACACACTTTAGATGTGAAAATAGCTATTCTTTACTATATAGAAATGACATAACCTTTCCGCAAAACAAAACAACTATTTGTCGTTTTTACAGCACCACATAAAGGCAATCCAATATCAAAGTCAGGCATTGCAAGGTGGATAGTCAAATGCATTCAGATATGCTATGCAAAAGCAAAAAGAACTTTAACAATTCCCCCTAGAGCACACTCCACTCGCAAACTAGGGGCTTCTATGGCATTTCTAGGAAACATACCCATAGATGATATCTGCAAAGCTGCAACATGGTCTACACCTCACACATTCACAAAACACTATTGTGTAGATGTGTTAGCAAGACAGCAAGCTAGTGTGGGTCAAGCAGTTTTACGTACACTATTTCAGACCACTGCAACAGCTACAGGTTAGCCACCACTTTGGGAGATAACTGCTTTTTAGTCTATGCACAGCATGTGATCTACAGCTCACATGCCTCGAACGGGAAATGCTACTTACCCAGTATGCATCTGTTCTTGGCATGTAGAGCTGTAGAGTCACATGCGCCCACCCACCTCCCCGGGTACCTATACCTGTTGCAGTTACATCTTACTTAGATACATACATACATGGACATCTCTTACTACTCTTACTAACTCCATTATCACCCTCTGCGGCAAACAATCTAACAATGGAGTCGATGCCCATGCGCACTATCACCAAAAGGAGGAGACACCTACCTCGTGACTGGAAAAGACTTCTTCGAACAAAAACAAAGTGCAAACATCTGGACCCAACACTAGATGGCGGGCTATGCACAGCATGTGACTCTACAGCTCTACATGGCAAGAACAGATGCATACTGGGTAAGTAGCATTTTCCTTTATTACTATTCTGTCTTTTTGCAGCAGATTTCGATTTTGTTTATACCAGTAAAAGCAAACTTAAATACGGGGAATCAGGAATTTGGGGCTCCCATTCCCACTCTTTATGAACTAGCCATAGTAAGGGCGGCTTGCGGGGGGGGGGGTCTTGCTTCGACAGGTGGAGGCCAGCTATTGTAAAAAAACGCCATTTAAGTGTTTAATAGCGGCCTGGAAGGTTTGGGGCAAAGCGGCAAAACTGCTGCAGGAACCAAGATATAATCGGTATACTCCATTATGGCGGTCTCCCCTGTTTCCATCAATTTCATATGACCCAATGAGTAGACATTGGGAGCGGTCTGGAATTACCAAGATAGGAGATATGTATTCGGCCGAACAAAGACATTCATTTTTAGATCTACAGCAAGAGTATGGATTAAGTGCTGGCTCTGGTTTTAATTATATACAGATCATGACATTTTTCGATCAAATTGGTGCCGAATTATTCTCCTTAGGTAAAATCCCCCTTTGAGTGCCGATTAAAGCATATTTATAAAATCTTAGTAGATTCTATGCCAGATGATTTAGAGAAGGTTGAAGAAAATTGGGCTAGGAAGCTGGGCGATGGAGACACAGATATGTAGAAGTCAATCTCACTCGGAAAGGCAATCTTTTTGACAGCTAGCTTGAAAGCCCAGCACTATAAAACTATCTTCAGTCTTTACTTTACTCCGGCAAAGCTATTCGGCTGGGGCAAAAGGGAAGATGATAAATGCCCTAGGTGCGCGCAAGGCCCAGCTGATATGATACACATGTTTTTTAGCTTTAGCTGTGCAAAACTGCAAACTTTAATACAAGGGATTGAGGGATTCCTGCAAGGAGTACTAGGAAGGCACGTTATTATTACGCCACTTATGATGCTTCTGGGCTATGACAATAAAGTGTCATTGGACATGGCCCAGGTTAACTTCGTTTTCATCTCCGCTGCAGTAGTTCGACTTCTTATAGCAACTAAATGGAAGGATCTTGAGCCCCCCACATATCAAATTTGGCTGGGTCGCCTACTTGGCATATACAACCAAGAAATAGCCCTATATAATTGTAAGGAGAGGCGCCCTAAGAAAAGGGGCCAAAAAATCTGGGCCCCCCCTGACTAAGCTGTTTACCAAAGATCAGGGCAATAGGGACTGGTCTTTATATGACTCTTAGAAGGGGAATGTTCGAAAATGGTATATCTCGTGGCTCCAATTTTGAATTCATATGAGATTTACAATATCAAGCAAATGCTACCTGCTGTAATTTCTTTTTCCCTTCGCTTAAAAAAAAATGGTATTGTTGGTACAACCCATTTATATGTAAATTAATGAATTTGGCTCAAATTATGTTGTATATGTCCCCTTGTGAATTTGATAATTGTTGTACACTTAATGGATGTCTTTTTTTTCTTCTCTTTCTCGCTTTCTCTCTGGGCAAAAATATATATTTAAAAAAAATAGAGACTGTCTGACCACTGTTTATAGTCTGTTGGTACAAACATGCACAAGACTCGGCTCACATCCTGATACTAGAGGGATATATAGTATCTTTCACAGAGATGCTTTTATAATGCAAAACCTTCCATTTTAGTCTTACACTGGTGAAGAAGTCACACATTTGGCTTTGCGCAATACTTGAAAAAAGATGATTTACAAATGCTTGTTGCAGCAGGCCAAAACTATGCACAATCACGACTCTCCAGGTAGCTAGATATATCCAGAATGACTCGGGAACATATAATTAATATACACACTCAATCCCTTGGGATTTGCATATAAATATGGTGAGGTAACATTACTTGTCATCTCCAACACAATCCAGTACACCTACTGCCTCCTTCTCAGTGTTTATCCAGAAGTGACTTACACCTACCCTGGGAAGGTAGCACAAAAATGGCGAGGCAGCATTCACAACAAATGAGCAGGCATGCAGTCATTACTCACAAAGTCCCTTTTGGGTCTACCTGGGTAACAAGCTAACCTTAGATTTCCTTATTGAAACTTTGAAACATTGTGACTATGCCTGTGGAAACAAATGTGGCATGAAAACCCAGTGGGTTCACTCATGGACCAAAATTCGAGACATGTTCTATAGACTGCAAATTGACCCTTATATGTCTACTTATTCTGAAGTTGAAACATGTTCCTGCATGCCTCTTCTTATCTGATAAGCAGGATGTGATTTTCCAACGACTGGCTGCGAGCATCATGACACCAGTGAAAATCTTAATTTTACCAACTCCTGTGCCAGGGCTGTTTTCTTTATGAGAAGGGGCACTTTCTCCCTTTTTAGTTGTGCTACTGTTATTGAGATCACATGCTTTTGGCTGCAGTCAATACTGGGTTACTTTTATATTCTCTGATATGCAAGAGACTACTGATATGTAAATCTGTTGCTCTGCATCTCTACATCAATATTGCTGTAAAGAACACTGGAATGTTAGATTTGCATTGCTTTTATCCAAAATCAGTGTGAGGTTTAGACTTCTTCATTGAGTCCTGCATATGCCACTTTGTTTATTGACAAATTTGAGATGCATATATGGGGTTTTATTTTACGTCCCTTCCATTATTTTCTATGGGGTGATGTTGCACAACCAGTGGAAGGCCTTGTGTCATGCTGGACTAACTTCACCTTTGGTTTACTACCACTCTGGGGGCCAGATGTATGACCGTTTTTTGCGGTTGCAAACAGGAAATCGGCTAGTTTGCGACCGCAACATCGATCTGCCCAATTTACAAATCCTATTTAATAGGGTTTGCGACTCGCTATTAGGAAGGGGCGTCCCTTCCTAATAGCGAGTCACAATGGTATGTACCATTGTTTTGCGACCACAATTGCAGTCGCAAAACACATGCAGTTTACCACTGATTTCAAATCTGTGGTAAGCCACTCGCAAATGGGAAGGGGTCCCCAGGGGACCCCTTCCCCTCTGTGACTGGCAGCGAAAATATTTTTTGAGAGCAGGCAGTGGTCTCATGGACCACTGCCTGCTCTTAAAAAATGAAACCGAAACGTTTCATTTTTCTTATTTAAATGCATCCCGTTTTCCTTTAAGGAAAACGGGCTGCATTTGGGAAAAAAACTGCTTTATTTAAAAAGCAGACACAGACATGGTGGTCTGCTAACCTCAGCAGGCCACCACCACTGGGAGTGCTAGCCATTCCCAATGGGTCGCAAATTGCGACCTGCCTCGTGAATATTAATGAGGCAGGAAATTGCAACCGCATTAAGAATCGCAAACCGTGTCTGAGACACTGTTGTACATTCCATTTTGTGAGTCGCAAATTGCGAGTCGCAAATTGGAAGGGTCGTACATCTGGCCCTGGGTCTCTTTGTGGCTGTAGTAACTTTATACTGTCAGTTTGTGCGCTTACACTTTTGTGGGTAGATGCATGTTTCTTCTTAAACCCCTTCCTAACCACCCCTCAGAGCTCCTTAATCTTCCAAAATCCCCTTCCCTTTAGTCTTTCCAACCACTCCCCTCTGGACCGCCTACATTTCCTGCTAAAATGTATACTTCTGTGCATGGCACGCAGAGGTCACGGTGGAGATCTGAGCAAAGAAAAAGATGGGAGAGGTGAGAATCTCTCTGCACAAAGGTGTGTGAATAGCATTTTGTAGCACATTTTTGATACTATTGTATTACTAAAAAACATTCCTCAAATTGCAGTTTTTGAATAGGTCCCAAATTTGTCACCATGCTGTAGCAGCAATTGATCTTTAATCCTTGTGAGTACATGCAGCCTTACCTCGAGATGAATAAGGAGATCGAAAAAACTAAAAAGATCTGGGATGCACTTAAGATAGTCTTATGGATGTATAGAGAAAAGACAGCCTATGTAGCACGGGGCTGCCCTAGAAAGTGGTCCCAGATATGGAGCCCCTGGAACGCTTACCGAGGGAATATTTGCAACCCACCGCATAGCACCGACTCGGACGATTCCCCTACCCCGTAAAATGTCCTTACAGTGTACTGTTGCGCAATTCTGTTTGATAATGTGTGTACTAATAGAAAGTGTAATTTGATTCCTCTGTATTGTATACTTCATGTCGATGAATGTTTAATAAAAAGAAATATTAAAAAAGATAGTCTTATGGGCTTAAGGCAAGTTTAGATTCTGTCCAAGCATGAAAGTCAAGAGGAAGAGAACAATAGATGCAGAGTAAATTGTTGAATATTCAAGACATTTATGCCCAATTGATCTCCATCTGTGTCTCTCAGGCTATATATGCTTTAAACAATTTAAACTGTCTTAAATTGTTTAGTCAAAAAATTGTATTTTAGTGAACTGCCACCCAGTTTAGATTGTTTGGAAAATGCTATAAACTTAAAAATGCATTATTGTTCAGCACATTAGATTCAACATCTGCTTATTGTTGTACGTACTTTTAGGTTGTTAACTCTTTCAGTAGGCAATACACTGTCTTTTGGTGATTTGGATAGTGTGTTATTTCCAGCATGCCATCTTGATAAGAGGGAGGTTATAAATGGTATTAACATATCTAATATCTATCTTGAAACCTATGAATGTAGTTCATCAGAGCTAAGGTGGTATGAAACTTAACAAAGAATTGCTTCATAAAGATGGAGTTCTGGTGCAGCCTTTTCTAAGTCTCGTGGTATTTCAAGTCAAAATGGATTTTGCTGAGAGCACTCGTATTTTACGTTAATTTCTGTAGAAGCCGTCAGTAAATGGAGTAAAAACCTGCAAGAATGCTTTAGATAGATTAAAGAAGGGTGTAGTAAGTCTGCCAACAGAATGTTTTTGCTTTTGTCTTAAGTTGCAAAACAATTTTGACAATAGATGCTAAAGTACATGATATTGGTAGGGTAAACCACGTTCAGCTGTGTAAGAAAATGGCCAGAGCGGTGTGTGCAGCTTTGGCCAGGTATTATTTGGGTGTGAACACGGAAGCACCTATCTGTTGCTGGACAGAACAACACTTCTGTATGTTTTTGTAGGGTGTGGTCTTTAAGGTTCTAGGGAAGCACGACTACTGTAGTTCATTCATTAGCAAACATAAATGAATATATTTCAAGCTGGGGTACATTCTGGTATTGGTAGGGTAAACCACGTTCAGCTGGGTAAGAAAATGGCCAGAGCGGTGTGTGCAGCTTTGGCCAGGTATTATTTGGGTGTGAACACGGAAGCACCTATCTGTTGCTGGACAGAACAACACTTCTGTATGTTTTTGTAGGGTGTGGTCTTTAAGGTTCTAGGGAAGCACGACTACTGTAGTTCATTCATTAGCAAACATAAATGAATATATTTCAAGCTGGCGTACATTCTGGTATTGGTAGGGTAAACCACGTTCAGCTGGGTAAGAAAATGGCCAGAGCGGTGTGTGCAGCTTTGGCCAGGTATTATTTGGGTGTGGACACGGAAGCACCTATGTGTAGCTGGATAGAACAACACTTATGTATGTTTTTGTAGGGTATGGTCTTTAAGGTTCATTTGTGTGTTTGATAAAAGGAACGAGAGAAGCAGGACTACTGTAGCTCATTCATTAGCAAACATAAATGAATATATTTCAAGCAGGCATACATTCTGGGTAGAAAGAATGCATTATATAATTTATACTAACACCTAGAGGAAGCGAGCGTAAAGATGAATCATCCAGCTGAAGGCACTTGAGTAGCAGTTGTACATGAACTGGCGTAGGTAAGTTGGTACAAAGAAGTGTTAATACAGGAGTGGGTCGAAAACATGTTGATAAAAAAAAATAAAGAGCATCCTCAAGGGATGAACAAAAATGACCGCCTATTTTTTTAAGAGTGGATTTGTATAAGATAAGGTAACTTTAACTCAAGGTTATGTGAAAAGAATGTAAAGATGAGTGTAACTTAGTTAGGAATACCTTGATAGAAATGTCAAGCATAAGAAGATATATGTGCAATCATAAGTTTACTGCAGGATTGTCATTAATGTCCCATGAATGGACACAGAGGAAAAGGTAGTTGTGAAGACCTGTGTGGTAAGCAATAACATGTGCAGTAACATGTCTGTTTGAGCCATTTAGACTTTTTCTTTTGCCACGTGTTGACAAAATTGTTGATGTTATGTGACCATTTAAAATATAAGGGCAGATTGCAAATCATGCTGACGTGCTTTTGAACACCTATGGAAGTGTCCAGAAAGAGTCTGTTTATGAGGATGGCCATGGTCAAGACGAGCATTATTGTAAGTTCTAATTCAGTTCATGGATGCTGAGTGTTTTGAATCAGTACTCAAAATACATGGTATGACAACAATGTAAAACCTAAAGCCACCAGCTTAATTGATTGTTTAGTTAATCAGTGGATACAACTGATTGTTTCTAACAGTCTGTGTTGGCTTGAAGTTGTATGGGATTAATTATGGTTATAATGCCCTATACCACTCCGATTGACTAAGTGCGGCATGTATTTTGTTTGGAATAATAATTGGTTTTGAATTAATTGTGGATACCTAGGAGGGATGATTCAGATATTAAAATGGGCCAGTTGTTAGGAATTGTAGAGTGCAAGCAGATTGAGTGTAAAGAGTGTGGCAAATTAAGTGACTGCAGTGAAGAAGATATTGAGTAGCAATGAATGTAGCTGGTATAACGGGATCTCTCTTGTGTCAGAGGTGTAGCTTTAACCTCCTTGGGCGTTGGTACCGCGTAAGGCAAGTCTAGCAGAGCACAGCAGTCGGTTTACCTGAATTCTGAACCACTAGGTTGGACATCGTCTTGGTCCACATGAAGGAAAGAGAAATTAAACCCCTTTACTAAAGTGTGATAGATTTTGGGTTCTTGGGCATTGACCGAGAACATCATAATCCTGGGAAAAGGGATGATGACCCTTCCTGAAAGTAGATGAACAGGAGAAACTCAGTGCAAGTGAAACACCTTATAGTGCCATCTTACACCCCTTAGTCCACCTGTTTTCTTAGAAAGAAGATCAAATGTTTATTTGCTTCTCAATATGGTTTTCTTTTCCAAATTTTGTTTCTCATTTCTTTTACTGACTACAAATTTACATACTTGTTTTCATTTGTTTGACAGCTGAAGATCGGGAACCTCCTGGCTCGGTAGAGGCAGGTAAACATTCATAAGGCATCAGACATCAATGTTTTTATAAACGTATGCACTGTGTTTTGAGTTATTAATAATAAAGTATGCATGTGTTTCATCTGAGTTGGGTCGCTGTATCAAAATTGCATTCGCCCAGTGTTTTCAAGCTTTATATCATATACCAATATTTAGGGTGAAAAGTATTCAAGGAATGAACACTTGAAGGTTAATACACTGCATTTCTTTAGCAATGTCACATTAAATGGAGATCAGACATCTGGTTTGAATGGTCAGTTTTACTACATTCCAATAGAAACTAGTTAAATATCTATAATGAACTACTTCTAGGTTTGCAACAGCTTTACTGTTTTAGAAACCAAGAGCGAAAGCCAGCTTGTCAGTCAGTGGCTACCAAATTGGCTATAATATTTTGCCCAGCCATAACCAGTCGTAGAGGAATAGTATCAGTTAAAAGGGGTAACCCGTTGAAATGTTTGTATAGCAGCTTAGGTGAGAAAGCATTGGTCAAACCCTCAGCACAAACATTCTTTTATCAAATGCTGATATTTTCTGAGATCATTAAAGACTGTAAATGCACACCTTGTTATGAGTTGTCGGAGAAAGGAGAACACCATTTTCTTTTCAGATATTATAAATATGTCCTTTTTCTAAGGGGTGTTATAATTATACAAATTCTGGATTCTTGGAAGATGTGCAAATGCTTCTCAAAACCCAGTCCCAAGCTAGATTTGAATAAATCACTGACTCAGCTGGAACATTTTTGTCCTTCATTGTCCTAATATTCTATGGCATGTCTGCTGCTTTCCCTCAATGCATACTGTAGGAAACTGGGCTTCTGCCGCAGAAGTCCCCCCCCTTGACATGACACACTTCTGTGTGCCATGCCAAAGTCACTGCATTTAATATATGTATGTCACTCCTACAGCACGCCTTTGAACCCTTAGGCAGAGTGCATTATATTTTATGTGAGGACATATATCTGCATGATCAGATATGCCCCTGTGGTGTCTAGTTTTGTTACTAGATATTGCAAGTGAACAGGGAAGCCATCTTAAGGTATGTACTGGGCACTAGTCAAAACGAGTTTCCTAGCTACATAATGGCTTTACTGAAACCTATGATGTTTGGTATCAAACACCTCGTATTAATAAACCGACACGGATTCCAGTGATGGATTTATTAACACTGGTAACCAGAGGGTACCTTAGAAGTACCCCTTGAACCCTACTAGTTTTCTAGTGTGCTGGCTGGCTGGTCCTGTCCATCCTGCCACCACAGGCGAGTTTCTGACCCCCCCCCTAGGAGGTGAGAGCTCAACTCTCTGAGGTCATAAACAATGCCTGCTCTGGCAGGAGGTGTTTACACCTCCTCTAGCAAGATGGTTATTAAATTAGCATGTCAAGGCAGGGAGCGTCAAAGAGACCATCGCCTTTGATATGCAAGCCTGGCTTCCCCTAGACCTGGAGGATGCCACCCCCTGAGGCCAATTTGGCACCAGGACAGGCAGGAAATTAGCTATGCAGTAGGCGTTTTGCACGCCGGCTTGACAAACCTCTAGGGTAGGCAGCCTGAAGTGAAAACAAAAATAGGAATTCCACCATCTTGTGTGTGGTGGAATTAGGAACTCTGAGACAAGGTGATGCCCAAAGGAAGTGGTCATCTAGGGAGTGTAGTGACCTCAGGGGTAGGTGGGCCTTTGGCTACTACCCTTTACTCCCCTTAATGTACCTAAATTGAGTATTTAGGGGACCCTCACACACAAGGAAATTGGATTTAACTACTGGGAACCACGGAAGACAGAAAAAGGACCGAAGAGAGCGAGAGCTGAACCCCTGCACCAAAGATTGGTGCCAAACTCTGCCAGGCTGCTTGCACTTTAACAGTTGCTGGGACTGACTTAGCCAAGAGCAGGACACCCTCCCCAAAACCCTTGGAGGACTGCCCAGCACCTTAGCAACCGGGAAAGCTCTCCCTTGGAGTAGAGGAGCTGCTCCCCTGCATCTGCAGGCACAGCATCTGCCGGTCCACAGTGTTGCTAGCCATCGGGCTCGCCGCAGGAGCAGCATGACAGGAGAAGGTCTTTGTGCTCCATGAGGCCAGATCCGTCTCCTTACCAAGTTTGGAGACGCCACGTTTTCTAGGAGCTGCCCAGCACCAATACCCTGGGTACTGGAGCAGTTGCAGCAATCAAGACTTGTTGGTTGTCCATTTCAGACTCCAACAGCAGAAAGCAAGCCCTACAGTTGATGGATGTCAGGATCCACTAGGCCAGCATAGAGAGTGGCCCTGCTGCCCTGTTTCCCCTCTTCACCAGGTCACCAAGATGCTTCAAAGCACCCCTGCACCCTTACCCCACAGCCCAAGTCTGAGGGAGGTGACTGTGCCAATGTGGTCCAAAGACCCTCAAGAGCTGAGCCCACCCTTGGGTCTGGCCAGACTGGTCCCCCAGTCACTGCCTGCCATTTTGTAAGAGCAAAAGTGACCATACTCCTTTGTGGTGATCACCCAATTTAGTGCTCTATCTGGTTAACCTCTTCAGCCTTATTCACCTTTGTTTTTATTTTAATTTTTTTACCCAGATGGTCCTTATGGGAAACAGGTTTGTTCGTCATCTTCAAGATTGTATAGCATCAGAAACCTTCAAATTCAAGCAAAGCAAATATGTTTTTAAAGCTTTCTGGAAAGATATAAACTGATTAAGCTGCTCATCAGAGAAGGCATACCACAAGTTACTCACAACCACTAGAAAATATCTTTTTCCTAACAAATTTAGGTGGGGACAAAACATGTTTGCCAACTCATCTTAGCATCTTACTGACCCATAGAGGTGGTAAAATATATTGGTTATTCCAGAACCATTTCAATAATGACTTACTAGTTAAGTGTCTTAAATTGATTTCTAGCCTCTACAGGCAACTAGTGACTTTTTCTGCAACATAATGAAATGTTAATCCTTTGGTAAATCAATAACCACTCTTACTTCTGGATTTTGATAAACTTGCAACTTATTCATGTTGGTTTTAGAAGTCCTTGTCAGCAAAGGGTTAGCGTAGTAGACTTTAAAACCTATAACCGCTCTGTCAATTGTGAGTGTATCTTCTTGGGATAACTACTGCCCAATCTTGAGAAGCATCTTTAAGGTTTAGTTGGAGGACTTAATTATGTTATTTACTTGGCTCCCTATAGTTGTTGATCAAAAAGCACACTCACCCCAAAATGTGCACATTTTGCTTGACCTAGAAAACAGAGTTACCAGCCCAGAATTTGGATAGATCTGGCGCAAGCACTGCCCCCCCAAAGCAAGCCTTAGAGCCCTAAGGCAGGGTGCACGATACCACAGGTGAGGCATATCTGCACGAGCAGATTATGCCCCACAATACTTAAGTCAATTCTTAAATATTCTAAGTGCTGGTGGGAAGCCATGAGAGTACATGGTCTGGGAACTCAACAACCCAGTTCCCTGGCACCATGATGGCCTCACTGAAACCAGAGTGTTCAGTACCAACAACTCCTTGTAATAAATCCACACTGATGCCAGTGTGAGATTTATTACAACATGTACTTCAGAGGGCACCTCAGATGTGCCCCTGAAAACCTCACTGACCTCCTGGTGTGGTCACTGACTAGTTTTAGGAGCCTGCCACAGACACATGTTTCTGGACCCTGGGTGAGAGAGCTTGCTCTCTTTGATCAGAAACAATGCACATCCTGGGTGGAGGTGGCTACATCCACCCCAGGATGGGCCAGTGCTCGAAGGGGGAGGTCAAAGGTCTGTTGCCTTTGTATGTGACTCAACCACTGCTGCTAGCAGCAAACGGCAGCCCCTGGTTTACACCCCACTTTGAGGGGAAACCGGCAGGAAAACCTAGAGATGAATAGGCGTGCTGCCTCCTCTGCCAACTCCACCCCTAAGGTGCGGGAGGCAAGGTGAAGCACATCTTTCAGTCCCTGCCATCTTGAAGATCGGGAGACCCCTCCAATCAGGGCTTGGTCTGTGCCCCCTCCCACAGGTGGATGGCATAATTAAGGGTGTAGTCACCCAGGTATGGTGCCGATTGGCCCTACCTGCTTCTCCACTAAAACGCCCCTAAATTTAGTATTTAAGTGGCTCACTCCTGACCTGAAATGACTTAAGACGACATCCCTGAAGCCGACCCTGCAGAGAAGCCTGAGGACACTACTTCCTAGGACTCCAGCCCTACCGGCCTGTCTCCAGTTTTGAAGAGCTTGGTAACCAAAAGGTGATCGGTCTTGCAGCCAGTGACCTCTGAAACCCTGGGAGGACTGCTGCCTTGAAAAGACTCCAACTCTCCTGTGGACAGCGGACCTGTCCAGGGGAAGTAATCCAACTACAAGGACCCTCGGATCCAGGTGGATCAGTGTCTCCTGCCCACTCTGCACCAGACACTACAGGCTCCAAGTGGAGTGGCTCACTGTCCAGGGAAGTTTCCTAGAGATCCTGACCTCGAATCCAGCATTGCAGACCTCTCCTGACCCTCACGCACAGCACCTGCAGTGTGAACCTGAAGGCCACCCCCCCACACACACACATGCAACCAGCTCGGCAAGAAGAAATCTGACATCTAGAGGTACCCCTTGACCCCTTAACATACCTGTGCTGTCGCTGGTTTTGGCCTGCACCTTCAGTCTCGACACCTGCAGCCGGTTTCCAAAAAGATAGGACTGTATTCGACAATCGACGCTGTGTTAGCGCCCGGCTGACCCTGTGCCGCTGGTGGTGGATGTTTAGAGCTACTTTGTGCCCCCTCGTGCTGGTCCTAACCCCCAAGGCTTGGTCCCTGCAACCAATCTACTTACCTGCAAGCAGTGCGGCTCGAGCACCTCCTCAGTCTCCATTGAAACACATTGGGCCGAATGCAGATTTTGACCTCTTGCACCCCTGTGCCGCTTGGTGGTGCAGTTTTGGTACTCACCCACCCTTGGTCCCGAAGACTAGACCTGTAAGTCTGCGTACTTACCTGTGTAACCCATCATTGCTTTATGAAAATAATTTATTAAAACGTATTTACCTCAATGCGAAAATCTTGGCTCTAAAATAAAGTACAAACAGCTTCTTTTCTAGATTTGTGTGGATCTCCCTTTTGAGTCGTGTGTCCATTATTGGTCAATCTTGGTGCAATAAATGTCTTGCACTCCTGTGGTAGACCTAAGGCTGCCTCGCCCACACAACCACTAATAGGAGCACTTTGGGTTTTACATTGAGCCCTGTACACTTTGGGGAATATCTGGATCTTGCACGTTATGAACCTCCTAGTGGTATACCATATACAGCCAGCTCCTACACGGACTATCAGGCCTCATGCTTTTCTTTGCTACTGTTTTGTCTTGCCAAAGGATTCTGCCATTGCTGTGGGATCTGTGCTGTCTGACACTGCTTGAATTGAAAACCCCTGGAGAAGCCTTGAAATTTTCAAAACTGGTGGTATACCTTCTGAGGTGTTTCAAGACCCAGTGATCTGGCTGTTGCAGTATCAACTTTGAAGGTCCAGGTGCTAAGTCTGCTAATCTCTCCAAAACATTGTCCAACTAATGTATGTCCACTCAAAGTAGCTCTGGACATCACCCTGAGAAGCATATGGATCGGGGCCAAGGGAAAAAGGGAAGCCCATTGCTCATTTCTACGAATCTGCTGCAACAAGGCCAGCCTTTAGGATTAGTGCTCTGAGTTTATGGCATTTATTTTCACATTTCATCTGCATTTATCCATATTTATTTTTTGCTAGCGCTTATCTGTATTAATCCATATTTATTTGTGGTTTTATGGAAAAATGAAACTAGTGCATTGCCACATTTAACCAATAAATGTAGACTCCTAATGGAATGCCTGACATTTTCAATGATACACCCACAGATGATAAATCAATACACAAGCATGCAAATTTTAGTATCAACTTTGTGTTTATCTACTGCTGTTTAAGCCTTCTTTACTAAAAAGACTTTTAACCCTCTTTACCCGTCAATCCGAATAGGTATTGGCCTCAGCAGTCATAACTGGATGCCACATTTAGAATCATTAAAAAAAAACTATCTAATTTCTGTTTCTCATCCACATTTAAAAATAATTACAGATGCATAAGAAAATGTAAATAAGCTTTTATGTCGTATTTATCTGTAAAATCAGACTAGAAACTGAATACATGTGAGCCTCATTTACGGTGGCACCTCAAGCACCATGTCCATCTTTGGCTACTTCTTGAAAAAGTCTTTTCCACTGGCCTGGCAGACTAAGTTAGATAAGGCATCATATGGCCAAATCCAGTGGCAGCATCAAGAGAGCACTGTGAGCTAAACTTCCTGATTAATAACTCCTTTTGCCCATGGGCCCAGATTTTTGGACTCTGTCCCGTAGGTGAGAGGGAAAGGATCCAGATTTTGTTTCCCACATGAGGATGCCAAGATGGCACTAAACTCTCTGGTAAAGGATGAGAAGAAATGAAGGATACCTCAGAGCCGGTTTGCTCCTCCGAACTACAGTCTCCTGCCAACAGTAGGCGAACAGGGATAGGTTCGCTTTGTTACATGCCTCCCTACTGGGATCCATAACTCCCTCATTGAACTGGCATGGAAGGGCAAGAGCAACTCTGCGTAAACTGTTGCACAGGAGGCAAACCCTGAAGAAGGTTGGAGGAAGTGACTTTGCAGATGGTAGTGAGCTGCAGCATCCTTTTATGACAGCAATGAAGGATACCATCTATGCAGAAGCAGGGCCCAGTGGAGGGAGTGTTTATATCTATTCCTGGAGAGGCTCGCAGTCCCCGTACTTCTCTGAGAAGCTTTAGGCAAAACTGGGCTGTGGCTGGCAGGGGCTTACAGAGATGTATGAGGCAAGTGCTGCTGGGCACATTCTGGCAACGGTGGTGGTAGGAGGAAACTGTATAGGCGCCAATCATGGAACTGACGGCGCAGGGGCCGTGGGACGCAGGGATGATAATAGATCAGCACCAGGGGTTAGACAGACCAGATGAACAAAGGGAATACTTGGCACCAGGGGACGACAACCCAGTACCCCAAGCAGAACCCTCACGGTACCCATGGGGCCAGCATGGTGTCGCTTGAGAGGGAGACGAAGCATGCTGGAACAAAGGTCCCACTTATAGGAACATTGGATCAGCCGCCTGGAGCCAGTAACTCATGTATCCTGGCACCAAATCAGCAGCTGAGAAGCCGGTAGCGCAACCAGGCTGAAGATCCTGAGGGATTTTTCTGGCAAACCATGACTGAGGAAGACAATTCACTGGACTTTGAAAGTCTAGGGAGAGTCCGTAGCACTTTTCTTCTCTTTTTTAATGTCATCTCTTCTTTTCCCCAAGAAGACTTCGAGGTGAAGGTGAAGACTCATGAACAGGAAGAGAGTGATGACCTAGACTGGAGAATACGATTAAGCTCCATCAATCGTCCTTGAGCGAAAAGCTTCACAATCATAGCCTGCTTCCCACTCTTTCATTACCTCCTGGGCAACATGCTCCAGTACAGAGGGAGCCCAAACACCACAGACGATAACCAGGTGAGAACTGGGGATATTCCACAGGAGGAGTCTGCAGGCAGACATCAAACCCATCAGAGTTACAGAGCCTGCAGCAATGGCAGGATAAAGTACACTTACAGAATACCATATGTACCAACCTGCAAAATGAAATAACTATCTATAACCCAGCGCGTTTGATTGCAGCATAAATACTACCATAAACCACAGAATGAACGACCACCCATACACAAACCATCCACATGCCTTCTGGAGGCACATCCACTTCTAATATTTTGCACAGTCATTCGGAGGAACAAGATTGTAACTCTCTGCTCTCTCCTCTGCAAAAAAACCACCTGTAAGATCTGAAGTGGACAGGTCCAACAAACAGATGCATGGTGGCCTTCTATTAGTGGAGAGCTAGCCATATCGTGCAACACAGGTACTTTAGTAGGGTTTGAATCAAAAATCAGACGGTCTTGACACGAAGGAGGAAGCCTGAGCCTAGCAGGACAGTCCATGGGATTGTACAATCGTGATTGTTCTGCTGGAAGAGCGTGAACGCCGCATGACTTATACATGATGGGACACCTGGCATCATTTCGTCAGGGATCTGAGAGTGCTCTGGAACATCCAACAGGCACTCACTTAAAGTATTTCATAGTTCAGTATGTTTTTCATATGTATTCAACCTTTATGTATAAACAATTCTAAATAATCAACATCATGCAAAATCTAGTAACCAACATCTGTGTGCGCAAATAAGTATCCAGGATCATTTATTTTCCGAGCTAATATCTGGTGGAACCCACTCCAGAGCGATGCTTAGTTGCGCCACTGCGTGAGTGCCACCCTAAGCCCCACACACACTATATGGTCATAGGACCCTCCTCCCCACTCATCAGTGGCAAGCTGCACTGTAGGCAACATAGACGCTTTTACTTCGATTCTGGTCCACACCATCCTCTGACGAAGGGTTCGGCTGGGAAACTTAGTACTTTTCTGTGCCCTGCCAGGGAATACTAGGAACAAAACCAGGTGTGGATTAGGTGTCTCCAGATGAGACTATGCTTCACTTCATCGATGCTCCATGCAAGAGAATTGAGCCAGGTGATCTGGCACCATCACAGCCCCCGCGTCTCAAGCTCCTCAGTGCAATACCACGAAAGAATGCCGATCCTGCCTTCCCTCACTAGGGCAATCCCAAGGTAGCAATCGCCCGTCCCTTCCACTGGGCTCCCAAGCATGGCTTGCTGGACTCTTATCAGCTGGAGTGCTCTTTTCACTGGATCCCTGCTCGTTGCGCTCCTTCTGCCGTATAAAGACCCACTCCAGCCTCAACAGCCATCTGCCGCCTCCAAGGCCCCTTGCACAATTGCTCTCCTATCCCCCAATTAGGATCCTCTTGGGCAGTGGTTGCTCACCGCATCGTTGAGACACACGCAAAGCTGCAATCCTCCCTCTCCTAGCTAGAACCTCTTTCTGCAGCACTCAGCTCTCTCCTCACTAGGATCCCCTGTTGCAGTGTTGCTTCGCACCCACATGGCCCACCCCTCTCCACCCTAACCTTCCTTGCTGCAGCGCTCCTCTTCGCTACATAAGGCCCTCCATGCCACACTCCTCTGTTCCTTATCAGGCTCCCGCCCCATCTCTAGCACCCCACTTTGAGCACTCACCGGCCCGCAGACACTGCTGAGAGAATGTTGATGGTAGGCATGGTAGCACCGCCAGTGTTTCTGGGCGAACCAAAGGAGGCTGACTTCATCCCAGGGGCGGCTCATTGGCAGCTTTGACTCACAGGCAGAGGGAGGTTCATGGTGGTGGCAAAGTGTAGGTAGATGGGGAGGTGAATTAACGATGAATATCAGGTCAATCACAAAATACTGCACGCCCTCAACACGTGACCTGCATCAATCTCCAAACATCGTATACTGAACTGCTCATTGGGTGGCTTAGTAGTCCTTAACCCAAACCGGGAACAGTGCAACACAACACACTTGCAAATTTAGGCTAACACCTGCGTATGCAGCGACATAGCATTTTGTTGGCTGTCAAATATGGGGCCCACTATTCAAAAATGATCAAAGATGTGTATTGGGATAGGTACTTAGTGAAGATCCTGTAATTAAAAAGTGGGAGAATATTGTTGGGCCAGGCAGAGGAGGGAATCTGAAGGGAGTTGGCAATATGTGGAGTCAAATATTAGATAACCCTTCAGCTGCCAGGATGGCAGAGGGACCGATTTAATCTAGGGCCCAAAAAGAGGGGGATAGCATATAAGGGTGTGCTGATGGTATAAACATGTGCTGTTGGCACGTGCAAGACCAGTGGTGTAACAATCATTCACACGCTTTGGGGGACACCTTGGAGGCCAGTGGGACCTCTTGCTCCTGATTGTACCAGACCATGGATAGGGCACGCTGCCACACACTGTCGCTCTTCCCCAGTGCATTGGCAGCTTAGTTTATTACCGATTTATGCTGTTGATATGTCTGTTGACATA